>CM021109.1:566128479-566335813 GCA_007115665.2 Sequoiadendron giganteum | reverse complement strand
TATTAACATTTAAAATATTATTATTATAGATTATTATTTATGTTCAAATAACTTTATTGACAATTAATAGATTTAATTTTATTTTTTATTATTTCACATAAATTATATTGTACATATTATTTAACAAAAAAATTATACAAATTTTATGTTTAAATATTTATTATTTTATTTTTTCTTATAATTATACTATATAATCATTTCATTCATTTATATTTTATTTTTAAAGTAAAATAAATTAAAAAATTATTATTTAAGTTTATATTATATAATCAATAAATATTATTAAATAAATTTATATTGTGTAACATAATTATTACATAAATCTAAAATACTATTATTAACAAAACTTACATTTAGTTTTACTTACTACATTTACTTTTTATTAAATCTACAACATTATTACAACACTATAAAGACAAGTACTACTGACTAAATGGTACTTAATACTAAAAATGTATTGTATTCTAAATTTCAATTAATTAACAAATATAATTGAAGTACATTTGATAGCTAGCAAGATAATACATAGATGAGAAAATGAGCATTATGGTTCCCTTTGAATACAACTATTGAAGACGTTCATCCCATGGTTCTTCAGGTAACTTTTCTTTCAAATAAAATAAAACAATTTATATTGCATTTCAAGGACAGTACGTCTAATGTAATTGTTTTGAAGCTTCCATTATTTGTGGTTGTTTATATAAGTATGTTTAGTTAATAGTATAATATTTTTCACTGATCAATTTTGTTATAGGTAGATCATTTCACATGTGGAGGCTTTGTTGTAGCAATGAGTTTCAATCATACTATATGTGATGGGCGAAGGGTAGGACAATTTCTCAAAGGTCTTGGAGAAATGGCTAAGGGACATGTTAAGCCATCTATCAGACCAATATCGGATAGAGAGCTTCTTAAACCAAGGAACCTATTAGATCATGACTTGAAATTGATTGAAGAAAAAATAGAGAGTATATCTAACTCATGGACACCTCCAATATTTAAAGAATCAATTCAAATGTCTCTTATTTTAGACTTTGAGACAATAAAATGTGTGAAAGATGGAATTACGCTAGAATGTTCAAATATTTGCACTACATTTAAAATTGTTGTAGCTTTGGTTTGGCAAGCAAGGACTAAGGCATTTGAAATTCCACATACTCAAAGAGTTAATATTTGTTTTGCAATCGACGTGAAGAGATCATTTAATCCCCCACTACCAAATGGATACTATGGAAATGGCATTGTTATTGCATGTGCACAAGCTATTGTCCATGATGTCATGAACCAACCACTTTCGTATCTTGGAAATATTATAAAGAAAACAAAGATGTCACTAACTAACAAGTATTTTAGATCAATAATTGATATATACCAATTGGGTGCTGCCACAATAATGGGTTACACTTTTTGGGACATCCTGATTTTTGCTAAAATCACATATTTTTAGAAAATATAATGATTTAAGCCTTAAAAGGTTCCATTTTAAGGCTTTTAATTGAAGAGGGTTTGATCAAACCCACTTATATCAAACCCCCTTGGATAGAAAGCCGCTAGTTTTAAACCATACCTATAATGGAGTCTCCTCTACACCTATCAAAATGCTGATAAAAAATCACTTTTGATTTACCTTTTAGGGGATCAAATTAATTTATTTAAAATTTATTTTTTGTAAACATGTAGTCCTTATTATAAGCTTCCCAAAAATTATAATTTTAAATATATTTAATTTTATTATTATATTTATTTTTTATTTCTTGTGAATGTAGGTTTTTCAATGAACATCGAGGCCTTTATTTCACACATGCGAAAAAATAGGAAAAGAGAGAAATTTTTTTTTGAAAAATTCATGTAGACTAGCTATTGATGTCCTTATTCCAACAAAAAAATAATAAGTTAGTTCAAATGATTACAAAAAAAGTTATGCAGCTGAAAGTATAATATATCCAAATTATAATTACTCTGAATTAGAAAATTAATTTAAAAATATATATGCACCAAAAAATTATGAAAAAATATACATCCCCTAGATAATGGTGTGAAAACACTATATTTAAAAAATTATAATTGTATGGTTTCTATAAAAAAAAGTTATGCAATTGAAAGTAAGCATCAATTTTTGAAAATGATGTTTAGTAAAAAAAATAAGTTAATAAAAACTACATAAAATAATTCACAATTTATTTTTTAATTTTTTTAAAAAATATAATTAGACTCTCAACACAAAATATCACAAATCACTAGTTTTTTTCATCTTCAAATTCTTAATGGTTTAGCTTCTATAGGCATACGAAAGTGAAGATCTGGTGAAAAATGTTGATTTGAATGTCAAGTTTGACCAAAAAGTATAACCCATTATTGTGGGATCACCGAATTTCGATCAGATTTTTTAAGTAATCAAGCTAATATAATATTGACTAAGTGGAGCTAGTTGGGATTTAACAAAGTTGACTTTGGATCAGGAAGTCCAATGAATATATTCCCTATGTATTGGAATGATAATGGATTCAACATATCAAATCTTTTTATCTTCCTCCATTCTCCTAAGAGAAAGGATGATGCATTTAAGATGATAACGTGGATGCCTCTTCAAGAATTCAAGTTATTTGAAATAGCAATGGAAGCCATTATAAGAAAATATGTTACAAACGCTTCAAAATTTTAATGTAATGATTAAATCTTTTGTTTTTAAATAAAATTTTAGATTGGTCAAATTTTCTCAATGCAAATTTAAATTTTTATGTTTCTTTTAAATCTATATGTTTTTATATAGAATCATTAAAGTTGTAAAGTGATTAAAATAAGAGAAATACAAATTAATGCTTATAAATTAATATTTTTATTTTTTAAAATTCACACATTAATAAAATAGTGGAGAATTTTTTAATTTACTTTGCTATAAATATTTTCCCCCTTGACATTAACAATTATATTAGAATTTGGGTAATCTAGTTAAGGATTGGTGGAATATTCATGTGGATGGGTTGACTATGTATAGGGTGGTTAAAAAATTGGCTAGTGTTAAGATGAATATTAGAAAATGGAACTGTTCCTCCTTTGGCCATATTTTTGAGGAGAAAGATGGGGTTTATAAGGAGCTTCTTTTTGTTCAGTAAGTTATACAGGCATCTGGGTATGATCGGGAGGTGATGTTGAAGGAAAATGTTTTGTTGTCCAAGCTGCATAATATTGTGGTGAAGGAGGAAGAATTATGGAAGTAGCACTTGAGGATCATGTGGTTGAAGAGTGGTGACATAAATACTAAGTTTTTTCATATCTCTACACTTAAACACTGGGCTTCTAATAGAATTAATGTGATTAACTTTAATAATCAAGCTCTGGAGAAGGATGTTGATTTGTAGAATTATGTTGCCTCTTATTTTTCTCATTTGCCTTCGTCGAAGGGTGAGCTGGATTTGGCCTATCAGGAGGACATTCTAAGGGATATTCCTAGGCTGGTGGATGAGGATGAGGATCTCAATAGGAATTTAGTTTGTATTCCTTCGGGGGAGGAGATTAGGTGTGGTTTTTTCTCCTTTGAAGGTAACAAGGCTACAGGTCCTGATAGTTTTCCAATGTTCTTTTTTCAGTCCTTTTGGGAAATTGTGTCAAAATATGTTGTTGCGGCAACTAAGGATTTCTTCATATTAGGTTCTCTTCTTAAGGAGCTGAATTCTACCTTTATTGTTTTTGTAGCTATCGAAAATTGGTCTAGGCCTGCGAGTACACATTCAACATAATTTTCTATAGTCTGTGGTCTTGATTAAGTAATGTTAACTATTTAATTAACCTTTCTAACACATATTTCCTCTATTAATTAAATATCTCTTTTTAATTAATTCATTATTAATCTTTATTCAACTTGATTAATTAAATAAATCATATTTATTTAATTATGTTGCAAATTAATTAATTCTTCCCCCTTTATCTATCAATTAAATAATTTATTATTTAATTACCCTTTTATCATACTTTTTCAACTATAATTAAATATATTTATTTAATTATTCATTTAACCCCCCTTATCTATAATTAAATATTTATTATTTAATTATTTATATTAGCCTTTTCAAACAATCAAATTAAATAAATTACTTTATTTATTTAATTAAAGTCTCTTATTTTTGAATGTTGAATTAAATTAGCATTTAATTCATATTTTAATTATTTATGTCACATTCCTCTATCATTCAGTTATCTAAGTCATTCACTCACCTTCTGACTCGATATCTATTTTTAGTTCTCCAACTATCTCCGAATTCAACACCTGTTTATCTCTGCGAGAAGACTCTCCGTCACAACTAGTCGATCAACTAGTTCTAACTCCTGTTTGCATTCGAATGCATTAGTCTCCAAGTTCTAACTTTGTCTTTTGCATACAAAGTCTATTTCTTCTATTTTTGGAGATTAAGATCCTGAACTCATGTTCTAACTCACATTCTAACTTAGTCTCTATCTTCAATCTTTCCTGAACTCATGTTCTAACTCACGTTCTATCTGATACATAACTCACATCGCATGGAATTCATCAATCTCATCCATCGATCTCTCTTTCAATCTAAGCTGATTGTTCGAAAACCCAAAATCTATAAAATGGCCTGTCATTATCATTATTTCTCCTCCTGAAATCATACACTTTTGAGAAGAAACTTATCTTCGATATTTTTCTTAGACACTCGATGAAGTTATACTTGCATTCAAAGACATAAATATGAGGGCAAGAATACTAAAAAGGAAAAATGGAGAAGAACAATCAAGATAATTTGAAGGGGTGAACGCATATTCGGTGAGAGCTTTCCATTAAATTGTTTAGTTTGTTTAGATTATTTCCTCGTTCTTTGTTGTTTGATTTTAGATTATTATTTAGATTAGGATTAACTTTGTTATTCTAGTAGCAGATTATCCATCTCATCATATCAAAGATCATCTATTTTAATCTACTCTTACAGTTTTGATTCCTAAGAAGCCTGGTGTTGCGTCTTTTGAGGAGTTTCGTCCTATCAATCTTTATAATTCAATTTATAAGATTTTCTCCAAGGTTTTGGCTCTGAGGCTACAAAAAATTTTGCCCATGATCATCTCTCCTCAAGAGAATGATTTTGTGGCTGGTAGGAAAATTTTGGACTCTATTCTCACTGTTCATGAGAATACCCGCTCTCTCTCGGTTAATAAGCAGGTTGTTTTTGTCCTCAAGATTGATTTTCTCAAAGCTTATGACAGAGTGGATTAGGGATTTTTTTCTAAGATCCTCCTGTCTTTTGGTTTTGGGGAGAAATTGGTGGCTTTGGTGCATCAACTTGTCTCAACTCCTCGGTTTTTGGTGCTAATCAATGGGTCTCCTTCTCCCCTCTTTAATTTCTTTAGGGGGTTGAGGCAAGGGGATCATTTATCTCCCTTCTTGTTTATCATTATGGTTGAGTCATTGGGTTGCTCGATTCAAAGATTTGTTAATTCTGGTATTTTGAATGGTTTATCCCCTTCCTTTACTAATTTGGTGTGTTCTCATCAGCAATTTGTGGATGATTCTCTCTTGCTTGAGCAGACTTCGATTAAGGAAGCTAGGGCTATTAAATGGATTCTACAAATGTACAAGGCGGCGTCTGGTCAAAAGGTTAGCTTATAGAAGAGTTTGATTTTCTTTTTCAACACTCTGGTTCAAAGACAAATTAAGATTGTGAGAATCCTACAATGCCAAATTGGTGAACTTCCTGCTTCTTAGTTGGGTCTCCCATTATGCTCTAAAGCTCCTGATTCTTTATGGGGGGAATTGATTGATAAATTCTATTCCAAGTTGGTTGGCTGGAAGGTGGTTTTGCTTAGCCAAGCTGGTAAAGTTCAGTTGATTAAGTATACCTTTCAAAATATCCATGTCTATCCTCTTAGTCTCTTTTATATGCTCAAATTTTTTTTGGATATATCCTGGAAGGAATTCAGAAAAATTTTCTTTGGACGGGTGTTGAAGATAAAAAAAGAACCCATTTGGTTGCTTGGGATGATGTTTGTCATCCCAAAAAGGTTGGGGGGTTGGGAATCCGTAAAACTCATAATTTTAACACTGCCCTCCTTGGCAAACAGTTGTGGAATCTTTTGCTGAAAAAAAGTGAGTGGGAAAATATTGCATGGAGTACATACCTTCATGGTGTTGTTGGGATTAGAAATGTTCTTTCTAATGATTTTAACCCTCTGAATGGCTCTGTGTTATGGAATTCTATGTTGAAGGCTCGTAGACTTGTTGCTAAGGGTCTCTTTTGGCATGTGGGTAATGGGAGGAGTACCTTGTTTTGGGAAGATAATTGGTTTGGTAATAGGTCTCTTAAGGATGAGCCATGGGCTCTCCCTTTCATCGATCTTTGTGTGTGTCAGGTTGGGAGATATTTTGTTGATTATATTGTTGGAGGTTGTTGGCATAAATTGCATGAGGTGGAGCCTGGTATGGTTGTTATTTATAAGGCTCTTTCGGTTGTTCATATCCCCTCCTCTCCTTCTCTTGATAGGTTTTTTTGGAAGCCTTCATCTTCGAGTAACTTCTATGTTGCTTCAGCCTTTCATCTTAATGAAATTGTTATTGGTCTACCACCTTTCTGAGCTTTTGTTTGGTCTTCTAGATTGATTCCCAAGATCAATATTTTCTTTTGGCTTTTCTGTCAAAACAAAATTTTATCTCCTGACAATTTGATTAAAAGAGGTTTTTTTATGCCTAATAGATGCTTTCTTTGTGAGAAGGAAGCAGAAAATACTTGTCATTTGTTGATTGGTTGCAGATATGTTGATGACATTTGGAAGCATGTGCTCTCTCTTTGGAACATATGTTGGGTTTTTCCTAGCTCTGTTAAGGATTTTTGGTTCCAATGGTTGGCTCCTTCTACTAATCTAGCTCTGCAGATCTTGTGGTCTCTCACTTTGCCTCATCTGATTTGGGGTGTGTGGCTAGAGAAAAACAATAGAATTTTTAGGAGTAATGCCCTCCTGGCTATGGTTGTGGCTCATAAAATTTATGTGGGAATTAAGGAGAACTTTCTTTCTGGAGTTTCCTTTCATGCCAGTGATAAGATTCATCTTAGTCCTTCAGATATATCTTTGTTGCTCAAAAGTGGAAGTTGCCTTGTGATATTTCTCTTCCGATCTGTAAAGGGAAATCTTCTAGAGAGGATGTTGCTTGGAAGGCGCCTTCGGTTGGTTGGGTTAAGATAAATTTTGATGGGGAAGCTAAAGGAAATCCGAGACCTGTTGGTTGTGGGGGACTGGTTAGAAATTTGAATGGTAGGCTCGTCTCCACTGTGGTGCTCCCTTTGGGAACCCAGAAAAACCAATTCGCAAAGGCAACTGTTGTCTACCATGGTCTCAAATTGGCTCAATACCAAGGATTTAAGAAAATTTGGGCGGAGGGTGATTCCCTAAATATTATTAACAATTTGAAGTTGGTCTCTCCCCTGTCGTGGACTATTGAAGCCTTGATAAAGGATTCAATTGATATCATTAATTCTTTTGATAATGTCTATATCTCCCATATTTTGAGGGAGGGTAATAAGTTAGCTGATTTTTTCGCTAACTTTGGGGTTAAGGACCAAAAGGTATGGAATTTTAATGATTCAATTCCTTTTGAAGCGTCAGTGATTATCATAAATGAGAGTTGATATCTGGTGGATCCTCGCTAGCATGGTGGGATGTATGTCCTTTTTCACATGGGGGAAAGATTTGAATGAGGGTTTTAAAGTTTTGATTTCGAAGGACAGATTTCACTTGGTCTGGAGCTACATTTCATTATTTCCCCTTTTTCCTATGGTGGGTCTCATACGGATTCTGGGTGTCTTTAGGCAAAGCTTCTAGAGGTTTTTTTTTGTATTTTCGGCCTAGGTGGTGTGAATATCATTTTCAGGTGGTTTTGGTTGTGCATGGTGCTGAATTTTGAGATGGGTGGGGACAAGAATCATGTTGAACCTAAGTCTTGTGACACTATTAAGCAGAAGATGAAGGTTTGGGAGATCCTCGAGAAGGGTGGTTTAACTATCTATATGGAAATATTGCATGGTTTCAATAAGCAGGTAACTAAGATGGTTGTCAAAGGTTGGAATGACAAAAACCTTAATTTGGGTGGTAGAGATGTCGTGTTGGATGAAGAATTTATTGCTCAGATTACTTGTTTGGCCATATAGGGAATGAAGGTTTTTTAGGGACAAGAAAGACTCGCAGGATGCTATTTCGATCTTCTTCAAAGGTAACGAGGTGACTGATCTTAGGAAGGTTAAAAGTGGTGGTTGGTATAAGAGATCTTTCAAAGAGCTTTGGTGTGATTTGGCAGAAGAAGTCATGAGGTATGTTTCCCTAGAGGGTAGGTACACGACCATTAATAACTACCATTTTCCTCTGCTTAATCATTTTAGGCATAAGAAATGGGTTTCATTTCCCTATTATTTATTGATGTCATTGGATACGGGGATCAAGGATCACATGAAAAATCCCAATAACCCGGTTCTGCATATTGGGTTAATTCTTTTGATGTATGAACATGTGAAAGTGCATGAGGTGTATATATCTCTAGTTTCCCTGAAGGATAATGTTGGCAAAGCCCGGGAGGGTTATGAGACTGAGTCGGGTGAAGAAAGGGTTAGAAAAAGATCCAAGAGGAGGAGGCTTGTTCTAAGCAAAGAGTCAAAGTCTAATAAAGATGGTGATGTTGACTACGTCCCAAACTCATATGCCTCTTTGGAGGAGGGTCCCTCTTCCCCTGTTCTTGGTAAAACAGGGAATAGAAAGTCGGTCAACAAAGAGGGCTACACTACATGTAGCGATGATGTATTCGTGATGGTTCTTCCTAAATCTGCCAAGGATAAGATTGGTCTGTATGGGGAAGCTTCCTCTCCTCCCCCTAAATTTTAAACATGCTAAGGATTCTGAGATGGGGAGCCGTAAGAGTAGGGAGCCAAGATCTGCCAGTCAAATCCTAGAGAAGGGTTTCCCTCTTTCTCTTGTTGGTGGTGCTTTTGGTGAGGCCTCTCTGATTGCTAACACTGGGCTTATGCAGGGGAAGGATGGTGTTGTGGATGGTGGTCCTACTGGGGGTTCTAACAAAGTGGAGGAGGTTAAGGAGTTGAAAAGGAAGAATATTGCAGAGGATCTTGCCTGCTCCATTCGCAAGGTGATGTCTCCTACCCCTATTGATAAAGGTAAGGATATTGTGGATGATAAGAATTAGGTTAGTTCTGCTGATGAGGATGATGTTGTGGAGGATAGGGTTGAAAATTGTGATAGGGAAGTTTTGTCCGATGTTTTGGGCTTGGCCCATGAGACTGCTAATCTGCAATTTAAACTTTTTAAATGGTTTTTTCATGAAATTAATAGGATTAATGTTAGGATTAGGGTTGTGGCCAGTAAGACTGAGGATTCCACGGTTCAAAGCCAAATTGACAATTTAATGGAATCCCTAAACATTGTGGCTAATACTGTGGTGGAGGAAACCATTAATCTAAAGCAAAATTCGGAAGGTAGAATTTTATCCCTTGAGGATAAAATTGATAAAATTGGGAAAATGTTGATGAAGAGTGGTGAGGCAACTAAGCTTGTGGGTACTCTGGATTCTTCTATGAGGAAAGTGTCGCTAAAGAGTGGTCAAGTGACCAATCTTGTGGGCACTCTGATTTCTACCATGATAATTTCTCCTTTGATAACTGCTAAAAAAAGAAAAGAGTCTGGGCCTGCTGATGCTTTTGTTGTTGGGGCTAAAGTGTCGGTTGCAGGTGGTGTTGGTGAGAAGGATACTTCTAAAGGTAAGGTTTTGATTAATGAGGTAAAAACTGGTGGGCCAGGGGTCAGAACCAGAAATAGAATGAAAAATTAGGTTGGGGGCTCTGGAATGGAGGTGGCTGATATTGTGCACGATGTGCAAAATATGGTTGATACTGACATGGAAGCTGTTGAGACCCTGAAGAATATGTAGTGTGTTTAGCTAGCTTCATTTTGGCTATTTTTTTGCTGATGGTTTTCTTTTGGTGGGTCGAGTTTTGCTTGTTGTTGTTATCTTTTCTTTTCAGCTGCTCTCTTTTGTAAAGGGTTTCAAGCCCCTTCAAAACCTATCTTTTACCTTTAATCAAAACAATTATATTAGAATGAGTATTTATAATTATTTTCTTCCATTTGAACACTTTATTATTTTTATATGTTAAAATTATATTGGAATGTTTATTTATAATCATCCTCTTCTGTCTCAATAATTTAATATTTTTTTGGTAATGATTTTATGTTTTAATATGTTAAAATTAATATATTTAATAAAATACTATTGATTTGCATAAGTAAACATAGTAGTAACAAGTATTTGGATATAAATATATAATAATCTTAATTTAAAATATAATTATTTCAATTCAAATATTTTAGATCTCCTTTGAGACACTTTTTGAAGGAAATAATTAGATAGTAACATCAAAATTGTATTATATTTAATATTGTTTAAATACAAGATGTTAGTGGTTGTTCTTTAGTTTGAGGATACTCAATTATTATTTTTAAAAAATCATAAAAATTGTAGCAAAATTGTTATGTTAAAATTTTAATTGTTAATGTTATTCTCCATGATATTATTAATTTGAGTATTAGAGTTTATGTTTTTGATATATAAATAAAGGAAGTTAGGTTCCTAGGCTCTTTACATAAAAAATCATATATAAAAAATGATAAAAATATGGGATAGATAACACCATTGCAACAAGGTTGTGAGGATGAAAAATAACAAAAAGGACTAAATTTTTTGATAACAAAGCCTACAAAGTTTCACTACCTTGACCCAAGCATGAGCCTTTAAAGCATGTTTTGGATGACCTTTCTTAATTATTTAGATAGTAGTCCATAAAAACTCATTATCCATGTCCATTGGAACTAGAAAGAGTGGAAAGGAAAATCTCTTTCAAGACCTAATTTGTGGTGGTACATGAGGAGAGGGATGCCTAATTGGGGAAGTTGATGGTTGAGAAGCCACTAGACAAGTCAAAGGAGGAATTTCAACAACACCCATCAAAATGAGAGTGGGATTTAAAGTGGGGGAGAAATAAGAAACACAAATGGGGAAGAGATCACATCCCCATCAAAACCTAGAGCTACAAAAGCCACCAAAGTAGAACCAAACTTGACCACATCCATAGTAGGTGTTCTTGAAAAGCATCATTCTAACAATAGGAAGATCTCAAGATGTAAAGTTGTACGAAAGATGATGCAAAATATTTTGTGGCAAATCATTGCATACACTAGAAGGGGATACCTTTGTGATCTATAGTATGACTCCAAGAGTGATCTACTAGTTACAAAAAATATCTACTAGGAGGGGCATAGATAAATCCAAATTCAAAATGATACAAGTATATATAAATCCAATATGTTCATAGTAGGAGTTACATCATAAATGAAGAGGGTGATTGGGGAGGAAAAACCAAATGTATGCATATAATTTTAAAGGATTTAGTAAGAGGGTCAAAGGAGAAAACTCAAGGCTTTAGTAAGACAATATTTGTCCCTAAAACCATGATGAAACCATCTAAAATTGTTTTTTGATCTAATGTTGAATCAAAAATGATAAAAAAACCCTTGGCATGAGGGTAAGTTTTAATTTTCCCTTGTGGAATAGGTCACCATTCCTAAAAATATATAGATGTCTAGGTCATCAAAATGAGGCTAGTTTTGATATAAATCTATAAATTAGTCCTTTTTTAGAGCAATAATCCTCACTTTTTAAAAATTCCATCTTACAAAACCACAACATGATGAGATAGAGAGCAAGGTAATATAGCATTCCTAAATGTAAGGGTAGCAAGAATAATAATAAAAAATATAGCATCATTTCTTTGAGGTGAGGGATATCTAGAACAAACAGTATTCATATAAGAAGGCAGATCACCAATAATAGAGGTTAGTTGAGAAGGATAAGTTTCCTTTACTCTATGATTAGGTGAATCCAAAATATTTCCCTTGTTTCCAAATATAATAGATATGATGCCCAGTTTCCTAGTAGACATGATTTATCCATTGTCAAACCCTAGTAATGACTCCTTCGAAATATTGAAAAGAACGCTCAACATCTTCAAGTAGTCTCCTAAAGTAGGGTATGTGCAGGATCATGATGGGCTAAAAAGTGGCAACATGATGGGTATGTGGCTGACGACTTTTTGTAACCCAAAATTGATGTAACGAAAAGGATTTTTAAAGGAGATTCTCATCTTTCCACCAATATAAATTATTCTTTACTTTGAATTTAATAAATTATTATTATTCATTTTCTATTGAATTATGACTAAAGTCCTGATTTTTAGGCTGATTGAAAAACATCTATAGCTTTCAAACGGTATCATATTTTTTGAATCCAAAAACATGCATCACATTCTATGCTTTGCATATTATAAGATTAAAAAATAAAAAATGTAATTTCATGAAGTTTTGACCAAGTTAAGGTGGTCAGACATACAAGTCTTTATATTTTTTAAAAGTTGTCATAAAAGAATTATAATTAATTATTTACTTGGAAGTTACAAATTACAAAAAAAATATGCATCACATCGGGACATGAGTCCTCTACTTATATCTAAAATATTATAAAAAAATATTATCATTTTAATGTGGTTAGGGTGGTCAGACAGACACCTACTTCTTATTTTTTCTTGAAATTTAAGTACTACTATATTGAAATTTCAAATTTTCACCAAATAGATTTTATTTTTTTGTAAATAAACCTAGTAATTTAGAAACTACATTCAATTTGCTACAAATTCTATTCTTACATATTTTTGAAATAATATAGATAACTTATTCAAATTTTTATGTCAAGTTGCCTAACTCTGATATTTTTGAATTTTTTGCCACTTAAGGGCCTGTTTTTTCCATGATGATCCTGCACATACCCAGTAGGTAACAAATATGAAAATTAACTATAGGCTCATGATCAGCAATAGACATCCCTAAATCAAACGCTAAATGTAGGGAAAATGAACCAAATAGGGGGAAACTTATCATTTAAAAATATGGATTCGGTAGAAGAGAGTGAGAGGCCATAAAAAATTACTAGTTTAATCATTACTTTTATTATCATTATTAAAACTATAAAAATAAAAAATTTAAACTAGTTTTCAAGTTAAAAATAGGGTATTGATAATGAAACCAATTATTGATCAATTTCTCCTCCTTTTGTGTATGTAGACCACTAATTAGTAATGATAATTTTCATACCATATTATAAATTCATAAGGAACAAAAAATTAATGGTAGTCTATCTTGACATGTATGGAAGTGATTAAAAGAATTATATTGATTCCTTATATGGTGTTCTTTTGATTAGAGGTAAAAATAGGTTTTGAAGGGGGCCTGGAACCCTTTACATAAAAAAATAGTTAATAAAAAAAGAAAACAACATTATGCAGCAATTAGCCCATCAACAACGAACCAACAACCAAAAATTAGCCAAAAAGAAAGCCAACAACACTACATATTGTTCAGAATCTCAACAGCTTTTGCTTCAGTAGCAACCATCTTCTAATATGCATTATCCATGGTATCAGACACCTCCATACCTAAGACCCTGGCCTGATCTTTCATTATGTTTTCTGTTCTGACCCCTGGCCCACCATTTTTTACCTTGCCACTCAAAACACTATTAGAACAGCACCCTTCTCACTAGCACAATCCGCATCCAGCAGCTTACCCCCAGCAATAGTATCATCAGCAAACACAGTCTCCTTTCTCTTTTTCATAGTAATCATAGGGGAGATCACCTTGGCAGAATCTGTAATGCCCAAAACCTTAGACACATCTCCACTCTTCATCACAACCTTCCACATTTTGTTAATTTTATCCTTAAGGGATAAGATTCTACCTTCCAAATTCTGTTTCAAATTGATGGTTTCGTCTGCCAAGTATTAGCCACAATATTGAGAGACTCCATCAGATTATCAATTTGGCTTTGGATAGTAGGGTCCTCAACCTTACTAGAAACACCTCTAACTCTAACATTGGCCCTATTAATCTCATGGAAGAACCACTTAAAAAGTTTAAACAACACATTAGTACCCTCACGGGCTGAGCCTAGCACATCAGACAACTCCTCCCTATCAAATTTTTCAATTGGTTTCCCCATAGCAACATCCTCATCAGAAGAGCTAACATGAACCTTATCAACAAAAATATTCTTACCTTTTCCAGTGGATACTGGAGTCTTCATCTTTCGAATGGAGCAACCAATTTCCTCCACAACAACCTTCCTTTTCATCATCCTATCCCCATACACTTTGCTAGTTCCCACAGCATGACCTCCACCCATATTCCTTTACTTCCCCTGCTTTACCATCCCAATGTCAGCACTTGGAGAGGCCTCACTATAGATGCCTCTAGCCAGGGAAAGAGGGAAACCCTTCTCTAGGAGTTGGCCATCAGTTCTCAACACCCTTCTCTTCATGCTCCCCTCCTCAGTCTCTTGTGCTTGTCTAGTCATTGGGGGAGGAGAGGAAGCTTCCCCATAAAGTTCATTCTTGTCCTTAACCCCCTTAGGAAGAGCATTTGCAACCACTTCATCACTGCAAGTCATATAGCCCTCTTTATCATCCAGCTTCCTTTTCCCAATTTTAGCCATAACAGGGGAAGTGGGGCCCTCTTCAACAGAGGAAAGCAAATCTGGGACATAGTCAGCATCATCATCCCTATCAAACTCAGAATCTTTGCTCAAAATAAGCCTCCTCTTCTTATATCTTTTACTAACCCTTTCCTCTCACAAATCCATCTCATAACCCTCCCAAGGTTTAGGAATATTTTCCTTCAAAGAAACTGGAGTTTTATGCACCTCATGAACTTTGATATGTTCATATATCAAGAGAATTAACCCCACATATAGGATAGGGTTCTTGGGGTTTTTCATATGTTCCTTAATCCCCATGTCAAGCGACATCAACAAATAATAAGGAAAGGAAACCCATTTCTTATGCTGGAAATGGTTAAGCAAAAGGAAATGGTAATTGTTAACCGTCGTATACCTGCCTTCCAAGATGACATACCTCATAATATCTTCCACCACATCACGCCACATCGCTTTCAAGGAACTCCTCTGATAACCTCCACTCTTCACCTTTTTCAAATCAGCAGCCTCATTCCCTTTAAAGAAAATAGACATCGCATCCTACGATTCTTTTTTATCTCTAAATACCTTCATACCCTACATAGCCAAGCTAGTAATTTGGGCTATGAATTCTTCATCAACCACTACTTCCCTACCACCCAAATTTAGAGTTATCTCATGCCACCCTTGAGCAACCAAATCGGTGACCTAGGGATTGTTACCATGCAGTTTCTCCATATACACAGTTAAGCCACCCTTCTATAAAATCTCCCACACCTCCTTCCTCTACTTAGCAGAAACACATGACTTAGGCTCAACACGATTTATTTCCCCACCCATCACAAAAGACTTAACCAACAGAAGCCAAGCACACAACATAAACCTTAGGAGACTAAGACAAACACCACCCAGAGTGAAATAAAACAGCAAAAGACTCCAGAAACTAAGGCCAATATCACCCAGAATCTGTGAAAATCCAGCCAAAGGGCACATAAGCATTAATGAATTAGAAATTTGGTCCTTGTGAAAGCTGTCCCTCATACTCATAGCTTTAACTTCCTCATTCTTAACATTCGACCACATGAATAAGGACATGCACCCCTCAATGCTAGCTAAGATTGGCTTAAGATTAGCACTCATTATTAATAATAACCATTGCTTCAAAAGGAATAGGATTATTTAAATCCCACTCCTTTCTATCTTTTAAACCAAAGTTAGTGAAGAAATTAGCTAACATATTTCCCTCTCTCAATATATGGGAGATATAAACATTATCAAAGGATTTGATAATTTCAATGGAGTCCCTGACCAAGGCCTCAATAGTCCAAGATGAAGGTGAGCCATTCTTCAAATTGTCTTTAATATTAAGAGAGTCACCTTCCAACCAGACCTTCCTATACCCTTTTCTTTGATCCAATTTGAGTCCATGATAGGCAACAGCCGCCTTTGCATAGCTGTTACCTAGAAGTCTTAAAGTGATATCTTATGTGTGATAACAAAAATAAAACATAATATGTATATAATACTAAAGATTATTATTAACATATTGATAAATTAGCCTTGCACAAACCACAAGGGAGAAAGTGAAATTCTCTCCTTACCCCTTTTCTCAAATAAACTTATCATAGAATATAGATTGATTTATGATAAATTTCAATCACTACTCTCAAATGCATGCATAAGAAGAATGTTAAATTGGATATGAATTCTTCCTAGTTTTAATGAAAAAAATACATCTATTAAAATTATCTAATGCATATTGATTCATGTGCAAGAAATCACAAGCATTTAAGTTCTAATAAACTTAGGACATTTCTTTATACACAACCTTTTCCATGATCTCTTACACATGTATCTCATAAGTATAGGATAAAATTAAATAATTTTTTTTTTAATTAACAATAACTATTTGAAAGTCTTAATGATAGTTTCTTCTTTCAATTAGTCTATTTCTAGTGCCAACTTTCATCGGTAACATCATGCTCAACATGCATATTACTAATATCATGTTCAATTATATCATCATTATCCACAAATAAATTTGCATATTTACATTTACGAAGATGAATTATTATAATATTGAAACTTTTATTATTAGGACCTACTAGAAATTATTACCTACACTATTGTCACCCTCCACATGAGCAGGTACAGAAAGATGGGGACCATGGCCACCCCACTTTTTGGCCCCATAAAAGCCATAATGTGAGCACATTATAACATGATCACATTATTGCTAAGTGAAGCAATAAAAAATAAAAACTCATTTCATTTTCCTCATTTCTATCCAAAAAAAATTTCCCATGACCTGTAAACCATGCAAAGCATGCTCATGTTCTAGGAGGCCTCCTTTTTAACCAAATCTTCACCAAACTATTATCAAGATGCCAATGAGATCAAAGGAGTTAGTTTTCTTTTTTTTTTAGTGTCAATTTTGTATTAAATAGGTAGATTAAATATGGTTTTTGATTAAAATTTGTGTAATTTTCAAGAATTAATAATTCACCCCAAAATCTTGAAAATCCCAATTCACCTCATGATGAAATCCCTCCTGAAGAACAACTTCAAAAAACACCTCCTAGAATTTCTCATCATCCTCTAGGAACACAAGAAAACATATTGGGGTAAATTAAAAATAACCAAAAAAATAATTTCTCATTAATTGCAAGGTTGAGAGATCCTACAAGAAAAAACACAAATAGGACTACCCTTTCTCAATCATTACAATCCATAATATCTCATGTAGAATTAGTTAGAAATCAAATAAATAGTTGGTCCAATAAGAGGAAAGAGCTAAAATAATTTTATGCAAATAAAATTATCATATAAAAAATTTAATGATAAAAAATATCCAAGAAAATTCACGTGTTAATAAAATTCTCAAAAGAATGTCCAAATGAGTCCTATCCTAAACCAATACTACCTCATATTATACAAGAAAATACACCTGTATCAAGAACATTCTTAAAAGCATGTCCAAATTAGTCCTATCCTAAATCAATATCCTATACATGATCAAAAAATCCTATATCAAGCGCCATCATATACTCCATTACCAATCAAGCCTAATCAAGAGCTTCCTCTCCAAAATATTAGTAGATGATTATGACATCCAAGTTAATTTGATTAAGATCCTATGTATGATCATGACATTCAATTTAATTCAATATTGATCAAGATCCTATTCATGATAATGAAATCCAATATGATATGATTTTTTATCACTATCTTATTTGCAATCAATAAATCTAATATGATCTCCTCACCCACATCTATCTCATACATGATCATAAAACTCAATTTGATTAAATTAATACTTTGACAACCTCCATTTCCCTAGATGAGACACTTCCCTCCCTTGGACTCATAGATGATAAAATAAATGACATGAAACACATCAAAAATATTTATAAATAATTTACTATGCATCATATCAACATCCCAAATGATTAAGAAAAAATCATGAACAAGGAGAAAGTCACAACATACTATCTACTAGAATCATCCACTTTTGTCAAAGTAGGCTTTCTATAAAAAATATAAAATTTACTAAATATTGATTATTTATATAATGATAGTTGATCATCTTTTTTCTAAAATAATAAATACCCAATCATAGAAAAAATATTGTTAAATATTTTAGCATCAAGGAAAATGATTAGGCCTACATAAAAAATACATTTTAAAACTAGTGCACTTTTCTACAAATCTTAGATATCAAAGTCTCAGCTATTCATTAATCAAGAAATCTAAAGATGTTAGTGGTACTTCACTGGTATCAAGGGAAATTCATCTAATGTAAAAATCACAATAGGAGGTATGTGTAGTCTCTACCAATTTTTTTATGCCAAAACTCATTCCATTGATACTGTAAATCATCATTTCCAAATCCTTAAACCCACTGATTTCCACCAATGATAATAGAAGTCTTACAAAGAAAAACATAAAAATATCAAATGTCAAAATTTATTGAATTAAAAAATCAAAATGAAATGAGACATGTGGTTTGAATTACAAATCAAAATGAAGTGTTAACTCTAATCAATGAAAAATGACAAAAGAAAGAAATTGAACAAAAGCCACACATTGCATGTAACATATTTTGACCTCCTTCGAAACGGTCATTAATCCCACTACACAAGATTATAAAAGTGTTGGTATCAAATAGTTTTAATCTAAAATCCAAACACCATCATCTTCCATTCCAAGTTTGGTAATAAAAAATCCCATATCCAAAATGAAAAATAATCCATAAACATCTATCATCTCCTATCATAATACAGACATCCTATCTCACAAATCTATCATGTCCTAGTAGAAAAACTTTATCATAAGGAATCTCATGGCACTTTTTCATTGTGAGAACATCTAGATAAGGTAAGTCATAATATCGGTAAGGACCTCAATAACATCCATGGGTTGTATACAAGCACCATGATCCTGATAAGGTAGGTCACTATTGGCATATCATGAAAAAATTATCTACATAAACACAATCAAATGGTTTATAATATTTAATGATTATTTGACCATTAATTTCATTATAAAAATACCAAAAAATATCAAAAAAAAAAAATATCTCCAATAAACACAATTTGTATGGTGCCTTGTGGCAGTTACCATGATGAAAACCTATTTACAACTTTCATATCTAACAAAAAAAGAATTTAAGATAAATAATTCATCCAATAGTGAAACCACTCTTATGGAGCTTTGAATAAGTACCATGATGAAAACCTAGAAAATATGCATGATGCATAAAATTTATTATGTATGTGTATCATGATGCTTGAGGACATGTTATTTCATTCATCACACCTTTTTTCATGGCATAACCATCCATTCATCCCAAATCATTTTCCATTCATTCCATTTCATTTTCATCCATCTTTTCTACCCACATTGATCTTGATAAGAACTAGAGCACAAAATTAAAACATGATTTGGGAAACATTGACATGTTTAATATCCTTTGGTCACATAACATCTAATATTATTCAATTACCTACATAGCACTATACGTTCCCATATCTTGGAGAAACATATTGTTCATACATGATATAGTTCTTTGATATTTTGTCCTAAATTATTCATCCAAAAAATATCCTATCTCCTATCCTTCATATAATAATCATGTTTCTTATTCCCCACCTAATCATGCTCCCATACTTTACTTAAGAAATCACTTATCCTTTCATCCTTATTTCTATACTCAATTCTCCCTTGTCATTAGTTCCAAGCTTCCAATTCTAAGAAATCCAAAAATTTCTCATAGCACTCCAATATTTTCAATTCTAAAAATCTCAAATTTCCATCAAAATACAACATTAATAATCCATGCAATCTTCTTTCAAAAAATGGGTAACTATTTCTAATTATAAAATATTATCGCTCATTTTTAGAAAGGGTATGGGTTTTGGAGAGGGTAAATATTTTATAAAGTTTGAAATTTGAAACCCATGACTTTGCATTTCTTTTAGGCTTGGAAACACAATCCTTAGCCTTGGACCTACAACTACAATTCCATGAAAACAATAGAAAAACTAACATTAGCCATAGCAATATGGTTGATGACTTTTTTTCAATTTTTTTATGAAATTGAAACCCATTCATGATGATGATGTCTAGTTTTTTAATAATTGGACTTATTTTCCTATTTATTAATTAATTTCTAATGAAATTCATCCATAAAATTGAAATATTGAGTATTAGTGTTTTTAATAACTTTTAATTTTAAAGTTTTTTCAAAAAAATAATTATTTTAGCTCAAATTATGTTTTCTATACACAAGGGGTTTTAATAAATGGCAATTAGGACCAATAAAAAATTAACTAAAAAAATATTTGGAAAAAAAAATATAAGAAAATACTCTCATCAAACTTCACTATAATACACATCTTTTCCCGAAAATAATTAGAAAAAATAATTTATTTACGTAAGATTATGTTTGGCATACACATGCATGTTATAGCCCTAAAAAGTGACTTTTAAAAGATGATTTTTGTACATCCTATACAAAATTAACTTGTGAGCATATAGGTATTAGAATAAACTATATATTTGAAAACTGGACTCAAATACTACATTTAATTTTATTGAAATTTCTTTAGATTATATGTGTAAGTACTTCAAATTTTTAGTCCAAGTATGAATTTTTTTTATTTATAAGAAATAAATTTTCACTTTTTGGCCAAAATGTGGATCCAACTTTTTGCACTTACCCATATCCTATGTGTGAGATTGATATACATACATTTTTATTAGAATACTTTATTTCGCTTAACATAATAGACTAGTCAAATAGGTATAGCTCCAAATGTTAGTGTAGACTACTATTACATTGTTTATTTTTTATCTTGTGTAATGCTTATGCTAACTATTATTGCAATATGCTAACCAATTTTTCCAACTTTTTTCTCATTGTATAAATACCTTGTCATTCTTCAAATGAAAATGAATTAGGTATTTCTACTCTTCATATAAAAGTGTTTTATTCCTCATATGGTATCAAAGTTGTCAACACGGAGAGCGAGTTATGCTAGTACATAGTCATGTGAGGTTTTAGTTTCATTTAGAGTATAATATTTTAGATTATTCTTGTAAAATGCTATCAAAGGAAGTTTGAGTTGTTGAAATATGCAAGGCTCGGCGTGGTGTATACGTGTATATGATAGTGATAAGACCTCTATACATGTGTGCAATTGAGGCAAAGGATAATTTAGAGGATATGGATGTAAACAATCTTCATGATACAAGGTGACTTGTGATAGAAGATTCAACTATCAAATCTAAAGGTAAGCCCTCATAACTTTACATCTATGAAAAAGGTGGAGTATAAAGGAAACACAATATCTAGTAGTATTGTAGTGGTTGATCATGATTTCTTTTGGAGGTCCAAAATCCTCGACATCCATTGATCAAGACCAACAATGTCATATAAATTGGATTTAAAATAGGCAAGATCAAGGATTTTATCAAGTTTTATGTTGGTAGTGTCATCATGTTTATTGGAATTCATAATAGAGGACATGTTGAAATTAGAAAGTAAAAGAGGGGTAAGTAAATCTAGATGAGGACATGTTGAAATTAGAAAGTAAAAGAGGGGTAAGTAAATCTAGATGCTTCCAACTTAGTTATGGAAGAAGTTAACATATGCAGACAATCTCAAATATTAAGCTACTTTTATTTTGTTATGGCCTCAATGGTTTTATTTTGGGAATTTGCATTTTTTACCTTTTATGACTTATATTATTGGACATTAGGTGTGATAGTGATTAGTGTGATTGATATATTTTCTTTTTTGAGCAATAAGTTTGGTATTAGAGTTTATTTAAAAAAAAAAGATTATATTAGATCAATATTCTTGATTCAATTTTCATATTTGGAGTATAAAAATTCCAATGCAACTAATGAATAAAAATTTATGGGGAATAGTAATTGGAAAGGAAAACCCACCTATAGATGTAAATAATTTATTATATATTATAATAGTAGAGATGATAAAGTGAAGGCTATTATTGGCCTTTCTCTTTTAGACTTTGAATTACATCATATAGATTTAGACAACGTAACAATTAAAATTTTGGATGATATGAATAAATTGTTTGGAGAAAAAGCACTTAATGCAAATTTTTCCCTAAAAATTCAATTATTTAGGTTTAAAATAGAAGACAAAATAACAATATCAAAACAAATAAGCTATTTGAGGTCTCTCACTAGGAAACTAGCAGAATTCAAGGCTCCAATAGATGATGATGCTAGAGCTATATTGTTAAATAACCTGCCTTCAAAATATAATAATGTTATTTTTATACTCAATCAAATAACTTCTCAAATGTTAGAAGATATTATTTCAAACTTTTTAGTAAAAGAAAAGATAACAAACATGTCCAAGAGATACAAGTGATTCTCAATAGGAGAATGCATTATACTCACAAAACAATAATAAAAGATCAAGTACAAACAAAGTGAAAATTATTATTTTTTATTGTAAAAAAAAGGGTCACACAACTCAATATTGTAAAACTCAATTCATTGATGTTCTTAAAAGAAAAATAAAAGATCAATCAAATGAGGGTACTTAGTTTGTATTGAGGATGACGATGAGGATCCACTAGATGATTCTTTTGTTGAGCTAAATTACTAAGAATGGATTCATACTATGAGCCTTTATATTGGAGGTTGGTGGCACCAGAGGCTAGAGTAATTTCTATCATCTCAAGTTAGCTTCTCACTTTGATATTGTGCTTTACATGAGAATCATTTTTTCTTTCTTTCTCACTTTCCGTTTTTGGTGTTGATGGATTTCAAGAATACATATATTGTGAATTTTGATTTTTGGAGACAAGAGATTTGGTGTTGAAATCAATATGGCTTGTTTTCTAGTGAGTTTTTGAGACTATGATCAAGAATTATACTCTTCTAAGCGTCATCAAACAACTTCATGGAGATCTATCACAACTCAATATGGATTGTTGTCAAATAATTTAGTAATTAGTGAATCAAGAGTTTGGGAAATGGTAGTCCAAGAACTCAAGAATTCAGATCAAAGCTACACCCTTTCAAGGGTCATGAGACATCTTGATGGAGTTCCACATAATTCAAGATTTATTTATTCAAAAAAAAATCTTCTCAAGAATGTATATTTGTTTTGTAATTAACATTCTTTGTTATGTAAGCCTTAAGGGTGGGTCCCTTGGCAAGGTGAAATCTAAAATTTCAAGGGTACATTTTTAGGAACAATGTAATATAACCATTAATTAATTTCTTAGTTTAATTAACTTATTCTAATTGTATTTCAATAAAATATTTATATTAATTCATTTCACAAAAAAGCTTTAAAAAATCATACATTTTTTTAAAACTATTGTAACACAATAAAAAATAATCATAGTTTATCATTTCATTCATTGCTCATAGATGCACAAAAAAAAAAATCAAAATTATCAATAATTTTATTTCAAGTATCTAGATTAGACATGTTTTCAAGATAAATATATCCAAGAAATGCCAAAATTATAGAGTAGTTAGTTTCCCGGTTTAAATTTTAACATTATTTTAGTTATACTTGTTTTATTAACATTTAATTTATTAAAATTATGCAAGAAAAATTAGCAGCAAAAATATGTGCAAAAGCCTATGATCTCATATTTTTTAGCCAAGGTATTCAAAATTAGCTTCTAAATGATAAAACAAGCCTCAACCAAGACAAGCTCAAACAAGAAATCTTAAAAAAATGAAACTAAAAAAGTAAAACCTTAAATACACATAAATCCTTAGAAAGTTCCAATTATCCCAAAAACCTTTGAACCCATATTCCTAAGGAGACATCATCCATATTATTTATATCTTAATCGCATTTTCACTCACATGCTCATGTGCATGAGGATTAGAGAGGATTGGGTCGAAACCACTTTAAGGGAATTGAGGTAGAATCAACCTCCACCTAAAGTCATCAAGGAGAAACAAGCTCAATAAAAATAATGAATAAAAAAATATTAAAAATTGGTACATTAAGTTATACTAGTGCACTTTAACATGTTTGAAATGAAAACCCACTACCTTGACTTGTTTTTAAAAAGCATTCTCTAACAACTTGAACTGATCTAAGAACTTATTAGGAACATTCATAGGATTGTCATCACTAGACCTCTATAGAGGTTCATGAGAGAAATTATCCACACTTCTCATTCCACAACAACTCCCATCACAAATTGTATTTCCACATTTAGGATAATTTTTCTCTAAGAAAAAGGTAGTTATTATACCACATGACAAATAGTTGTTTTCTTGTGTGTAAATCCACACATGATCTATACATGTTTTTTCCACTTTTCTTGTACACAATTCAGTGGTAAGTTAGATTTGGTGAACATAGATACACCTAAATTATAGTTATGACCCTCCTTATGAAAGTACTTCTATTGATGTGTGGTTTAATGTAACAACAAGTGGAATGATTTATTACCTCCTTGAAAATTAAATTATTCCCCTAAAATTATTTATCATGATATTTGGGCTTGCTTTAATAACCCAATTAGTAAGTGATAGTTACTAGGTTCAATGGTCTTTGATAAAAACTATGAAATGAAAAAAAAAAGGTTCTATTTACACAAGTTTTCTAAATTGCAAATTGATTGCATACATCTTAATTTAATTTAGATTATTATTCTTAATTTCATCCATAAAAAAGTTATTAGAGATTAAAAAAAATCCTCTTTTTCTCTACATCTTACTCCTTTTGTTTTCCCTCTAATTCTTTATTGCAATCTTTGGTAGATTTTTGAATTTTATTTACTTTGACTTTCATTTAGTCTTTATTATGTCTACTATCAAACAATGTAACATTTTATTTCTATACCAAATCTTCATGAATTTCTTTTATACATTAATTTTTATTGCCCCCAAGAATTCTAACCAATAATAGCTAATAATTAATCCAACCCATTTATCCAAATCATAAAACTTTGAATGCAAAATATATTTATCTATTAAGATTATGGAATCTTCAAAAATTTGAATATCATTACCCTTTATTTTATTGTCGTTGATTTCACCTATAGTTTCATGGTTAATTACATGTTAATAAAATTATATCTTCTACTTAGGTTTACAAAAATAGTAACCTTTACCTTTTTAATTTACATCCATGAAATTTAAGGATTCAACCTTCCTTCCATTGAGATAAAATAATGTAATTTAATCCATCATCATCATCTTCTTCATCTTCTTATTCTTCTTCCTCTCCTCCTTATTGTGTCATTTTCTTCATTCCCATCTATCTAGGAAATATTTTTTCAGTTTACTCAAAGAAGAATTGTCATCTATATAATGAAATATACCATTTTTTTGTTCGACCTCTTAAGTGTGAATAAAAAATAATTTCCATGTTTTACTTTACCATAAGCTCTTTTATATGGGTGACACCATTCATATGCATCTCCACTTTCATCAAAATTAGTACACCTTATTTAAACTAGGATAATTTTACGAATAAAATATTCTAATTTAAATCATCATTCTACCATATATTGTCGGTCCAACTTTCCCTATATCACTTCATAAGGATGTTGCCCCAAAATCTAAAAATGAAAACAACAAAACTCAAATTGATTTTAGTGAACTTTTAAGAAATGTAAGAAAAAAAATTTAAAAATGAATGATAGGCTCCTTTACCCAAGGCATGGCTATAATATCATTTGATAAGATACACACTTACAATAATTAAAATAAGATAATGAAGAAGATAGATTAAACACAACACAAGAGATTTTTATTAACAAAGATGTCATAATATCCATTAGGTATAGAAATAGAATAAACCCTTCAGGTAGGACAACATCATACAATATTTTTCAAGGAAGAATCCACTCAACATGATATCTCTAGGAGATCCCAAAACAATATCAAAATCTTCACATTCCTTATGATAATATTCACCTTCTTTAAATAAACCTCCTAATAATATAATGGAGGGTTAAACCACTAAACCCATGCAAGCCTAGTCATTACCTAATATAATTAATTAAACAAACTGTTCACATGATACAATATTATTATTTTAAGAGATGTGTGCCACATGTTGGCATCTCCATAAACCTATATACATTCTAGCTAGGTAAATAACAATTTGAAACATATTTATTGATGATAGATTCTACTTCTATTTGTAAGGACTTGAATTCTTGTGGATGTATCCACATTATCATCTTAAGTCCATCACACTGTCTCTTAGAAGAATGGAGGAAGACAAACAAATTGATGTGTTGAATTCATTTTTATTCCAATGCATACAACATACAGTCATTAGACATCCTGACCTAAAGTCCACTTTATTAAATCCAAACCACTCAATCGCTCAAAATTATACAAGTTTGGTTATTAAAAATATTTGATTGAAATTGGTTCATATCGATGATTGATCTTTTAGATAGTTATCAATTGATGACATATTTATTTTCCTTGTAGTATTTACTATATATGAAAGTGGTTGTCTCACAACTTCATGGACAATAGCATGTGCACATGCAAGAATAAAACCATTTCCATAGTATCCATTTGGTAGTGGTAGATTAAATGATCCCTCCACATCAATTGCAAAGAAAATAATCACGATTTCATTATGTGGAATTTCAAGTGCCTTGACCCTTTCTTGTCAAACCAAGGATGCAAAAATTTCAAATGTAGTGCAAATTTTTGCACATTCTTGCATAATCCCTTGCTTCATATATTTTATTTTCTTAATGTCTAAAATAAGAGACATTTGAATTGATTCTTCAAATTTTCGAGGTGTCCATGATTGGGATGTATTCTCTACTTTTTCTTCATTTAAGTTTGAGTCATGAACCAATATATTATTGGGTTTAAGAAGCTCCCTACTCCATATTGGTTCAATAGAGGAATTAACATTTTTCCTAGACATCTCTCCAAGACCTTTGAGAAATTGTCCTATACCTCATCCATCACATACACTATGATGAAAAGTCGTTGCTACTAAATAACCTCCACATGTGAAATGATTTACCTATAATACACATAAATAATTTAAACATACTATATCATTTCTTAAATATTATAAAATGTATTACATAAAAAATAAAATAAATATAATAATCATTAAATAGTTATACAAGTAAAATTATTTAAAATATCTTAATTTTTAATTTGAAATATAAATTGTATTATATTAAATTAATCTAAGAATATAATATAGAATTATCACTAGCACTTGCACCTAAAGGAGGTTCAAGGATTACGTCGATAGAAAACTATATGTATGTTAATATGCTAGAGAGTATGTGTTTGTGCATGGATGTGCTGCAAATTCTAGTTGCATGTGGTTGGATTAAACAATTAATAATAAGTGCTAAATAGTGGAATGAAATAAACTTAGACAAATCTAAAAAATTTCCTTAAAGAAATTAAGTATTATCTGATTATGATATATTTGCATACATATATAAAACATATAGCAATGCAAATGAAAAAAGAAAGTTGCCATCAAATTAACAAAAAACACTACAAATGAAAATAGAATGTTCTCATCCAATTGTCAAATCAAATATGTATCTCGCTTTTATGTGATAAGTGAGATTTTGGAGGCTTTTACCTTTAAACTACAGCTGATTTACCATTAAACAGCAGCTGAAACTTGTTTTCCAACAACTCAAGAGTGATTTGTAGACGTGAACTTGTTTAGACTCAAATCTCACACTATATGTTTCCAAAATATTCTATATAAATTTTTTATTCTTATATTAGTATCTTTTTATATAGAGAATAGTTTATTTTTTCATTAGTTTCTACTATTTGAGTCGCCTAAATGCTATTATTATTTTCTAATTATGGAAGCTTCAAAACAATTATATGAGATGTACTGTCCTTGCAATGCAATATAAATTATTTTTTATTTTTTTTGAGAGCGATATACCTGAAGAACCTAGGGATGAACCTCCTCGATAGCTATATTCGAAGGGAACCTAAAAAGCAGCTGCTTAAATGATGGCTTGAGCTGGTCCAAATCTCACAGGGCTGAAAGGTTGTTATTTACGATGGCTTTAACAAGGAGAACACCTCCTCCCGTGCTCTCCACTTGAAGCTTCCCATCTTTCTTTCTCAATTTCCCAGCCAGAGGATAATAATATACCAACACCTTTGACAGAGCCTCTCGAATTGTATAGAAGATCGAGGGTGGCTCTGGGCGAAGGAAGGCATGGTGGCACCAGCCAACTCTCCACAATCTTCACATTAAACTCTGCTAAGCCTTCCTTCTCCATTCTATATATAAACTTGATGGTTGAAAGGAGGATTGCAATGTGGTGTATATATAAACCCGGTAGAAGAGTCCAGATATGAAGTTGTATGATAATTTTATGGAAACATCTGTTAGGTGTTGACTTGGGCGACTGCAACTTTAGTCTACCATGTCTATTCTCACAACGGATTCTAGAATATGGGAAACTGGTAAGTGGAAGACAACTGTATGTAGATTAAGTTAAATCGAATTTGTATTTGCAGTAGATTAAACCCTAAAATTTAAGCTTAATGGTACATTGCGAATTGCCTAGATACCCGTCTTCACCGCCACGGAAGTTTTCTTTGTTAGAGCTTTCTTTCGTGGGCACTTTCCTACAAAGTTTCGGTGCAGAAACCCCTGTTTGCTCTGAAGAAATTGGCTTTGGACTAAGTTGGTTTAGCAATAAGATGTCATCGGCTCTCCAACAAAACCAGATATAAGAGATAAACACGAAGATAGTAGTGATGTTCCCAAAGGTTGCTGGTTCAAAGAGCACACACTAAGCGTTCACTGTTTAGGTCCATTCAACTCGTTATCTATTTTTGTTCTTCTAAATTGTCATGTAAACTGTCACAGTGAGCAGTCAAATCACCGTTGCATAAACCAAACCAAATTCGTGTAGTTTTCAAAGCACGGACAATTAACAATAATAATTGACAGAAACAACAAAACACAAACACATAATTCTTTTACACAAACACAAATCTTTATTTATCCAACCTGATTACATCATGCCTACATAGAGGGCTGCCTCAGACTTCATCATTCTCATTACAGTCTGTGTTTTAAACAGCAAGATAACTGTCTTTTTTATAGAGCCCATAGCCACTTGAAATAGCAAAGACAGTTATTGAAACAAATGTTTTTAACATGCACATACAAACAGTTATTAAAATTAATTGTTTATTATAACAATACATGAAATATTCAATGAATCGTATGGCGGTGTGGCTCATTAATCACTTCCCAACATACTCCCTTTTGATGCTGAGACTCACAATATGGTTTTGAAGTTCTGTAAATTGAACCTGAGCAACTTAATGTGCAAGATTACTATCACTCCAGTCTTATAGATCCACTTAGTACACTTCTTGTAGAAGCTAAGTACCCATTTACTCATTTCTCTCCCTCTTAAGAGATCATAATGTTTTCCATTCTTTTCTCTAACATAGACAAGGCTCACTGTCTCTCAAATCACATGACACCTTCTAATGTGCCAATCATAACAAACTATCATCAACCACTTTTCTTAAACCTTCAAACTCAGTTTGACAACCATTTCTTTTAACATGCCAACATTTAGGTTTGTACAACCTTTTAAACATATTTGCAACTTTTTTCCAATTAGATCCATCAATCCATCTATAATTTATCTTCATACAATATTTCACAAATTGTCCATTCCACTCTTTGTTCCAACATGATTTTTTAGAGTGATTCTTCAACCCACAAATTGTACAAGGATGAAGATCCCAACATTTCTCTTCTTTGTCCTTTCTTGTAGTCCAATGAAAACATTGCATAAACTCCATATTTTTAGTTAATTTGCATGAACCTGTAACGTTTGTTACATCATTTCTATCTCTCTCACCATATCCCAAGCCTTCATTTTTCGGCCTCACAATTGGTTGAATGGGATCTCTCATTCCTTGCCCGTTTTTTCTCAAACCTCTTCCTTCATATCCCATTTTCTTCATAATTTTCAAAGCAAGCCAAATTCTTGCATCGGCGGGTTAGAAAGATAATAACCAAAAAAATATGACAACAGAAAACTAAAAGAATTATTTCTTTAACATGCACATACAAACAATTATTAAAACTAATTGTTTTTTATAACTACACATGACATCCTCAATGAATTGCATGGTGATGAGGCTCATGCATCACTTCCCAACAATTCAAATTATCGTTGTGGCACTGCAGAAGTTTGAATGGATTAGTAAAAAGAGAGCCTTTGATGAAAAATTGTTATTGCAACAAATGAAAGGCATGGGTATCTGAACAAGAGATAGTAGAATTGTGTCACCATATTGCAACAAATGAAAGGCATGGGTATCTGAACAAGAGATAGTAGAATTGTGTCACCATATGCAACAACTAGGTTTCCAACCGAAGCACCTGACATTTTCCAGTGTACTTCTAGTCTTTGCTGAAATGGGAGGTTAGGAATAGGGTATAGGTATCCATAGAAGCATAAAGGATAGAGGAATTTTTTTAGATGATGTAGTTAGATATGTACTATAATAGACATGTATGCAAAATAAGGAAGCATAAATAAGGCATGTGAATTGTTTGATCGAATTATTTAAAGAACCATGGTCTCGTGGAATGTCATTATTGTAGGATATACACAAAATGTATTTGTTGAGAAGGCTTCAATAACTTTCAAGAAAAAGAAATTTGCAAGTGTAGAGAAAGACTTTGTAACCTTTGCCAACAACCTCCTTTCTTGTGCCAAAATGGGAGCTTTGAAAAGGGTACGAAATTTGTGAAAAGATAAAGGATAGGGGAATTTTCTTAGATGTTGTAGTTGCATCTAACATAGTAGACATGTTTGTAAAATGTGGAAGCATAGACAAGGCATGTGAACTATTTGATAGAATACCTAGAATAAATGTAGTCTCATGGATTACCATGATTGCAGGATATGAAAAATGTGAAAGCATAGACAAGTTTAACATAATGCCTCGAAGAAAATCATTCTCATGGAATGCCCTTATTGCCAAAAAAATAATGCACGTATCTTCAAGAAGAAGATTTCTCTTCTTTTGTAGAAGTATTGAAGGCACAACCAAGCAAGAAAAAGGCTATGAGACTCCACCATATCATTGAATGGACAAGGAAATAGAGTGGTAAAAATAACCACCCCCATCATTGACAAGCTTGAGTCTCTATTCTCCCATCATCTTATACCCTGGGGTATGTAACCTTAAACCTCCTCCACAATATGATATGTTTGGCTATAATAAATCACCAACAAGAACCATAGTTCATCATGTTAAACATTGACATACATTTTAACTGGATAAGTGATCCTAAGATACATGTTCAATCATCTATAGATTAATATGCATTGATTATTACTTTCATGATTAATTCATAGCTAAGTTTTTTCTCTATTCATTAAGGAAAAATCCTTAAAATAGATCTTCTCTTTATCTACATATTCTATGGTTTCATTCATCTGTCTCACTTATGTTTTCATGGAAAACATTCAATTCAATATAGGATTGTAGCTCAATTTCATCAATGTTATACATTGCAATCAAGGTGCACAAATGAGAAGGTGGTTTATTTTATCTTCTAGTATCAATGAATTCTTTGATATATCTCCTAACCTCTTCTCAACTCTAATATCGAGAGGGTATTTATTAGGAATCTTTTTCCAAATCTTCAAAATAAAAATCTCTTTCATTAATATCTAGCTTGTATAATACTTTGTACCATATTTTATGGTTATACATAGGTGACAGATCATTTTAAGGCCATCTCCTCTTTGACCTATGATGCCTCTATTTTTTAGCTCCATCCTCTTCTCAAGAAATCGATAATTCTACAAAGAAGAATACCAATAACTTATAATTTTCTCCTTAACCCAAACCTTATCAAATAATTAACTAAACTAACCAAAATTTCTTCACTCCTCCTCATCTAAACTTACTATCTCCCTTTTTTCATAAGCTAACTCTAATTGGATGAAGCTAGAAGACCCCTAAATTCCACCTTTCATGAGTTTCCTTCCAATAAGATTATACAACTTCTTCATATCCAACTCATGAACCCTAACCTCTTCTTAATCTACCAAATTTGTCAAATTTTTTAGTCTATAGACCTATTTTGGTATGAAACATGCCTTACTATCATCATCTCTCTTTTTTACTTAATTAGCTCTTTGGAATTCCTTATCACCAAATCATGTTCTCCCTTACATTAGTTTTTTTTTTGTTCTTCACTTTCATACTTGATTCTCCTAAGATATGCTTCTATTAATCAAACCCCTAGTAATTATTGAATTTCTTTTTCTTAAGATTTTGTATGGCCTTTTACTTGAATTTTTCCTTTTTTTCCTTAGTATTATTTTCCAATTTCTCTTTTCTCAATGAGGATTCTCCTATTATACATTTTTTTTCTATTTTTATTTCTTACATTGTTTAGTATTTTCTCCTCTACTAAATAGTTATTCATTACTACTTTAGTACCATGGGTTAAATATTTAGACTACACAATTATTCACTTTTTGATCATGTTGCAAACATATTCTTATAGAACTACTAAATTTGGGACAATTTATAAATATCATGTGATTTATGACCACAAAATTCAAATGTTGACTTTTCTCCTTTATTTCTTTTGTACTTATTAGCATAATGTCCTAACTTTTACCATAGAAATATAATATTTTGGCCTTCTAATCCTTCCTCTTTCTCTGATACCTCGATCTTCTTGTGGTAGCCTCCCCTACATCCTCCTCTATTGTTATCATGACAACTCATGGAGGGTCCTACATCTTTAATTTGTGGTGCCATGTTGTATATTGTTAAGTCTTGTTATACTTTCTCTCAATTTAAGTCACCACTTGCCATGTGTCAAATAAACATTTAGTTCTCTTATAGATAAACCCCAAGCTCAATCCATACATATATCCAAAAAAGTGTTTCCCTATTCAATCCATGAATCATTGGCTCATATTCATCTTCTTCATAAAATAACATTGGACACCCATTTGTGTCATGTTTGTCCCACTTTATATTTTATAGTATATACTTACTATGTTTCTATGAGATTTCTCAAGTTCCCCTCTTAGTGTGGTACCCATCTTGGTGCCTTTTATTATCATGCATTCCTTATATATGTTCTTCCCTACTATAATTTTAAACCAAATTTTACTTTTTTGGGTGGGGGAAAGTCTTACCCTTCACACTTTTCACTAGAATTTCGTCCTTCATCATTATATTTACCAACTCTAATTCAAAATTATCAATTTTATCATTTCTTACTTAATTATTCTCCCATATATTTGACTATGATTATTTTAAGGTGATCAATTCTACCACATCCTTATATGAAGAGGAAATATTTTCATCTACGACTATAATGTGAGGGGCTAGCCCTAAAATAAATCACTCAATTTGTTTATCTTATGTTAAGGTTTATTCTAGTTTTCTAACCACACTTTTAAATCATTTTTCATCGTATTTTACCGATTCCTCCTTAATTTTTTCATCTTCCATATTATATTTACTATTTTTTTCATACATTAGGTGAGTGAATTTTTTTTAAAAATAAGTCACTCAATTCTTTCCATGTTTTATCATGCTTAAAGAGAAATCTTCAATGCACCATCTTTGTGCCTCATCATTGAGGTTCTCCACAAAATTATATAATTGGGTCTAGTCATCTTTAATGCTAACCATAAATCTATTTGTGTTCTAGGGGTGTGAAAAGGGATATATTTTTCTTGGACATGGATAGAGTATTCTTGGTTAAGCATAGAGGTTTATTAGATATGGATGCCTTTTGATTGGTCACTCTTTTGGTTTTCTTAAGTGCATTCAAAGGGAAAACATTTCTTGGTTGGGGAGGTTTTCAAATTTAATCACATCCAAATTCACTTTCCCACTTTCTTTGGGTGTCTATGTGCATGTAAGGCAAGTTTCATGTTGTGACTGGTCTAAGAAAGTGACTAGGTTACATGTAAGAAAATATCACTATTAGTATGGTCATTAAAGGAACATCTTATGATGGGTTTTAATTAGTTGGTAGAATCTATAGAAATATAAGTTGCATTGAGTAGTAGAGAACTAGGATTGAGGATTGACACATGCTAACTTACTCAAGATTTTCCCATCCTCATAGAAAAGCCAAACTCCAATTCATCATTAAGGACTACATGCAGTATATTGTTTTGTTTTTGGTGTTTAACAAAATTGAATTCTCCTAAAGCAAAATCACTTTTGGAGAAATTAGAAGAAGGGGGAGATGATGTATGTTTGAATATTTGGAAGATGATTGGAGATGGTGTATGTTTTGAGTTTTGGAGAGATTCATTTTTGGCACATGTTTCCATCAATAAAAAAAGGGGAGATTGGTGAAAGAATGAAGAAGGAATCCTTTAATGTTTTTTCATTGATGTCAACATTAATTATTTTTGAAAAGGAAAAAATAGGTTTTACAGGGACTTGAAACCACAAAGTTAAAACACCAAAAGATAGAGCAAAACAAGTCCAGACAAACAGACAGCTGTCCCAAAAAGGAAACGACGGCACAAAGAGACAACAGGGTCCAAAAAAAGGACCGCCAAAAAGCCAGAAACAAACACCACCTCACTACTCCAAGGTGTTCATCAACTCCTCGGTCTCCTTTTCAACATCCTTCATATCCTGTAACCCCTTCTTGAGGATTTGAACCATATGTGAAGAAATCGGGGTCTTCCTCTCCATATTAGCCCGGGTGCGAGTCGAAATCCCTTCAACAGTAGATCTGCTGCAACCTCTGTCCACATTCAAATCCACGACCAGCGAGCCCTTTTGATTTTTTTCGTGCTTTTCCACCATAGCATTGATGATAATGGTGTTATGCCTGGCAATTTTGTGATTATTCTCCACAGTGGCCCTAATATTTTGGCCAATCTTGGACAAATTACACTCAAGCCTGGTCAATCTTTCCTCCTGCGAAAGCTGTCTTTTCCTTGGTAAGGGGGTTTCCTGTCCCTCATTCTCATTATGACTCCAGCTAATCTTCTACTCCAAATCCATGACTCTGTTGCTGAGATCTCTATTATGGCCTTTCAAATCCTAGACTTCCTTCTAGGTCCACTTGAGAACAGTGAGAAGGCCATCCGTACTTTTTTCCGCCACACTCACAATGTCCTCAGTCTTGAGCTTATTCAGGGCAGAATTAATTTTATCCTGATTAGGGGAATCATTAGGGGTATTCCCAAAACCACTAGTCGCAGGGGCACTAGGGGCCGACTCTTTACTGACCATAGGTTTATCAGAAAAAATTTCCATAGAATTCCCAGAGTACGAGACTAATTTCGTAACTGAGGTACCTTTAAAACCAGAGACCAAACCCAAGGTAGGGCAGCCAGGAGACGGCTGGGGATTAAGACAAGGCAACGAGGCAAAACCCAGGATAGGGCAATCATGCAAAGGCTGCAGATTAGGACATGAAGGCGGAGCAGAATCCATAAGGTCATTCCGACAAGATAGGGACTGGGGAGCATTGGTATTAGGACCAACTGGGGCACAAGCAGGATGGGCCAGGGGGTCGTTCTCCCTACTACTTTCAGTATCCTCATCATCCAATTCCCCAATATCAACAATTTTAGGCAAAGCAAGTAAATTTTGATAATGCTCATAGATGAGCCTGACAAGACCAGGGTGAATAATAGAAGTCTTCCTAGGGTTTCTTTCAACTTCATCAAGGCAATTCTTCAAAGAAGAGAATAAGTAAAAAGGAAAAGAGATACGAACCTTGTGATGAAAATGGTTCAGAATGGAAAAGTGATAACCATATGCCCTGGTGAAGCACCCGTCAACCATGATATACTCCATTATTACTCTTAAAACTTTCCTCCAGATAGATTTAATGGACTCCACATCAAAGTAGCTATTGGCAACCTTAACCAACTTAACCTTCTCCTTGTCTTTTTTAGGAAATCTTATGACCGCTTCATCAGAGAACCGACGGTCCCGATAAAATTTCATGCCCTCAGTCGAAAGACTAGTAATCCCACCGATTATTTCCTCATTCAGCTTAACATTCCTACCAAACAACACAATCTCACCATTTTTCCAATTTTTGGCAAAATAGTCCAACATCCTCTCGTCAGTACCATGGAGCTTTTCTAGAAACGGGACTAAACCTCCCTTTTCAATTCTTTCCTAGGCTTTAGCATTCTTTCTATGCTCTTGAAAGCAGCTCGGCTCCACACATTTTCTCTTTCCCCCCATCTTCAAAGCTCTGTTATACCACACCCTACAGTTGCTCTGGGTCCCGTTTAAGCATATTTTATCAAACACCCAGAAAGCATGTCAGAGACTCTTCTTGAAAAAGAAAATGACATCAATCCCATCAAATCTAATGAAATCGACGTACCTAATCTTTATCCTCTTCATCATGACGAAGACAAGCTTCTCTTCCATGCATTGAATCATAATAAATTAGCGCTTTCACCTCAGAATGGAGGCAGTCATTCTTCCTCCACGTGTTTTCCCCACCCCACTTAACCCCTTCATTGGCGAAATAATAAGCCACCTTATTGGCTTCTCTGTAGGCATGGGACACTTTCACTTTATCAAATTTACTTAATAAGATTATTGTATCTTCGATCCACTTTTTAATGGTCCATGAGGGAGGGGTAAGCCCAAGAATGCAATTTATTATATTCATTGAATCACCCTCCAACCAAAGACATTTCGTGTTCATCTTGAAAGCTAAGTTAACCACATGATAAGCCCCAACAGCTTTCGCAACATGATTAGTTTGGGTGCCGATGTCCATAGCAAAAGCCGCAATAAAACCCCCCGAGTTGTCCCTTAAAACACACCCACTGCCAGCTTTCCCAGGGTTGCCTTTAGCAGCACCATCAAAATTGGCTTTCAACCAACCCAAAGGCGGCAAAGACCAACAAGCATTCTCCCTCCCACAAACATCAGGCGTGGGGACATTTAGCGCTGCTAATTTAGAATTCCACTTTTCAGCCGTAGCAATATTGAAAGGAGACCAATTAGCTTTATCAACCATTTTTCTTGGGATTAAAGATAAATTTTCCTTTATTGCCCTTACGATTTTGTCAACATTAAGTGTCAACATTAATTGTTGATACTTACCCTAATCTGTTGAAAAAAATGAAGATATCCTAATCCGGTATTTTGGACCGTAGATGCTCATGTAATATGATCTACTTATAAGGTGATAATATGTTATTCCTGACTATTATGTGCATCTATTTTTGGCTTTATATAGTGTAAATGGGTATGATTCTGGTCCGCATTCCTCTAGTGATTGGAAACAAAATTTATAATTTTGGGAGATTGTTTATAAGTGTCAATACCCTATATATTCCAAATGGCATGTGATTATATTATCAGATGGATTGTTGGTGTTGATTAGCTGGCATAATTTGTGATTAGGTCTAATTCTTGGTCGACCTAATTCTTGATACATGGTGTTGAGATTAAATATGTATTGCAAATGTTAATGAGATATATTTTAGGTCCATGCTAGCCTAATTTAAGTTTTGCACATTTCGTTCGAGTGTGAAGATGTTTTTGATTCAAGTATCGAGTCGACAAGGCAATTTTGATTTAATATAGGGCTACATATAATTAGGCAAACATAATTGATGTGTGTGGATGTATTAGGTATATATGTAAAACATTTTTGAGACTGTAAGGGTGGCATGATGTGTGATGAGATGTGAGTATGCAAATTTTGTATGTAAATGATCAGATCTATAGTAGAATCATTGTGAATATTTCAGAGCAAATGTAAAGTAGAGCAATTTTTTGTATTCAGAGCTTCAAAGGAATTATATCTAGCACAAGGAAGGTGTGTTTGTATCAGTTCACATCCTAGTTGTGTAGTATTTTTTGTTTTGTATCCTTTTGTGGATATGAGCCTTATTGTGCAGTGTATCATGGCACTGAGCCTTTGTAATATCTAATAACCATTTATAATATATACAACCTAACTTACTAAATATTTTCCCTTCCTAATAGATAAACCCAACTCCAATTCATCATTAAGGACTACAGGTAGTATATTGTTTTGTTTTTGGTGCTTAACAAAATTGAATTCTCCTAAAGTAGAATCACTTTATTTGACAATTGATTCCCTCTCCTTTGTATAATCTTTTGGTTGGTTGTCAGATAGAGGTGAATCCCCTAAATCACTATTACTTTGATTGTGTGCACACTATTGAACAGATAATGGTAATGTATGAGATAATTAACAAATGATAAATATGGTGATATTGGTACAATTAATGCTATTATAGATGATTAATCATAATTATTAGTCGATGTTTAGAAAAATTATTTTACTGTCTATAAAAGGAACCTCTTGTGTATGTAGCTAAAAACTATGTAAGCTTTGATAGATTATAAGTTGTCTCAAATGAGAATAGGGGTCTTGTGGAGGTATTGTACAGACAAAGAAAATTATAGTTCTTATTTTTTTGAAGACTATAATGCATGAAATTCATGTGTACATAATGCTATACTAACTCATACATGGTACATACTGTCATTTGGATATTAATTTTGAATGAGTTTATTAGACTATCTCATAAGAGTTGCATTTAACTTACATTTTTGGAATACAAAACGGATTGATGATAAAATTGAAAAAATAGAATTATCTGTATTATATTGGAGGCATTTGGCTTGCAGTTATTCTATTAAAATTTCACATCATTACTCTATAAAGTAAAATTAAATAGTTTATATTGCATGGAGGGACAATACATCTCTCATAATCATTTTACATATTAGGATACTAGAATTAGCATTTGAATAGAACAAGTTGTGAAAACTAATCTATAGAAATATAATTGCCTAATATAATTGTAGTAAGAACTATTCTCTATACGGATTATTCTTTTTTACCTCTTTATTTGTTGAACTATATGATACTAGATTTTGATAATCTAATATAGTATTTATATATTTTATTTTATTTCTAAGGAAAATATCATGATTTTTTATTTTATTATTAATTTCATATTGATTAATAAAATAAAATTTACTTAAAAGTAAAGATTAAAATAAAATATCTTTATATTTATTGATTATTAGATTGATTTAATATATTAGTAATATTTTTAATATTGATACCATACATTAAGTTATTATTTGTTGGACTAATTTATATTTTTATACATATAAAAAATGTATAAAGAGTTATAACTTTAATTATAATGATGAATATGATAGGGAATGTAAGGTGATAATTTTTGTTGGTTACATATTAATAATTCATGTAACAAGAAAATTATTGTTGTATTTATTGATTATTAGATTGAAAATAGTAAGAATATTTATATTATTCATAAAAAGCCTCTAAAATTAATATGATGGACAAATTCATATTTTTGTAGAACTACTATTTTAATTATATTTAAATATAATAAAAATATTTTAAATAATGATCTACTACACATTAATAGATCATGTTAATATTAAACATACATGTCAAAAAAGCTAATCTAAAATCAAACTAAATTATTTAAAAGAAAATCCTTATCAAAAATATTGTAAGAAAAAGAGATTAAAATTGGGGACAATTAAAATAACTTATCAAACTAATAGTTAAGCCTTATCTAGAGGGATGTAATGAAGTATAAATGGTGGAAAAAAAAACATAAGAAATAAAATTTAAAAAAAAATCAGAAAAGTTGTGCTAATAATACAAAACTATCTAACACTGAAAAATATACGTACTAGTTGGCCAAGTCAACAATCAATTGTAATAATACACAACTATCCAATGCTAAAAAGGATACCTACTAGTCGGTCAGATCAACACTCAAATATAATAATATAAAACTATCTAGCACTAAAATATATACCCACTAGTCACCCAAGTCAACACTCAATTGTAATAATACAAAATTGTCTAGTACTAAAAAGTATACCTACTAGTCACCCAAGTCAACACTCAATTATCTAAGTTCCATTACGAATTCATATCTTGTATGTACTACGGGGTTTATATGCATTAAACAATTAAAGAAGATGAATATCTTTATTAAAGAAAAACTCATAAAATTTAAAGAGTGCATTGTCAATTGTGGGATGCACCAATGCAACATTGTCTCTACTAATGTCAATACATCTTTAAGAAAATAAGTCAAGTAAAGAGAAGACCTGTATTAGAGTTAAATGCTTGAAAAACTTGACAAACATGAGCACATAGATGTATCTACCATTAATGTTTGTGTTGCATCTCAAAATGCACATTTGATTGTATTTATTAGTACTTGACCTCAGACAATACTATTGCAATGAGTTTTGTTTTTCTTGGTTATTAATAAGTTGGATTTCAACCAATCAAAAACAATAATTTTTTTATGAAAAAAAATCAATTTTGTAAAGTGTGATTGGTTTAAAAGTTTTGTGTGTTATCGATGGATTTTAAGAAAAAATGAAAGTGAACTATTATTTTACCTATTTTTTAGGAAAGTGGACTATTTTTTTTTATAGGTAAACGCTTTTGACTGGAGTTTTGAACCAATGAGGCCACATTTGAAGGTCCTCATCCCTGTTATTCATCTTCAAGTTTCAACAGCAACCATCTTTAGCAGTCGTCGATGGGTGAGCCGACTGTGTGCCAAGTTTCAGGACTGAACCCTAGACCACTGTATCTCTTCACTCTCCTTATCTCTCTGCTCTCTTCTGCCTCCCACCGCCTCCTCTTCACTCCTTATCTCTCTACTCTCTTATGCCTCCATTCCTCCCTCCCATGGCTTCCTTCTCTCCTCTATCTCTCCACTCATCCATCTGCAAACTCCTTTTCCTCTCCACTCCTCCACCCGCATCCTTCCTTCCACACCTTCTTTTCACCTTATCTCTCCACACCTCCACCCACAGTCTCTTCTTCTTCTCTTCTCACCTTATATTATGCCCTCTCTGTTGGCTCTACTTCCGACTCCTTCCTCTCACAGCCTCCCCTCTTTCTCTCCATTCTTCTCTGCTCCACTACTCCTCCCTCCCGCAACCTCCTCTCTCCCTTATCTCCCCCCACCTCCTATCACCTTCCTACCTCCTTCCTTCTACAACCTCTAGCATCCTTTCTTTCATTTACCCCTTCCTCCTGCTTCCTCGCCCTCCACCTACTTCGGTCACCCCTTCCTTCCTACTTCCTCTAATCTCCCTCCTTCTTTTGTCATCTCTTCACCCCGCATCCACTGTTGTACCTCCTTCATGCTTCATCGTCTTAGCTCCTTGGTTCATCCCTTCACACCGACTACCGCCTCCTAGACTCCTCCCTTGGCAAGATTTGAACTAGCAACACCCTATCAACAGGGCTCGTGACACAATCGTCACGCTACGGGGTGATCCCTAGGAAAGTGGACTATTATTTTACCTATTTTTATGGAATTAATTTTACCTTATAAATACATGTGCATTATTTTGAATTTTTGTGTGTTATTGATGGATTTTAAGGAAAAATGAAAGTGAACTATTATTTGGTCTATTTTTTAGGAATTTTACCATATTTACATATGTGTTATTTTAAGTAAGTTAAGTTAGAAAATAGGTAAATTAAATAATAATAATAGTAATAATAAAAATTATAAATTTAAATTCATATAATGTTATTATTATGTCGAGAAACATCTTACAATGGCATTTTGTGTGTTAAAAAAAACTCTACCTTAAATCAAGAAGAGTTCTTGACATCATCACCCTTCATTTATTTATTTTTCTAAATCTTGATAGTAGGAGATTACCTGATGGTTTCAGTGGTTAAAAACATGCGTTGATTGAAAAACCGATGCAATTTTAATTTTATCAACAGTATTGTGTCAGTTATTAACTCAAATCACGATGACCAAGCATTGCACGGTAAAGGTAGTTATCATAACTACCATAGGAACTAATAGATCAAATATATTCCCATTTGTTGCATACAATGATGAAGGATGTGTGGGCAACAAGGAGTACATAGAGCTCAAGTTCAGCGCAGAGCTTAAATCTTCTACTTGGGAGTAATTCAGCCCGCTTATCACAACAGTAGTGATAGCAAGAAACAATGTGAGGGATTCATCCAACAACATGATTGGAGGGTTTTTTAGCACTGTCCCAAATACAAGCATTGGCCTCCATTTTTGTAATTTTCTCCAATCGTTATTTTGCTAACAATGTGCATCTTCTAGTAGGCTATTAATGGCATTAGACATCTACAGAAATCCCAAGTTACAAAATACAACTAAGTAATTATTAGGTACCCTCTAAGATCATTACATCAAGTGACAGAAGAAATAGTTTTTTTGTGGACCATGTCCTTATTTGGTATCATAAGCACAAAAATTGGTGTTCATGTTTTGTAATCAATTTTCTGATATGCTTGCATGCAGCTGTGAAGGAAGGTGTGGGCTTCCAACAAATTTTGGTGCTACATATTGTTGTGGTTTTGGCTATGCCACAAGTGTATTCCTTCATGTTGGAAAGACAAGCCTTATTGCTTCGATATGTTTTGGATTCTCTCTATATCTCTTCATTGATGTTGTTCTAACCTTGTGGTTTTTCCTTGATGAAATCATGATGAACTTAAAAGATATATTGTTGATGTTTTTTAATTTAGTTTGAAATTATGATTTATTAATAAACAAAAAATATATGATCCTTTGAACATGTATCATCAACGATTTATGGTTGGATCTATTTTAGTTTCATTTTTAATAGTGCATTTTAATCATAATCTATGGTGGTAACTAATGCTTACAGATTCAGTTTATGAATTTTCTTAAGTTTTATGAGAACCTAGCCATGCCATGACCATTTTCATTAGAGGAAAATGAAACAAAGATCGAAGAAAGGTAAAATTGTATCATTTTAGGTCACCAACCTTTATGAGTTCTAGATTGTACTATATATTATAATATTAGAGATGGGGAGAGATAGAGAAGGGTGCAAATTGTGGGTATAGATAGGGAGAGGGTGCTAGAGATAGAGTTAGAGGTAGGTTACCTCTTCAGTGTACTTAGATTTTATGTGGTTTCCAAGATTGATGGAGATGAAGGGATGCAATGGTTTTGTATCATTACTACACCCAAGTAAGTGTCATAGTTTCTTCTTGTTCAATTTTATTGATCTAATTTTTAATAAGATTCCTTCATCTAACACCAAATGTCTGTGTGAGTACATTCCCATGTTTTGTAATTTTACCAGTAGTAATTTTGTGTGGAAAGCCTTATCAAAGGATATTATTGCAACCTCCTTCAATGTAGATGAGAAGACTAAGACAATGTTTCATTTTAAACAATCCCAAGATGTTTTTTTCCTCCTCCCAAAGATGAGGACAACTAGGGGTAGAATAAGCCCTTAGTATAATATACATTTCCAGTTGTTTGGATCTTCTTTTTAATTTTGTAAGAATCCTCCATTTTCTAGTTCTTGGAGGACATCCTATAACTTTAGATCTTTTGTAGCTTTGTTTTCTAAATCCTCCATTTTTCAGTCCTTGGTTGATATCCCATAGTGGAAGACAATAAATGACTTAAGAGTAGAAACATATGACTTAATTAGATGGATTTTTATTGTGTTTTGGTCCTTGGTATTTCTTTGCCATGTTGATTGCATGTGCATTGATTCTATTGATTTGAAGTTTATAGATTGGTAAATTGTTATTAGGATTTTTTAATATGGCTGAGATAAATGGTTTTGTTGTGCATTTTGTCAATTTATTTGTTGGAATTTAAAGATTTACATGAGAGAGAGAGAGAAATGAATAAGATAGAGAATGAAGAAGGGGGAGACAGGTAAAGGATATATATGTATAGGGATAGAGATATAGAAATATATGTAGAGAGACATAGATAGAAAGAGATAGAGAGAGCAGTGAGAGAGAGAGAGAAAGAGATAGAGGTAGACGTAATGAGGCATAGATAGAGAGGCGGAGAGAGATGGGGAGATAAAGATAGAAGGGGGAAGAGTGAGAGAGAAATAAGGTGATAGAGATAAGTAATAGAGAGGTATAGATAGGTTGAAAGATAAAAGAGGTAGAGGTAGAGGTAAGGAAGGAGAAAGAGGAAGTGTGTGTTTATGAGTGAGAGAGAAATATGGAGAGGAATATATATTTACAAGTAGATAGAGAGGGAGGGAGAGGGGGGAAATAAATAGAGAGAGAAGAGAGAAGTAGATAGAAATAGAACGAGGGAGTGAATATTTACAAATAGATAGAGAGGGAGGGAGAGAAATATAGAGAGAAGATAGAAGTAGAGAGAAATAGAAAGAGGAGGTGATAAGGAGAGAGGGAGAGATAGGGATAGAGATAGATATAACTTGAAAAATATAGAAGTGATGTGAGAAATATAGATAAAGATATAAAGAGTGGGAAATGGAATGAAAGAGAGAGGGAGAGGGAGAAATAGAGATAGGAAGAGGGAGATGATGAGATAGATTAAGCTATCAGCCTACACAATTTGGACTATTTCCTTTTGTTTATGATTTTGAAAGCCTGATAACAGAGTAAATGATGATGACACTCTTAATGTATATTATAATATAATTCAATGATATTAAATTATGATGCAACTAATGAAAATATTATTAAAAACACACAATATTAATACTATTGTCATTTTGGATTCCTAGGATAGATATGCTAGTTATGAACCAACCTACCCTAAAATTGATAATTATTAATATTAATTTATCATATAATAATTATGTCAAGTTTGTATTAATATATTAACATTTAGAATATTATTATTATGTATTATTATTTATGCTCAAATAACTTTTAATAACAATTAATAGATTTAACTTTATTTTTTATTATTTCACATAAATTATATTATACATATTATTTAACAAAACTATTATATAAGTTTTATGTTTAAATATTTATTATTTTGAACTTTTGTATCAATTTTTGATGCAATCAAGCATACCTTAGAAAAGAAAAGCTCAAGGTACTTGCAGTCGAAACTAGATAAAAGTGAAAGTGAATGCTATAATGGTGCTTCTAACTCATGAACACAACCCTTCAATGTCATCCATTGCAGTTGCTTCTAATAATTCCAGTGACTCTCCCCACCATCGATATGTCATTCTCCCAAACTTGAATGCCATGACACCCAAACAATCAAACATGGATAATCTTCAAGAGCAACAAGATGAGAACGATGTGTAGGTAGTCTAAATGGAGGAATAGTATATGTGCAATCATATACAATTTTTTGTATTTTCTAAATGTAATGATCATATGGCCCTATTTTTGCTTAGGTTGTAAGAATGCAGTCGTATGGTCAAGTATAGCTAGCTGGTTAAGGTTAGGTTTGTGGGTCATAGTCTGCTATCTCCTTGAAAATTTTGTTTTCAGTTTCAAGGGTCTAAAGTACTCAACTGATGGATGCCATCAAAACTCTTCATATTGTAAATATTTTTCTACTAAATATATATAGGCTTATAGCATTTTTCTTAAAAAATAAAATTATATTATACAATCATTTCATTTATTTATATTTTATTTAATATAAAATAATTTTAAAAATATTTTATTTAAATTTATATTATATAATCAATAAATATTATTATTTAATATTTAATATAATAAATTTATATTATATTATATACATATTATTATGTAACATAATTATTACATAAATTTAAAATACTATAATTAACAAAACTTACATTTAATTTAAGCATTCACACAAGCATACTAGAGGACAAACAAGCTGAAACTTGCAATAATCCCCCATCATGAACTAATGGGATGACTCAAATCAGTGCCTAGATCATTTGCAATGCTCAAGATGAACAAAACCCTAAACACGCATAACAATGATATGTGGAGAGTAAAAATCAAGGAAAAAACAAGCGTCCAGTTGGTCGATACGACGGAAGGAGCTGGTTGATATGACTAAGGTTGCCCATGTGGAGGGTGCACGTCACCTTCAACTTATCGAAGTTACATTACCCCCATCTCAACTTATGTCATACTCATTTTGAATAAGTGCTAAACCCCAAGAGTGTTATCCCCTTTATGATAACCACTTACCTACAAACAAAAAATCTTACATTTAATTTTATTCACTACATTTACTTTTTATTAACTAAAATACTATATTTACAATATTGTAAAGACAAGTATTGATCACTAAATGATACTTGTTAATAATAAAAATTATATTGTATTCTAAATTTCAATTAATTAGCAAATATAATCGAAGTGCATTATGATATATAGAAAGGCAATACATAGATGAGAGAATGAGCATTATGGGTCCACCTTAATTATGGCTTTAATGACCATCCGATATATTTTGCTTTGATGAGACCTAAATATATTCCATTATAAAGTAGTATTTGAAATAACATAGTCACTTTTCTTTATATTATATTATATAATATATTTTAATTATATTTTATATAATAATTTAATATAAAATAAACTATTCTATCATTAATAAAGGTGGACCCACAACAACTTTTTGGCCATAGCTCGTGACAGGTAAAAGTTAACGGTCAAAAATAGATGAAACAAAAATAACGAATCTTTTTATGTTTATTCTGCTTATCATAAAAAAATAGATGAAACAAAATTAAGGAATCTTTTTATGTCTGTTCTGCTTAGATGGAACACGTTTTTTTGTTTATTCTGCTTATATATCTGGGTAAGTGAGGGAATTCCAAACACAAGGAAATGAAGCAGCAGATGATGTTTCTTACTGAATCCTTTTAAGCAAACAGGTAAATTAAAGAGAAGAGGTTTCCACTACAATGGAGAAGGAAGGCTTAGCAGAGTTTAATGTGAAGATTGTGGAGAGTTTTCTGGTGCCACCATGCCTGCCTTCACCTCAACACACCCTCTATCTCTCCAACCTTGACAACCAGCCAGCAACGAGAATGGCCTTTAATACGTTGCTTGTGTACGAGGGTTGTGAAAATGGTTTAGCAGATCCTGCCAAAACAATCAGAGAGGCTCTGTCGAAGGTGTTGGTGTACTATTATCCTCTGGCTGGGAGGCTGAGAAAGAAGGAAGATGAGAAGCTTCAAGTGGAGTGCACAGGAGAAGGTGTTCTCTTTGTGGAAGCCATGGTAGACAACACTCTCTCAGTCCTGGGAGATCTGGACTACCTCAACCCATCATTTAAGCAGTTGCTTTTTACGTTCCCTTTGAATACAGCCATTGAGAACGTTCATCCCATGGTTCTTCAGGTAACATTGCTATCGAATAAAATAAAACAATTTATATTTCATTGCAAGGACAGTACGTCTCATGTAATTGTTTTGAAGCTTCCATTATTTGTGGTTGTTTACATAACTATGTTTAGTTAATAGTATAATTGTTTAAACTGATCAATTTTGTTATAGGTGAATCATTTCACATGTGGAGGTTTTGTTGTAGCAGTGAGTTTCAATCATACCGTATGTGATGGGCGAGGGGTAGGACAGTTTCTCAAAGGTCTTGGAGAGATGGCTAAGGGACATGTTAAGCCATCTATCAGGCCAATATGGGATAGAGAGCTTCTTAAACCAAGGAACATATTAGTTCATGACTTAAAATTGATTGAAGAAAAAGCAGCGAGTACATCGCATTCATGGACACCTCCAATATATAAAGAATCAATTCAAATGTCTCTTATTTTAGACTTTGAGACAATCAAATGTGTGAAAGATGGAATTATGTCAGAATGTTCAGATATTTGCAGTACATTTGAAATTGTTGCAGCTTTGGTTTGGCGAGCGAGGACTAAGGCATTTGAAATTCCACATACTCAAAGAGTTAATATTTGTTTTGCAGTCGACGTGAGGAGATCATTTAGTCCCCCGCTACCAAATGGATACTATGGAAATGGCATTGTTATTGCATGTGCACAAGCTATTGTCCATGATGTCATGAACCAACCACTTTCGTATCTTCTAAATATTATAAAGAAAACAAAGATGTCACTAACTAACAAGTATCTTAGATCAATAATTGATATAGACCAATTTAGATCAGATTTTTTAAGTAACCAATCTAATCTAATATTGAGTGATTGGAGGTGGTTGGGATTTAACGAAGTTGACTTTGGACCAAGAAGCCCGGTGAATATATTGCCTATGTATTGGAATGAGAATGGGTTCAACATATCAAATCTTTTTATCTTCCTCCATTCTCCTAAGAGAAAGGATGTATGCATTTAAGATGATAACATGGATGCCCCAACAAGAATTCAAGTTGTTTGAAATAGCAATGGAAGCTTCTATAAACAAATATGTTACAAATGGTCCCAAATGTTAATGTAATGATTAAATCTTTTATTTTTAAATAAAATTTTAGATTGATCAAATTTTCTCAATGCAAATTTAAATTTGTATGCTTCTTTTAAATCTATATGTTTTTATATAGAATCATTAAAATTGTAAAGTTATTAAAATAAGAGAAATATAAAATTAATGCTTATAAATTAATATTTATTTTTTAAAATTCACACATTAATAAAATAGTGAAGAATTTTTTCAATTTATTTTGTTGTAAATATTCTCCCCCTTCACATTAGCAATTATATTAGAATGATTGTTTATCATCATTTTCTTCCATTTGAACAATTTATTAATTTTATATGGTTAAATTATATTAGAATGATTATTTATAATCATCCTCTTTGTCTCAACAATTTAATTTATTTTTTTTCTTTGTAATAATTTTATGTTTTAATATATTTAATAAAATACTTTCAATTTGCATAAGTAAACATAGTAGTAACAAGTATTTGGATATAAATATATAATAATTTTAATTAAAAATATAATTATTTCAATTCAAATATTTTATATCTCATTTGAGACACTTCTTGAAGGAAATAATTAGATAGTAATATCAAATTTGTATTATCTTTAATATTGTTTAAATACGAGATATTATTGGTTGCTCTTTAGTTTGAGGATAGTCAATTGTTAGTTTTTTTTTAAATCATAAAAAATGTAATGAAACTATCATTTTAAAATTTTAATTGTTAACGTTTTTGATAATGTAAGCAGCATTTACAGGGTGTTGTACCCTTAACACATCGAGCCTCATGGGCCAAAAAGATCAAGTCCAAGTAACATAAAAGCTAGCCAAAAAATAGATACAACCAAAAAATAGTACACCGACCACGGACTAACAGCAAAAGCAAAAAAACACAGACAAAATAATACCTAACTCGCATTATCCCAATTCTTTGACAAGAGGTCCACGGCATCATCCCCAACCCATTTTTAATCCTCGTCAGCATTATTTCCTTCCAACTCATCTTTAATAACCGTCGACAAAGTGTTGGTGACAAAGTGGACCAGCTTCACAGTGAAGTGGGTCACACCCCTGAATCTCTTGTCTAGTTTGTCTATTCTCTCCTTCAGCACACAGTGCTCCTCTCCATCATCAATAATCTTTACCAACATGTTCAACATTCTGCAAGTGCGAGGACTGGGAGGACAAATTCTCTTTCTGCTCTTTGTTGTTGTCTGGAATGGTGTAGGGTCCTTTCACATTCTCCTCCTCTTCCTCCTCAGACATCTCATCCTCCTTGTAGTCTTTACTGTCCAACTACTTCTCCTCCAAGTCCACCACCACCTATCTTTTTTTATTATTTTTTGCCAATCTACTAGACCTCTGAATAGTGGTCTCTCCACCAGTCACAACTGTCACCTCCACCACCGTGTCACCCTTAGATTCCTTCCCCACAACATTTTTTCCTCTACCCTCCTTCACCAGATGCTCCATCAAGCCTTTCCTATCATCTTTGCCATTTTTCTTCAAAGTGGCTTTGTAAGCAGTTTTGACCGGAGTAGCCTTGAGCTCACACAGACTAGCTACAGCACTCGTCTAAGCATTTCCCGCATTCCCCTTGAGTTTTTTGGTAGCAAGCTTAGGCTTAGGATTATCAGTAGCACCCATGTGGGGTTTTCGAATGGGACTTTTAGACTCAACCGAGGAGATGTTGGCAACAGCGAGAGGTTCGACTTTCTCCACACGGATAGCAAATATGGGCTTAGGTGGGCATAAAGCGAGGTGGAAATGATAGAGTCTCATAATGAGCCCTTGGTGGAGAGGCAAACGAGGCATATCTTTTGGCTTAAGGCTAGCCATTTCCTTGCATTTTTCCACAAAACTTTCCAAATCCATAAGCAAGAAGAATAGAAAACTTAACAAAACTTTGTGCCTAAGGTGATTCAATAGAGGGAAATGGTAGAAAAAGTAGGTTTTGTATCTACTTTCGAGCTCACATTTTTCATGAGGGCCAAACAAACTTGGTCCCAAGGCCGTGGAAGGGCCTCTCGCTCAAAACCCGACTGGTTGCAAACCAGCTCCTCTTTCCCCGCATAAAATGCTTTCATGTTGTTATTATCTTGGGTCCTAGTGTGTTTTGGATACTTTTTCCCTATGCTCTATAACCCGGTAGCCTACATAATCACATCTTCACTAACCTCAAAAGATCCACCCAGAGTCATTCTTTTGTCCTTCCAAGAATTGGAAAAATGTGTGGAGAAGTTAGGGTCATGACCCACAAGACTCTTGATTAGGGGAGCTAAGCCACCTTTGACACAGATGTGCCACACCAATGGGTTTTTGTAGAATTCATCGTAGTTATCGAGCTCTGTCCACACACGATCACCACCCATAATATCTTTTTGCACAGGAAAAAACCAGAGAACTTGTAAAAGAAAAATGTTAGAGATACTAGTTAAGCAAAGGGTTTTCCTCACATAATGGATATTTGGGCGAATAAAGCAATGTTGGTTAATCAAGGCAATGTGCAGGACACACACGTGAATAGGAAAATCACTTAGCTTAAGCCTAGCAATATCATAAATGGGGATCTTGAAGCAATTGCGGCTAGGTAAGCAAGATATGATGGAAAAGCGAGGTTTATTAGCCATGTGGTCCTTGCACAAAAAGCTAGGAAGGATGGCCATGGGGCCAAATTTAGTAATAACAAGGAAAACGGGTTTGGGACGCAAAGATAAAATAGCAGAAATGGAAGAGCCAAAAGGGAGCTTTCCCTCATAATGAGTCATCACATCAAGGTTTAAATCCACGGACTTAAGGATGAAATGAAAATTTAACACAATCCCCATAAGGAGATATCGTAAGGTACAGCCCTACATATTCTTAATTACGAAGTACGCGCCATACTTCCTTATAGTGCCATCTTCATTTAACACGGGATTAACCTGAAACTTTGAATTTTTCCACTTGTAGGCCTCCTCAGCTTTTATGCCCATCCACCAAGCCTAAAGTACAATCATGTGGACACCCCAAATGACCCCCAAAATCATAAAATTAATGTTAATGTTATTCTCCATGATATTATTAATTTGAGTATTATAGTTTATGTTTTTGAAATATAAATAAGGGAAGTTAGGTTCCTAGGCTCTTTACATAAAAAAAAAAACATATATGGAAAATGATAAAAATATGGGACAAATAACACAATTGCAACAAAGTTGTAAGGATGGAAATAACAAAAAAGGACTAAACAATTTCATAACAAAGCCTACAAAGTTTCACTACCTTGACCCAATCATGAGCCTTTGAAGTGCATTTTGGATGACCTTTCTTATTTCTATAGATAGTATTCCATGAAAACTCATTATCCACGTCCATTGGAAGTAGAAAGAGTGGAGAGGAAAATCTCTTTCAACACCTAATTGGGGAAGCTAATAGTTTAGAAGCCACTAGACAAATCAAAGGAGAAATTTCAACAACACCCTTCAAAATGAGGGTGGGATCTAAATGAGGAGGAGAAATAAGAAACACAAATGGGGAAGGGAGCACCTCTCCATCAAAACCTAGAGCCACAAAAGCCTCCAAATTAGAATCAACCTTTCAACCACATCCATAGTAGGTGTTCTTGAAAGGCATTATTCTAAAATTAGGAAAATCTCAAGATGTAAATTTTTTTATTAGATAAGCAAGGAAGGGCCCTAATCCCATACAAAGAAAACAACCGGGTTGAACAACCTAACAAAATAGACTAGTGAAATACAGCAACCAATCAGAAACAACAGGACAACAACAACAACAACAAAACAAAAAAAACCAGTAGCAAGAACAAAGCCACCAGCAAAGGCAGAACAAAAAGAGAAAACTAGAGAGAAAAAACTAAAGCACCAGAGCTAGGGCCCTAAAACAGAGACCTTCTTAGAAGAAAATTTCTTCTTATGTTGCACAACTATCCAAGAAGAATCAAAGATTAGATTAGAAATATTTAGATTGGAAGGGGAAGAATCCCCTTCAGAGTAACTAACAAGTGCAACAAAAAATTCTTCAAGTGAAGCATCCATAACTAAGCCTGAAGCAGCAGGATTCACTGTTAAGATAAATTCTTCTAGAAAGTGGGAAGCAAAGGCCTTAGGGGAGGTAGCACACACAATAGTAGGAGCATCCTTGTCTAGAATCAGCACAAAAAAATCCCTAGGAGAAGAAAAACCATCATCAATAGGATTATTTACCTACACAGAACGAGAAAGAGGCCTAAAATCCTCAAATTAGAAGAAGGTTTTGCATCAGGGTACATTGTTAAATGTTCTCAAAGAGAATTATTCCACCAAGTGGATGATGAAACAGGATGAGAGCCACGAGGATAGTCATGAGCAAAGTGTCTAGTAGCAAAACAACATCTGCAGCAAAAAGGGAAACCTTTATAATCCACTAGCTAAGACCAAGACCAACCATTAACCTGAAGTACAACCTCACTAGGTAAAGCCTAAGACAAACCAACCTCCACCAAAATTCAAGAAAAGGAGGTGTGAGTAAAATTCTTGGAAGCATTATCCACTTTCAAGAACCTACCTAGAGCATTACCAATACCCTCATATGAAAAGGGGCACCAGAACTATAAGGGAATATATGACAATCTCACCGAAATGTGTATAAAATTAATGGGTTCCTTCAAAGGGTTAAAGGAATGAACCCAAAGCCTCATGGATAGGGGATGAGAATCTCATTCCCACAAGCCATGATCTAAAACTGACTGTCTATCTTCAAGAGACCAAAAACCCACAACAAGAATTCTCTAGCAGAAGGATAAATCTCCATCATACCTTCCCCTGAAGGAGACCAATGATTGGAGATCCAAAGGTGCAGATCAGGGAGGGAAGGCTAGAAATGATAAAACCTACAAATTAGGTTCGTTTTAGAGTAGAAATATATGTGTTCAAAGACTTCCTTGCTAAGAGAAATAACAAGAGCAGTACTACCACATTTCAGAGGATGCACAGAGACCTCCCCAAACTTATTGGTTTGTACAACATCAAAAAATGAAGGTGAAACAAATCCATTTAGTGCAGGAGACCCCACAAAAGTCCCCACAATAGGATACTTAGGGGCAACCATAGCCTCCAAGCCAGACAACAGAGCATCAACAGAAAGGTCAACCACCAACTCACATGTAACACCCCTCCGTTTTGCTTTCTGGACTAGACAGTGTGTCCTTGTTTTGTGTTCATTTGTGTTTCTGGATATTCAGATACTATATTTTGTGTGTTATTCGATCGCTACTTATAGAGCGATAAACTATTATTTGTGTGATGTGGTTTATCTGATGTTTTATTTTACATGCTTTAATGGTGTAATGATATTAGAAGAAATAACATGTGATTTCATATGAGATTATTGAGTATGATGGAAATGTTAGTTATGACAAGTGTATTGGTGAACGGGACGGGTTCTCATCACTCGCTTGCGAGTGCCCTTCGAGTCCGTGATTTCTTCTTCACAGTGTGTATTTTATGCTATTGATATTATATGTTGTTGTTTACTTGGTTTTTAGGTTTGTAGGTACAGGACATCGACTCCACCTGATTTCACAGGTTTGAGCATGTTGATCCAACGATTAAGTTGAACGGGAGATAGTAGCTAGGTAACTTGTGTCAAGTCTACACCCTAGCCATAGTGTGTTGTCAGTCCTGTTTGTTGAGTCGTTGATTGCCATGTTTTAATGTTATCTTGTTCTGAAAGGTTCTTGTTCATGAACTTAATATTTAGAATAATTGCATTGTTTAATGTTGTTATTTATTTAATTAAAATTGAAATTGTGGAAAGAAGTTTATATTTAAATTAATTAATTAAATTAAATTTATTTAATCAATTAAATTTAATCCAATGGGTTGAATTTAGTTATTAAAAAATTTAATTAATTAATTAAATGTGAGGTTAAGAAAATTAAAAGAAAGAAAAGAATTTAATTCATTTTTGAATTTTATTTCAATTACTGGGAATTAAATTAGAATTTGGAATTAAATTATTATTTGGAATATTAAATCAAATAAAAATTAATTTTGGTTGTTAGAAGATATTTTAATTTTGCCAACATGTGAGAGTGGAATTTATTAAAGAGTTGGTTGGAAATTCATTCACGGAGAGAATTTTGGGGAGAGGAAAGCTTCTTCACAGGTGTGAGGATATTTTTGGAAAAATTCTTTTGCAGAAATTCTTGGCTATGGAATTACATTGGAATTGTTCTGGTAAATCTTGTTGTGTTTGTTGGTTGCTTTCTTGGTTGGAATCACGGGATTGTTGGATAGAAGCTGTGGAAGCTTTGGAGGAGGCTTTGCATCAAATTTCTATTTCCTAAAGCTTCTTAACTCAGGTTTTCTTCTGTGTTTTTGTATTGTTCTTGGTTTGCTTTTAAAATTGTAGTGATTAAAGATTTGTTTGTTAAATCTATTTAAGAAAAGAATTTTTTGTTAGAAGAAAGAAAATAAATAAATAAAATTAAAAGCTTTTGTTCCCATGAAATTTCTTCAGGGAAATTATGAAACCTCTATTGAATTTAGTTTATTTGAGGAAATTGTTAGTTTCGTTATTAAATCAAACTTATGGGTAAAACAACACATTTAGATTTGTTTTAGAAGATTTAATTCACTGTAGAAATGAAATTATTTCTAAAACCTCTGTAGAAAAATCTAGAGGGTTTGAAAGCTTCTGGATATAGTCTAGGTCCCTCTTAGTTTCTTTGTTCTTTTATTTGTCAATGAATTTGAGAAAATTGTTAAAATGATTTAGTTTTAAACCTCTGTGAATTTTGGATTGTTCTCTGAAAAATTGCATAATTTCATGTGTAGGTGAATGTTTTCACAAAATTTATCCAATTTATTTATTATGTTAAATTCGATTTTATATATATATATACAATTTTTTTTTTAAATGCTATTTTAATTTCAACTATCGTTGTCGTATAGCCGACAGATTCCTATGAGAAAAGATGGGAATTTTGTATTTTAAAAAAAATCGTTGTTTGTGCTACATTTGTTAAGTGTTTTAGGTGGGAATGCTATGCACACCCCACCTCCCCCTTTGCATGGAGGGTGCAGTTGTCTCAAGGACAGCGCCCTCCACTAAGTGGAGGGAGTGTTGCCTTGAGGCAGTGCAACCCCCTTTGGGGAGGCTGTCGGTGGAGTAAGGTGGGGCGGGGGTTTTGTTGTGGCCGACCCTTCCCCAAAACAAAAGAAAATTTTGTTTATTCCTTTTGAGTCGTCCGCAGTTTTCTTAATTCAATGTAAATTCGAATTTATTTTGGGTTCGGTTGGGATTTTTAATATGTGTTGGGTTTAATATTTGATATGTATATATACCATATTTAAGTTGTAAATATATATTTTATGTATTGTATATATATATATATACTATATATATGTGGTGATTAGATATTGTATATTATTCCAATATGTTTAATTTGGAAAATTGATAATAAAGGGTATTTTAGTTTCAGTTAACAATTTGGTATTTTATAAATAATTGTAGATATATTTAATGTATATATATAAGGTATATATATAGTTAAATATATTAAATATATTAATGTATATATTACATGAGTACTTTCTATCAGGAGTATATTCAATATTTATTTTGTTTTATTTGGGTGTATGTAATTTAGTTTTGAATGGAGATTTTAAAAGATAAGGTTTGAATGCATGGTCAAATTGATAAGGAAAAAGATATTTTATATTGAAGATATCACATGTTTTAAATAGAAAATTGAAAGAAATATAGGATTGGGTTAGAAAATTGAAAAGATTTACTTGCATGGATTTAAGTTGTTTTAAAAGTAAACTAAGGAATTGATTATATGGAATAGGCAATTATTTATTTTTATTTATTTATTTTCAATTAGAGAAATTAAAATATTTGTGAGTGGAATATGAAAGGGATATGGATTTAGAATATCAAAAAATAGTAATCTCCTCGTGATTGCCTTAAATGTTTTATTTTCTCTGTATTTCGTAAAGGGATGTAAGTTTAAATTATTTAAGACTTCCTATAATGGAAATGGAAAAAGGGTTATATGATTATTTGAGTTAACCCAATTATTGTGTCTTTGACTTTGTCAATGTTACCTATTGATTGAGGATGGATTTAAGAAATTCAAATAATAGATTTGATTAATGACTTGAATGCTTTTTGTAACTTTTTCTTCAAGTTGTGTTTTGGGAAATGGGATTAAGTGTTAGTCCAAAATTGTAAGTCTTCCCGAGGATCTTAGAGGATGAGGATTGTCAATTCAGTATGTCAACCAATTGTTTTTCCCTTGGGTAGTGCACGGTGTCTATTCAGTAAGTTACCCGATTTCCATGAATGGGGATGATTTGTGCCTCCTTTGGAAGGAGTGGACTTTGTGTTTTGTTGCCTCCAAGTTGTTTGGAGTAAGTCCATTGTTTGGTTCCTCCTTGAGATGGAGTGGTTATTATGCCTAGGTTGTATGCACTTGTGATTCCCCTGGTGATTAGTTTGTTTGTGTGTTGTCAAATAGAAGAGTGGCTTCCATTAGGGGCCAGAGCCCGTAAGAGGTAAGATTGGGTAACCTTTGGAATTAGTTTAATCAAGTGATAACTAAATCAATTTACTTAGATGGTTAGGATGCATTTCACACTAATCAAGATAATTTAGCCTCACTCATAGACACAAGGGCTTGTTTAGACTTGGGATGAGTGGTAAGGCCTAAAATGGCATAGTCATCTATCTTGTCCTTATGAGAGGTATTTGATTCCACATGAGTGAGAATGAGGGTTGGGATTCGGTTGAGGTCACCAGGATTACCGAAGCCTATGAAGAATGTCCAGAGGAGATCTCATGACTAACTGTGCGATGACAATCTATCTAGGACAACAGTTGTTAATTGTTTTATGTGTATGGTTCTCTGAACATACTTGATCTATTTTATGTCTGGAAGTAATGTGACCTATATCAGTGATGTGTGAGTTTTACTTGTTTAGGTCTTTGGATGGTTGTGTTAGTATGTGTCAATATGAGTCTGCCTTTGGTTAGAGGTTGTATATCTTTGTCCATGTTAAATTGTTACTATCTCCTAGCATGGGGGGTGGGCCTTCAGGTACCACTTGGTTGGGTGGAACATGCACCATACACCGTTGGGTCCCCCTTTATCTTCAGTACTTGGTGGCGAGACATCCAGTTGGACAGCTCTTGGTTCTTGTTTTAATTCAAGCATTGTTATATCTCTATTTGTATAAGTTATTTTATCCCTCTTATGTAACTTATGAGGTAAAATTTTGTAATTGTAACACATTTGTACTATTGCCTCATTCTGGAATGAGTGATGTAACTATTTGATTATGTTAATGATTATGAAAATTAATGTATCTTGGATGGTTATCTCATTATGTTATGTTATACATTTATGTTGATTTAATACTTATTGCTTAAAGTAATTTAATGCTATGGTTATATGTAAGATGTATGTGTGGGTTTAAGTTATCCCAACCTTGTAGCCTTAGAGGTTGTTGTTAATTAGTAAGTGAATGTCTATGTTAATTACACTTTATAAAAAAAATTGGTTCGCTTAAATCGTTAATTACAACTTCCTTTAGAGTTATTTGGTGGGGCATTACACACCCAGGCGGGGAGGAGACAACCATCAGGTTCAATGAAACCGATCTAGAAGGGAAGGATGAACACTCATTTAAAAAAAATGTTGGGTCGGAAGAGTGAGAGGCGCAAGAGGCATCCATCGAGAAGAGCATCTCAATATGTAAAGTTGTAGGTTCAAGCTAAGACCAAATATTTGATGGTAAAGCATTGCATACACTAGAAGGGGATGCCTTTGTAATCCAAAGTATGACTACAAGAGTGATCTACTAGTTACAAAAATTCTCTACTAGGAGGCACATAGATAAATCCAAATTCAAAATTATACAAGTATAGGTAAATCCAATATGTTCATAGTAGGAGTTGCACCATAAATGAAGAGGGTGATTAGGGAGAAAAATCCAAACATGCATACAATTTTAAGGGATTTAGTAAGAGGGTTGAAGGAGGAAACCCAAGGCTAAACAATAAAACGATATTTTGTCCCTAGAACCATGATGAAACCATCTAAAATTGCATTTTGATGTAATATTGAATCAAAAGTGATAAAATAGAAACCCTTGGCATGAGGGTAAGTTTTAAGTTTACCTTGTGCAATAGGTCACCATTACTAAAATTATCTAGATGTCTAGGTCATGAAAATGAGGCTAGAGTTCGATATAAATCTATAAATTATTCCTTTTTGAGAGCAATAACCCTCACTTTAAAATTTCATCTTACGAACCACAACATGATGAGATAGAGAACATGGTAACATAGAATTCCCAAATGTAAGGGTAGCAAGTACAATAATAAAAAATATAGCATCATGTCTTTGAGATGAGGGATATCTAGAACAAACAATATTCATGTAAGAAGTCAGATCACCAACAATAGGGGTTAGTTGGGAAGGATAAGTTTCTTGAACACTTTATGATTAGGCGAATCCAAAATATTTCCCATGTCTCCAAATATAATTAGATATAATGCCTAGTTTCCTAGTAGACATGATTTATCCATTGTCAAACCCTAGTAATGACTCTGAATTATTGAAAAGCACACTTTCAAGTAGTCTCCTAAAGTAGGTAACAAATATGCAAATGAAGCATAGGCTCATGATCGACAATAGACATCCCTAAATCCACCACTAACCTCATGTCCCCATGCGGCTACTTAACTCCATTTTTTGCTTAAATTTAAGCAACGGGAGTGTTCCCATGCATAAATTTTATTGTTGGGAAAGGATGATTTGGAATCTTTTCCTATTTTAATGGAGCAGCTATTGTTTAGGAATTGAAATATTTAAGTTGTGGGAAAAAAAGGGGGGGTTGGAAATAAGCAGCAACTACATATTGTTAAAAATCCACGTGGCTCCACAAATTTTTTTCCCTCTTTTTAAAGATTTGCTTTCTTTTTTCTTTTTCTTATTTTTTTTGGTACAAATTATTATTAATACAAATTTAAATTGGCTGCTAAAAAATAAGCAAAAAAATTAAGCATTCATGGGGCCATCAGCTCCACAAATAACTCCTAAATAAGTTGAGCAGTGGCTGCTAGCCAAAATAAGCTAAGCAGACGAATGGAGACATGAGATAAGTGTAGGAAAAAGGAACTAAATAGAGGGAAAAATTATCATTTAAAAAATATGGATTAGATAGGAGAGAGTGAGAGGCCATAATAAATTACTAGTTTAATTATTACTTTTATTATTATTATTGGCAAACTGCTACCAAAGAGGGTAGCGCTCTATACTAGCTTTGAAAAAGATTACATCGCTCAAATTATGTCTTAGAATACAAGATGATCAAGCTGGTGGCCAAATTAGTCAACCTATTTAATTCAGCATCACTAAACAGCCCCTGATGATCTATTACATACTCCAAAAGAGACTGCAAGTTCTTATTATATAGACACTCTATATAAATCCACAGCCCCGCCAAGGTTATTATCTTTCCTCGCCTTTGCTACATCCACAACACCACAGAGGAAGCCCTCCTTCAGGAATTTGTCGAAGTTAGAGATGGATTTAATGGCTTTTGTCACATATATAACTACCTTGAGATAATGCGCCATCAACTTGCCAATCATCTTCCTTCCAAACGAACGCACTATGTTGGATAGGAAAATACCTATTAGCGCGTTTTCATGGATGTGCTCGGGGCCTAGACTGTGTTCGCCTATCACTTTCCTTATCGTCGTTTTGACCTTAGTAGCCTATTCATTGAATAGGCAAGAAAGATGAGAATATTTGTCTTTAGATAAGCATGAGAGTTGAGCTTCTTTATCTTTTGTCTGACACTTGCATCCACACAAAACCTCCATTTCCCTTGACTGTGATCTAGAATGTTTTTCTTAACCAAATTTTTATGGATTTCCACTTTTGGGAGCTAATATTTATAGCTTTGATGTTCCAGAAGTTTCTTCTTCCCTAATGAGTCACGTGAAAGCTCTTGAACTTCCCGTAGGATTACCTGTTACTAAATCTCTAAAAAAATCAGGTTGGAAGTACCACTTTCACTACAGTTACCGGTATTTGCCTTGCCAGATAAGAACTATTTCTTTGCTTGATAGAGTTTATGGCGATGCAGAATTACACTTTATTTTATCTACCAGTCAATTCTGGGCATATCCCCATACCGACCCCATAGCTTATTGTTTATATCTTGCCACCTACATGCCCGTGTGATTTTTGAGATATTTGCATATCAGAGGAGGAGCATCATAATCTACAAACGTGATTCCCTTTCTAGTTTCTTGGCTTCCAATTTTTTTTGTAGCCCATTAGGTACAAGTGGACGGCTCTTTTGTTGATTTTGACATTTCAATCTGATCTATCCCTTCATTGGAAAGGAAATCTACCACTGAATTCACTTCCCTGAAGATATGGAAATATTATTGTCAGGGATTAATGTAAGCATGTTCATTATTTTCCTCGTCCACATTCCCAATTTCTAGTTAGGGAAAAAATTTGCACCCACTGCATTGACCATGATAATGGAGTCCCATTTTATGTCAATGGAGTTAAGACCATCCACACAAAATTTTACACCCTCAAATAGAGTAGCACATTCAGCCTTTGTATTTGTTCTGTTAGGTAGTTTTATTGAGGCTACACATACAATATTTCCCACTTCACTTTTGATTGCATAGCCAGCCCCTAAATGGCCTGGGTTGCCCCATGAGGCACCATCAAAGTTCATTTTCAATCTGCCCTTGGGTGCTAATTCTCACTTTACCTTTGCTCGATCTTGTTTGTTCTTTAGGAGATATCCTTTCGGAGATGCTAGATGAGTCCAATTCTTTAGCATCCTTTGATCCCATGTCAAGAAAAAACTATATTTCTTTTTCTTTATTGCCTCATTCAAGTGTTCACAAATGCCCTCCTCAATTTTGCATAGTAATTCTTCATTCTTGATTGTTTTTTCCTTGAAGATTTTTGCATTCCATTCTTTCTAAATCTGTCATGGATAACTTTAAGAAACCCCCCCCTCGACACAGGTGTAAAATCTTGGCGAATCCTGTATACTTCTCGATGAAAAATATTAATTTTATTGGTGATTTTTTTCATTTTTTGAGAAAAAAAAATAATCTCCATTGGCGAATCTTTTATAATCCCTGGAAGTCTATGGAAAATCGTGGCGAATTGCAATTTTTTTTAATCAAATAAAATATTTTTCATTGGTGAATAAAACCATTTTTCAAACCATAATTTTTTTTCCATTGGCAATTTAAACCTTTTTTCAAAGCAAAAAATATTTTTTCATTGGTGAATTAAAATAAATTTCAAAATAATAAAAAAATCTAGTGGGGAAATAAAAATCATATGGGTCGTTCGATGGACAACTGTAGTTGCATTCCGGAAGTAAATCTCTAAAGCACTAAACTTGCGATTTGAAACCTCCGGAATATCACTAGAACCATTAGATTTCTAGAAATCAATGGTTGAGATTTTATTACCATACAAATGGTCATAAAGTTCTGTTTCTCAGCGATTGGGTGACCTCGACGGGATGCACAACTTTCGAAGTGACAACTCATTTAATGAATTATACGATGCCATTAAGGGATGTCTTCTCAAACACCAACTGGATAGATTTAACGTAATCTTTTAAATCCTCCGAAATGATAGATCTTAAATAAGGTATTAAGGAGTTTGGAGAAATGGATTTAGTAGCAGATTGTCACTTCCTGCTAGTAAAGTTAAGTGAGCTTGCATACGAGGAAAGGTGGCAGCATTTTGAACTCCATACTCAGAGTTTCCTCAAAATGGTACTTCCAACCAATATTAGGGTATGGGAAGATGAAATTGTGGCCATCATGCAACCAAATTTGAATTGGCCTGAAGAAGAGCAACTCGACATCATTTCCCAGCTACGTTCAGTGGCATGGAAAAAGAAAACCAGCTATGTCGAGTACAACAGGGTAATTTTTGTTTTAGAAGAAGAAGAAGAATGCACTAAATTTCATAATTTAGTTATGGAAATGCAGTTGCAACTGTACAGAGTTCTGGCACCTCCAGCAGTTTAACAACATACATGAATCCTTTTGTGAATTGTGAATTTTTGACACATAATGATAAGGGGTCGTAGTTTCAGCTTTTGAGCGCTTTTTGAATTTTGATTGTACAGGGTGTGAGGTGACAGATATGTGAAACCACATTTTTGGCATTAGAGAGATAAAAGAATATATTTCTAAATCTATGTATTTATCAATGCTTCCTTTTAATTATGAATGAATTGTGTTTCTTCATAATAATTGTTCAATGTTTATCTATTAGTGTTAGTTCAAATTCAGAATGCTTATTTTTTCATCTCTGAGACTTTGTGTTCAGATTAATTCATTTGTTAAAAGAGAAAATATTGCTTTTCTTTACTGATTGTCAAAAAAATGGACTTTGTGTCATTTGTTTTAAAATATTTTGCATCTACTTTCATGGTTAAAGTGACAAATTTGTACACCAACAAGAAAAAAGAGTTGCATCCCAGAAGTGAATCTCTGAAGCATTAGAATTGTGAATTGAAACCTTTGGAATAACACATTAATCATTAGATGCAAACATGTGGCGAGATAAAGGCCCATTGCTCATCGCTCATTCACTCTTTTCAATGCCTCGAATCTCGATGTTGTACATTTCATTTAATTGAAATTCTCAATCTTTTTGAAGAAAGTGTGGTTGGCAGTGGTAGTGACGGCGATTAATGCCATATGTGATATGAACATCCGAAGCAATTTCTTGGACAACTCATAGCTTTAATGAAACAAGATTTGTAATGATTTCATATCATTTGAATGAGTGATTTTGACAGCTTGTCAGCTTGAGGTAGAGTTCAAGTTGGCACATAGCAAGATGTCAATCAAATTAGAAATTTTAATTATACAGGCTGGTAGCGGCACGGGTGGCCCATAAATAGGGATAGTGATTCAGTGATTAGTAGATAGTGCCATAAGGGTTTTTATTTTCTAGGGTTAATAAGGATTCACGAAGAAGATGATGCAGTATTGGGGATACTATAAATTCTCCTACTTACAATTATGTAGTTACAGAGTAATCAGTAAAAGATGAATTTCCTTCAAGTTCAGAATGGGTGGAATTGGAAAGAAGTTGATTTGGTTAATCTGAATTTTCAGACAGGTTTTGAACCAGGATGAGGAGCTCTAATGGAGATAAGTGCTATTCCAATGCATAGAGGTTGCAAGTAAAAGATGGGAGTAGATTTTCTTCTCCTCCTGTATTCTAACAGCTCCCATTTCCCCAACATGGTTGGCCAGGCAAGCCCCATGCATTTATTTTCAAAGAGACATTTGTATTTCATCTTCTGTATGACTCTGGTTCTCAAAGGGGATAAGTACATTTTGTATTTTCACGACTCCCATTTCCCCAGGACTGATTGGAACCCCCTTTGCCCAGCATGGTTGGCAAATCCACCAGTAGACGCTTGGAATCGTGAATTTATTTTTCAGAGCCACATTTATTTTTAGAGATTGATGTAGGCCGGTTATAGAATAGGAGGTTGTGTCATGTGAGCTTTGATAACATTTTCAAAATAAGATATACTCAAGCAGTCAGAGACCTTCCTAAGTGGTGCAGGAGCACTTGTTTGATTTCTTGACTCCATGAGGCCATTTGTAAATAGTTGCTCTATTTTGTGTATTGGGTCTTATAATAAGGTTTATCAAACCATTTTAGAGGTTTTTGAGTCTTAGGAAGTCATTTGTCAAATAATGTTTAAAGTTGTTCCATATTGTAAAAATTGTAAAAGTTGCTCAAGAAAGTTGTCAAGCAACTTGTCAAAAGTGTCATTAAGGTGTTTTGTCAACAAAATAACTAAAAGGTGGTTGAAAATAGTTGGTTTTGGTTGTAAATGTATAATTACACCCTCCAAAACTCGAATTGGAGAGGTTGGAGACATTATTTGTGAAGTTTGATGAATGGCAACCTCAAGTTTGGTGTGCATTTTATGATTTCTACATTGTTTCCAGGTTGAAGTTGTGGTTTGTACGGCCTGGTATGCACTCAAATAATGGAGTATCATATATGGATGGAAAGATATTTGTTTCTAGTTTCCAAATCTTTTTGTCTCATTCAATTTTATTGAGTTTTGTGGAAGATATGATTATTTTGGTGAGACTGCCTATTTTAACAATATTGTGCAGAATTTACAGTCTGAAAGAATGTGATGGTACGGATTTTAAAGTATATATTTTGGGTCTGAAACCAAGTTTATGTTGTTCCTATATGAATCTACTTTCATTTTCTTCAAGTCTCATCAAATTTCATTAAGATTTGAATAAGTTATGATCATTTTAGTGAGGGCAGGTTTGAACCCTGTCTAGGGTTTGCAGTTTTAGGAAAAATGAAATAACTTCTTTTGGGCTACCATGGTTATGTTTCCAATGTGACATAGAATGAATAATAGAATGTGTTATACAAATATTGATTTGGATTAATTTTGAAGGATTGTGAGATATGTTGTTGAATCCTCCTAACTCTGCATCACTAAGTTAGTGAAGCATACTAGCACTATGTGCAAGGAATGTTAGATGGGAAAGCAAACTAGAAATTCCTTCCAGAGCAAGCAGTATAACTCTAATGGAGTATGGAATTGATACATGTACTGATTAATATGGTCCATCCAGATCAGAAGTCTTCAATGTGAAAGGTACTTTATGTTGCTTATTGATGATTACTATAGAATGATATGGGTTGCTTTCTTAAGAGAAAAAAATGAAGCATTAGAAAAGTTCAAAAGCTTCAAAGCTATGGCAAAGAATGAGACTGGCCAAAAGATCAAATGCTTAAGGTCAGACAGAGGTGGTGAATTTACTTCCCAGGAATTCAATTCTTTCTATGAAGAGCATGGAATCCAAAGACAACTATCTGCTCCCCAGACCCCTCAACAAAATGGAGTTGTTGAAAGAAAGAACAGAACCGTTCTAGACACTGCTAGAACCATGATGTTGGAAGCAAATGTTCCTCATTTCTACTCGAGAGAAGTTGTAAACACTGTTGAGTATACTATTAACCGCATAAATGTCAACAATAATTCTGGTAAGACCCCTTTTGAGCTATGGTTTGGTTATAAGACTACTATCAAATATTTCAAAAAAATTGGAAGAAAATGCTACATCAAGAGAGATGATGATATAAGAAAGTTTGATGCTAGACTTGTGATGAAGGAATCTTTCTAGGTTAATCTACTAAGAGCAAAGCTTACCAGTGCTTTAATAAAAGGTTGAAAAAAATTGTTGAAAGTGCAAATGTCAAAGTTGATGAAGATATTGATAGACCATCCAGATGTAGTGGATATGATTTAGATGATCATCATGATAGTACTAACAATGGAAATAATGAGTGCTAAGTGGACCATTCATTATCATGAGAGATGGGTTCTTGTGAACCACTACTCATGAATCATGGGTCAATGAGTTTGACTCAAAAACTACACGGTTGAATCCTAATAGCAATATCATAATTTGACATGCTGTGGATGAAACCTCCTACTTATCAATGGAAATAATGTTCAGACACACAATCAACTTCAAATTGTTTCAGTGAACCAAGGGAATCAAGAATCAGAAATGAGCAAAAGTGCAGAAGAAAGAACAGAAGAACCAGAAGTCAGAGAAAATCCTAAAAATCCCAAGTATGTAAGGAGAAATCATTTTGACAGTCAGATCATAGGGGATAAGAGCAAAGGTGTGAAAACTAGAAAAAGAATTTTAGAAGAGTATTGTCTTATTTCCAAAACTGAACCTAGCAATATCAATGAAGCATGCAAAGATGAATATTGGATGGAAGCCATGAAAGAAGAACTAATGCAGATAGAGAAAAATGATACATGGGATCTTGTTCCTAGACCTCAGAACAAAAATGTGATTGGAAACAAACGGGTGTTTTAGAATAAGTTGAATGAACAGGGTGAAGTGGTCTAAAACAAAGCATAACTGGTTTGCAAAGGGTACTCACAAATCATGGAAGGTATTGATTTTGATGAAAATTTTACCCATGTTGCTAGAATTGAAGCTGTAAGATTATTTCTTGCTTATGCTGCTTTCAAGAATTACAAAGTCTATCAGATGGATGTAAAGTCGGCATTTCTAAATGGTGAGCTAGAAGAAGAAATCTATGTTGAGCAACCGGATGGATTTAAACTGACTAACAAAGAAAACATGGTATGTCGATTGAAGAAAGCTCTATATGGACTTAAGCAAGCTCCTAGACTGTAATATGCTAGATTGGATAAATACTTGTTGAAGCTTGGATTCAATAAAGGTACTGCTGACAGCTCAATCTGTATTTCAAGTTGGATCAGAATAAAGTGTCGATCATTGAAGTCTTTGTTGATGAAATTATTTTTGAAGGTGATTATGATTTGTGTATGAACCTCGTTGATGAAATGAAAAGTGAGTTTGAAATTTCAATGATTGGAGAATTGAAATTCGTTTTAGGATTATAAATCACTCAATTAGAAGATGGAATCTTTATATCCTAGTCCAAATATGTAAAAGAGTTACTGAAAAATTTTGGCATGGAAGACTCAAAGCCAGTTGGTACACCTATGGTAACCGGATGCAAACTTACACAAAATGATGATCCTCCTAAAGCAAATCAAACAAGATACAGGTCAATGATTGGTGGATTACTCTATTTGACTCAAACCAGGCCAGATATAATGAATGATGTATGCATGATTGCTAGATATCAAGTTGATCCTAAAAAGTCTCATATGACTATTGTGAAAAGAATCTTTAGATACCTGAAAGGGAAAATTGACTTTGGTCTTTGGTATCCTAAGGATGATGATCTTATCCTGAGCACTTTTACTAATGCGGATTGGACAAGAGATTTGGATGATAGGAAGAGTACGAGTGGTGGTGCATTCTTCTTGCGAAAGAAGTTGGTATCTTGGCTAAGCAAAAAGCATAATTTCATTTCATTATCTACTATTGAGGCAGAATATATTGTTGCTGCAAACAGTTGTACTCAAGTATTGTGGATGAAGCAAATGCTAAGAGATGTCAGAATTGAATATGAAGAACCCATTGCCATATTCTATGACAACTCAAGCTCCATAAACATTTCTAAGAATCCAGTGTTGCATTCAAAAACAAAACATGTATCAATCAAATATCACTTCTTGAGAGATAAAGTAAGTGGCAAAGAAGTTAGAGTGGAGTATGTACCTACCAAGGAGAAAATTACAAACATATTTACTAAATTGTTGCCTAAGGATACTTTCGAGTACCTCAGAGGAAAGTTAGGGGTGATTTACCCTCTTGATCAAAACTAAGTGATGCAAGTCTTTGTGTCAGTCCGTGAATTTATAGCCATATCTTATTCTGGATTGATGTTGTGGTGGCTGCTACTCAAGAGGAGTAGTCAGATGTGCTAAATATGTGTTCAGAGCATGTGTACCTTTGCCATTGATGTCAAAGGGGGAGAAGAACAATGTGAAAAAAATCTTGAAGTAAGGGGGAGAAGACTCAAAAAAGGGAGAGATGATCTATGAAAAGAGAACTGTAGATCAAAGGGAGAGAAGTATGTGAACAGCCAATTGTGTTGATGGTATTATTTTTCACATCATGTGTTACCATCAATGCCAAAGGGGGAGATTGTTGGATGTCGTCATTGTGTTGCTGATATGTGGTTGTCATTGATGTCAACACTATTAGCATTGGTGATTCTGAAGGCTGTATATGTCGAGGATATTGAGAAAATTGTAATAAATATATTGCAGGTATTTTGTGATGTTGTGAAGATCCAAGTGGTGAAAAGTGTTGTACGTTGAGTTTCAGGTGTTGCGCACCAAGGGTTTGTTTTCGAGACTATTTCGTATGATTTCTAAATGTTTCAATGGTACGCATCAAGAATTGAAGAAGTTATGAAGTTTTGTGTTCCTATAGTCACTCAGTTACTGTAGCAGGTGTTTTTGGAAGAAGAGGATGAAATTCTGGCAATTTTAGTTGTTGTGCATGTTCTTGTGACATTCATGGATGATTCTAGATTGTGCTCTATCCTTGTTGTATGTCCACATTGTTTGGTGTGATCGTGATCGATATTTTTCCAATGTGTGCTCGATTTTTCATGTTCTTAGCCAACATGATGGTGGTAACGTGTTGTGAATCCATAAGGATTGATCTTTTATTGTTTGGCATGTTTGAGGATATTTATTTAGGTCCTCACTATGTTGTGACCAACTTAGGTTAGTGCGCATTAAGATTTGTTCATGTATTAAGGTCGACGGTTGTAATTTATTCTTTATTCTTGGCCAATAGATTTGTTGATGTAAATCTGTATAGTGGATATATAAGAGCGATTATCTCTTCATTTTAAGTGTATTCTTGATGTATGTGTGCGAAATATATGTGTGAATAAATATCAAATCATTCAAGAGAAGAGCAGAGTGTGAAAGAGATTGAGCAGGGTGTGAAGGAGTTTGAGCAGAGTGTGTAGAATTTTTTATGTGCCTAACCGAAACTGTCATCAGGCTTTTGTAGAAGCTAATTTTTCAGTTCAACCTCATCAGATGGATTTAATCTAATTGTCCTATGTAAGGCAGTGAGCCTTCCTTTGAGCAGTGAGTTCTAGGAAGTGTGCCTGAATGCATGTGTATTCCCTATTTATTTATTTCATTATACTTCTAACAGGGTATAATCTTGTGGACTAACATCCACCATGGTTTTTCCCCTAATAGGGTTTCCACATATAAAAATATTGGTGTTCGTGTGTCTCTGATGTGTTATTGATTTATGCTTCCACTGTTAATTATCAAATCTGAGATTAAAGGTTGTTTATTAAAGTTAAATAAGTTTTAATTCTGTGACAACTGATTCACCACCCTCCTCCTCCCCTCCTCCCTCTCAATTGTTTATTCTTTTTTTGCCAATAGTCCCTAAGTATTAGAGAGGATTGAGTATAGGAAACTCTAAGGGAACTAAGGGAGAATATACCTCTATCTAAACTCATCAAGGAGAAATAAGATCGATAAATCTAGAGAATAAAATAGTAGAATGATTGGGAATATGCAATCATCCTTGTGCCCCTTAACATGTTGCTTGAAATGAAGACCCATTACCTTGACCTATTCCTAGAAAAAAAAAATCAATATTTTGAAGTGATATGAGCTCTTATTATGAAAATTCAAAGAATTTTCAGTATGCCTCTATAGAATTTCAGGAGAAAAAACTCTGACGCTACCCATTCTACAACAACTCCCATCACAAGCCTTGATGCAAAATTTAGGATAATTTCACCTCAAGAAGAAGGTAGCCATCTAGACACTCTCCCACTCCATTTTTTCTTGCCACATGATTAAGAGTGATTTTTATATGTGCAAATCTAGACATGAGATTTGTATGTGCTTTCACACTTGTTACTTCTACACAATAGTGTGAGGTATGTTTGGTGAACATAGATACACCTAAATTATAGTATTGGCCCTCTTTCTAGCACTTGTTTTATTGATGTGTGTTTTAATATAACAACATTTGGAATGATTTGTTCCCTCATCGAAAACTAGTTTATTCCCCTAATATTTTTTATCACAATATTTGGGCTTTCTTGAATAACCTAAGAATTAGGTGAAGGTTACTAAGTTCAAGGGTCTTTGATAGAAATACGAAATTGAATACAATTTTATAACTGTATGTGTTGTAAATTGAATTAAATATTGATTAAACATATCTTAATTCAATTCAAGCTATTACTTATCATCCATCCAAAAATAAGTTATTAGAGATAATATTTTTCTCATTTTTTCTCTACATCTTTGCTCTCATTTTCTCTCTAATTCTTCTGTACAATATTTGATAGATTCTTGAACTTTATTTACCTTGAATTTCCTTTGTTATTCATTATGTGTAATATCCAATAATTTAACCTTGTTTTTTCCTATACCATTTTTTTTATTAATTCAAAATAGCCTAAGAAGATTGTAGAAAATATTAAAATTATATTTGACTAACAAAGGGAGTCTAATTTATAGGCCTCCATTAGAAACCCTAGCTAAAGCCTATGCATAGCTCCACTGAGACAAAATTGGAGCACATACAATATCTAATCTGCAGCACTACCCAAAAATGGGCTACAAAATGTAACCTGGATTGTTACCACCCATCACCCTTACCCATGAACCCTGATTCTACCTGGTGCATTTGTCATTCCACCCCTTTGCCGCTGGTGCCCGTAACCAGTCCTCCTTCACCAACCACAAAGTTCGTAACATCAATGGCCCCATTCCAATTTGTTGTGCCATCCACATTTGCTAGCCGCTCCTCCCAGATATATTCTTGTGAACACCCTAGACCACCTTCCAGAGCTAGACCCAAGTTTCATTTGATAAATAGAATACTCTTCACCATTGCAGTTCTAAGTTTTGGAAGCGTAAAAGGGTCCTTAGCAAGGATGAGCGGATATCGCTCAGGCACTTGTCCTCTCTTCAGAATGAGATAGTAGTTCTTCGGAAGCGGTACCCCTCGCCCCCCCCTCAATATTATTCAGAACATCGTCCAAACCTCCATAAATTTGTTCCATATCAACTTCCTATAGAGCGCCTCTGCGATTTCTTTAGACTCCCCCGCATTAAGCGGCAATGCAAGGAACATGGCAGAGATGTCTATGTTCACCCGATACCCATGATCAGCCTCCAAGAAATCTTTACCCAACACACCATTTTTATCATGTGCAATATTAGGCCATGCTTGGTTTTAAATACGTACCCCAGCCTTTTATCTGAAATCTTCCCTTAAAAAATACATCTTCCTTCGTTGGCTTTCTAGCCTTACCGGCACGTATGTCTTCCTTCTTCACCACTAACAGGATGCAAACTAGTCTTCTAGAGAGGGGATTTGATGTCTTACTTTCATCTCACACACTTGGCTCTCAAATTTTGGGAGAAGGCTTTTCCTCTCATAATTACCCGATCACCTCCTACGCACCTTAATCTCCCCTCATTATCACTTTCCCACCAATCCCATGGTGAGAGAAGAGTACATCTTGCCTGATACCTACCAATTCAATTACACTTCCACTCTTGCCACTAAAGCTTTTTTCACCAAGTCATCTGCCACCCCATTCCCTTCCCTATGTATGTGAAACTTTATTTTCTTCAAACTTACTTAATATTTTCATTATTAGTCCTAGTCATTTTCTAAGTTTCCAATCCATCTTTGTCGAATTACACTGATCGTCAATAGAGATTCACCTTCTAGATGGACCTTTCTAGCTTCCTTTTCAATTGCACATTGGAGACCCAGCAATGTTGTCCTAAACATGGCCTTGTTGTTAGTTCCTATCCCCATGTATTTTGATTTTGCAACCAATATTGATCCCTTAGGATCTCTTATCACACAACCTGCACTGCACTCACTCGAGTTTCCTTTTGCTGCTCCATCAAAGTTGATCTTCATCCACCCCTCCTTTGGTGCCCTCCAAACCACACTCAGCCTTGCATTAACAACTAAATTAACCTATTGATCCCCATTAACAAGGGATTTGTATACCAAATTCTTATTAATTTCTTTTCCACATTAATTTTTCTTGTCTGAGAAATGATTCTGACCAATAATAGCTAAGAAACATAATCAATCCATCTATATCCAAAGCATAAAATTTTGAAAGTGAAACATATTTATCTACTAAGAATATGAAATCTTCAAAATTTGGAATATCCTTACCCTCTATTTGATTGTCCTTTATTTATTTTTTTCTTGTACCTATAGTTTCTTTATATGCTAATGAAATTGTATCTACCATTCTGGTTTACAAAAAAAAAAACTTTTCCTTTTTAAACTCATCCATAAACTCATCCATAAAATTGAAGGATTTAATCTTCCTTCCTTAGAAATAAAGTGCATGTAATTTTATCCTTCATCTTCCCTTAATTAGATAATCTTCTCCATCTTCTTCTTATTCTCCTTCTCCTTCTATCATTTATTTCCATTCCCGTTTATATAATGGCACATACCGTTGTTTAGCTTCACCTTTAAGTGTGAATAAATTTTTTTTAAAATATTTTACCTTAACCATAAGCTCTTTTATATTGGTGCCACCATTCATATACATCTCCATTTTAACCAAAATTGGGACACCCTATTCAAACTATGGTTTTATGAAAAAAAATATTTTAATTAAACATCATTTTGTCATATATTGTTGGCCCAGCTTTCACTAGATCACTTTATAAGAATATTGTCCCCAAATATAAAAATATAAAAAACAAAACCTTGATGTATTTTAGTGAACTTTATAGAAATGTAAACAAAACAATAGTCAAAATCATGAATGATATCCTTTACCCAAATCATAGCTCTAATATCACTTGATAAGATAATTACAATAATTAAATGAATATAATGAAGAAGATAGATCACACACAACACAAGATATTTTTATAGGCCAAGATGTCATAATATCCAATATATACAGAAATAGAATAAATCCTTAAGGTAGGACAAGACCATACAATACTCTTTAAGAGAGAAGCCACTCCACACAATGTCCTCAAGAAATCCCAAATAATATCATAATCTTCATATTCCTTACAATAATAATCACCTTCTTTATATAGACCTCCTAATAGTATAATAAAAGGATAAAGCACTAACCCATGTAAATTCCTAGTCATTACCTAATACAATTTATTACAAAAATTATTCACATGACCCAATATAACTAGTTTAAGAGATGTATCACATGTTGGCATCTCCATAAACCTATATACATCCTAAACTAGGTACATAATTATTTGTAACATATTTATTGATGATGGATTCTACGTCTAATTTAAATGACTTGAATTCTTGTGGATGCATCCACATTATCATCTTAAATCCATCACCTTGTCTCTTAGAAGGATGAAGGAAGATAAAAACATTCGATATGTTCAATTTATTTTCATTCCAATGCATAGTGCATGCATTTGTTGGACTTCCTGAGCCAAAGTCAACTTCGTTAAATCCTAACCACCTCCAATCACTCACAAGTATATTAGCTTGGTTACATAAAACATTTGATGGAAATTGGTTCATATCAATAATTGATCTAAGATGCTTATCAGTTAATGACATCTTTTTTTTTTTAATAATATTCACTATAAATGAAAGTGGTTGGCTCACAATTTCATGGACTGTAGCTTGTGCACACAAAACAATAACACTGTTTCCATAGTATCCATTTGGTAGTGGCGGAATACATGATCCCCTCACATCAACTGCAAAGAAAATATTCACAATTTCACCATATGAAATTTCGAGTGCTTTGATCCTTGCTTTCCAAACCAACACTATAACAATTTCAAATGTGGTGCAAATGTCTACACATTCTTTCATAATTCCTTGCTTCATACATTGTATTGTCTCCATGTCCAAAAAAAGAGACATTTGAATTGACTCTTCATATTTTTGAGTTGTCCATGAATGGGATGTGCTCTCTATTTTTTCTTCAATCAATTCTAAGTCATGAACCAATAGATTCCTCGGTTTAAGAATCTCTCTATTCCATATTGGTTCTATAGAGGGCTTAACATTTCCCCTAGCCATCTCTCCAAGACCTTTGAGAAATTGCCCTCCACCTCGTCCATCACATACACTATGATGAAAATTTGCCGCTACAACATAACCTCCACATGTGAAATGATTTACCTACAATATAAATAACCAATGAAAAATATCACATTAATAAAGATAAATAAACTAAACTTACTATATCATTTCTTAGATATTATAAGACGCCACAAGCAAAGTTACCTGAAGAATCAAGGGATGAACCTCCTCAATAGTTGTATTCGAAGGGAAGGTAAAAAGCAGTTGCTTAAATGATGGCTTGAGCTGGTCGAAATCTCCCAGGACTGAAAGGTCGCTATCTACCATGGCTTTCACAAACAGAACACCTTCTCCCGTGCACTCCACTGGAAGCTTCCCATCTTCTTTCTTTCTCAATCTCCCAGCCAGAGGATAATAATATACCAACACCTTTGACAAAGCCTCTCGAATTGTTTTGGCAGGATCTGCTAAAACCATTTCAGAAGCCTCGTACACAAGCAACGTATTAAAGACCACTCTCATCATTGGCTGGTTATCAAGGGTGGAGAGATCGAGGGTGGCTCTGGGCGAAGGGAGGCATGGTGGTACCAGAAAACTCTCCACAACCTTCACATTAAACTCTTCTAAGCCTCCCTTCTCCATTGTAATGGACACCCCTTCTCTTTACTTGGCCTGTTTGCTTAAAAGGATTTGAGTAGGCAAAATGGTGATGGTTCAAAGGAGGATTGCTGTCTAGTATATATATATATATACAAGAGTCCAGATCGATATGAAGTTGTAATGATAATTGTATGGAAAGATCGGTTAGGTGATGACTTGGGCAACTGCAACTTTGACAACTTAGGTGTTGACTTGGGTGTATGTAAATTCTAGAATATGTATAGAAATTAAGAAAGATAATTGTAGTGTATATATATATATATATATAATTAAGTTCTTTAGAACGATCTATTAAAGTCGACTATGATCTAAAGTTATTTATTTATTTATATCATATAAATTGTGTGTAATTAATTGAATATCAAAGTCTTTTTGTATTTATATCAAATAAATGATGCATATTTATCCAATGTCTATTATGATATCAAATTCTTTTCTCTATTTATATCAAAAACAATTGATTCAAAGTAGATTGATGAATGTTAAACTTGGATTAAACAACTTTTATTTTTATCCAGTTTAGAATGCTCTAGACACCATTGATTAATAGTGTATTGGCATGTTATAATCTTTGCTAATTAAAAATCCACCATTAAAATACAAAAAATTAAATGATGTAATGACATTATTCAATTCCAACAAAATATCTACATTTCTTAAAATCTATAATTTGATGGTCATGTCTCTTTATTCAACATAGTTGACAATGTAAGTGAAGGAAAATAGGAAGCATTTTCTATTCTTTACACGTGTCATGTTATAACCAATGTTTGCTAAAGTCTAAGTTGGTTTCCAAATAACACATGTCCTTGCCTTCACCCCTATCTTACCTTCCATGCATTTTTTCCTTTGGCTAAAAGGTTTCCTCAGCCCACCCATGTATGATATATTATTCCCTACTAAGATCTCAAAAATAAAGGGGTAACATATGGTTTTAATAATTTTTAAGATTTTTTTTAAAATTGAAAGTCTAAGCACACAAAGCACATCATACTAGCATATCATATGGTTTTTATATGGTTTTAATAATGTGATTATGATTATACTAGCATATCATAAGCACACAGAGCACATACTAAATATACAGTTAATGTTCATTTTGCAAAATATTATGAAATATTAGTTATATTTTACTCTAAGCTAAGTCTAGCATGGTAGAACTTACTATATATTTATATTGACATGACCAACTATCTCCTATGTATAGTATTAGAAGAGCGTGCTAAATTATTGCAAGTTATTGCATCAATTTTGAACACAAAAGATACTTTAAAATTAGGTTCATTTTGTTGATCTCATATGAAGTTTATTTTTTTTCCAAAAAAAATATTCATTACTATAAAATTGTCATTTTAGAAAATTATATATACCTAATGAGAATGTGTCTAGAGGAACTAAAATGTTACTAATCTAATATAGATAAGGAAAACCAATTTTTGGCTAAGGTGGATGATAATAGAATTTATAATAAGAGTTATTTGAAAAAATTAATTGTAATTCCTCAACCTTTTATCCATCATGTCCTACACAATCTATTCATTTATTATTTTAATGTTTTGTACAAGGTTTGTTGCATTGGTTTGAACAAGGTATTTCACCTAACTAGTTCACCTAGTAGGTCGCATTCACACATTTCACATGTTATGTTTACTTAGGGTTTTAGAAATATTTCTAGAATTTTTTAGTAGTCATGTGATCTTATCTTATCTTATCTTATCACTAGTTGTAACATTGCATTGAATTAAGACTCTTGTCACAATCTTGTCTTTTCTTTCTCTCAACCTTGGCTTTATATGCAAGGCATCATACATACATTATGTATGTTTTATCAAATGATATAATTCATTTTTCCCATAATTAAGAAATATTTTTCTCTTATTTCTCTCTTGTGTAAGGTAATCTTTAGTGTTGCAAGTGATCTTCATAGCTTAACTCAATTGGCAACTCTAACCTGGCATTAGAGCTTCAAATTTGTAATCCCCTTCTCAAGTTTGGGAGATAATCAAGTAGTATATTTTGTTTGGTACACTTTGGGACAAAAAAAATATCACCATTGAATCTAGAAGACTCAAAAAACCATATTTTCATATAGAACACTCCATATTTTTGTGACAAAAAATATCACTCATATTTTGAGGGTTTGACAAGGTTACAAAAAAATTGACTATACAACCATATGAAATCTTTATGTTATGAATCTATACAATATATGTTGGTCATACAAGTCACAAATCCACAAGTGTATAATCTATGTCGATAGAATCCATAGAGAATATCCCCTACATAGTTGAAATATTCACTAGCACAATATAGCTTCAACTCTATGTAATTAGGTAAGGTTCATTAGCGTAATTGGGCACAAATTATTAGGGCTTGGTCACAACATAGTGGTAGCCTTGATGGTCAAACACATCCCGCAATGGCTTCTCCCAATGAATAAAGCGCTTGGATGCTACCATCTCAACATTTCTCTACAAGAAAATAATTGCCCCTTTGGCATTTATACCCTTGGATCCAATGTCCAAGCACCATAACTCATGTTTATGTGGTCACATGGGTGACCAATGACTATGTCCTAAGGGCCAAAAATGTCTTCACATGCCCTAATAGGGCATTTTTTTTCAATTTTCCATAACTTTTCACCGTAAGTATGAAAATTTTACAAAAGAGCTATTGTTAAAAAGATGGTTCCAAGAAATTTGTAGTGGTGTAGGTCATTTTTCCTTATTTTTCTATAGACTTGCCCAATTTTTATTATTTAAATTAGATCTTTTTTTTTGCCTCTAAACTCATTAATTTTTCCCTAAATCTCTATTTTTTTCAATTCTTGTGGCATTGGAAAGGTATTGAGGAGCTCCATCAAGCCATCCATGAAATTTTATAGATTCAATTCCAAGTACATTTTATTCATTTTGGTTCATATTTACTTTCTAGAAAATTACTTAGACATCTTGGAACTTAGGGAAGTTATGTTTTAATTAAATCACTTCATTTTAGTTGCTCAATATGTATTAATCTCTAATTTTATCATTTGAAGAGTGTATCATTGTAATATCATAGGTTAAGCAAGATTCCTTTCGTAATCATTCTAGCTAAGAACAATCATGAGTCTTGAAAAAAATACATAATAACAAATTATAGGTGGCTCAATCTTTTGCAGATCATATTTATAGACTCATCCTTGAGCTAGATACATTTTAGAAGAAATCAATTTGGGATGGTAAAATGATCATATCATAGGATTGGTTGGTACAACCATTTCAGTCGTAGCATATTATTAGACACTTTGTATAAGATCTTAGGAATCAGGTGCCCACACACTCTTTTATACCAAAATTTGGGAGATCTATGGAGACCCTCATATCTCTCAATTCTTAAATGATCCCCCATTATATTTCCTCATTCAAATTGATGATGTATAAAAAATATCCTTTTTATAATGATACATTAGAGGAGCTTGAATATGATGCAATTCTTGAGTGTCTTGGTGATATAAAGATCTCTCGTGTTGCTCCTACTCCTATTGAGATCACAAATCCATCACCTAATGCTACATCATAGTTTGGACATGTTTCATCAAGATCTTCCAGTGATTATTTCTAGCAAGTAAATCATAATCTTTCAAATTCAATTGTGGGATGATTACTTGGCAGGTATTTATACTTGTTTTTGAAGTCTAACATTTTTTATTCAATGGACACATTTGAGAGATTATCTCTCCTCTTTGATGATAGTCGCATAATAGCTATTATCTCATCATCTTTGTCTTTATATTTTATTCAACATCAATTGCCACTTGATCTTGGTTTGTCACCTTATTTCTTGATGGAATATGTACCTGATTTGATTGTGGCATAATATACCATGGACATGGTGACACATGAGAAAATTTTAGAGACGCAATCATCATGCATCTCCATTATTCTTCCTACCAAATCTTATCTAGAATGATAAGAATTCTTGCATCTATAATTGGTTTTGTTTCTTTTCTAGGGGAGGAATTTTGATTGTGGGTGTTATCCCCAATTTTTGGTCATGAAAATTTTCAAAATTTTCCATATGATGATGCCAGTTGAAACTATTGATGGTTGTACAGTGGTGTTTCTTTGTTCCTAAGGATCAAAACTACTTACCATTTTGAATTCAAAAGATGCAGCGCTTATGCTCTCTGAAAAAATAATGCACAAACAGGGTAATTACAGCAAAGTTTGAAAATAGTCTTGCACAATAATGATGTGCATAGTGTCATGAAGGGGCATCTATCAAAGCATATCGTCAATAAATCAATGTCAAGTGTTGTAGTTATCAAGGCCTTGCTAGAAGAGGTGGGGGCCCTAGCTCAGTTGGCTAAACCTTTCCTATTGCAAGAGGTTGGTCACGAGGTCTAGTCTCCCCCACTCCTATCATACCGGAGGGCATGTCATGTTAGCACTACCGATCATATTAAAAAATTTATCAAGTACACTACAGTTTAGAGGGGGTCGTGCTACCCAATTCCTGCAATCTAAAAAAAAACAATACCTTGCTAGACATGCATGCAAAGTGTGGAACCATAAATAAGCTAAAACATATTTATTTTGAAGTTGTTTTCTCATTTGTAAAAGGGGGATGTTCAATGTATCGACCTATTCAAGATAGTTCTATATCAAATCTACAAGGAGACCTCATGCATAGTGAATCTACATGGACACGACAGCATGTCCATTAAGACCAATAGCAACATAGTTACCCAACTGGAAGTTAATGGTATAATTGCATGTGCCATTGCTCCTCTTGTCAAAAAGATGGATGTTTTCTTAGAAGAATGGAAGATAGCAAAGGTGATTAGTGAACAGCCAAAAGGTATGAAGAAAGGTATCAATCATCACTTTTATATTCAAAGTATTAGGCAACTTCAATACCTCAATGGTCCAAAGAAGACTATCTACAAATCACACTCATTTTTAAACATCGAAGAATGTGATCAAAATATACAAGTGGGAATCCCACCTAAGCTCAAAGGTGCATGTTTATTCATCAATCAGAAACTTATGTTAGCTTAGGAATTTACTATTAGCTTTATGCTTTATTGTTCTCTCCAAACAAAGAATTTTGGTCACTCTTCAAAGGTGTTTAGTGTGACAGTATGGAGTTGGCTTTCTAAATCACTAAAATTACAATGAATGAGTGTTTTCACAGCTCGATGATTTATTTTACTTGATTGTTGTGAGAAAAATAAGTTTATGGATTTCAAAGAAGAAAGATAATTTTGAGAACTCCAAAGGAGGTAGCATAATGATGCATAATATGGTGGTGTGAAATTTTACTGACCCAAGAGTATTTTGAAAAGCCTCAAGATGATGATATTAATGTGGTAAATGAAACATTAACAATGTGCATCATAACAAGTATCTAGTAGAAATCTATGAAACAATTGACTGAACACAATCGAAATGAACAGGTGTAGATAGCAATGTTAGGAAAAAGAAGGTGGACCTCAACCTTTGATTTTTTCATAGTTTTGATTTTTCAAAAATATTAAATGTTGCTAATTTTCTCACATTGTCTTATGAGTTACAACTTGTAGTTTCTATTTGGATGAGGAGTCAAGTTGGAAAGTTAATTTTATAAGTGGATTTGTGCATAAATTGCTTTTCTATTTCCATGTTGAGTTTACATGGAATGTGAGTTTTTGAGGTGTAGTTATTTTGGCAAGTGCATATTTTGCAATGTGGCATGTGGTGACAATTGGAAACTTACCATTATGGGTCTGTAGTGTTTTTTGGTGCTTTCCATGTTGCATTTTCAGCGCCTTTGGCAGTTGTTTTAGAAATGTCTAATTTATGCATTATAAGCTCTTCTATATTGAGCACTTATATTTTGGAGTTGTAGTTATTGTTTTATTGAATTAATTATCTTGCCGGAATTTATCCAGAATTGTGAAGAAGTGTGAAGACTCATGCAAGAGCATAGCTCTAGGATTATATTGTAACTTGCTAATTGTTGTTGAATAATATAATTGAGCTATGTTTTGGAGTGTGGGATTTTTCTCTGTGTTGTGATTTCATTGTTTATCTATTTATGATATGTATATGCATCTAAATCTATAATAGTTAAAGGTGTTTAAGAAAAAAATTGCAACTCTCTCCTACCTAGATTAGTGTACGAAGATTCTTTTGTGCACTTGACTTCCTTTCAGTTGGTATCAAAGCCTGGCCAACTTTGATTTTGTTGTTGGGTTTGAAGGTTTTTTTGAGATGATATTTGTTTCAGTGGGAGTTTTGCAAAAGAATATTTCATGAACTTGTTGCAATAAAAAGATGGAAAGCACATCCAATAGGAAAAAAATGGAGAAATTTAATGGTGCAAACTTCGAGTGTTGGAACTACATCAAATCTGGTCATTTCATAAAAGAGTGCAAGGAAGAGAAAAATAAGAAAGACAAAAAGAGTTTCTTAGATTTCAACTCTGATAAATCCTCTTAAAAGGATGCAGATGCATTTGTCATAGCTTTGGCAATACATTCATTATAAGATGTGTGGTTGATAGACTTGGGTGCTTCTTTCCACATGAGCTCTCATAGAGGTTGGTTTTTGAAGTATGAAGAATACGATGGTGGGAAGGTGTATCTAAGTGATAACTCTCACCTAAAGATTGTTGGTCGTGGAAGAGTAAAATTCAAATTCCCTAATGGAAGAGTGAAGGGGATTGATGATGTCTTGCATATCCCGAGTTTAAAAATAAACCTACTTTTTTTGAGTAAATTGAATGATATGGGAGTACAAGTTGTTTTCTTGAGTGGAGGATGCAATATGATGAGAGGAGCTATGGTGTTGGCTAAGGGTGTCTAGATCAACACGTTGTTCAAGATAGATGCATGCATTATTCAATGCAATAGTTTCTCTAACAAGCCAAAGAATAAATCTTTAGATTCTTCATCCTCACCATCAGATCAAGCAAGGAAATCTATAGCAGCTACATTTGATGGTCATGCATTTTGGGTACCTAAGGGTGCTCATTAATTGGAAATGAAGCTTCTTATAGAGAAGACAATTTTATGGCACCAACAACTTGGTCACATTAGTGAGAAGGGTCTTAGATCCTTGAAATCTAAGAGCCTTGTTGAAGGCCTTGATGTTTGTAATCTTGATTTTCAATTTTGTGAACATTGTGTATACAAAAAAAAACATCATGTTACTTTTCACTCTAGTTCTCACAAGTCTTCTAGGGTTTTGGAAATTGTTCATGCAGATGTGATTGATCATGTGAATTCATAGGTGATTATAGTAGGACATTCATTTATTTTCTCAGAAGAAAAGTTATTCTTTAGTCGATTTAAGGAATTTAAAGCCTTGGTAGAAAATCAGACTAGTAGAAAGATTAAATGTTTGAGGACTTACAATGGTGGTGAGTTTTTTCGGCAAAGTTTGACAAGTTATGTAAAGAGAATGGGATTGATAGACATAAGATAACTCCATACACCCCATAGAAAAATGGAGTTGCGGAGAGGATGAATAGGATGTTGATGGAGAGGGCTAGGAATATGTTGAGCGGTGTTGGCCTTGAGCAGAATTTTTGGGCTGAAGCAGTATCCACTGCATGTTATTTAATCAACAGATCTCCTATATCAACTCTTGTTGATAAGACACCCATGGCAACATGGTCTGGTAAATATCCTTCAATGAGACATCTCAGAGTATTTTTTGGGAAGCTTACACTCATGTTCCAATTGAGAAGAGGTCTAAGTTGGAGAACAAGGTAGCTAAGTGTATCTTCATCAACTATAGTCTCGGTGTGAAACGGTACAAGCTATGGGATCCAATGGCCCAAAAGGTTCTCTATAGAAAAAGTGTGATTTTTTGAGAGATGAAACCTTCCATAGTTGAGTTGTAGCTAGAGAAAGAGTATAAATAAAAAGTAGTTCAAGTTCCACTTACTTCAATGAAAGAAGAACTATGTACTCCTATTGAACCTGGTGATGAGGAGAGATTGAGAAGCTGTGAAAGTTTTGAAGAAGAATAATAACCTTAACCTCACCAATTTATGAGGTCTACCAGAGATAGGAGACAACCTGATAGGTTTGGTTATTCATCGTTGGATTCTAATTGCATTTTTTCTTTGATTGCTAACATTGATGAGCCTAGGACTGTTAGAGAGGCTATGGGTATGAATGATGCAGATTCTTAGATGAAATACATGGATGAGGAGATGGTTGCATTGAAGAAAATTGATACATGGGATTGGGTACCTTTGCCTAAAGGATAGAAACCTATTGGATGTAAATGGGTGTTCAAGAGAAAATCAGGTCCAAATGGTAGTGTTGAGAAGCATAAGGAATGGTTGGTCGCTAAGGGGTATTCTTAGGTGGAGGGAATTGACTATGGTGAGATTTTCTCTCTTGTTGCAAAGTTGGCATCTATCTGATTCTTGTTATCACTTACAATAGAATATGATCTAGAAGTGGAATAGATGAATGTGAAGACAGTGTTCCTTCATGGTGACTTGGAGGAAGAGATTTATATGTCATATCCAAAGAATTTTGTGGTTAAAGATAAAGAAAATCTAGTTTGCAAGTTGAAAAAGTCTTTGTATGGTCTTAAGCAGTCTCCTAGAATGTGGTACCATAATTTTGATACCTATGTGTTATCATTGGGATTTTTGAGATCTAAATTTGACCATTGTGTGTATTAAAAAACTAATAATGGTCATATTCTCATAATTACATTGTACGTAGATGATATGTTATTTTTTTGGAATGGTAAAATTTTGATTTCAGATTTGAAGTCTCAGTTGTCATCACATCTTGAGATGATATCTAGGTGCAACGAGGTATATTCTAGGGATGGAGATCATAAGAGACATACTGTAACTAAGGGATTTTTCTAGGTTTTTAGCAATGTAACATGCAGAAATATAAAACCCAAAGTGGGTAATGAAGTGCAAAGAAATAGATGAACAATCTCAACAGATTGTCTTCATCCTCCATGACTAGCATCCATTACACCTTCTTAATTTGCTAAAAATATGTGTGTTTGCCCTCAGATTTAAGAAGAGCAAGCCAATAAAAATGACAAGCCCTAAGCAAATATTGAAGGATTTGAATAACCTAAATGCAATACTATGCCCTATTGCAACTAGTAAGCATTTACAATGTCTAAGTTATGAAATCTAGATATGCTATGACAAAAATGAAGAACAAATGCAAGATATCAAAGTGCAAGAGATGAAAATATGAAAATGCAAGAGATAATAGCTACCAGAGATAAGAGATGCAAGATGTGACCAAAATTGTTCTTTTATAGAAGATACAATTTTGTGTGAATGGCCAAGATTGAAAATTAGAAAGTGCCCTAGAATCAATGGACGAGATTCCATATAGCAACCCACAATTAGGGTTTGGGCAACATTAGGTCAGATTCGAAATAAAGGGTCAAGATTGATTTTTAGAAAATCAAATCAATGGCTGACAATGTGACAAAAGATTTTGGGCACGAAAAACAGAGTCGTTGGAGGATTAAATAATTATTTAAAATTATTTAAATCAAGAGGGGATGTTGACTTTTTGAATTAAAAATTATCTTAATTCAAAAGGGGTGGGGTCATGTGATAGTAAATAATTTAATTTAAATTATTTACTAAAAGAGGTAATTTAAATGGGGACTTATTTTAAATAAATAATATTTATTTAAAATGAGCACAATAAAAGAGGAGAAATTAAATAATAAAATTATTTAATTTAGGTGCTGGGACTTATTTTAAATAAATAAGATTTAGAAGAAATTAAATAATAAGAGTTATTTAATTTAGGTGGAATATTAAATAATAAAGATATTATTTAATTATTAGAGGAATGTGACAAATGGAACCTTTTAAATTAAATATAAAGATTTAATTCAAAGTTTAGGAGAATGGACCAAATTAAATAAATAAAATTTATTTAATTTAGGAGAGAAGAGGCTAATGAATAATTAGACAGTTAAATATAATTATTTAATTATAGTGGAAGGTGGATTAAATAAATAAGAATTTATTTGATTTTAGGAAGAAGAGGACTTAATTAGTGACATAATTAAATAAATAAATAAAATTATTTATTTAATAATTAGGAAGACATAAAAGGGGAAATAAATTAAGAAATTTATTTAATTATAGGAGGATATTTAGACAATTAGTGACGCATTAAATAAATAATTACAATATTATTTATTTAATAATCATGAGGAATAAACAGATATGAATTAATTAAATAATTATGAATTATCTAATTAATAGTTGAGAGTGAGTCAGGGACATAATTAAAATGTCCTAATTAGGGTTAGAAGAAGAGCTTGCGGGCCTAGGTCATTTATATGTGTCTACACATACCTACCAGAAAGTTTTGGTTAAGCTAGAGCAAGTATGTGAATACAATATTGGAGAGGTTCAACATGATATCTTGTAGACAGTTAGTTGATCTTGTAATGCAGGGGACAAAGCTCTCTGTGGAGGATTGTCCAAAATATCCTACTGAGATGGAGGACATGACCAGAGTATCATATGCGAGTATTTTTGGTAGTCTTATGTATGCTATGATCTATATGAGGCCAAACATTTCCTAAGCAATGGGAGTCCTTAGTTGATTTATAATCTTGTACGGGTACATTGGGATGCAGTGAAGAGAGTGTTTAGATATTTGTGAGGTAATTCTAAGTATTCCTTATGTTTCCACAGTTATCCTAATGGACCTCGACACTTAGTGAGTATTTCTGGATATGTGGATTCAAATTGGGCAAGAAACATTGACAGTAGAAGATTCACGAATAGCTATGTGTTCATGATGTATGGTGGTGCTATCAGTTGGATGAGTAAGCGGCAGGTTGTAGCCGCTTTGTCTACGATGGAATCAGAGTACATGGAAGCTAATCATACTTGTAAGGAAGCTATTTAGATTAATCATAATTTGTGTTCTGATATTGGTTTTGATGCAGGGTAGATTACTATCTATTGTGACAGTCAGAGTTCCATTTGCTTGGCAAAGAATCCTACTTTCCATGCCAAAACAAAGCACATTGATGTTCAATTTCATTTTGTTTGTCATATGGTGGAAGATGGAAATGTGAAGTTTGAGAAGGTTGACACCCTAACGAATGTTGTAGATGCATTGGCAAAGCCAGTGAGCATAGAGAAATTTAAATGGTGTTCGGAGTCTATAGGCCTCATGGCCTCTAGCAGTTAAATCATGTTACTTTCATTGGCTCTTCAAAGGTGTTCCACAAGTGGGAGAATGTTAGGAAAAATGTGTCTCAACTGTTGATTTTTCCAAAATATTAAATGTTTCTAATTTTCTCACATTGTCTTGTGAGTTACAACTTGCAATTTCTATTTGGATGAGGAGTCAAGTTGGAAAGTTGATTTTATAGGAGTTGTGCATAAATTGTTTTTCTACTTCTATGTTGAGTTTACATGGAATGTGAGTTTTCAAGGTGCATTTATTTTGGAAAGTGTATATTTTGCAGTGTGGCATGTGGTGACAATTGGAAATTTATCATTATGCATCTGCAGTGTTTTTGGTGCTTTCCATGTTGCATCTTCAACCTTTGGCAATTGTTTTAAAAATGTCTAATTTATGCATTGTAAGCTCTTATATATTGAGCACTAGTATTTTGGATTTGTAGTTATTGTTTTATTGAAGTACCATTATTCTGCCAAAATTTTGAAGAAGTGTGAAAACTCTTGCAATCTTGCGAGTAAAAATACAAAGTTGTGTCACACTTTTAGCCAACTTATCAACACAAGTGAATTTAAGTATTTCTAACTAAAAATATATTTTGGTCAAACATATGATCTTGTAAGATGCATTCTAGCTAAGTTAGATATATCCACAACTTTTCCAACTAAAATTGTTGGCTAAATGCATATGTAGCACCACTTTGAGGCCACTTTATCAAAAAAAAAGATTTATTTGAAAAAAATGATGTTTTAACAATTTCTACTCATGTAAATAATATTTTTTTAAAAATCTAAAAATACCCTTTTGTAGATTCATAAGTCTAGTTTTTCAAAAATATATATATTAATAATTATATTATTATTTATATTTTTCTTTTTCTTTTTACTAAGAGTAGGTTATCAGCACAAAATATTAGGTTGATTACCATGACAAGGAAAAATAGTAAAACTAATTTTAAAAAAAAATAAAAATATGGTGCACTAGATAAAAGAGTCTATATCAAGAGTATATTTTTTTTCCATTTTAGATAAATAGATAATATAAAAGTTGGCGTCCGATGGAAACAACTATATTTTAATATGCACACATTTTAATATTTAATTAAAAACATATATTTATCAAAATTTGAAAAACAAAATCCATGCACTAAAATTTCAAGTTATAAATACGCAAAAAAAAAAATTGAAAGAGAAAAAATAAAAATTACTATATAAAGGTTGATGTCTCATGTGACTTCATTTTTTAGCATTTTTCAGCAACTAAATTATAATGTCAATTTATGAAAAACTATATACAAATAAAAAATAAATAAAAATACAAGCATAAAATATAGCAAAAAAAATATTTCATTAGCTTACATCATTTCAAAATTCAAAACATATTTGTCACTTTTTAGTTATTCAAGTATAAAAGTTGGATCAATGTTGTTCATTCCCTTTAAGATGTGTAACATAGCTTTGTGCTTTTACCTCATAGCTCTAGAATTATATTTTAACTTTTTAATTGTTGCTAAATAATATAATTGAGCTATGTTTTGGAGTGTGGAGGTGTGGGGTTTTTGTTGGAGTAAATGTATGTACTCCCACGGCTCCAAGAATCACCTGCAATGATAAACCTATCACACTATGAAGAAATAAGCAAGTTACTATTGCTCAACAACTCAAATCTAATAAAACATCAAATATGCATTATGTGAACAACTATCGCATGAATATGTTGCCGTAGAGAATGATTTTCAATTACAATGAATGAATCCTTATGAAAAGGATGAAACCTAACACTAGATCAAGATTATATTATATCATGACAAGTGTCCTCATAAGAATGAATGAGACAACATGATCTAATATTAGAAGCTTTAATCATGCAAAAAACAACTAATTAATAAAAGTTAATAATAAAATAAAAGCACTCCTAAGTTTAGCTTAAGTGTAATAAAGCATAAAGTGACCCAATTTATTAATGATTAATTAATTAATTAGGTGATGACTTTATTACTCTAACAGTTTTTCTCACAAAAAGGTATTCTCCACATAAAATTGTGTTGTGATTTCATTGTTTTTTTGTTTATGATATGTATGTGCATCTAAATATGTAATAGTTAAAGGTGTTTAACAAATCTTTTGCAACTCTCTCCTTCTTAGATTAGTATAGGAAGCTTCTTTTGTGCACTCATCTCCCTTTCAAACTTAGGTGGAATCGATGAATATGGAGTTATTTGAATTAAACATGTATGATTTGGGAGAATTGGCTATGACCACTTTATTTGCAAATATCTTCTTTATAAGGGCTCTGCAAATTCAATGCATCATACACTAAATACAGATTCATTGCTTAATGCATGAGAATAGATTCATACCATTGTAATTTGTAAAGACTCAACAAAACCAATTGAATGAAGCATGTTCTTAAACCCTGCACCATTATGTAATGGGTGAATCACCTTTCCATGCATCCAAGCCAGTGAAGAATGCACTTTTGCATGCAATAAAGAGATTCGAAGGTGGGTAGAGTATTTGAATGTTTTCATAAATGTTGGTGGCCTTTGTATGGTTTGTCATAACTATTAAAATTCCTGACATCATATTTGAAAGCATAAAAAAAAAGTAAAACGAAAGTCTTCCTCGTCGGTCTTTATGCCCCTTTATTAAAAGGTCGATATAAAGGTAGGCAAGAAGCATCAAATGTGTTGGCGGCATTTTTAATTGGTTTGAACCCTCCTACCTACTAAAAAAATAGTAAATACAGCAATAAAATTATGTTGGTTCACTCATGGCATCCCTAGATGGCTTCATTAATAATTTTTCATGATAACCCATAAGCTTTTCTTTTATTTTTCTTCAATTTTTTCTCTTCATCACAACTGGGCGTTGGATTTTTTAGCTTTCAAGTGCACCAATAAACATATCAATAATGCCTCTAAAATGAGGCTTTGGATTCCTCATGCATGCATGACTTCAACACCAAAATGAAATGATGGGGAAAATGGGGGAAAACCCTAATTCCCTTGATGTGAAGGAAATGATGGTTTAAAGTTCCTCTACCCCAAACATTTCATTAAGAATGCAAACCAACAAGGCCAATAGATTGACTTTCAACCTCAAAGGTGTGTCAATAATACCTGATTTGGTGATTCTTTAATGACAAAAAGTGACTAGGAATGAATTCAAACAATGCAACTAAATGAACTATATGACTTAAGATTGAAATTACAAATTCTTGACTATACAAAAATTGAAATAGCAATTTGTAGGCAGATTTGAGAAGGGTTTTATATCATGTACCTGTCACCAAAATATGTTTTAGAGTGGTGCAAAGGGATAGGGTCACCCCTAGGTGAATGGGTCCTTGATAGGGCTTCTAAAAACACTTTTTGCAGTCCTCCGATGTCAAATATGAGATGTTGATTTCTTCTTGCAAACTTGTCAAAATGATGGAAATAAATTTTGCAACTTATTTTTCGTGTCTTGACAACAAATGCAAGAACGCAATTTTTCTCCACAATGTCTCTTCAAATATTTCTTCAACCTATAACTTGCATATACACAAAGGGGGAAAATGTTTTTTTTTTGTATGGGGTTTTCCTTGGTCAAACCTCGGTTTGGTAATTAAACCTTGATAAAATATAATTAAAGGGAAGGAAATGATGAATGAATACTTGTTGTAGCTCATGTTTCCTTCAATGGATTCCTTGAAGAATTGAAGTCATACACATCTCTTCAAAGGAATTGGATCTTGCTTGCTTGATTCTCTTGAATGTTTGAATGCTTGGATGCTTGAGGATCTACAATGCATGTTAGCCTTCACAAGACAACATGAACACACATAAACTTTGACATGATTTTTGGATCTTGATTACTGTTGATAATGATTGATAATGCTGCTCTTGAATGCTTTTGACAATAATATTTTCTCAATATTTTCTAGGAAAGTGTGTGTTAGAATGTTGCTTAGCTTTCAAATGATCAAAATACTATATTTATACATGTTAATCAAATTTCCCAAAAACTAGATTCCAAAAGTCGACACTTACAATTTGAATTTGGATCATTGAAAGAACACCAAAAATTATATTTTAAAATGGGTCTTGTCTTATATTTTAAGGACACTCATAATCTATGTTAAATTAAATATTAAATGCATTTATTTAATGTTGGTTCTCCTTTTGAGAAATGGTAAGAATAAGGCTTTGGAATGCATAATTTGGTAAATTATAAGCTTAATTAAGTTCAATAAATTAAGGGACCCAAGCATAGTGTGAAATTGTAAATGTATACAATTTCCTACACTTGCACTTGGTTATTAAACTAGAAGCAAGCCATATATGTGCTACAATAAAAGATTGAAGAAGATTGTTGAAAGTGTAAATGTAAAGTTTGATGAGACATTGCACTATAAGTCTGCTTTAGATGATTATGATAGTGATTCTAATGGATCATTTTGGACATTAGTGAAGAAGATATAGAAAGTTCAAGCCTAAGAGATCAAATAACAAAACTCTGGAAAGGTATGTTCAGAGAGATCATTTTGAGACACAAAGTCTTGAAGATAAAGAAAGTGGAGTTCTAACTAGATGGAGGTTAGCAAGAATGAATGAACATGTACTTTTTTCTCTACTATCTAAAATCAAACCACAATATTGTGGAAGCTAACAAAGATAAAAATTGGAAAGAAGAAATTGAAGAAGAATTGAATCAGATTGAAAAGAATGAGACTCGAGAACATTTTCCAAGGCATAAAGACAAAAATGTTATTAGTACAAAATGGGTGTTCATAAATAAACTAAATTAAGATGGAAAGGTGATCAAAAATAAGGCAAGATTAGTTTGTAAGGGTTATGCTCAAGTGGAAGGAATTGACTTTGAAGAAAAATTTGCTCTGATAGCTAGACTAGAAGCAATTAGGATGTTTATTGGCATTATTAGCATTCAAGAATTTCAAAGTATATCAAATGGATGTCAAGTCAATATTTCTGAATGGAAATTTCAATGTTTGTAACAGATATCAATTACCTATATTATTTACAATACATAATATTTAATATATTACTATATACTAATATACTAATATATTATATATTATATATTAGATTATATTATATTATATATTATTATAATATATATTATACTATTATATTATTATATTATATATTATATTATTATATTATATACTATATACTACATATATTTTATATAATATATACTATACATAGTATATATTATATTATATATTATATAATATATTTAATACATAGTATATATTACATACTACTTAGTATATATTATATATTTATTGATGTGTGGCCAATTCACAATATAGACATCAATCAATGGAAAATATATGAAGTTTTACGCATGGAAAGCACATAATCATTTTGTACAAATTATACTTATACAAATCAGTATGACATTCCCAATATATTTTGAATCATCCCAAATACATCCAATCAAAACAGCTTTTTGCATTTTTATTTTGTCTTTAGTCTCAAACCAAAGACAGAGAAGGTAGTTCATAGAGCACGGAGGGAAAACGTAAGAGGAAGGAGAAAGAGAAGGCCATTAGAATAGATCTGGGAACAAGCTACTATTGTGTTGGGGTATGGAAGCCACAGCATAACATGGTTGAGATTATTGTTAACGAGAAAGGAAATAGAACCACTCCTTCTATGGTCACTTTTACTTCCTTTAGAGTCTTGTTGGTGATGTTATCAAGCACAATATTTCAAACAATCCTGTTAAGGTGGGAGGGAGAGACCTGAGAGGGAAAGGGAGAGAGAGGGAGTGGGAGAGACCTGAGAGAGAGGGGGGGGAGTGAGAGGGACCTATGAGAGAGAGAGAGGGAGAGAGAGAAAGAGAGAAAGACCTGAGAGGTGGAGAGAGAGAGAGAGAGAGAGAGAATTGACATAGAGAGAGGGGGAGGGAGAGAGAGTGGGGGAGAGGAGAGACTGAGAGAGAGAGAGATGGAGAGACTTGAGAGAGAGAGATACCTAAGAGGGAGAGAGAGGGAGTGGGAGGGACCTGAGAGAGAGAGAGGGAGTGGGAGAGACTTGATAGAGAAAGATAGATGGAGGAAGATACCTAAGAGAGAGAGAGAGAGAGAGATACTTGAGAGAGGGAGACCTGAGAGGGAGGGAGAGAGGGAGAGAGAGAGACTTGAGAGGGGGAGGAAGAGAGAGGGGGGGGAGCGAGATAGAGGGAGGGAGAGATCTAAGAGAGAGAGAGGGACCTGAGAGAGAGGGAGAGAGAGAAAGAGAGAAAGACTTGAGAGGGAGAGAGAGACTTTGAGAGGGAGAGAGGGGGAGAGAGAGAGAGAACTATTTTAGTGTGTTTGGGTGTGAGAGAGGACCTTTCTTAGCATAAAACCACCCATCCAAATGTGTTAGAACTATCGGTTTGGTTGCACAATAAATAGAACAAAATTTACACCACCTTGCAACTTTACACTGCATGCATTTGACACTTTTTCAATTAACTAAAAACTTGACACCACAGGAAAATGCTTCAAATATATCAAAAACTGAGAGAGGTTATTGTAGATGGGCCCTAAGTGATCTCATAGCCTTAGAAAAAAAATTTTTAAGTGCCATAGTTTTAGAGTAATAGCTCGTCAAAGTTTTCTACCTTTTTGCACTTTGGTCTCTTAAGAGACTTCACCAATACAATGTAGCTCAGACTATTTTGGTGTGTTTGGGTACGAAATAGGACATTTCCTAGCATTAATCCACCCATCCAGATGTGTTGGAACTGTTGGTTTGGTTGCATGACAAACATAATGAAAGTTACACCACCTTGCAACTTTACACTACATGTATCTAACGCTTTTTCCATCACCTGAAAACTTGACACCACAGGAAAACACCTCAGAGATATCAAAATTCAAGAGAGGTTATTGTAGAGGGGCTCTAGGTGATCTCATAGCCTCAGATAGAATGGTTTTAAGTTTCATGTTTTCTAAGTAATAGCTCATCAAAGTTTGATGCTTTTTTGCACTTTGGTCTCTTAAGAGACTTCATCAGTACAATGTAGCTCTGACTATTTCGGCATGTTTGGGTGAAAAATGGGACCTTTCCTAGCATAAACCCACCCATTTGGACATGTTGGAACTATCAGTTTGGTCGCACGATAGACAAAAGTTACACCATCTTGCAACTTTACATTGCATGCATGTCAGTTTGGTCTAATGGCATGTATTCATTGAGTTTCATGATGAGTCAATTTGGTCTAATGGAATGTTGGTTTGGTTTAATGGCATGTATGCTATTTAGTTTCAAGTGCACTTATGTATTAGGGTTAAATGGTGTGGATTATATTTCCATTATACATCAAACTTTTATGTCGTGTATAATGCATTATTTATGCATCATAATTGAATGACATTGACTCTTGTCTTTGATTGTTCAAATGGTGTATGACATATGTGTTAGGTTGAATGGAATATATGACAATATCCTACCAATTTTGGATGTTGTGTTAAGCATACATCATAACTAGTGTTCATTATGGTGTGCTTAGTGTGTTTATTCATGCATGTTGATTATGAATTTTTGAGTGAAAGTTCTAATAACATATATGACACTAACTTGTATGGATTTTAGTTGATGGTTACAACTTATTGTGTATGGAATTTTTTTTAAAGTTGCTTCTTCATGCATTATGGTTGAGTGACACTAATGCTTCTACTTGACTATATGACATTTGCATGAAGGAATTGATGATATATATCATTTTTTTTATGTTGGGTTTTGTTGAAAGGTTGCATTACATGTGTATTACATTTATATATTCTTATTTGAAGATTGCATCAAACTTGTATATCAAGTTTGGTGTGGTTCAAGGTTGATTGACATATATGACAATATCATATGAGCATTATTGGTTTTGTGTGAAGTGTGCATCAAGCCCATATGGTATGCCTAATTTTCTTATTCATGCATTATGGTTAGCAACATGTATTGTTGTGTATTACAATAATATAAATTTCATGTGGAAGTTCAAATAACATGCATGTCATGGAGTTGTATTTGGTTTGTTTAATGGTTCTATCACACTCATATGTTGTGCATATATACTATTTGTTCATGCATCATGGTTGAGTGATGTCTTATTTGTTTATCATGATTATTTATAGATTTCACATGAACAATCTAATGAATATGTATCTTTTTGAGTTGTACAAGGACTTTGTTTGAAGGTTGCATCAAACACCTATGGTGTACATAATGTTCTTGTGTGTGTATCATGGTTGAAAGATAGTGATTCTTATTCATGATGATTTTATACTTATACATGAAGTATTTAGTGATATGTTGTTAAGCTTAAAGGTTTTAATGGTATGAATGTTGAATTGAGTTATAATGGTTTTGTTTGATGGTTGCATCATTCATATGGTTTGTATAGAGTGCTTAGCACCACTAAGTGATGTTGATTTTTATCAAGATGATTATATTACTTTTGAATGAACACTGTAATGACATATATTTCATTAAGTTATATGGAATTTGTTTGAAGCTTTTAGTCAATCAAAAGAATCAATGACATAAGATTTTCATAAGCTACTCTTTTCGTATTTATTGCCTTGTCTATGAGACCACAGTTCTTTGAGGCATTTTTTCAAACACTTCTTCTCAACACATATTATATAGTGCTTCTCATATCATTTTTCATTATTTTTAGCTTCTTTTGAAAAAAAATTAGTTTTCCACTTCATTACAGGAGTTCAAAAAACAAAACAATGTCAAATGTAAATTCGTTCAAGAGAGCTTAAAATTATGTGTATTCTCAATTGAGTGTTCAACATGCAACATATGGAGGTAATAAAATATTTGAAAACTATATTACTCTTCCTCTTTGTTGGTACCCCTATGAAACTTTTCCTACAGTCACATTGGTAGTCTTAGCTCAAGGCATTCCTATTATGTTGTTAATGTCTACTAGCTTGTTCAAAACCACCTATTTTAGGCTTTTAGCATAGCAAAAAGGCAGTAAACTGTTTGATAAAATGCTTTGGTAGACATGTATGAAAAATGTGGTACAATAGAAAAGGCAATGAATTGTTTGAAAATATGCAACAAAGAAATGTGGTCTCATGGAATGTAATGTATGTGAACCTTAATATGAATGAACTCTAACATAGATGGATTACCAATTATAATTCATAAGTGCTACTAAAATGCAATTTCATTAATCTGTAATATGTTGCTGATCATAACTTTAAACCATTTTAAAATAATTATACATTCCAATTTTAATTTTCAAAGTAGAATACATGCACACAAGGAACAAATTAGATTGAATATAAATTCTTATATATCAAAATATAGAATAATAGTGTTTGTGCATATACAAATTTGGCACATACACCTACTCAAAACAAGTTTTACAAAATGTGACATATATGTCATCTCAAGATCTATCAATCCCTAAATGTATCGATCTCTATCAAATCCTAATCTTGTGTTGGATCAACAAATTCGAGCCTCCTCAAATAACTTAGTGGCTCTAAAGTTGTCTGCACAATAACAATTCAAACCACAAATTAGATTAATTATGTGAATGGTTGAAAAGATCGACCAGTAAATAGAAACATATACAATAATTTAGAAATTATCAATTTAACATCAAAATCACTATCTTGAACTATATTATATCAAAAATGCAATTTGTGTTTACTTCAAGTCTTGCTCTATTTTATGCAAGATTTTTTGCATATGATTGTCCCTTAAGATGATCAGGAGTCCTCGTATAAAAAAATGGTCCCAAATTCATCACATTGTTGAATTGGGCAGAGGACTATAGCAGGTAAAATAAATTTCATGTGAATTAATATATAGTTGTTGAAAAATAATCATATTTAATAACATATATCTAGACTCCTACTGAAACGTATATATCCACAATATAAAATAAACACATACTTGTTGTGATGTGTGTACACTTGTTGTAGACGGGATCATGATGGATGAACTAGCTAAGATAGTTTACTATATAAAAAATGATACTTGAATGTAACATAATTTAAATGTCATATAATCATGATGTTGAGAATATTAAAAAAAAAATATACCTGTTGTGATGCTTCTTCCAATGTGTCAGGCTTAGTCAACATGGATGTAAAAGTACCAGGTTGTTGCATAAAAATACAAGAATACATTAGACTATCAATCTATGTACATGTATTTAAACATAATATATTTCAAAACTTAAAATCTAAATAACAATTTAAATGATACTGTATATTGAGTCTTTGGCCAAATAAAATGGCCAATTGAGTAGCCTCCTGGACTAGTGAAATTTGGTCCTCTGTCAGCAACTGTTAAAGATTCTAACAAATAAACATATATTAGTACTAATATCTCTTATAACATATGAGAGAAAAGATAAAACATACTATCAAATTACTTTTAAGTCTTACCGATGCTTCCACATCATCTCTACCACCTGATGTCTCTCTTACAAATGATCCACTCCATGCTCTCTCATCTCCTACATTTGACATATTATGGACCTCATAGTCAGATGTGTCCTTTGGAGCCTCACTGGATTGTTGAAGAGGACCCAAACATATATTGTGGCACATAATGCAGTAATGGGGCACACAAATATGTGTCGAAGAGGAGGGTGTACCAGTACCAACTAATGCAGTAGGTGCATCACTATCATGATGGGATGTAGTGGGTGCATCACCATCATGATGGGATGCACCATCATGCGACTACACAACATGTGACCTCTACCTGATCAAATGGTCACTCAATGCTTGTATGGCCAAAATGCTCTAACTCCCTACATCTACAACAATCTCAATAATAAAACTTTAAATTGTTATATATATCTCCTAAATCGATGGTTAGATATATTGTGGGTGATAAATAAGGTGATTGTCTGACAATAACCTTGTAGTTATTTTTACTTTATATTATATCATCATTATTTGACTTAATGAAGGTATATGTGCATGTGAATTATTGAATAAAATTTGAAATTATAAGACGAATTTAAAATAAGATAATTGTTGTGTTGTATTACATTGGATGAATAACTAGCTATATAAATGATTCGTGAATAAAATTGTGAAGATAAAATTTACAATTAATGTAATTTATTATTATGGTCTAACTGTGCTTAATTGTGTTGTGCAGGAAAGTAAGTGAGTTGATGTGGGATTAACATTAAAGGTCAAATAAGTAATGTGGTTGTAGTTTAGTTATTTTGAATATCTAGATACAACCTTAGAATCTTAGAAATATTTTGAGGGCTAAGATCTATGTGTAATGGTGATTTATGTGGGTTAGGTGTGAAGTGTGTTTGTGGAGATAATTAAGTGTTATACCTTGTGGTTAAATGTGGGAGTGGGGGATTAATATTGTAGACTCTTAGTTAAGTTAAAATTTGAATTCCTTCTTTCATGAGATTTTAAGAGGTCTTAAAAATGTTTATTTTGTGTAATTTCACCTTTTCTAATACCTTAAGGCAAATACGTATGGGTTGGGAGTCTATTTATGACCATATCTTGGGCTATATTCAAGATATAACCATCATTTGATGCCCATTTAAGGGAGTGACGAATTTGGGAGATCTTGGGGTAATAAAAGAGTCTCTTGACTCCCAAACTCATTTATGAGATGAGACATTAGAGATGGGTGGAAAAATACTCCACCCTCCTCTTAATTAAAATGAACACTTTTGGGATGGAGTAGAGTACACTCTTTCTTTTCCCATCTCCCCAAATTTTCTCACACATGCACATGTGTGAGCACTTGTGGGAGATTGTGTTTGAGGATTGAATGAGAGAGCAACAAGTGTCACTCCCTCATTCAAGAAGATTCAAGTTGAATCCTCTTTATATTTTGTTGAGAAAGGAAAATAGGGTTGTTATCCTCTTCTCCTTTTGGAGAATTTTTGGCTAAAATTTGAAAAGAAGAAAGAGAGAGAAAAAAGAGTCTTAAAAAAAGGAGGAAAGAAAGAAGCTCTTGGATATTGAAGATGGAATATTCAAGCTTAGTATCATGATTGGAAGAAATGAGACTCATCCCTACAAGCCATGCAGAGAGATAAGTCCTTCTCTCCTTATACAATAGATTTTATACAGTAGGAGAGCAGGAAGAAGTTGGGTTACTCGATGTGCCATGGGTCTATCCTAAGGCATTCATCTACCCACACCTTGGAAATATCACATATCAAAGTAATCGACATGCCTCCCTAGGACAAACTCGGCATATAGTTTTCGTAGAAAAAACTGTGGGATGTCAAGATTATTGTTGGGTGGTTTATCAAAAACCATCCACCAATGTTTCCAAAAATTATCTAATATACCTCTATGTGTGCACCATTTAATTGAAAATTTAGGCTTCCGCAAATCTACAAGTTGTCATGTTTTGGTATTGATGAATAGTTGGGCTGATTGGGATTCGCTAATATCAAGTTCCCTTACTTCATCATATAATAAACCATTGGCATAATGTTGCCTTTGGGACTCTTGCCACTCTACAAACCTATTATGTTGGTTTGTGAGAATTTCAACATTCAAAATGATTGTTTCTAAACTATTTTTCATATGAGAGAGCTCATGGAGTGTCTCATAAATTCAACATATGTTTCTCAGTTGATTTAAATTCCTATGGATAGATTCATGGATAGTGGGCACATTTTTAAATGGAGAAATCGGTGGTGAAGGAGGATTTGCAGGGTTTTCATCTTGACCAAGGTTGGGATTCTTAGCCATTTTTAAGCTTATTTGATGATGAAAAATTTAAAAATTAACAATCATTTTAATGCAAAAAAAACCTATTCAAAAACCTATTTTTGACTAAAATTCTCAAAAAATAATGCAAAACTAAAATAAAAATGAAAAAAAACATTAAAACTCATATATACCTATGACTTGTGGGTGATTTGAGCAAAAAAAAACCAAGGGCAAATGATTATCCCTAGTCGTTGTGTTGCTCCAAACGCATTAGGAAAAAATTATAGTGAAAATGACTCTCGAGTATTTCTTTTTTTTATTTAATGCACAGGAAACGGATATTGTTTCCAAATGGATATCTGTTTAGTTTAAGTTTTTTTTTATTCAAGGTCAAGTCCAACATAAGCATTTTTATATTATAACAAAAATCATTTATAATATAATATAATCTATTATAACATAATCTATTATATTATAATATATTATAATATAACATAATCTATTATATTATAATATATTATAATATAACATAATCTATTATATTATAACATAATCTATTATAATATAATATATTATGTTATAATATAATAGATTATGCTATAATATAATAGATTATGTTATAATATAATAGATTATGTTATAATACATTATATTATATTATATTACATTATATTATATTATAATACATTATATTATATTTTAATATAATATAATATATTATATTTTAATATAATATAATATATTATATTTTAATATAATATAATAGATTATGTTATATTATATTATATTATATTATATTATAATATAATCTATTATAACATAATCTATTATATTATAATATAATGTAATATATTATATTATATTCTAATATATTATAATATAGCTATATTATATTATATTATAATATATTATATTATAATATGTAATGATATATATTATAATATATTATATTGTAATATTGTAATATATTATAATATATTATATTATGTATTGTAATATATTATATTATATTATATTATATAATATATTATAATGTATTATATTGTAATATATTATATTGTATTATATTTGTAATATATTATAATGTATTATATTGTAATATATTATAATGTATTATATTGTAATATATTATAATGTATTATATTCCATTATATTCTATTATGACATGTTCTATTATATTATTGCAGCTTATATTATATTATATTATATTATAATATATTATATTATATTGCAATATATTATATTATATTTTGACGTATATTATATTATATTATATTATATTATATTATATTATATTATATTGTAATATATTATATTATGTAATATATTATAATATATTATAATAGTATATTATATTATATTATATTATATTATAATATTATATTATATTATATTATATTATATTATATTATATTATTATATTTAAAATATATTATATTATATTATATTATTATATTATTATATTATAATATTATATTATATTATTATATTATAATATTATATTATATTATTATATATAATATTATATTATATTATTATATTATATTATATTATATTATATTATATTATAATATTATATTATATTATATTATATTATAATATTATATTATATTATAATATTATATATTATATTATAATATTATATTATGTTATAATATTATATTATATTATATTATATTATGTATAATATTATATTATATTATATTATATTATAATAAACTATAATACTAATATATTATATTATATTATATTACATTATATTACATTATATTATAATATTATATTATATTATATTATATTATATTATAATATTATAATATAATATAATATAATATTATAATATAATGTAATATAATGTAATATAATGTAATATAATGTAATATAATGTAATATAATGTAATATATTATAATAATGTAATATAATGTAATATAATGTAATATAATATAATGTAATATATTATAATATATAATAATATATTATAACATATTATACTATATAATATCATATTATAATATAATATATTATAGACTATATAGATTAATATATAATAATAACTTTCAATACTTTTTATGATTTGAATATTACGAATATTCATTCCTAAATAGATATACATTCCTAAACGGATATTCATTTTGGAATAGATATCCATTTTGTAAAGGATATCCATTTTGTAAAGGATATCCATTTTGGATGAGATATCTATTTTCTAAAGGATATCCATTTTGGAACGAATATTTGTTTAGTAATGGATATTCGTTTGCTTTGGTGTTTTTTATGGCACCATGTACTTTCTACCCGAGCCTAAAAAAAGTCAAAGTGGATTTTCACATTTTTGGGCAAGTTAAAAATGTCTTTTTTTTGCATCGCCACTTTTTGGACCCCCATGATATTGCATAGACCCATCACTATCAATTAAAGTTTATCCTTGGTCGACATGGATGATTGTGGATGGTGTTAAAGGGTTCTAGACTGACATGAGATGTTGTTAATATACTATAATGGATGTATATTGTAAAAAAAATTAATGAAAATGTGTGTGTAACTTTTGAATCAAGAGTGTGTAGTGGTATGTCTGTGTGGAAAATGTATATGTAAAATGATGTGCAAGCAGAAAAGAGAAGTCAAGGATGTTGAGAAAAATTGAGATATCATTAGAAGATGGGTTATAATAGAAAAAAAAGAGATGGTGTTCTTCTCAAGTGTGTTTATAAAGATCAAACAACTAAAATGTTGAATGAAATATATAGTGGGATATGTGGAGGTCACTTTATAGAAAAAAACAACAGTACATAAGGTTTTGAGGTCTAGTTATTGGTGACCCATTCTTTTTGCTAATGTTTTAAAAATGGTAGGGAATTATGATGCATATTAGAAATTTTCTAGAAAAATGAAATTTTGGATGCTTTTCCATTAAGGACAATAAAAATAGAATCTCAATTTTGTGGGGTATTGATTTCATCAAAGAGATTGCAAAAAAATCTAGTGGCATTCATAGTTGCATCCTTGTTTCCACTAAATACTTCACAAAATGGATTGAAGTTATCCCAACAAGAAGAGAAACAAGTAAATTTATTGCAGACTTTGTCTTGGGACAATCATTACAATATTTGGAGTATCATACAATTTGATCACAAATAATGAAATGCACTTTAGATCAAAATCATTTATTTATTTTTGCACTAAATATGGAATCAACTTGTCCTATTCATCACCTTATCCTCCTCAAGGAAATGGAGAAGCAGAATCTAGCAATAAGAGTTTAATGAATATTATGATTTTAGGGTGATAGGAAAGAACAAAAAATCATGTAACTCCAAGCTTAGACTTGCATTATGAGTTGACAAGGTTACAACTAAGAAGGCCTATAGGAAAATCTCCTTATGAATTGGTATATTACATTGATGATAGGATTCATGCTAATAATTTATCGTCAATTTAGAAGTTTTTGGTCCCTCATCTTTGTGCACATTCCTTAGTATATAAAAATATTTTAATCAAAGTAAGAATATGGGGAAAGGATGTGAGAATTGGGGGGTGACAATCCAATAATCCATCCAAAAATGATCATTATGGCTAAAATTTACAATCTAGAAGAGGCCATATTGAAACAGTGATGTGACCTTCTTGATAGTATTCCAAATCATAGTCTTTCCTAATCAAATTAATTCTAAAAACCTCAATAGAATAATAAACTTAGACTAGTCAAATAAATTCTTCATTATGTTACTTAGACCATTTACAATAAATTCTAGTAGCTAAGGCTTTACTATTCATCTTAGGAAGCCTATGATCAAGGCTACAATTTCTTTTAGGCCTACAAACTTGATTTTAGCTAATAAGAATCTATTTTTGAAATTCTAGATTCCTTATCCAAAGAAATTTCCTACAAACACAATCAAACTTCTGTAGAAAACTCTAACGAGCATAAATCAATAAAAAAATTTAAATAGGAAGTTCCTACAACAATAATTTTAAAATGCCTTGAAAGATAAACCATTGGAAAATTCAATGAGAAAGCCACATTCTAAATCTATCAAGAATTATATTCCACAAATTATAAAGACCCATTTAAAAAATTAATATCAAGATAATCCAAGGGAAGCTATCCAATCTTGAATTCCAAGATAAGAGTAAGTTTCTATTGAATTTCCAAAGGAGTGTTAAAGAAATTAATATTTGAATTAAAAATTTTAAAATCGAAAATGGTAGCCTCCTAAATTTTACTAACCCCCATTAAGGTGGTATCATCCATAAATTGAACTTAAGAATGATAATCAACATCCTTAGCCACTTTCAATCCTTGAATACTATCATTAACTCTCTCGTGATTAAGTAACCTTCCCAAAACATCATCTAAAATGATGAAAATATAAGGGGAGAGGGTATCACTTTGTCTCAACCATCTAGAAGCTTAAAAAAGAGAATATGGGTTTCCATTAGTAAGAAAATGTTAAGCTACCATGTGTACCCTAAGTAAACTTAAATAACTAGTGTGAATAGGACCTAGGTGATGAACTAGTTAGGTAAAACATACCATTCACACCAACACCCCCCCTTAAGATAAAATTAGAGATACTATGAAAGATTTAAAGGTGCAAGGATGGGTCTTGGATATCAGGCCTTGTTAGGTACCCATATACAATTGAATCTATCACAAATAGAGAAAAGGATGAAATTCAATGCGACAAAAATCCTCCCCAAAAGAGAGAAAATACAAAATTCTCTTAAAATTATGAAAATGAAAAAAATCCAAGTGAGAAAAATTATGTCCCTAAGAGAGAATAAAAAGAGACACCATGTATCCCCCCTCAAATTAATCTCCTTCAATGACAGTAGATTCCTAATGATGAATGTTGAAGATGATCCAATCCCATCAAATAACATTACTCCCCTTAGGAAGAATAAAAACTAGAAATATATGTAGAATTTATTCCAATTATTAAAAGAAGTATGAGGAAAATAATATCAAGATATTTTATGTCTCTAAACTCCTCTCAAGTGTCCCCATGTTGATGCAAAAATCTATCACAATCAAGTCAAGTGTTCTAGGCAACATTGATGAAGATGGCAATCTAAAAGTCTCATCAAAAGAAATATTAGATGAAGGAGATGAAATATTAAGACATGTGTATAGAGCCTCAATAGATGAAAGAACATCAAGATTCAAATGAACATATTGTATCTCCTTAAAATATTTCATATTAGATTCCTAAGTGTGAACATAAAACAAAGGAAAATAGGAGTCAAATATGAGAATTTGTTCACCCAAGATTGGTGATCAACCTCCCCAACTGCAACTATGTAAACATGGAAAATGTACAATTTCGGTTCAACACACTTGATTCTGATTACTAACAACATTTCCTCCTAAATCATACTCTCAGCATTTCATCATTATTTTGTCTCTTAATTTAATGAATCATTGTTCATTTGATTAAGTCTTTCTCCTCCAGTGAATAAATTAATCAATTTAATTTAATTAACCTTACATTTCTATTTAATTAAATAAACCATTTTATTTGATTAAAAGCTAAAGTCCTCTTATTAAATTGAATAAATTAAACCTTATTTGATTTAATCTAACATATTCCTCCTTAGTTAAATAAATCAAAATCATTTATTTAATTAATAATTTCCTCTCAATTCTGATTTAAATTAACTCATCTATTTAAGACAAAATTGTCAAATCATCTAATCCTTCATTAATTTAATCAAAACCTTGATTAAGTTAATCCCTCTCACTAAAATCCTCTAGAGAATGCAACTTGCACATGAAAATAGATTTAATTCATTTATTAAATCTCTATTTTCCTTCACATGGCATCAAAAGGGAATATTCCCTCAATTTGAATTCAAAAAGTCCAAGTGGATGGGTACTTCCAACAAGGCATTTATTTCATCTTACAATTCCTTTTGCATTGACTGCACCGGTTTCCCGCCTCTGAATTTCAAATTTTCCCGAACTTCGTCGATTACAAACTGCGCCGCCTGCTAAATTGCACCGCATCGAAGGTCTTTGTTTCTACAGAGCGTCGCACACAATCAAACACATGGCGCTATATAGCGTCACTTCTGTTCCAAACTGCACCGCCTGCTAAATTGCACCGCACCCACGGTCTTTGTTTCTGCAGAGCGTCGCACCCAGTCAAACATGCGGCACTATATAGCGTCGCCTCTATTCCAAACTGTGCCGCACCCACTAACTACATCGCATTCGCTAACTTTTCCACGGAAAATAGACAGGTTTTAAAATTTAACATGTGCCTTTTTGGTTTTTCGACTTTCTAACTTTTGACCTGTTTGTTGTTTTTTGTGCTCTCTGGTTTCTGTCATTTTGTAGGTTGGAGTAAAGAGAAAAAAAAAAGGCAAAGTAAGAGGTTCATCATGGCATCATGTTCATTATGCACAAAGTGTTTTTAAACACTAAAGTGTTGTTCAACACTCTTTAAGGATTTGAAATTCTATTTAAAAGAGATTTGTTAATTTCATTTGCCTTAGAAACACTAGATTTCTTTTGGGTTTAAAAAGAACAAACAAATTTCTCTTTCAAAGTTTGCAAAAGGCTAAAAAGAACTTAGAAACAATTCACTAGATTTTGTTTAAAGGTTTTAAAAATTGAACAAGGCAACTCTTACACTTCAAAGTTGGTGCTTTAAAAAGAACTCATTTCTTGCTATGAGGATTAAAACGAATATGTGTTCTTGATGTTTTGTAATCCTTTTAACAAAGTAATATCATATAGAAGGTGTATAGGCTTCTCTCGCGCCTCACGACGATCTTGAAAATCAAAAGTCTTTTTGTGATATTAAGTTGTCAAAAGTATTACCTCCAAACTTCATTTTTTGGGTTTAAAATTGAACAAAACACTTTGCGAGTGTGAGTAGACTTATGGCGTGTGCTCTCTCTTTGTTTCTAAACTAAGGTTGATTGAACTACGAATAAGTTTACTCACTTTTTTTATCTTAGCAGGCTTGCCTTGTGGGAAAAAGTACTCACCCAAGGGAACGACCCAATTGGTAACACACTAAGGACAAGTGTATTTCCAGTTGGGATATAAAAAAGGGTACTAGAACAAAGGCTAGTATCACACGATTGGCTCCGATGAGAAGGGAAGCAATGGTCTCTCACCGTATGGGTCAGGCTCCATGAATGGAAAGACCAAACTAAACCCCTTGTTTAGAAAGGCCAAACCCTTATCTATTTTGTTGGTGAAAAAGGTCATGTCCATTGAAGCCGCCCCACATTATACATGCGGTTTTGTTGTAGAGATGAAAAGTATGCCATGGGAGATTCATGGGTACTGATGCTTGGCTAACCCGAGAAGTGTGTGTCGTGGAGGGGAGCCAGTGTGGTCAAGCATCTAGTCATCCGCACAAAATATGTGCAGTTGGATTCATCCAAGTGGGAACCCAAAAAAATACTATCTCGTCGTCCTAGGGTTGTACATGTGCTTGGGAATGAAAAATACATTGCTTGGTCCTCAAAACAATTAAAAAACAAACATTCACAAGGAACTCAAAATTTCAAACCCCTTGGAGGAAACAAATACCTTTGACGAATTTAAGTACTCTTGCTTTCCCTAGGGATCATATCCTTAGAGGTTTCTAAGTGCTTGCATTTTATCATCATTTGTTTTCAATAAGGTTAAACCTAGGAAACTTTTGCCCTAATTTCCTTGATTTCCACATAATGGACCTTGTGGGATGAAAAAGAAAGGGGGGCATTAGACATGCAGTTTGAAACATAATCAAGCAAGTGCTTTTGGTAAAAGGAATTCACTAAGGCAAGATAAAAGACAAATTGGACCTCATATGTGTTGCCTCAAATGATTCCCGAAAGGTCAAAATCCCAAAACCAAGATTCAAAAGGATCAACTTAAGAGCCTGCGAACAACGTATTGAAATGCTTCTTGAAGTCAGAGAAAGACTAGTGTATAACTTCTATAAGAAGGCTTCAAGAAACAACCCAACTTTGTGTGCTTTCTACTATCAACAAAATCCTAAGCTTTTTGAAAGGTTTGCTTTCTTCACATAGGAAGTCTAGCATGTTCTTCAACACCGAGGTGTTGTAAAAAGAGTCGTGTCTAGGTTCAAGTATATGATCAAAAATCAACATCCTCATCTGTATCTTCATCAAACAAATCTCATCCCATTAACAAACCTTTTGAGAACTTTAGAAAAATCATTCATGCTAAACTTAAAGGCTAAATCAGCACTACTCTATCTTGGCTTAACACGCCTAGCCAAGTAGTCAAATCTCTTGAATAAATTTTCCTCTAGGATAACACAAATTCTTGGGGTTTTATTAGTTCATAATCACCTTGGTTGGCTTAAAACATTTAGCCAATCCAAACTGTTGTGCAAGTTTTCCCCTAGGATAACACAACTTCCTAGGGTCTACAAATTCACTACCATCCTTGTTTGACTTAATACACCTAGTCAAACCATCACAATCAATCTAAGCCCTAAAGTTTAGCATAACCACAAAAAAATTCTTCAAAATTTTCACTCACTCACTTCACCCATTTATCTCATCATCATCACCACCCCCTTTGATCCTTTCCCTTCCCTAGTTCTTCGCTTTTGGGCCCAAAAGATTAAGATCAAACGATCCCTATTTTTTTATGGTCCAAACAAGATCACAATACAAGAAGAACATGGAAAACATCACCGAAATATCATCTTCCAATGACTTGGGTCAGGTAACCACTAAAGTAAACCTTGTGGTATCCAGCAATCCCCCAAGTAGCTCTTCTCTACCATCATAAAATCCTCAAGAGAAAGGTTATGAAGAGGACATCATCAATGAAGACTTGGAAATGACACAAAGGGAAATAACTAAAATGATTCAAAATCCAAAGAATCATAGAATTTTCAATGCCATGCTTAAACTTAACCCTTCTCTATACTTACGCACATTAACAGAAGGAGGTGTCCAGTTCCCTTCCAACCTTGACGTAGGCACTAGTATGGAAAGGCCTCTTACAAGCATGCCCCCAATGTCGATTCCTAACATCATCCAAGAAACTCCCCAAATCACATCGACAATCACACCAACCTCACCAATTGTGAACAAGGGAAGTGCTATGTTTCGTGAGTTACAATAGCATCACCTTGTAAACAACAAAGAGGTAAGTGTTAGCACCACATTGGAAAACTTGATTCTGGTGAATCCATCACACCCATACATTCCACTCACGTTCCATAATCATGCGGATTCATCCTCATTCCATGCAACACCAGCCTATCCATTAGACATACAAACTTCTCTATCACAAGGAGAAGGTGGTTTGTTTGGAACAACAGGAGTCACTAACCCATTCTCCTTCTAGGGGAGCATATCATCACTCCCCCCATTACCACTCACATCTATATCAACCTTTGGGTTGGGTCTTCCCCCCTACCCCTCACCAATTTCTCAAATCAGGGAAATCCGAGCATCACATCGAATCCTCTCCTCTTGCTAGCAGCATCACAACAACAAGTGGCAACCACTCAAGCCATCATGGTCAACACATCAATTGGTCCTCAAATCTCTCAAAGCATACCTTCTCAAGGACCAAGCATCTCAACCACACCACCAACGACCCAAATCCCAACCACCAACACCACCAACTCGCCCGTCACAATGGTCGGCATCATTCCCAATCCATCACCAATCCCACCAAAATCTAACAAGGTGAATTCATTCATCACCATGATCAAATCCATCCAAAAAGTCAATCATTGAAGGGTACTAAAGCAAAACTAACAAGTTGCACAAGTTGTGCAAGCCGCACAAGTTGTGTAAGCCACACAAGTTGCCCAACAAGCACAAGCCCAAGCTCAAGCCTAGCAACAGGCACAAGCACAATACCAAGTACAACTACAAATGATCCATCGGCAAGCATACCAACAAGCCCTGCAAGACTTTCAGGCACAGCAGCAAGCTAAACAACAAGCTTTGTTGGCACAACAGCAGCTCGACCAACAACAAGCTTTGTTGGCACAATAGCAGCTAGACCAACAACAAGTTTTGTTAGCTCAACAGCAACTAGACCAACAAAAGGCTCTATAGGAATAGCAACAGATGGACCAACAATAAGCTTTGTTGGAACAGAAGCAGCAAGATCAAAAACAGGCATTGTTGACCCAAATGAAGGCGTATCAGTAGGCCTTGAACGCACAGCAGAGCTTGCAGCAAACTCCCACTAGTACCCCTCCCACCAATCAAACACCTCAAAACACATTCATCCCACCTCCCAATATGAACAATGATGTTGCAACACAAATCAAGCTGCTTTTGCAGCAAGTGTTGGACCTCCGAGTAGGAAAAACAACAACACCAAGAAACTTGTGCCCTTATCCATTTGACAGAAGTCTCACAATGGTACCGTTTCCAAAGGGATTTGAGATCCCCAAATTTGACAAGTATAATGGGACTGGAAACCCTGAAAACCACTTGAGGGAATTTCAAGTGCATTGCATGGAGGTCGCATATGATGACACTTATCTAATGTGACTCTTCCCCTAAAGTCTAACTGGTCCATCCATGGAATGGTTTTCTCATCTACCCATAGGCATTAAAACATTGCAGGAAATCGTGGAAGCCTTCCTTAAGAATTATGCTTTCAATATGGGTGCAGATGTTAGTTTGGAAGAACTATGAACACTCAAACAAGAAAAAGGAGAGTTATTCGTGACCTTCTTGCAAAGATGGCGATCCAAGGCCAATCAGAGCAAGTGGACCATGCCAGAAGAACAACAAGTTTGCACGATCATATTCAATATGGATGAAAACTTGGCATTCTACTTGAAAATGCAATACATCACATCATACGATCAATTGATCCCAAAGGCGCTCAACATCGAAAGGGCCCTTACTGCGAGAGGAGGCGCATCAACATTTACTCCACCACAGGATAACCACTCGTCTAACAATTATAATGATAAACCTTGAACATGGTCGAGGAACAAAAACATCACAAATGATAGTGTGGTCGTCGTTTGTGGTCGATGCTAAAGTGGTCATAAACGCTCCCAAGCTGAATATCCAAACTCATCACCAGCCATAAAATCATAATCGCAACAATGTGTAGACTAATGCAGCAGTAGTACAACAACAACCACTTCCCACCAACCAAATCAATAATTTGGGCAATCAAGGAGGACCACCTCCCCAAGGCAAGTACCCTCCCAAGAAAAATTTCATGGCTCTTGGAGAATCAATTGAATCTATAATGAGAAAACTGGTCAAGGAAAACCTTATCAAAGTCTCCAACTCCGAGCAATACACGGAACCCATGACCAAACCACCATGGTATAATCAAAATCTCCTTTGTGACTTCCACAAAATCAAAGGACATACCACCGCCAATTGCATGAGGCTAAAGAATATCATCCAAGACCTCATCGAGGACAAGATCATCAATATCCGACAACCAGTTGGTAATCAAGATCTAAAAATATACACAAATCCGATGCCAAACCACAATTAAGGAAATAATCAAGGGAAAAACAAAGGAAAGCAAAAATATGCTAGTGCTAACCTAGTATATGAGGAAATAGTCGCATGTGTCGATGAAATGGTCACGATCATTAACATCAAGGGAGCCAATACTGAATGGAGTCACCACACATGGTGGCAAGGTCACCATTGCAGCAGCACTGTCTAAGACCCCCATTTCTAAAATGAAAGTTGTTCCCTATTACTACAATGTCATCGACCAACCAAAAATAACCCCCACACAGATCTCCATCATGGCGTTGTTAAAAATTTATGTTGCCCATAGGTAAATTATTGATCAAGCATTAGTAGCATCCACCCTCTCTGCCACCCTCGACACAAATTAGTTTCAGGCTATGGTTGGAAATATTGTCACCCAAAATCTCCTAACATTCTCTGATCAAGACTTCCCCCCATAGCGATCTCATAATCGTGCACTTCACCTACAAGTTTTGGTCCATAAAAAGAAAGTTAAAAGAGTCTTGGTAGATGGAGGTGCAGGCCTTAATATTTGCTCTCTCAAGCTTATAAAGAACTTGGGATTCGTCGAGGATTCCATTAACAAAAACAAGAGCATCACAATAAGGGCATATGATGACCAAGAAAGAGTGTCTCAAGGCACTATTAAAATCCCCATCCAAGTGGGACCAGAAACCATGGAGACTACATGTCAGGTCCTTGACCTTGACTTACCATATAACATCCTCCTTGGATGTCCATGGATCCACAGAATGAAAGCAGTGGCCTCAACATACCACCAGTGCATAAAGTTCTTGTACCAAAATGAAGAGGTCACTATACATGGGGATCTCGAACCATTTGCCTACTACAAAAACTTGGAAGCCAATTTTTATAAAATCCCCCAAGTACCGAAAAATGATGAAGGCCCCTCCACTTCATACATCGACCCAGCCACCCTTCCCTCCACTTCTATGATAGAGACACCCGCCATCCCTATTATATCTGACATCAAAAACATGATCCAGGACAATGGATGCGGTGACTATAGAATGAGGAAGAGTGCATTTGTTGTAGGAGAGTTACCACAATCTCCTAGATCACATGGGCAACCTCAACCAACTGAAACACCCATCCACACCCTTAGGGAGGACCCCTCTGAATTTTGCCATTGGGGAGACCTAAATCGGGAAAGTGTTGGTGAGGAGGATATTTCAAGCATAATATACCGTGATGAAGAACCCACACTCGCATTACCCATGGATGAAACCAACAAAGGGCTACAAATAATTCTTGGCATGGGCTACAATAGAAACGAAAGCCTTGGAAGGAATAGTGATGGATGCCTAGAGCCCATCATTGTAGAAAGAAGAATGTGAAACCTTGGCCTCGGGTGTACTCCCCCGAGTATAACTGTACGTGGAAGAGGTACTCCCAGTAGGGTAGTCAAGTTCTCTCCTCAAGTGTCGACAACTACCCTTAGACCACCCGTATGCACCAACATCCCACTTGACAACTTTACCTTTGACATCACTGATGTCTGCACCAGTAGTGACGATGATGATACCATAACAGACCTACCCATGATTTTTGAGGAATCTACCTTACTAATGATTAGTGCCTCACCCGCTGAGTCAAACCAATCAACCCATAAAATCACCTTAGTATACCCTCAACTCATCGATCATGATCAACCAGGACCGCCAATTCTAGACTCATTCAAAAATGATGAGGTGCTCTCTAAATTCATGGGACTAAGGGATACAATTCCATGTGGGGATCACAAGGCAGGTTTTGACATCACTTTAGACACCCAGGCATATTACGGGGAGACGATTGAGTCCTTCAGTCGCAAAAGAAAAATATCGAGAATAAGCTCAGAGTTATTGAGTGAAAACCACATTGTGGCACTCTCTAACCACGGAACAGTAAAAATAAAGGATGCACCCAATGGTGAAAACCTCTCTAAGGCACCGGAGGATGAAGGATTCAATCTCCCCCCTACTGCTCTACATCAAGAGAAATCAGTAGTCCTGACAAAGCAATGTAATCTTGTTAACTTGGGAACAAAGACAGAACCACAAATCACTTTCTATGCTGAGTCTCTCCTGACAAAGGAACAAGAACTACTAGCAGCATTTTTGAAAGAGAGGAAGCTAAACTTTGCATGGACCTATGCTGACATGCCAGGTCTGGATCCTGAAGTGGTGGTTCATCATTTGGTTGTTTACCCTGGAGCAAAGCCAGTTAGACAAAAGTTAAGAAAAATGCATCCCCAAATAGCCCTGCTAGTCAAAGTAGAGTTACAAAAGCTCCTGGATGTTGGCTTCATACGCTTGATTGACTATCTAGAATGGGTATCCAACCTTGTACCAATATCAAAACCAAATGGGGGTATCTGTATCTGCACAGACTTCAGAGACCTTAATAAAGCATGTCCTAAGGATGATTTTCCACTACCTAACATTGATATGATAGTGGACATGACAGCCAGACATGAGATGCTATCACTGATGGATGGCTTCTCGGGATATAACCAAATAATTATTGCAAAAGAAGACCAGCATAAGACAGCATTCACATGTCCTTGGGGCACCTACTGCTAGAATGTGATGCCATTTGGGCTAAAGAATGTAGGGGCTACATATCATAGAGCCATGACACTAATCTTCCATGACATGATACACAAGACTGTCAAAGATTGCGTGGATGAAATATTGGATAAATCAAAGAAGAGGCAAGACCACATAGCAACCCTAAGTGTAATTTTTGACAGATTGGAAAAATTCAAGCTCAACCCAAAGAAATGTTTCTTTGGGGTACAATCAAGAAAACTGCTAGGATACATAGTGTCAATGAGGGATAGAAGTAGATCCTATGAAGGTAAAATCAATCCTCGATATGGGAGCGCCAAGAACACTGAAACAACTCAGAGGATTACAAGGAAGAATCCAATCCATTTGAAGGTTCATTACGCAACTGGTAGACAAATAGATTGTGTATTCACATCTACTCCAAAAGGGGGTAGCATTCAAGTGGGACGACAAGTGCGAACAGGAATTCAACAAAATCAAAGAATATCTACTTACGCCACCTATGTTAATGCCACCTATTGCAAGGAAACCATTGATCCTATATATCTCAGCAACAGTAGTAGCTCTGGGTGCTCTTCTAGCTCAACATGATGAAAATGGAATAGAAAGGGCTATATATTACATCAGTAGGACAATGATTGGCCATGAGTTAAACTACACATTCATTGAGAAAGCTTGCCTAGCAGTAGTTTTTGCTTCACAAAAATTCTGACACTACATGCTGGCACACAAAATCAAGCTCATTGCCAAAATAGATCCCTTAAAATATCTATTATCAAAAGCTATGCTCACGGGAAGGATGGCTAAATGGGTAATGATATTGTCAGAGTATGACATTGAGTATGTGGAGTGAAAGGCAATTAAAGGACAAGTTATTGTGGACCAGCTGACAGAAGCTCCCATCTATGCAGAGAACCCACTCATATCAGAATTTCCACATGAGTCCATCTTTAACCTCAATGTAGCTGATCACTGGAAACTATATTTTGACGGTTCCCACACACAACATGGATTGGGAGTCGGTGTCTTCTTCATCACCCCCCAAGGGGATTGTATACCAAGATCTTACAAGTTGGCATTCCCCTATACAAACAACATTGCAAAGTATGAGGCTTTAACCATAGGTCTCAAAATTGTGGCATAGTGGCAAATCATGGCATTAAAGGTCTATGGAGACTCACAGCTTATCATTAACCAAGTCAATGATGAATACCAAACTAAATATGATAAGCTCGCACCATACAAGAAGGTGGTAGAGAGCCTCAAGGGATCATTTATTGATATCACCTTTGAGCAGATACCGAGGGCAAACAACAGAGTAGCTTACGCAATGGCAATGATTGGATCCTTGTTAGATATCCCTCGCAATGTCTCGAAACACGAATTCATGGTAGAGCAGCTTCTCATACCCACTTTTGAGGTACCAGAGTCAGAATATGCATGTGAACTCATTGGTCCCAGTGATCTTTGGTATCATGACATCTACACCTATCTGAGATTAAGAGTCCTCCCAGTCGACATTACCCCGAACCTCAAGCGAACCTTTGTCAAAAGGTCCTTACGATTTTTCATCCTAGGAGAAACCCTCTTTCGTAGAAGTGTCAATGGAACCCTGTTACGTTGCTTAAAACCTGAGGAAGCCCTTACTTCTTTAACTAAGGTACACAATGGCACTTTCAATTCATACTCGAGTGGTATGACCTTGGCTAAGAAGTTGCTAAGAACCGGGTACTACTGGCCAACAATGGAAAGAGAGGCACATGATTTTGTCAGAAGATATCTACAGTGCCAGCAGCATGGAGATCTCATTCATGCACCAACTCAAGAATTAAATCCTATTGTTATACCTTGGCCCTTTTCCCAATGGGGGCTCAATCTCATAGGTAAAATCTCACCCACCTCATCCAATAGCCACAAGTTCATTATCACCGCCATCGAATATTTCACAAAGTGGGTCGAACCAATTCCCATGACCTACATCACTGGAAAACAGATTTCCAAGTTCATCCTAAACTACCTCATTTTTCGATACGGTGTTCCCCAATCCATTATCTCTGATAACAGAACACCTTTCAAGAATCAAGATGTCCGTGACGTGTGAAAATTCAAAATCCAACATCGCTTTTCCACCCCATATTACCCACAAGGCAATGGCCAAGCGGAAGCTACCAACAAAACCATTCTGAAAATCCTTAAGAAGACAGTCAATGACTCTGGCCATGACTAGAATCTGCAACTAAATCTCGCCTTATGGGCTTACCGCACCAGCATCCACACGCCAACAGGTGCCACCCCATTTTCCCTAGTTTACGTATCAGAATCCATACTCCCAATTGAGATCGAGCTCCTGTCACTAAGGATATCATTACAGAACCTCATCACAGATGAGGAATACAGGGTCACAAAACTGAATGAGCTGGAATTGCTAGATGAACGGTGCATGGATGCCTTAAACCATCTACAGGTCTACCAGAATTGCCTGAAACGAAACTACAACAAGAAGATCAGGCAATGCACCTTCCAAGTGGGTGAACTTGTGATGAAAGAGAACCAAAAGAATGTGTCGAATCCAGAGAGAAAAGGAAAATTTGAGCCCAACTGGTTGGGACCTTGCATCATCATAGCCAACTAAAAATCAGGAGCATATCAATTAGCAACACAAGAAGGTGAGCCTCTGCAGGAGCCTCTGAGGAGCTCTCACCTCAAAAAGTTTTATGCCTAAGAACTTACAAGGTATAGAACAGAAAAATACAAAAAAATAAAAAAAATGTCCTGAAAAAATGGTTACCTTGATAAAAACCTGGCAAACAGGCATCTTGGTGACAACAAAAAAATACAAAAATACAAAAATCAAAAAAAAAATCAGAAAAAAGGATTGAAAACAGTAAAGAGAAAAATTGTCCTCTAGTGAAAACCACTTCAGTGGCACTTTGGACAAGTACCTTGGTGAAAACCTAGCAAATAGGCACCAAACGTAAATAAAGCACTCCCCATCTACCAGGATCTACATGACTCACTTGCCCATCCCATCACATTTCATTCATCTTCCATCCACCCATCCGCTCGCATTCGTACCATAGCTTGAGTTTATACCCATATCATATTCCACCATAGTACTACTTGGCATATTCCTAAGGTCAGTTTGTCCTACCTTTATTCAAGTAGTCTATCACTTAACACTGGGGGCATATCCTTGAAACTGGCACTGGATTGGATTTGTGTATATTTTTGTGCTCTTCCCAAATCATTAGAAAATCAAAACATCCAAATCATTCAAAAATCCAAAAACATTGAAAAAATCCCAAAAAGATCTTCAAAAAAGTGTCATCATTGAGTCTTGTTAGTCTTCCACCTTGTTTGAACTACGTCATCTCTGAGCTTGACCGTAGGCAAGGTTGATCTTTGATCATCCCCCGAGACATTTTAGGTTAGTCCTTTAGGCGTCCATTGCAATAAAATGGTAATCAGTTTTTCCATCTATCTCATCATTGAGTCAAGAACGTCGTCAGTCGAACTACATGGTCTCTATGTGTATAATGTAGGCAAGGCTAATCTATGGATCAGCTCCCGAGACCCCTGGGATAGGTCTTTAGGTTAGTCTCTTTGCCGTAAAATCTTGAAAATACCAAAAATATTTGTAAAACATTTCAAAATACCAAAAACAGCCTCAAAATATCTAAAAAATCCAAAATGGTGCATCCATCTCATCTTGCTTTCACCCATGATTGTCTCATTCCTAATAAATCAATCATCGCCTTCATCCTTTGGTGAAGCAATCAGAAGCAAGTTTAGTAGGTTCCAAAGTGAACACCCTAATTGTCAGAGTCTTAAGTCTAAGTCAATAAGCAAGCAACTTAGTCAACTCGAAATATCAATAGCTTATCACCCAAATCAGTCCCATCAAAACCTTGATCACAACATGTCCTAGGATGAAGCTTTCTTGCGATGGACATAAGCATCAGGTACCCCACAGTAGTTTAGTATTGGTTAGTGGTATGAAGAACATTAGTTTGTTTGGTTTGCTTTATTTGGTCTTTTATTGACTTATCTTATTTTGTGTTCATTCCAAGGACCTCTCGATGATGCCTAAACAAAACAGGTTTAGAGAGAAAGGAATGGGCCAAAGATCGTTGTCTCTTTTATCTACTATGCTTATGGGATACCTTTGTAAAATAACTTAGTCATATACGCCTTGTTTGGTTTGTGGAGACGATGTTTTAGATATCTTGTTGACCACATAGGAAGGCTTGCTTTCCTGTGTTTTAGCCCGAGATGTTTAGAATGTCTGAACTACATCTTGAATAAAGTATGTATGCTAAGTGTGAACAAGAATACTCCTATTTGATTGTCAAGTCAAATTCCATCACACTAGGTACCACGCCATCTTGGTCCTTTATACCTTGATGCATCGTACCTATGTGTGTTATCAAACATAACGTAATTGACCCTTTGAAAATCCCAACTCCAAAAAAAGAAAAAACATCATCATCCTAACTAGCTCACTGATTCTAAAAAATTATGCTATCTTCTTTCCATACTAACATGGTATCATAACAATAATTGAAACATTGCCATTGCGTACACTCTACATCTACCAAATCATTAGCAATAAAAGGCATAGTGCATCATATCATTATCTTAAGTTATGAAGAATAATTTAAATTTTTTATTCTAAGCATATTAAGAATGCATTACATCATACATAATTATTAGCATCCATTACCATTTGCATACCATTACACCATCATCATTACCATACATTACATTCATAAGATCATCATTAAAATACATGAAAAAGGGTACAAAAATAAATGCATCCATTAGAAACATAAACCACATCGCATCATATAGGAAATGGGAACATTTCATAGCATCACATCAAATTGGAACACATCCATACATCTCATAAAAAGGTGAATCATCTCATATATCATCAAAAAATACACTATTATGATACAAATCGGATCAAATGTACATCTAAATACATGGTACAAATAGGGGCAATAGTGCAATCCATTAATAAAAAATAGAACAAACTGTTTGTGATCAAGGGCTAGCCCTACTGGCTATGATCCTCACCCTCTCCCTCATGCCTGTCACCGTGATCCTCTAGCGGTCGCATCCTTGTCTGCTGGGAGAAGTTCGGCACTCTGCCCGTTGGTGGCACTACCTGCCTATAATGCTGCCGATAATACTCGGCCTCCCAAACAACCCCTTTGTATTCTTGCAAATCAATTGATCGGCCCTGGGATGAGGAAGTTGTGCTCTTTAGCTATCGTCACTGGCCAATCTCCCAATCCCTCTCAGATCGTGCCCGGTCCCTCTCAACTGTAACTGCAACAACCTGTTATTGTGCCTCATCCCGCTCTACTATCAAAACCTATATCTGGCCCTGCAGGTGTTGGATCAGTGCATCTCGGTGGTCCAATTGTGCTATTGGCTGCCCTATTGGCTGTTGTTGTGGGCCTACCTAAGGTTGGCCATCCTGTGCTATTGGTTGATGTTGTGCCTAGTCTCTCGGAGGTGTCTTCTAGGGAGGCGGTCCACCTCCTCCTCTGCCACGTCCTCTTCCAGTTGTCTGACCCCTGGGTTTGCATCGTGGAACAGTTACGCTCGGAACTGTCAGTCTAAGTGGAGGCCTGAACCATGCTCTATAAGCTGGAGTGACCCCCACATCTGCCAACCCCTAATCATATGGCCACGGTCAGGCCACTATTTGTCTGAAGGAAGACATTGCCTTTGCTAATGCAATAGGTTGACCCCATGCTGTCTCTCTAGTCGTACAGGAAAAGATGGCCACGTACTGGTCATCGGGCCTGTCATGTACCTCGCCAAACTGTTGGTCAACCCTGTCAGGAAGATACCTCTCAACCATGGTGTGCTCTCAACCCTACATCCACCTGTCCTGTCTAGCATAAAACAGTTGATCGACATCATTGTACCATGGGCCAATGCCCATCCAGGGTCTCCAGACAAACTCTCTCATCTCATTGAGAACTTGCCGCCAGTGTGCCAAACCACCTGTGCTGATATGGGTGAAATGAATCTTTGCCTCGCCATATCGCCAAACAACAGGATCATATGTCTCAAGAATAACTGGTGTAACATCTAGGTGAAGCACTAGGATCCACTCCCATGCCTAGATATGTAGGAGGGTAACTCCGGCCCCAAGAGATCTGTTTTCCAAGTATGCAAACTCATGAAGATCCCTATATAGGGATGCCAGTAATACTGGTCCCCAAGCAAAAGACTCCCTAAGGTGAACCATTTGATCCCATGCCAGTCCCCATCCTGGACTAAAATATCGGCCCCACCAATCGGGTACCACAAGGCCTGAGATGATAGCAGCAATAATCAATATGTAAACGTGTACCTTGCCACGGTATCTCTCCAAATCAATCTGCCCATCAGAAAACTCAATCTCATCAAGCTCCATAGCCCCATAGTAGGCATCTCTGCCAGCGTCTAGATCATAGATAACTCTGGTCCCATAGATAGGTAGTCGGAGGATGCGCCAGACATCCTCGAGGGTAATAGTGGTCTCACCGGTAGGAAGATGGAAGGATGAAGTCTCACTATGCCATCGCTCGGCCAAGGTTGTCATCATACCTAAGTGCGCCTGAACAGGAGGGACATACGCAACGTACCAAAGACCAAGGGCACCAGGTTGCTCCTAGACCAACTCATGCATATCCTGCAATCTACAGAACACTGGCCATCTATGCTCCCATGATTAAAGTACATCAAGCTCCTCCTACAAAAGGAAACCATCGCGTCAAGGAAAAGCAAAATGTTTTGCATCTCGCGCTAATTTTTGCACCCAAAACAGCAAATGCGGCGCTGTTTGCGGGTGTGGCGTAGTTTGGAAAGTTGCAAACTGCACTACCGCAGTTGAATTTGCATTTGACATAGTTCCAAAGTGGCCCGCGTGGTGCTATTTGCATATGCATCCCACTTTGAGGCGAACCCTAATTTCCTAACTGTGCCGCGCAGTGGAATATCTACACGCGGCGGACTTTGACCGACAAAACCCTAATGTCCAAACTGGAGCGTGCAATGCACTTTGCATATGCGATGCAATACATGACCACGCAGCGCCGATAAAACATTTTCAGCGGCGCTATATAGCACCGCACAACTTAAATGACATTTAAACCCTATTTAATGCACGAATAACGAGAAAATTAAAAGTTGGATAAGGGTACATACCATGGGTCCTATGCCAACTGGCCACTGATGCACTCGTACTCTCTCTGACATGTGCTTGGGAAGCTGTCATCGTGCCATTTCAACCAAGACTCAAAGCTAAAATGGTGAAATTTTCTAAAGGCTAAGATTGCAAATGCATTGAAAGTGACCCCTCAAGGTCTATTTAAGCCTAAAATTTAGGGTTTCTTGACCTAATTTGACCTTCCAACTAGGGTTTTGATCTCTCGATCCCGTTCTTATCCAACTGAGGGCCATTTTGCATCTTTTTCTAGCGTTTTAACGTGTTTTTGGAATTCTAAGGCATTTTTGGCTTGTCAGGCACCTTGTTCTCTTCTTTTTTTCGTGAGATCATCCAAAAAATCAACATTTTTGTTTGATCTCTCGAGGGGGCATTATACCAGCATAATCCTTCCGTTGGGGCAGCAGTGGGGCATCTGAAAAAATTGAAAAAATTTGAACGCTAATCACAGTAGTCTTATTATTTGAATCAATGAAACAAGTACATTGCTTGAAAGAGGGGCAAAATGTAGACATGGAAAATGTACAATTTCGATTCAACACACTTGATTCTGATTACTAACAACATTTCCCCCTAAATCATACTCTCAACATTTCATCATTATTCTATCTCTTAATTTAATGAATCATTGTTCATTTGATTAAGTCTTTCTCCTTCAGTGATTAAATTAATCAATTTGATTTAATTAACCTTACATTTCTATTTAATTAAATAAACCATTTTATTTGATTAAAATCTAAAGTCTTCTTATTAAATTGAATAAATTAAACCTTATTTGATTTAATCTAACATATTCCTCCTTAGTTAAATAAATCAAAATCATTTATTTAATTAATCATTTCCTCTCAATTCTGATTTAAATTAATTCATCTATTTAAGTCAAAATTGTCAAATCATCTAATCCTTCATTAATTTAATCAAAATCTTGATTAAGTTAATCCCTCTCACTAAAATCCTCTATAGAATGCAACTTGCATATGAAAATAGATTTAATTCATTTACTAAATCTCTATTTTCCCTCACATGACATCAAGAGGGAATATTTCCTCAATTTGAATTCAAAAAGTCCAAATGGATGGGTACTTCCAACAAGGCATTTATTTCATCTTACAAGTCCTTTTGCATTGAGCCAAGTGGTCATAACTCCATTTGACTCTCCATCCACCTTGTCATTTCAATATTTCAAAATTCAAATTTATGCATTTATGGGCACTTTGATCAAAACTTGCACAACCATCAACCATTCACATGGTGACAAGTGGAATTCAACCATTGGATTGAAAGTTAGTCCCACATTACTCAAAATTTTCTCATTTTTCCAAATTCAAATCTATAAATTGGAGGCTTCTCTCCTCATTTCTCATCCACAATTTCAAGCAAAGTTACTCTCTTCACATTGAGAGCCAATTTTGCCCATTTCCACTCAACCATTCATCATTTTCACAATTCATAGCTAGGTTATGCTCAAATCTCTTTGGAGAGATTTGATTAATCTACAATCTTCACATTTGCAACTTAGGAGCTGGGTAAGGGCCAATTTCAACATTCAATTGGCACCAATTCCCCCATGGGATCTTAAGTTTATTGGCTTAATTAGGATTTACATGTTTTTTTATATTATGTTCTTCATGTTCCTAGTTTGAGTTTTAATAGATGGATTTCATGGGGAATCTCTCATGCTTGCTTGCATATGATCTAACACATTGACTTGTTTGTTGTTCTTGTGCATTTGCAGGTTTAGGGGTTCATAGTTATGCAGATCTTAAATAATGAGAATCTAGTGCAAAATCAATACACTTTCTTACTCTACCATGTATGACCTGGTAGATAGAAACGATATTGGTTTAAAATGATGGAACACAAATAAAATCATTAAATAACCCTATGTATAAGTCAATAGATCCTTTCCCACAAAAACATATATTTATGTTCTTAGCCATCAAGATGTGAGGTAATGAAAAAGACTCAAGTGAAGAAAACATACTCTATTATGAATCCACATGATTTGAGTCTCTAGAATAGAGTATCCACCTCTATAAGTCAAAATATGTAACTAAAACAAGTGCTTGATCCTTATGTTTCTCTAAATCTAAAGAAGAATAACATGAAGATGAACCCCCTAATATTGTTGAGGGAAAATTAATTTGATTCTTCTTAAGAATATAATTCAACTCATCAATCTATTTCAAATAGCATTTATACTCATCATGTCCTAATTTCTTACAATATGCACATTTAGGATTTTTCCTTCTTAAATTACTCTGTTTGAAATGGAGAGGATTAAAAATTTGTGTATCTTTTTATTTTTCTTCCTTTGTTTCTTTTTCAAGATTCATTAATTATTTATATGCCTTAGGCTCCCTAGCCACCAATTTTTATGGTTTATAAGACATTATGATACCCTTTGTAATTACACTCACTTCCTCTTCAATTAGAAGATTTAAAAAATCATCAAAACTAGGATTAACATATGTAACTCCCATAAAAATATGATGGATATGAAGTATTGAAACAAATACTAACTACTCAAAACAAACCTTCGATATAACATATTTAGAATCAATTATAAATCCTAGTTAATAATCTTGAAAATGTAGTCTTGGATGTTACTATAACCTTTAGTATCAAGAGTCATCACATTATTATTGATTTGATATCCCATAATCTTATTAGTTTTACCATATAACTTTTCACAAGTATCCCAAGCCTCCTTAAGTGTTTTGTAGATTCAAGATGAAACTATAAATCAAAAGAGACTAATAAAAAATGCATCAAGTGTTTACTCATGATTGTTATCCCATATTGTATGTGTATTAGCATCGGTAGGTTCATAAGTAGTTTATTTTAGATATCCTAGATAATGTTTTTCCCATTATGTAGTTCCATATTGATTTGCTCCATAAAGAATAATTATATGGAGTTAGGATTTCAATTTAATTTGTCCCCATTGCATGAACACAAAGAAAATAAAATAAATTAATCAACCACCACAAGATTACAGGGGGCATACATCTACCATTGAATTTCATTCTCCTTAAAAGTATTGAACTAACGAATTTATTTATATGTGCAAGATAGTTTTTGAATTTCTAAGGAATTGATTTTGTAGGATGCAATTCCTAATGTTGTGGTTTTACAAATTACTACATTGAGGGCTTCATTTTCTCATTTGGAAAATGTTCTACATCCTCTACAATATCCTTTTGGGTATTCTTTTATGAATACTTTAGCTTGCATATGTGCACAGTGTCGCATGGTTGCTAAAGTGGGGGCTAAATGTAGCATCAAAAATTATACTCCCTTTAAGTCAAAAGTACAAATTTCATGCTCTATTTTATAACTTTCTTTAATAATCTCTCCATTAATGCATTTTAGACATTCCCTAGCCCTATCTTTTCATATCAACCCAGAAGAATATGTCAATACTACCCTAAAAAGTGCTTTATCAATCTTACATCATCAAATTGACCCTGACAAGTGCTAATATGTTACAGAAGTCCTTATTTAAGTAGACTTTAAACATCCAAATCAAATTTGGTTGAGTGCAAAAGAGATGGACAGAGGCGCCCAACGCCCTATTCCAGGTATTTTTCCCAACAAATTTCCTTTTTTATTTTTGTCAGTCTCTGATTTCATAGATGTAAATTCAAATTTGGGCCTCGACGGTAAATTAATTCTAAAAATTAAAATTAAATAATTCAGCCTACACTTTAATTTATTCCTATATTCCACCATATAAACATGAACTATGTAAGGAAGCTAAGATAGCGGAACAACTTCCTACACTAATCTTGAGAGGAGAATAATGCAAAACTTTTACAGATCTTTAACAGTTATATAAAATTTAAACATAAATATCATGCATACCATGACACGGTGATTTACGTGGGAAAAACCCTTTCGAGAGAAAAACCCCACACTCCAAAAGCCGCCCAATATATTATTCAATAAATCACAAAGATTACAATATACTTGCAGAGCAAGCTTCTCATAGGAGTATCACCACTCAAAGATCAAGAGACAACACGACTGCTAACAGACTCTCATAATACATCACCGTCTAGATTTCTCTACCATAGTTGTAACGTAGCACCCTCATAAAATAGAGTTACATTCTAGGGCAAGAGAGGCAACAAAATATCCACCATTAGATTTAAAACCTAATAAATAATGATCTAGATTTACAATGTATCAACTCCTGTCAATGACACAACGGGGATCACATATAGACCATCGATCCATTCGCTAAGTAGCTAAAAAATGTGAACCTCAAAACCTCTTGTCAGAGGTTACGAAGATCTAAAAAACACGCAACTCACCAACAACAAAGATGGTATCCTTCACTTCACAATTGCTAAGTCATTGAAAATCCAAACCTCAAAACCTCTTGTCAGAGGTTGTGAAGTTTTGAAAACCCGCGACTCATCGACAACAAAGAGAACCTCAAAGTTGCTAAGTCGGGAGATTATGAAACTCTAGAACCCCGTGACTTAAGTTAGAAAAAATTGGAACCCGGCGACTTAAGTACACTCCTATCAATAATAACCATTATATAATTGCAAGGTTGAGACACAATTTCCCAACAAATCTCCCACTTGTCGAACACCTTGCAAGAGCAATGGGAGGGAGTAAACATTGTCTCTTAATTGCTAGGGGCCAAAAGGCACATAATCTCTTAACACCATCTAAACTTCTCTGTGCTCACAGGCTTAGTTAAAGAATCAACAACATTCATCAAAGTCTCTACCTTAATCAACTTCACCTTGCCATTTTCGACCATATCTCAAATAAAATGATATTGTACATCAATGTGCTTGGTCCTAGCATGAAATGTCGGGTTCTTGGCTAGACATATCACGCTCTAAATGTTGCAATAAATTTTCATGGCACCTTGTTTTATTCCAATATCTGAACACAATCTCTTAATCCAAATGACTTCTTTACAAGCATGAGTAGCTGCCATATACTCTACTTCAGTAGTAGAAAAAGCAACCATAGCCTATCGCTTGCTCATCCAATTGATTGCACCATCGAATAATGTAAACACATAAGCATTGGTGGAGCATCTGCTATCAATATCTCTTGCCCAATTTGAATCCACATAACCATGAATATCAAGGGAAATATCATCTTCAATCACATTACTATGATAACACAAGGAATAATCTGAAGTACCATGCAAATATTTGAAGACCCTTTTAACTGCATCCAAATTAACTCTACCAGGATTAGACATATATCTAGAAAGAACTCCCACTGCTTGGTAAATGTCTAGTCTAGTACAAACCATAGCATACATCAAAATTCCAACTGCACTTTGGTAAGGCACTCCACTCATGTCTTCTATTTCTGATGGATATGTTGGACAATCTGAAATAAATAACTTTGTTCCAACTGAAATAGGAACACACAATGGTCTACAATCCTGCATGTTAAATCTCTATAAAATTGAATTGACATACTTACTTTGGCCAATCCATAGGATATGTGCAAGATCATGATGGACCAAAAAGTGGCAATATGTAAGCCATATGATGGACCATGTGGCTGACGACTTTTTTTTTACGAAAAATTGATGAAACGAAAAGGGTTTTTAGAGGAGATTCTCAGCTTTAACCAATATAAATTATGCATTATTTTGAATGTAATAAATATTTATTATTCATTTTCTATTAAAATTACGAATAAAGTCCTGATTGATAGGCTGATTGAAAAACATCTATAACTTTCAAATGGTACCACATTTTTTGAATCTAAAACATGCGTCACATTCTATGCTTCACATACTATAGGATTTTTTTTTTAAAATTGAATTTCATGAACTTTTTACCAAGTTAAGGTGGTTAGAAAGACGAGCTTTTATATTTTTTAAAATTTGTAATAACAAATTCATAATTAATTATTTACTTGGAAAAAAATTATAAAAAAATATGCATCACATCAGGACATGAGTCCTCTACTTATATCTAAAACCTTCTAAAAATATATTATCATTTTATTGTGGTTAGGGTGGTTAGATAGACACCTACGTCTTATTTTTACCCTGAAATTTCAATACTACTACATTGAAATTTCAAATTTTTACCAAATAAATTTTATATTTTTAAATAACAGTCTAGTAGTTTAGAAACTACATTCAATTTTCTACAAATTCTATTTTTAATTTTTTTTGAAATAATATAAATAACTTATTCAAATTTTTATGTCAAGTTGTCTAATTCTGATTTTTTGTCTTTTTATTGCCACTTAAGGGCCTATTTTTTCTATGATGATCCTGCACATACCCCATAGCTTTCTATTCACTCTATCTCTTTTAATTTCCATCCCAAGAATGTGTTTCGCTGCACCAAGATCTTTCATTTCAAATTTAGAAGCATGTTGAGATTTCAGTTTTGAAATCATACCTTTCCCTTTGCCAATAAATAACATGTCATCGACATATAATGCAATAAACAAGAAATCATCACCATCAGTTTTATAATAAACACAATGATCTAATTTAGAACATTGAAATCCCAAACTCAACACATATGTATCAAATTTTTGGTACCACATCCTAGGACTTTGTTTTAAGCCATACAAATATTTCTTCAATTTGCAAACCAATTTACTTTTACCTTTCACCGCGTAGTGCTCTGGTTGTGTCATATAAATATCATCCTCTAAATCACCATGAAGAAAAGAAGTTTTCACATCCATTTGCTCAACCTCTAAATCATAAGTAGCAGCAATAGAAAGAAAAATTCTAATGGATGTCATTTTTGCAACAAGAGATAATATCTCACCATAATCAACACCCTCAACTTGAGAGTAACCTTTTGCAACCAACATTGCCTTGTACTTCTCAACACCTCCATTTGAACCAATCTTTTTCTTAAACACCTATTTTCAACCAAAAAGTTTCCATCCTTCAAGCAATGGTACAAGATCCCATGTATCTTTCTTTCTCAAAGATTTAATTTCTTCATCGATAGCAATCTTCCAAGATTTTGCATCATTCATACCTAATGCCTCTTCTACAGATCTAGGTTCATCCATGTTAGTATTAAAAAAAAAAAAAACATCTCCAATCATCAAGTGTATACCTTTTAGGTGGTTGTCTATTCCTTGTAGACCTACGAACATGTCGAGTTTGAGGTTCTTCCTCCTCTTCTGAGGATCCAAAGCTATATGAGCTCTCCTCAACTTCTTGTTTATCCTTGGGCCTCAATTCAACTTTCTCAAGTGTAGAAAGAAATTGAATCACATCTTCTTGCTTACTTTGTTCAAGCTGCAATGTAACAGAATAAGGCTTAGTTTCTCTAAAATAACACTTCTACTATATATTACCTTTTTGTGCAATAGGTTCCCAAAGCTTATATCTTTTCACACCATAACTGTATCAAATAAAGATACATATCACAGTCTGTTCTCAACCTTTGTTCTCTTCTCCTTTCGCACATGTGCATATGCCCTACAACCAAAAACTCTAAGATGTCTTAATGAAGGCTTGCAACCCAACCATGCCTCTATAGGCATCTTATCGACAAGAGTTGATGTAGGAGACCTTGTTAATCAAGTAACAGGCAGTGGCAACAACTTTAGCCCAAAACCTTTGTTTTAGACCAGCACCACTCAACATACTCCTAGCCTTCTCCATCAATGTCTTGTTCACTTTTTGCAACTACAATCTGTTATGGAGAATATGAAGTTGTCTTTTGTCTATGAATACCACAATCTTTACACAATCTATCAAAATCATTAGAGAGAAATTCACCTCTATTATCAATCCTTAAACATTTTATTTTCTTTCCAGTCTGTAACTCAACCATTGCTTTAAATTATTTAAATCGACTGAAAAAATCATATCTACTCTTTAGAAAATATACCCATGTCCTTCCACTATAATCATCAATAAATGAAACATAATATATGGATTTACCAATTGAAGGAACATCTACAGGACCAAACACATCAGAATTAATAAGATTCAATACACCGCAAGATTTATCATAACTTGAGTAAAACTAAATGTGGTTTTGTTTTCCATAAATACAATGCTCATGGAAATCGAATTCAAGATTACAATCAGAAAAACCTTCAACAAGGTTTTTATTTTTCAAGGTCCTTAGACCCTTTTCTCCAATGTGGCCAAGTCTCTTCTACCATAACATGGTTTTCTCTGTAGGTAACTTTGTTTCAGAAGAAAGAGAACCATTGGATACCCAAAAGCCATGACCATCTGTTGAAGGTGAAACCCTCACTTCTTCCACAGACTTGTTTTTCACAGAAGTACTATTGCACTCAATAGTGCATGCATCAAGCTTATACAAAGTGCCATATCTGACACCTCTAGAAATCACCATAGCACCTCTAACCATCTTGCATCCTGCATCAGAAAATACTACCTGCACACCCGCATCTATCAGTTTGTTCACAGATAACAAATTTCATGCTAAACCATGGATATGCAACACACCATTAATCCTTTTTATTCTACCATCAAGAAACTTGATTATAACTTTACCATGACCAACAATGTCTAAATGTGAATCATCACCCAAGTACACCTTTCCTCCATCAAATTCTTCATATTCAAAAAACCAATCTTTATTAAAGGTCATATGGAAAGATGCACCTGAGTCAATTAACCGTGTATCATTACCTATACATGCCAAAGCTGAAATGAATGTGTCACCATCTTCCTTCTCGGACTCAGAGTCAGAATCAGATTTCTTCTATTTCTTCTTCTTTTCTTCTTTGCAGTCCTTATGAACATGTCCAGGCTTACCGCAATTCCAGTAAATAACTTTGGATTTTCTACGAGACTTAGATCTCCCTCTAGACTTGGATTTGTCACGCTTCTCATTCTTATTGCCTTATTCCTTAGGTCTTCCACAAACATTCAAGGCTTCCTTCACACTGATGGATACTTTCCTCCTCATCTCTTTAGAAAGAAAAGAACCCACCACATCTTTATTCTTCGATATAACAGAAGTACTCCCAATAGCCATAACAAGAGAATCCCACGAATCGAGCAATGAATAAAGCAAGATCTGACATTTCCCTTCCTCATCCATTTTGACACCAACTGATGCCAATTGAGCCACCAAAATATTGAATTCTTCCAAGTGTTATGTAATATGTCCACCCTCTTCCATTCTCAAGGAATACAATTTCTTCCTCAAAAAAATATTCTTCACTAAAGATTTTTCTTGATACATCTCACCAAGCTTCTTTCATAGTTTATGTGCAGAGGTCTCTTCATGGAAATTGATTGAAATAGAGTCTGACAAGAACAATCTAATTAGACCCTTGGCTTTATGGTCCATAACATCATATTGAGTAGCCTGAGTAGGATAAGCGGGCCTTGAAACATTCTCATCAACAACATCCCACAGATCTCGATCTATCAATAGATCCTCCAATTTCAGCTTCCACATTTCAAAATTATTTCCAGAAAATTTATACACCTCTATTCTCCCTGATGAACTTACCATCTAAAAATTCTTGTAACAGGATCACAAAGTGTCTTCTGCAAAAGCTCCCACTCAAATCTAGATTAGTTCAAAAAACCCAATAACCCACAACTGAAACCAAAGGTGATCAAGCTTTGATACCACTTGTAAGGAAGCTAAGGTAGCGGAACAACTTCCTACACTAATCTTGAGAGGAGAATAATGAAAAACCTTTACACATCTTTAACAGTTACATAAAATTTAAACAAAAATAAACATAAATATCATGCATACCATGACACAGTGATTTACGTGGGGAAAACCCTTTCGGGAGAAAAACCCCACACTCCAAAGTCGCCTAATATATTATTCAGTAAATCACAAAGATTACAATATACTTGCAGAGAAATATTCTCACAGGAGTATCACTACTCATAGATCAAGAGACAACACGATTCCTAACAGACTCTCAGAATACATCACCTTCTCTTTCTCTACCACATCTGTAACGCAGCAGCCTCATAAAATAGAGTCACATTCTAGGTCAAGACAAGCCAACCAAATATCCACCATTAGATCTAAAACCTAATAATTAATGGTCTAGATTTACAATGTATCAACTCTCATCGATGACACAACGGAGATCAGATATAGACCATCGCTCCTATCACTAAGTCGCTAAAAAACCCGAACCTCAAAACCTCTTGTCGAAGGTTACAAAATTCTGAAAACCCACGACTCGCTGACAACAAAGATGGTATCCTTCACTTCACAGTCGCTAAGTCACTGAAAACCCAAACCTCAAAACCTCTTGTCGGAGGTTACAAAGTTATGAAAACCTACGACTCATCGACAACAAAGAGAACCTCAAAGCTACTAATTTGGGATGTTATGAAACTCTAGAACCCCGCTACTTAAGTTAGAAAAACTTGGAACCCAATGACTTAAGTACACTCCTATCAACAATAACCATTTTATAATTGCAAGGTTGAGACACAATTTCCCAACAAATTATTATGGTATTGCTATTAGGATTCAACCATGTAGTTTTTTGAGTCAAACTTATTGACCCATGAATTATTATTTCATGTTGAGAAAATAAAATGTCTCCTACTTATCAATGAATTATTATTTCAAAATGAGAGAATAAATTACAAGTACAACAAGATTGTGCCAAAATATATTCATTTTTATAAATTTACGAGGAGAATTTTAGAATTATTCAAGCTATCAAAATGAATGCAGTTTGATGCCAATGGAAGGACATGATGGAATCTGGGTTTTGGAGATAGCTTTGTCTTCTTTTAAGCACCTTATGACTTGTTTCCAGTGTGTTCTCATCTTCAAACTTTAATCTAATTTATGCCCTAACCAAGGTATCTATGCATTTAGATTTTCCTAAGGGTATTTGACTTTCTCTTGGGTTGATCTTGTTCATGTCATTTAGGAATCCTTCTCTAACACATTTGAGTAAGGTTTTAAGCATTTTAGCTCATTACAACTTAGATGCACTTAAGGTTAAGAGCACACACATTTTATCAATCAATAAATCGGCTATTCATGGAGGTAGAAATACCAAAATGGAGGTTTGACCTAGGAAAACTCCTATATAGCCACCCCTTTCCCTTCTTTGTTATGATTTTGTAGGTTCAGATCCAAAGATGAAAAATTGCATAGAAAAATTATAGAGTGCAAACCTAAGAGCTTTAGATCTAAAAGTTGCAAAGCCAAAATTCACTCCTAGTCTAGGGCGCCCAGTGCCCTTGACCTCTCATTTCAACCTCAAATTTGCAGTACATGTGCACAAAATTTTTTCCTCAAATTTATCTTTCGTTTGTCGAATTTCAGTTTTGTTTGTGTGAAAAATTTATATTTAGATTAAGTTGCATAGTTAAAATAAATCAATTAATTAGCAATAAATCCAATCATTTTTTCAAGAAACAAAAGAACCAAGCCTAGAATAGATTGACTCTCCTTCTAGGTTGTTAGCCAATATCATGCCCTTGTTGGTTTGGATTCTAATGTTGGTGAGAAGAAATACTGATCTTAGTGATCTATACACCAGGTCTAGGATCTCTTTTTCCATACAACACTTCATTTGTATTTTCGATCACTATCTGTGTGTCCTATTTTCTTTATCTCTTTCTTGCTTCTTCTATCCTTCTGTGGTATCTTTTATGTTGATCATGATTTTGTCTCAACCTAATCTTTTATGTTCATTTAAATTTCCAACTTAATTCTTTCAATAATCTCCACTTTCCTTTTGCTATCTCCTTTTTCCATGGGGTTTTTTGGTCTATGTTTTCATTAATCTTTATATCTCACATCTAGTTAATTAAATTTTGAACAGCCACTCTTTTACGAATATTTTTAGATTCCTCTCTCCTTTCCATTTGTCATCCCTTAAGTTCCTACCCCCCTCTCCAAAGGACATTACCTAAGAGTTGTATCTGCAGGAAAAAAAAATCCTTATTGTTAGTATCATGTTTTCTACCATTACTGGTTCTTCTCCTTACCTTGTATTTTCTTCACTGTTCACTCCAGGGTCCCAAAAATAGATCCAATGTTGACAAGAGCAAATGGGGAATTACAATCCAAATATCTATACCTTAATATCCCTTATGTAGTTTGTTTATACCCTAGAGGATCTACAATGAGAGAAAAGAGTAATTGTGGTAAGAAACTATATCTAGAAGTGTATTCCATATGAGACTTTGATAAAGATAGCTTTCATTCATAACACATAAACTTATTCAATCGTTATAACTCCATATATTTATAGATTCATATAATAGATATAATGGCAGGCCTTAATCTCTACTTTGTATTACATTCTATTTCATATTCATATCCTAATATGATATCATATCTCCTGTATCTATTACATACATGTATTCATACTTTGTCTCCTAGAGAGATGTGACCCTTATATGGCACCTTTTACTTGATCCTCCCTATTGGAATTAGGTTTCACAAGTCTTATGTGGTAGCTTGTGGTAGCTTGCAGTAGATTGCGGTCTCTACCTTATATCCTACTAACAATGAAAAAACAATTAAGAATGGGAATCCTTAAACTATATAGAAACTAGATTTGACTAAAGAAAGGAAAATAAGATTATTAGGACCTAGCCCCTAGAAATTTGTAAATTTCTAGCATTAATAAGGACACTAGCATTTGGGTTGGACATGTCTACGAGAGACTAGTGCTTCATTTGTGCACTGTTATAGGTCACAAACACTACGTAAACCTTGTAGCTCACCAACAAGGTAGGGGCATTGTTATTTATGCCTCCTAGAGTTCTAAAACTTTTAAAACATTTTTCCATTTGTGTTTTTAGTCTAAAATCCTACTTGTACCACCTCCAAAACTTGTCCAATGCCCTATTTTTATGTTGGAATATTTGAAGGGGGAAAAGTGGGGTTTTACTATTTAAAAAACCACATTTTTTAGTCCTCCAGAATGGCATTTTCAACCTCAACAATAGCCTTGTAAAATATGAGTGTGTGCTTGCTAGGTGGGATGTTTGTGGTGTGTGCAAGGTGTTACAACTACCAAAAAGTAGTAGGATGAGATTTGTTGTTATGGTAGTATATTTATGGAATGGAAGACATGGTAGGAGATGAAAATGACAAGTGTTGGTATGTTTGGAAGTTGAATAAAGGAGGTTGAATTTGCAACAAGTTGTTTGGAAGGGGAGATCTTAGCAACAATGGAGTACTTGGTGCATGAGGAGTTTGGAAAGGGAAGCCCTAGAGATTATAGGAGGGGATTAAGAGCAAGATAGGGATCACAAAGTGAAAGGAAAGAATGGAGATCATAAGGGAAGATTCAATTATGGGGGGACCTTTATGTTTCATTCATGGAGGATTGTAAATGATGTGGGAGATTTGAAAAATTAGTATAAACTCCTTAGAGAAAAAAATTAGTATTTAGAATGTGCAGGAATGAGTAGAGTGCTTATAGAAAAAATTGTTATTATCTAGCTAAGAGTGACATGATCAATTTTATTCATGTCTAGTCCAAATAATTACTAGAAAATGTACTAGAGCAACTTAGGAATCAAGGTTATAGACCTGTCTAAAATTTTAAAAATCTATAAGTAGCACAGACATTAACGATCGAAGTGCACATGTATCTTTTTTGAGTCTAGGTTTGAAACTTTTAGGATGGACTTTAGGGATCTAAAAAGACTTAAGAATGATTGTAAAGCATATATTGATAAGTTTTAATTAGAAACTAAACTAAAAAAAAAAAAAAAAATTATATGCAAAAATGAACATAAGATGGAGATTACAAAGTAAACAATTTCTAACCTTACAACCTAAAAAAAACCCTAAAATTAATAGATTGCAAAATTGTTTATAATGTACATGTAAACCTGAAATGTAATTTGCTTCTTTTTTTTACGACCCAACCCAGCATCCAAGGGGGCGAGCTAAGGTGAAACTAGTCCCCAGGAGGACCCAACAACCTGAAGTCAGTCCCAACCAAGTAAACTCGGGAACGGAATCGAACCCGAAACCAATGAGGAGCAAACCCACGACCCAAACCAACTCTGCTACCTCTACGGACTTGAAATGTAATTAGTCGATAGGCTATATATATTGTGAATGCACTTTGAGCCGAAACTTGTCTCATGTCAGATAACCGCTCCCGTTAAACCATTTTTTGAGGTGGTTTGTTGGTAACACCAACATGTTGGACGCATAGCTAGACACAGTGGTAATGGCCATGTCGACGCTGGGTTAGGATGTGGTTGAGCATTTCGTTTGGTATACGATTTATACGTTTATTTATTGGATAAGTAGTTATATGTGTATTGTTTTGGCAATGAGAGATTGTGGATGAGGTGAAAGCACAGTCTCTTCCTCAGACATAGTGATTTTATCACAAACAACAATGCAGAATGAGAGCACCAGTCTTCCTTCTATAGGGCGGCAAGAAACTGCAAATTCATAATCCCCCTGCGAAAAGCCTGAAATGCTAAGATTGGATGAGCTTGGCACCTATGTAAGCCGATTTAGAAGAAGGTTTATTATCTTATCGGGCAATTCTATTCGTGTTTTCTTTCGACTCAGTTGCGAAAGTAGGAACATTTGTCACCGGGTTGCTGCACGTATATGGGAATATCAGTAGTGTAGTACCAATTCATGATTTCTTTCCCTCTTTCGTAGCACTCATCAAGGCTTTGGGGTTGTATTGTTTTGTGCAGGTAGGAAAAGAAGGCGAGAAACCCTATTATAGATCCAATGGGATTTTTAGGTGCCCCTATTTCTTCGCCTTCTTTTTCCAATTCAATTAAAGCAAACCATTTTTTTTCTATTTTTTATTATATCGTAGAGCTTGAAATTTGAATCTATCGTAACTATTGAATCTGATGGGGTGTGGAAGGAAGGTAAATGGCAGAACATAGGGTATCTTGAAATTTGACGAATTTTATCGTATTACAAATTGGCATGGGCCAGGATAAATTGACTGTAAAGGTGTACGTAAGCGTGAGGATGGTAGAAAAACCTATATCTCAGACGTTTGAATTGTGGTGTCGTGTGAGTGATTTTGGAAGGCAGAGAATGAAAAAGATTTATGATTCTCCTATATTCGGCAATGTATGTGTCAATAGTGGTAACGAAGTTGCTGCAATACTCGAGGACCATAATAGTTGGGATTGAACATTTTAAAATAATAAATTTATGTATAATATGAAATTTTTTAGTCTATTGTAAATTTTTTGTAAAAAAATTAATAGAAATTATTTATATTATATTTTTATTTTTTTGTGCGTTTTATTAGATTATATTTAGATTTTAATTACATATACTTTTCTTTCCGCATAACCTTTGCACCCCTATGTGCTCGTTGCTTAAATAATGAAAGTCCAGCTATAGAGATGCACCAATAGTGTTAACTCTCTATGTGTCCATGTGTGTCTATAAAAGAGCAGTACGTGTATAGTGTAGTACAAAAGAGTTAGTACAAATAGTACATAATCTTTACAATGTGTTAGGTAGTTGATTACGAAGAGATGACAAAAAAAATATATACAAAAACGGTCCATGCGACGTGACACGTTATGAAAAGCATGTCCCACGTATATTTCATTATTTGAGTTCCTTTTTATTATTGTATTACGCCATCCAATAATTTTTTATTTAAAATTTAAATAAATTGTAAACTAAAGCTATTTCGTAGCTATGGCGGTTTATTTGCTGCCAATGTACCTACGCCATGTGAAGGCTCTTCCATTCTGAGCAATATAAATCAATGGTTTTCACAATTTTCTAACAGGATGGGAAAAAAAACTGAAAGTGCAGGTGGGCCCTCAGCCTCATGTTTTTCAATTTTTTTAAGCATAGTCGTTAATGACGAAAAACCAAGATAAGAACGCATCTTTGCTAAATTCGTCAAACATACCCACATTATGAGTATTTCACACGCTTCCCTGATGATTATAGAGTAATTATTGATTTTTAGGGAGGGTGACTAAGAAGAAGCCCTCTGCTCATGACTATTTTCCTGCTCATGACTAGTTGGTGGGATTTGGAATCCAATATTTTGTTTAGCTCAAATTCTGGATTTTGAAGGAGAAGAAGGGTTGGGAGCGGAAATTTGGCTTAAGCTCTGAATTTTTAAGGAAGTGAAGAGCTTTTATTTCCATTTGCTTGCTTTTTTGGCTGTGTTTTTTTTTCTGGGCGAGAATGGATGCAATTCAGGAAGAAGAATGGAAGAAAGCGCAAGGAGTTAGCATTAGCGTAGAGATTGACCTGGTTTCCGCAGCGAAACAACAGCTAGAGTTTCTTGCTTCTGTTGATCGCAATCGATGCCTTTATGAAGGTCCAGCTCTCGAAAGAGCCATTTTCAGGTACTTGTTTGATGAAAGATTGAGTCTGAAAGCTTTAAAAATTAATGTTGATAGTTTGATTTTTCCTTTTTTCAAAAGTTGTACCGGTATAGATGTTTTCAAGATATGTTTGGATGAATATCTGTAAATTTCTCGGCCGATTATTAACATAGAACTTTTTTGGCCCGCTTTTTAAAATATTAACAGGATACGCGATTTTCCTCTTTTAGTTCTCTGCGAAATCTTCAAAATTTGTGATAGCATAGATCAATTTCAAAGCAATTCTCATGCTTAGGAGAAAATTCAATTTTTTCTCCGCCTGATAGGAAAAATATTAAGATAATATGAGGTGTGAGCTGAATTTGTGGATCCAACTATGGGGTAAATTTCTTTTCCAACGTTTCAAATCTCACTAATGGGCTCATTGTCAGGGGCAACGTCTTTCAGCATTCAGGATGCACATTTGACCGTATTTATTAATTAATTGAAAACCAAAATCTTGTTATATTCTGAATTTCAATAAATTAGTAAATATGGTCAAATGTCCATCCAGAATGCTGGGTAGACAATACGTGTTGTCAGGGAAGATTATTTGGTGTTTTTTCCTTGTTTTGTGAAGGATGTGAGGAGTGGTGAGTATCATAGCGTGGTCCCATGCAGCTGTTTTAGGCTTGGGAATCTGGGATCTCTTATTTCATTATTTTGTTTTTTCATCGGCTCTTACTGATTGATGAACTTTTATTTATTTTTGTTATGCATCACTTTGTTATACATCACTTTGTTTGCATGTTTCTATAATGTACTTTTTTCCAGTCCCATTGTCCATTCTTGGCTGATGGTGCCTCCTGAAATCTAAATTAATCTGCTCTAGAAGATGTTACATAGGTATGTTACTAATTCTGAAAACGAGGTGGATTATAAAACTCTGTTCTATTCCTGTTGCCTTTGTTGTGATAGGTACCAGCATTGCTGGCTTCCATTGCTTGCTAATCACACCGATTCCAGCACTGCAAAATTTCCCCTGGTTCCTCCAGTAGACTGCGAGTGGATCTGGCACTGTCATAGACTCAATCCAGTATGCAAAGAATATTACATTTTTAAAATCTAATTATTCAAGTTTGTTTTTAGATTCTTATTCATCTGACAACAAGGTTTCTGTAGGTACAATATGAAAAGGATTGCAAGAAGATATATGGGAAAATAGTTGATGCTTCTTTTGGAGAATCATCTGATAAAGAATTCTCCAGGGAGCAGACAGAAGAGATTTGGAAAAATTGTCATCCAGAAGAGCCATATGAGCTTGATTTGAGTCATTGTGATTTTGACAACAGTAATAGAGTAGCTTTTAAAAGTTTCCAAAAGATTGAGTATGACCTTATGGAAGCAGTCAGAAGACAAAGTTCATTCTTCCATCAGGTAGACATGTCTTTGTATGCATTTTCTGAGTTGCAATACAAACATGTATTTTACAGCTCTAATGATCATAAAGTATCTCCTTTTTACCAGAATCCATATTAGGAATACAACCTACTTCCAATTGAGTTTTTGAGATCTTTATATTCATGGTTTCATGGTTTAATATTCACCATGAAACTCAGGGGCTGCAATAGGTCCTATACCCTTATCCACTCTGCCCTGAGTTATAAATGGTGTCCCCAAATCCCACATCTCCTGATTAAATATAGTTCATATGGAAAGGACAATTTGCATGTTGTGTTTTGTGGTTTAGGATTCATGTGTAAAGTTTGGGCACCACTTTCTTATTTTTCCTGATATCTTGGATCTCTACAGGTCTCTCGAGAGCATATGTCTAATGATCGCTTCCTCAAAGGAGCTGAAGAAAGATATAAAGGATTTCTGTACTTGATCAAGAAAAACAGGGAGAATTCTGTTAATTGTTTCTGTGTTCCAACCTATGATATTGATTTGATGTGGCATTCTCACCAGCTGCAGCCAGTTGCTTACAGGAGAGATATGTTAAATATGCTTGGCAAGGTGTTGGAACATGATGATATGGATTCTGACAGAAGCCAAGGAAAGAAGCTGGACATTGGTTTTAGAGAAACTACTAGACAATGGGAAACTACTTATGGGAGACGATATTGGAGAGCTGGGGCCATGTATAAAGGTGAGGCACCCTCTCCTTTGCCTTTTGGTCCTCCTTCAATAGAGAACGCTGTTTGCATAGGGGAGCCTCTATTTCAGAATGACAGAAAACAACAGAACAATTATCTGACTCAAGCAGAGATCGTGGAGGTCAGTTTTGCAAACAAGCCACATATTTACTTTCATGTTTTTTAAAGAATTCAACTATATATGTTTTTGTTTTTGTTTTTTGCTTATAAAATATGTCTCTTTCGTAGTGGAATATGCATGAAAAATAGGAAAGCCAGAGTTCACATGCATTGATTTCATTATGAGGAACTTTATGCAACAAAGTTCGAAACTCAAGCATTTACTCTGAGATAAAACATGTTTCTTAGGCATGGTGGAAATATTTTTTTTAATTTTGGTAGATGAATACTTAGCTTTTCAGAGAGTGAATTGCTTTAAAGTTTAAAGTTTAAACCCATAGCTTTGGTTGATCGTCTTTCAGGTACTTTTGGAGGTTGTAAGTGTTAGAAACATACCCAAGAACCAAGATGGTCCTCTATTTGTTAGATATTATAAGCAGAGCAACTGCAATGAGAAGAGTCTTGGTGTAAATGCAAAGGAGGTACAAATATCATCATTGTCAAAATGGAAACAACTTGCCACCTTCCGGTGTGAAGTTAATGGAGATCTGATCCTTGAGCTTATATCTGAATCTTCTTCCACTTTAGAAAAGAATAAATGCTTCGAAGTTCTAGGTCATGTATCAATTTCGCTGCATACTTTGGTGAATTCACCAACCTTTTCAGTAGAGAATTGGTTCTCTTTATTAACAGATATGCAGCCAAATGATTCCAAACCTCTTAGTTTGCATCTTGCACTTTCTGTCACTCCTCCCATCATTGCTCCTTATCTGCTCCAAGCTGATAGGTTACGCCCCATTAATAGGAAAAAGCAAATTCTGCAACTTATCAGGAGAACTAAGCAAGCAAAAAAGATGACTAGATTTTTGGATCATGCCAAAAATGAAATTTTCACTGTTCAAACAAGGTAAGCTTCAAGACTTGTAAAAGTATTGCACCTTATTTCAAGATTAAAGCTAAGAAAATTATTTACTTTGTTGTCTTATCATGTGCAGAACAACAAAAGAACCATATGTAAGTTCGCCAGAAGGAAGCCTTCAAGTTTTATCTGACAGAAGGCAAATTATCACTGTCCACCAAAGAACTCCCAATTCTGATAAGATGAGAACTTCTGGTATGGGGTAGCTCTAGACAATGTCGACACATTTATATAGATGCTTTTAAAAGAACTTCATGTTTTTGGCATTTCATAAAGAAATTGAAATTGACCTTATATTAGTCGTTGCAAGTAATTGAAGTAGGTCAATGCGATTCAAGTAAAGGAAGCACCCAAAGAAAGGGGTGGCTTCTTAGAAAAGGAAAATGAAACCTTGTTTTAAAATGCCAAATACAAAGTTGACATTGACAGACTCCCCAAATTTATAGCATTAATCCAGTACGAACAGTTGTACAGTATCATAAAAGATTAGATGATGTTTCTATGTTTCTTTCGTATAGTTCTTTCGCCCAAGCATATCATTTACTATGAAATGCAAAAGATAACTTTTCTTGATGATAAACCCTTTTTATTATAGTTATCTTCTAAATCTGATGTTAATGGGGGATTGATGCATTATTGAAGATGAACCTGTGGCAAAGGCTGAGGAGCTGATTTCGGGAGGAGAGACAGCACATTGGTCATTAATGAATAATTCCTGCAACTTGATACTTAGAAACCTGAATGACATCAGGAGGGAACCCATATTTGAGCTCAGAGGGAACTTGGGGCAACCTGTATGTTTTAACTTTTGCTTTCGGTCCAATTGGTTTTATGCATGTTGCCTGTTAGTTTAATGTTCAGGAACATTTTCTATTTTGGTGACAGTTAAGGTTGCTCTCTGGTAGAAAGCTGCAATACGAAGTTAAGGGTTCTAAACCAGAAATTGAGCAAGAATTTGTGACATTGGTGCGATATAGTCCAGAGGCTCCATTTGGCCAAGCAACATCTCTTTTCAACTGGAAGTCCCTGGTTGTAGAGGTATGTCAAGTATATGTATCAAATACTTTACTGTGGCAACCGTGCCAAATGTCACTGATGTTGGGTCATTTTACTTGTCCATAGCAAGGCATTTATATAGCACGCACTTATATTTTCAACCTAATTTATAAGCTTATATGTAGGTTGCTGAGAAAGAGAGTGTTCTATTGGTGGTGTTGTTATCGGCAGTCATATCTGCATCATTAACAAAACATCAGGAGCCAAAATCCCTGTCTAAGCGTGCTAAGGTTAACAGGAAGGTCTGCCCCACTGGTGGGTGATTTAAAATGAAGTTTCATGTCTTAAGGAAAAAGATTAATTTTAAATCGCATTTTTTGCTGGCTTACTGTTGTTTACAGGTACTGCTGCTCGCCGGGGTATCTTTGTAAATGGAGCCAATAAGCTTATGCAAGGGACAAACAGGAAACATGCACACGGAAGTAGATTGGAGATTCGTATTGGCAAGCATTCAGTTGCAGATGCAGGATTGGGTAGCGCTGCAGCAGCTATGGCAACAAGTGCAGGAGGATGTGGAAGTGGTTGTGGAGGTGGGTGTGGAGGTGGGTGTGGGGGATTTGGAGCTGCTACAGGTGCAGGAGGATGTGGAAGTGGTTGTGGAGGTGGGTGCGGTGGATGTGGAGCTGCTATACATGCAGGAGGTTGTGGAGGATGTGGAGGGGGTTGTGGAGGCAGTGGCGGATGCGGTGGGTGTGGTGGGTCATGGTAGATCGCAATTTATTACAGTAAATGCCATTGGTGTTTATTATGATTAAACGTGTCATTTGAGGGCACATATTGTCAGTGTTATATTATATGATAGCTCCTGAACTAGCGTTAACTCTGGACTCTGTAGTTTTCAAGCTTTTGAACATTTTACATAGGCAGATAAATAACGACACACGTTAAAGTTAGTCCGCACAATTACTGGCCCCTCTCTCCTAGCGAGATGCCCCAGGCTTTGCTCATTTGCGGACCAAACTAATATGTACGAACACTCCAAGAAGAAAAATTGTACCATTTGTGATCTGATTTTGATAATATGAACAAATCAAGTTGGCTGTGTGCTTATGTGTATCTTACATTCCATGAAGCTTGCATCTTACCCTCTGTCCCCTCTCTCCTAGCGAGATGTCCTAGTCTTTGGTCATTTGCGGACCAAACTAGTATGTACAAACACTCCAAGAAGAAAAATTGTATCATTTGTGATCTGATTTTGATAATATGAACAAATCAAGTTGGCCGTGTGCTTATGTGTATCTTACATTCCATGAAGCTTGCATCTTACCCTTTGTCCCCTCTCTCCTAGCGAGATGTTCTAGTCTTTGGTCATTTGCGGACCAAACTAGTATGTACAAACACTTCAAGAAGAAAAATTGTACTATTTGTGATCTGATTTTGATAATATGAACAAATCAAGTTGGCTGTGTGCTTATGTGTATCTTACATTTCATGAACTTTACATCTTACCCCCTGTCCCATGCAGCTGCTTAAGCATGTTTTCTGCTTAAAACATGTTTAAATTTAAGCAGTTTAAGCAGCTGGAGTGTTTCCATGCAAAAAATAATTATTACAGGAAAAGGATAATTTGGAATCTTTTTGAGCAGCTATTATTTAAGAATTGAAAAATAAACTGTGAAAAAAAAGGGCTGGAAATAAGCAGCAATTGCATAATTTTGAAAATGTCGCATGGCTTCACAAATTTATTTTTCTCTTTTTTAAAATTTATTTTCATTTTTTTTTCAATTTTTAATTGCACAAACTATTATTAAATATTATAAATACAAATTTAAATTGACTGCTTAAAAACAAGCAACAAAATTAACTGTTGATGGCCACCGACTCTACGACTTGGACATGCTTTGGAGTTTGAATCATGCTTGCGGTTTTACTTTTCTCATAGGATTATAAAAGGGATGATCCGAAGTCGGATGAGAATAACAAAGCAAGTAATTGACAAAGCAAGTAGAATATAAACGGATAATTTATAAAGTTGAACAAAATAGTTTTATTGTGCTGGAAGAGATGCATGCCTTCTGTATTGTTTTTGAATTCAATGAGTTTATAAATGAGAACAAATTAATTACAAAATAAAAAAATTATTAGAATTATTTAACTTTGATACTTCCACTTATTGATGTCTTACTTCCTAGTCTATTGGGTAAAAGATATAAATTTAACTTAGTGAAACCTTTTAATTTAGTGATGTCTTATTTTCTAGTTTATTGGGTAAAAGCATCAATTTAACTTAGTGAAACCTTTAACTTAGTAATGTCTTAATTCCTATTGGGTAAAAGGAAAAAATTTAATTAGTTGGATGCCCTTAAGGGTCTTCAAGAGACCTTGCTTGGAGAGTAGTCTATAGCTCTCCTCCTAAGAAGCATTGAAAGTCTTGGGAACAGCGTCTAAAAATGCAAATTTCATAAAAAAAATATGTTTTTAATAGATATTAAAGATACATCCATTTGTTTGGGGTGAAACATCATGGCCCATAGTGCTAACCAAAAATTATGAGGAATATAAAATCCATGTTAAAAATGACACTCTAAGGCAAATTGAGACAAACTCTAAACATTCTCAAAGAAAAGCTTGGTAATGTCTTTTACAAAAACCTCCTTGAAAGCTACAATGACATGGCCATCTTTGGAAAAATTTCAACCACATACACAAAATCATGACCATGTTTGATCATAGGGAGGCCTAACATGAAATCCATGGAGGTAAAGAGCCAAATCTTGTCAAAAATTGAGAGAAGTGTACAATATTTGTTTTCGATATGTGAGCCTTGCAATGGAATAGGTTGTGCAAGATTGAACAAACATGACAACATCATGATGCAATTTTGGCCAACAAGAGTACTTACATAGTACAACTTGTAGACACTAAAATCATGTATACAATAATTTTCATAATATCATCTCATGTTAACATTTAACGTATTAACTATCTCTTAATCCATTGGGATAGTTAATATTACCCTAAGTCCATTACTTTATCACAATTCAATTCATTAAATAATATTATTGTTTAATTAATTTAAAATGAATCCTTTAAAATATTTCAATTATCCACAATTAAATTAATCTAAATCTTAAACTACACCCTATGGATTAACTATCCAATCAAAATAGTTAATTAAATAATTTATTTCTTTAACTTGCCAATCAAATCCATTGACAAGTCAGTCAATTTGGCTAATTCAAGATCACAAATCAATTAATTAATTAATCAAATAATTATCAACTAGAAATTTCAAATTGTAACTCTCAATCACCCTATTATGTAACTAAATATAATTTATTTGCTTATCTACAGTAATTGATGATGGGAGGATTAAGGTTTGATAATGCTATTATGGATAGAAGTCGATGTGCTAGATTGTAGGATGATGAAAGACTGCTAGCAACCAATATTATGGATGAAATGGATCAATCAATTGTTCAAACCTCTTGACCTAAGTGAGGTCTCACATTGGGGGTGTGGGGGTTCAATATTGGGGACAAAAGTGGATCTTCTCTTGTCAACCCCAAGCCTTGTGTGAATGATCATTCATTTTTGGATGCTCAATTTGAGTCTCGTGATCTCTAAGTATCCTAATTCTCTAATCAAAGTGTTAGGCCCTTCTTCTTGGGCCTCCCTTGTGGGAGTTATAGTAAAAGGAAAGAGTTCTCTAGTTGAGTTAATTATCGACCCTCTTTCAAGTGAACTTTGTCTATTAATGTTTCTGACTATGTGGTAGATAAAATAATATCTAAGATGTAGACAACCCTGGTGGGGAAGTTTTTACATCTTAGACCAAATATAGATGCAATCAGATCTTGGGCTTTAAAGAAGTGGAATATTAAAGGACATCTAAAAATTATCATGATGCCTAAGGGGTTTTCTTCCTTTGCATTCATTTGTGAGGATGATCTTTGTAAGGTCCTTTCTAAACGCTTGTGGTTTATTGACAAGTCTACCTTGGCTCTAAAAAGGTGGGAAATGGGCCTTAATCCCATCTATAGCTCGTTCAACATTGTTGGGTTATATGGGTAAGATCACCTAGCTCGCCATTAGAGTTATGGGATGAAGAGGTTTTCAAAGGTATCATAAGTGCCTTTGGTCGGCTTGTTAGTATCAATTTTATGATTTGTTTGAGGAGCAAGCTTGCGTATGGGAGGATTTGTGTGTGTCAAGCAATCTACCATTCTTCCTTCTTCAATACTCATCAAGTATAAACTTGGTTGTTGGAAACAACCAATATATTTTGAAAATTTTCCCTTTGTGTGCTTTAAGTGTAAAAATCTAGGCATTCAACAAAAATTTCCCTAGTAAAACCCTAAAAAGAGCGTAAAAATCTTGAAAGAAAAGGGAAGTGGATGACAATATATGTAGGGTGGGAAATTTGATTCTAAAAAGGAAGATAAAATGGTAGACGAAGAGGAAGATAAAATGGTAGAGGATCTTTATTTTCAAGATGGAGAGGGGGTTATTGAGGACCTACCTCTTACACATCCTAATATTGTGTGTGATCAAGATGGTGGGGCCTCTTTGGAGATTGTAAATAATTTGGTAGAGAATCCCCATTCCTTGGGGGGGAAAGGTGGCCTTGGTGGCTCCCTGAATACTTTTAGAGAAGAAAGAAAAGTTATTTGAAACCCTCTCTTAGGGAGAGATACAAAATATCCAATCTTCTCCTATTGAGTCGCAAGGTTTTAGCCACAATAAGGAGAACTCTATTATTTTGGAGGTTGCAATTTTGGTTGAAAAAGGAACCCCTAAATTTGAGATCATAAGATAGCCACAAAATTAAAAAGGAATAAAGTTTTGTCTTCCTCGATAGATAGGAAAGGAAAAGATTTGAATAACAAGATCAAAACTAGGAACAAGAAAATTGTGGATTGTGATTTGTGGTTAAAAGTTAAAAAATCTAGGAAGGGTGTCTACAAGAAATTCTTGGAAGAGGGACATTAGAGAATATATTTTAAATGGGGTGCAAAAACTATCACATACCTATGGTTGAAGAGCACTCCCCCTCCTAAGGAATGAAAATCATATCTCGGAATGTTAGGGGCCTAAATAACCCTCATCGATATGATCTCTTGGCTAATCATGTTTGGGAACACATGCTAGATATTTTACTTATTCAAGAAACTAAGATGCCTATTGAAAAGTTAAGTAAGATAAAAATATATATTTTTTAAGGACTATGGGCTTCATGGGGCTAATGTTGTGGGTGCCTATAGAGGTATTGTAATATTTTTAAACCCTAAAGTGGTGATCAAAGATGATTTCTATGAAGATTCGTCACATGTGACCACTAAGTTTTGTTGCATTAGAGATAATAAATCTTGAATTTCCTCTAATGTGTATGCTCCAAATACTCATACTATCAAGAAGACCTTATGGAATAATATTAGGAGTTTGAAATACTATCGCCTTTATAGCATGTGGTTGTTGATGGGAGATTTGAATACTCTTTTGAATCAAAAGAATAAGATGGGAGGATCCCAATCTTCATTGGACAGTAGAGGAGACTTTGTAGACTTCATTAATGACCAAGACCTTATGGACCTGGATTTGCAAGGGGTTAACTTCACCTAGTCTAATAGGCATATTGGTCCTTCCCTCATTCAATTGAGATTAGATGAGGCTATCATCTCTCTTCCTTGGTTGTCTTTTACTCATGTTCACTCTTAGATCTTACTAGAATTGGTTCAAACCATCTTCCAATTTTTTTCTTTGTTGATCCTCTAAATAGAAGAAATAATTTATTGTTCAAGTTTGATAAAATATGGGCACACCACTATGATCTTGAGCACAAAATCTCATAGTGGTGGAATATAAATGTTGAATAGGGTCATCAAAAAGTTGTCTAATGTTAAGAATAAAATTTGAGAATGGAATAAAAATTCCTTTGGAAATATATTTCAATTTAAAGAAGAAATCAAGAGTAAACTAAAGCTAATTCAAAAGAATATTCAACAAAGGGGTTTGGATGATAACTTACTTAAGCAAGAAAATTCCCTCCTTATTGATCTCTAATCGATCATTTATAAGGAAGAGGATTATTGGAGACAAAAGTCAAGAGCTATATGGTTGAAAAGTGAGGACCAAAATACCAAACTTTTCCAACTTACTAACTTAAATCATAGGTCTTCTAACAGAATTAAATAAATCAAGGTTAATGGATTCATAATTACATATGAAGTTGGCATTGACAATGTGGCGATTGAATTCTTTAAATCTCTCATTTCGAATGAGCATATGACTAAGCTTGTCTCTAAAATAACCTTGGATGAAATTCCCAAAATTTTAAATGATGAGGATAATAGGGTTTGTGTAGGATAATGGGGATCTAAAAATGGCGATATGACAAAAAGGCATTTTTCATTTGCCAAAAAATGTGAAATTTTTCTTTGAATTTTTACTAGGCTCGAGTAAAGTACATATTTTGATTAATAGAGAAAAAAAAAATTTGAAGGGACCCAAAACCATTTACATCAAAATGCCATTACATCAAAACACTATTGAGACAACATATAAGACAAGGAAACCAACAGCCAGAAATAGCCACGCAATAGCAAACAAAAAGACTAAACAGAGGAATACAAGGAAACTATCTCAATTTTTTTAAGGTTTTAGCAACCTCCAACTCCTAGTTATAGTGAAGATTAACTATGGACAACAGTTATTTATTTTCTTCCTCAAAATATTTATTTAGACTAGCCCTTGTTCTAGTGCTCAAGCCCTTACCCTCCTCATTTCCCTGATTATTTCCTTTTCCAGGAGGATCTTTGGTCTAGAACTGAGCCATCTGATTCTCCCTAAGAGCACTCAATGTTTCCATTAGAACTCGTAGAGATTTTGCACTATTCTTGATGGACATGTGACTAACCTCGAAAAGCTTCTGAACATCCTTGTCCAACGCAGCCACCTTGCTTTCCAAACCTTGCAGGCAATTTTCACACTCAGATTTACAATCTGAGACTGAACTCCAAATCCACAATTATTTCAATAAGAATGTTCGAGACCAATCCCTTGGGCATGTTTCCAAACTTTTCCTTAAGGCCTCTAATCTTGATATTAACTTTATTTAAAACCCATTTAACCACCCTGAAATTGCAGGAAGCTCCATTTTTTGCAATAGATAACATACTCATCATCTCAGGGTTCTCATCATCCAAGTAAGAAAAATCAACAGAGAGGGGGTCAATCTTTCCAAAATCCTTCAATAAATCCATCTTGGTACCCACAAATTTATCAGGGACAACAACAATTGTCTCCTTACCTTTGTCCTTGGAGGTGACCCATTGGGAGATCATAGGTTGAGAGGAGACAACCTCCACATTCATCTTTGGACCACCTTCCAAAACTGCATCTTTAAGAACTGATGTCAAATGGGGTAAAAAGTACATGTTGTCTTGGTAAGAACCAAAGTGAAATGGATATCCATTCAAAACGGATATGTGTTTCTAATGAAATCATCTAAAAAATAAATATTATATATATATATATATTAATATATATTATATTATTATATATAATATATAATATATATAATATTATAATATTATATTATTATATATAATATTATAATATTATATTATTATATATATTATTATATATAATATTATATTATAATATATAATGTATAATATAATATATATAATATTATAATAATAATATATATAATATTATAATATTAATATACTATTATTATATTAATATCGTATATATTATATTATATATGATATATTATATAATTAATATATAATATTATTAAAATATAATATATAATACTATTATATTATATAATTAATATATAATATATAATATATAAGATTATTATATTATAATATATAATATAGTATATAATAGAACTGATCTTATATTATAAATTGACTTTCTTAAAAAAGGCATAGGAAACCAAACGGATATCCATTCCAAATGGATATCCATTTACAAAAGTATAAACAGAAAAAATTTGAAACTTTATCATTTGGTATTTTTACCCACGACTACGTGAAGAGGGTGGACACAAGCAAATGGATATCTGAGCAAACTAATATCCATGTTTGAAAATAGCAATCTAAACCAATTTTCTTTGAAGGTATGTGATTTTTAATTCTTTTTCTTTAAAAAAAATGTTTTAGCATTATATGTTAACAATTTTAGTGTAAAATAGGTTTTTTATATACATTTTAGTTTGTAATTAAAAATAAAAAATTCAACATCAATCAAGTGTTGCAATGGCAGAGAATCTTGTGAATCGAGTTTCTATACCTACACAAACACAAAGAACAAACACAAGATTAGATCAAAATGCAAGATAGAATCAACATTCCCCATGAAATTAGCTTGAATCATGAAAATAGGAAATAAAATGAAGAACACAACAATGAAAGCAATCAAATCCTATTCTGGTGAGCAAACTCTCAATCCCATGGGGGAATTGGTGCCATTTTGATGTGAAAAATGGCCCTTTCTCAACTCCTTGATGTGATTACATGATCTTTGATGATGATTGTTGATTCTTTGAAGAATTTTGCCAATAACCTAGCTATGAGAATATGAAAATTGATAAAAATGCCTAAGGATGGATGAAGATGCTATGAAAACTTTGAATATAATGATGTTGCATAAGTTGTTTTTTTTAAATCAATAGAGAAGCTCTCTATTTATAGATTTGAAGAATGGAAGATTGAGGAAATAGGATGAATGTGAGACAAAAGACCAACCAATAGGAAGAGGCCACTTGTCAACATGTGATTGGAGGAGGAATAAGCACATTTTGATGAATGTGCACATAAATGCTATTAGATTCAAATTTGAATTTGATGAAATGACAAGTTGGAGGGAGAGAGGAATGGAGTAAATGTCACTTGGCTCAAGGCAAAGGACATGTAAGAGGCCTTTAATGCCTTGTTGGATGTACACATCTTTTTTGGAGGGATTTTTGAATTGGAAGAATATTCCACAAAAGATGCCCTTTTGAATGGAAATTGATGAATTAATAAATCAAATAAATGTGCAAGTTGCAAAATCTAGAGGATTTGATGGATGAGGATTAGAATTAATCAAGATTTGATTAAATTAGATGAAGATTAGCGGATTTGACAATTTTATTTAGATTTTAGGATTTATTTAAATCAAAGTTGTGAGGAATAATGATTTAAATTTAATTAAATAAAGATTGATTTATTTAATTAAAGAAGGTGGTGTTAGATTAAATCAAATAAAGATTAATTTATTTAATTTAAATGAGATGACCTTAGAGGTTAATTAAATAAAGTGAATTATTTAATTAAAAGAGGGACTATAGGATTAACTAAACAAAATGATTTATTTAATTAATAGAAGCGGATGACCTAATCAGATAAAATTGATTTATTTAATTAAGAGAGGAAATATGATGAATTTAATCAAATAAAGATTATTCAATTAAATGACTAGTCGAAGAGATGATTCAGGATGAACTGGTGTTAGTGAGATCAGGATCAGGTGCATGTATACTTTCAGTGTCTACAAATCCAAATCCTCCTCCAGAAGGAAACCCTGCCCAGCCAAATCCTCCCTTACAAAACCCTCCTTCTATCCATGACTTAATCAATGGAAATTTAACTGAATTGAGGAACATTTGTCAATTATACCATAGGTTCCCTCACTTGTCTACAATTAAAACCATTTTAGAATCAATATTTCTAATGTTGAAACCCTCACCAACCAACATATTTCCTTTATAGAGTGGCGAGAGAACAAGAGGAAACACTATTTCGATGGATTATCGTATGATTAGGTGAGGAAACTAGACATTTCCAAAGCCCAATTAGCACAACCTTTCATCAATCCTAAAACTGGACAAATCATTGATGTGTGTAAGCCCAAATATTTTATTAAATGGTGAACACATTAGGGTATCCTAGATAATTTTGGGATCGTTGGTGGATGGTTTTTGATAAACCACCCAACAACAATCTTGATGTCCCCCAATATTTTCTTCAAAAACTATATGCTAAATTTTTCATGGGTAAGCATGTGAACTACTTTGATATGAAGAATTTTCAAGGTGTGGATAGAGGAGTGCCTTAGGATAGATTAGGGAAAATCAAAAACCTCAGTTATTCCCCCTCCTACTACTCACCCACCTCTAATACAACACCCAAAGATTGTTGCAGATGCAACACATCAGAGTATCTTGGTCATGCATGCTTTGACTGACCATTTTATCACACAAATCTCACAATTTGTGCAATTGCATGATAGTGATACACTTGTTGGATCAGTTTCTATTGGTATACCCTACTCTTCACATATTTGTGTGCCCCATCAGTGCCTGGTATGTGCAACCACATATGTTTAGGTCCTCTTGCACAACCTACTAAGGCTCTGATGGACACATCTGATTATGAGGTCCATCATATGTTAGATATAGGAGATGAGATAGCAAAGTTTGAAGCACATCTTGGAGAGTCATCGAGTGCCAAAGATGAGGAGGATGTTGGATCTTATCAACAACATACAATGGTAAGACTTAAAGTAATTCCATATTGCATTTTATCTTAAATTAATATTTTATAAGAGATATTAGTACTAATGTATATTTATGTGTTAGATTTATTAGTTGATGATAGAGGATCAAATTACGCAAGTCCAAGAGGGTACCCTTATGGCCATTTCATTTGACCTAGAGAGTAACTATATGGTATACTTTTTTGCACATACATGTTTAAAAAAAAATTATTGTATATGCATATCATTTGAATTATGATTTAGATGTTAATTTTTCAAATCTATTATGATTATACATGTACATAGATTGATAGTATTATGTATTCTTGTATTTTATGTAGCAACCTACTGGTTTTACATCCATGTGATTGCTTCTGAAACATTGGAAAAAGCATCACAAAAGGTTATGTTTTTTTTATATTCTTGACATTATGATTATATGTACATGTGCATTTATAGTCTTACATTCTTGCCATTTTTTATATTGGAAATTATCATAGTTGGTTCATCCATGATGAGGCCTTTTACAACAAGAGAACTAGCATCATAGGAGGTATGTGTTTACTTTATATTGTAGATATATATATGTTTAGATAGGAGTAGATATATGTTTAGTTTATGTTTATTTGTCAATAATTATATATTAATTTGTATCAATTTTATTTTACCTACTATAGTCCTTTTCCCAATTTAGAAATGTGAAAAATCCTCAACCATTTCAATACTTTAGGACTCCTGGTCATCCTTGGGGACAATCATTTGTAGAACGTCTTGCAGAAAAAGAGCAAGACTTGAGGTAATCAAGAATTCCATTTTAGATATATTATAGTTCAATATAGTGATTTTGATCTTAATTTGGCAATTCTAAATTATAGTATATAAGTTTCTATTTAGTAGTCTAACTTGTCAACCATTGACATAATTAATCTAATTTGTGGTTTGAATTCTTATTATGCAAGGAACTTCAGAGCATCCAAGTACTTCAAGGAGGCTTGATTTTGATGATCAAGCACAAGATTAGGATTTGCTAGAGATTGATACATTTAGGGATTGATACATAGTTATTCAGCATGTATATTGTGTATAGATCTTGAGATGGCATATGCCACATTTTTTAAAACTGGTTTTGAGTTGGCATATATGCCAAATTTGTATATGCGCATACATAATTATTCTACAATTTGATATATAAAATTTGATATTCAATCTAATTTTTTCCTTTTGTGCATGTATTTTTATTTTGAAACTTAAAAGTGGAATGTATAATTAATTTAGAATGATTAAGGTATGATTAATAATATATTATAGATTAATCAAATTCCACTTTAATAGAACTTATGAATTACAATTGGTAATACATCTATGTTAGTGTTAAATTTTGTTGCCTTGGGCAACTTCACCAAATTTTATGACCATTTTTTAAGAAATTCAAGCTCATACAATGACATAAAATCACACACAACTTAGAAAGTAAATTATAAAGATTAAAAAACACTTTTTCTTTTATCAAGTTGGAAGGAGACTATCAATAGATACACTTTGAAGATCAATGTACAATGGTTAATAATTCATATTAGCTAACATAGTTTCAAATTGAAGCACATAATCATTAATTTTAATAAGACAATTCTTACATTGTCTTAGTTTTATAAATGTCACTTGATGCTCAATATTATGTTGATTTATGAAAAGATTAGTCAAGTCTTAGAAGAAATGGATAAAAGAAGCATGAGGTAAAGGTGGGACCAATTAAGTTCATAATCTCTCAAGCTTTGTGGAAATAATTTTATAGTTAGTCTTTTATTATAAATTTAACATACAAATGTTGCTTTAAAATAATGTAGGTGGGTCAAGGGTTTGATTATACTATTATACATTGCAAACCAATTTTGTAGATACTTTTTCAAATCGTTTATATAGGTATTCATATTTGTTAACTCACTCATAATGATGGCCACTTGGTGTGAAGAGTTAGGTGGTGTAGAAATAAAAGGGACATGAGTAGACAAATGGGGAGTGAAAGAAGAAAAAAAGTGACATGAGTAAATAAATGATAAATGGAGGAAATAAAGTGATATGAGTGGACAAAGGGGGAGTGAAAGAACAAAAGTGACACAAGTGAATAAAGTATCTATGGAGAAAATAAATGGACATGAGTAGACAAATGGGAATGAAAGAAGAAAATGGGATTATTAGTTGTCAAACTAAAGGAGTGTATTTAGGTTGATATAGCTACATATAGGTATATGAATGAAATGTGTGGCTAAGGATTTGATATGTGAGGGTTGAATAACATTAGGGATGTAAGAGGCATGAGCACCAACTATATAAATAGGATGGATAAAAGGATACGTGTAGGATGGGTGAGAAAGAAAATGAACACTATGGGAGGGTGAGTGATGTATAGTCTCTACGGTTTATAATAAGGTGGAAAACTCATAAATAAGCTACGAGTAGGATGAATTTAACATAGGCATAGGGAATATACCATATAAGGATCTTGTATATCATCAATGGTTCTTAATATGAAATTATTATATTTAGAAAATGTTTATTAATAATCACCTTGGTATGAAAATCATAAAACAAAATAAAGCAAAAAAATATCTTCACCTATGGTAGCTAATTGATTACATGATTATTTCAAGTTATTAACCATCTTATATTTTCTTTTTGTTTTCAAAAATTTCAATGAATTCATCATGATCACAATATTCTTCTTACTCATCTTAATGTAACATGTGATCAACATAAGAGGTCATGAAAGAGAGGGTCATGGATTTAACCTTGCATTTCATCAAAGAGAACCTAACACTCTTAAGATATTCTAAGGCATGTTCACACAATGATAGGTCAATGTAATAGTACATTAAGAAAAAAATGTACTTTAAGAATAGTCATGGAAGTTATGTTTTCACTATAATATATGGAAGTAAATTACACCCCACATAGAGGATATAAGGGTAAAACACAAAATGGATTAAACTAGGTATATTCTTAAAAGATATGAGATTGATTAATGTAAAGAAATATTTAAGTAACTAAAATAGAGAAATAGAAATGGTATTGATTAGATAAGAAGGGAAAGGGTCCTGATACCATGGTTACAAAGACAGAACAATGAACAAAGAAATAAAGTGGGAAAAACAACACCAACCACCACCAGAAAATAGCAATAGACAAACCAAACCAAACCAAACCAGAGCCTAAAAAGGCACAGAGCCCAAGTAGCCATGATTGCAACCACAAAACCATTATCAGGATAATCAAAAACAAAATCCCCATATCAATCCACAAAAAGGTATGCAGACCATTAATGAGATTAACCAATGTCCAACAAGTACAAAACCATAAAAAAGCTATCAAGAAGTAGAAGTTCGGGACAATACCACTAAGCACCAAAAGTTTCAAAGCACACATTTGATCAAAGAAAAAAACACCCAATTTTTGCCAATTTGGGACACAAACTCCCTCCAAGCAGGGTCATCTTCAACTTTCGAACCAGGCCTTACAGCCAACAAAATAGGCCAATAGGGCACCCTCCAAGCTAACAAAACAATATCCTAAAACAACAACCACCCCAAGGGTGGGTAAGAAAAATTGTACTTCCAACCCATACAAGCAAGATTAAGAGGATCTTGAAACCCAAACCACCAAAAAATAGCTAAGCCTATCAACACTCCTTGATAGAACCATCCCACATCGAGCCTGTTACTCAAGGAAACCAATTCAGAACTAGAAACAACATTAGCACTTATGGGGTAGAGAGCCCCCATCAACCTACTTGCCTCTCCACCACTATAGGAGGAAGCCAATCCCAAAATTAGTACCACCCAAACAACAACACTTGTAGAACACCAGCCCCTGATAATGAGAAAAACCAACACATAAAAACTCCCCACCATAAAAGAGAAGTGAGAGAGCCCAACAAAATTCTTAGGAGCTAAAGCCAACCCAAAGCACCACCTCAATCAAAACCCAAACAAGGATTTCTTCATCTTCATGTTCCTTCTTATCTTCACATAGGTTAGTATACAATCCAAATCGATCATAAGATAAACAAGCTTCATGGCAAGTAAAACAGGCTAACAGGCCACCCATAAAGCTACACCACAACAGTTGTTGGGAATAGGATTCCATTTAATTGCAATCCTAAACATATTTCATGTATCTCCTAAGTCCTTGGTAAGTGTTCCCCAATACTAGGATTAGAAGGAGATTAAATTTGAATGAAATGAACATGTAAATTGACATTTGTAATTATTCCTAAATAGGAACATGTAAATTGACATTTGTAATTATTCCTAAATAGGAACATGTGGGGATGTCCAAGATGAGTTCCTAAATAATAGGAGCACATGGGGCGCCCACATTGAAGGTGGAACCCACCTTCCTTTATTTAATTGTTTGGAGGATTGATAACACTTCAGTAATGCATGTCTTGTTCCTAAAAAATAGGGATTGATATTTACAAGAGTGGAGTGGCACTATCAGTTCAGTATCAGTTCAGTTCAATTTGGGGTGCCTAAATTGAGGAGACTTTGGTTTTGACTTCATGTTATAGTGTGGAACTCTACTTGCACAATCTAGGCGTGGTTTTTAAGTGAGGGGATTTATGCTCTTGTATTTGATAACTCTTATGAGTTTACATGCTCATTAATTGTCTATTTATTGCAGCAATTGCATCAGAGTTTGAAACAGGTTAGCAGGTTGAGCTTGTGCATGTGTGAGGGTTTGAAGCATGGCATGGGGTGTGTGGATTCATGCTTGGTCACATGGAATGCATGGATAGCTTGTGTTGTAGAAAGTGTATGAGAGTTTATTGCAGATTATGAAGAAGGATTGTTGAAGGCAAGGAAGCATATCAATCAAGGATTGATACAGTATTATTGAAATCTTGTTCTAAGGTTAAATAATACAAGCACTATTGATTCTGGTGGATTTTTTCCCGAAAGGGTTTCTCGACATATATGTTGTGCCACTTCTATCTTTTGTCTCATTCTTTTACAATATTTTGTCTCTTTCTACAATTGGTAAAATTGATCTAAACAAATTAATCATGCACAAATAATTGTGACAAAAAACAATTAAATCTACTATCACATAGGTTTACAAGTTTTAAGCTACAATTTCACCTTCATTTTCAACAAAAGCCATCAACATCATCCACCCCAGGGGTGAAAAAGACACTTGAGAAATAAGCATTACATCTAGTAGAACAAACCCCTTTGAAATAGCCACTATAGAACACACTCCCCAACCAATAGCTTAATCCCTGATAGGTCTATGATCCTTGATACAACTATCCAGCAACAATCCTTTCATTCAAAGAACTTTTATCGGAGACAAAAATAGTAGGACTGCAAGTGAAGCAAGTAAGCCACACCATCCCACTTGCCTCTCCACCTCTATAGGAGGAGTCACTAAGAGAACCCTATCCAAAATAGCAAGTACTCTCCAGAAAACCTAAACTTCATCTCAATTGGAGTGGCCTCCACCTCAAAAGGAGTTGTAGAGGAGAGGACCAGCTAAAAGAGCAAGAGAACCCCACCATTCCCTCAGAATCCGTAGCCACCTCAATAAGATAGGTCTCCACCTCCATAGGAGACACATTCTATAGAGTCGAGAAGTAAGCCCACACACTAGTGGAGAGAACAATCCTAGAAACCATAGGCAGAGAAAAATCCAAACTTTAGGGTACAACCACTCCAGCAATGAAATGCACAAGAAAATGGATTTCACCACACCTTTGAAGATTGTCAAAAAATAGGCCAACCGAAGAGAAATCAAACCAATAAGGTTCAACTTAATCAAAAAATATTCAAATATAGCACTATCACTATCCAAAAAATCCACAGTCTCATATAGAAAAAACCAATAAATCCCACAACCCCAAACCCCTAGAGTTAGAGAAGCATCACTACAGAAAATAGAGGAGCAACATGTAATACCCACAAATAGACCAAGGTTGAAGGTAGCAAAGCTAGGAACCATCAGCAAGGAAACAGGGCAAGGACCCCTCCATGAGAGCGAACCAAGAGAAACTTTCAAACTAGCCAAAGATCTGACTAACCAAATGCACATCCCAAACAAAGACATGAAGAACCAAGAAAATTGGAAACCCACTAATCTTGTGTCTAAACATGAGGGTAGAGGCATAGGAAGAACAAAACTATAAACAAGACAAAGCAGAGCTTCAAGACGAAGCACCAACAAAAGAAACACCACACTATCAAGGAATCCCACCCACACTAGCATAAGCATCTCCAAAGCCCTCGTGTAGAGAGAAACAACATCAACACAAGCCAAAAAAACCCAGAAAACTCAAAGCACCAAAAGCTCGAAGCAACAATACAGAGCAACCCGATCCAATCAACGCAACAAACCACTAGAAGGGCCAGAAACCATGAAGGCCCACAAGGGCGCACAAGATCAAATGAAGGACCACAACTACATAGGAGTCTAAGAAAACCAAACACCAGAGTCACATTTCTACAACACACAACAAGCTTGGGTGCAAAGAACACAGCCTCACAATTGCGTGTGAGAAGAAACTCCATCGAAAGCAGCTCAAAATCAAACTCAAGAAACTCCAAAACCTGGGAGGGCCACAAAGATACCATTCTTTTGACCAAACCACATAGGGTGTTCAAACCGAGCTGAGAAACAACTCCAAAGGGATCCCAGAAGCATCCAGCCACAGCAAGGGAAGGCAACACGCTAAACACACAACACAACAGATAAAATAGCCATGTGTAAGGAAAAACACCCCCAAACAAAGGAGAGGAGACTAACCAAACCTCACCGCAATCCTCAAAAGACATCAAGAGGGGGCAACCGGTCACACAAACTCTACCAAGTAGAAATGACAATAAATCATAAACCTGGGCTTCCACGAGCCAAGCAACAGAGGCGATAAACACCCCCACAGAACTAGGAGACTACCAGGAAGAGACCAAATGGACCACAAGAAACAAGAGACACCGTTGAGCCTCAAGAAAACACCACACCAGGAATAGGGAATCTACAAACCAAACCTTTGAATTCGCAGACTCTCCCACAAGGAAAACAAGTTGTCAGGAGAGTATAAGACACAAACAATGATTCCATAGCACCAACAACCTCAAAATCTCCTAATCATCCCTAGAAACTAAAATGCACACCCCAGCTATACCAAAGGCATTGTACTCATCCACACAAGGCTCTAAAAATACAGGAAGAGCCCAAATAGAGTGAAGAAAATGCAAGGAGACTCTCCCCCAAGCACCCAACATAGAGAAAGGCCCATGACAGAAGCCCAAAGTCCTGCAAAGTGGATCGTTGTCCTCAGAAACACCCCCACCATCACTCTCACCATCAGGGGAATTCAAAATTTCTCCTCCACTCCCTTTCCCACTCACCATCACTCTTCAAACAACTCTATTAGTTTATGCTATCCTGTACTTTTGCAACAATGTTCCTCGATCACTTTTGTCATATTTAGTTGGGTCCCAACTCTTGTAATTGACCTGATACCTTGGTTGCCAGCCTTAAGTCCACCCATTTTTGGAAAATTCTAGTAACTTGAAACCGAACAACAACAAAATACTATTAGAGCAAGGAGAAACACACTATAAAAGATGAGACTCAATTTCGAAATAGAAATATTGAAACGGAATAGAGAGCTTATTTAGTAATAAGCATATTTAGTGCAAATTTGTTAATAAGCATATCTTTTGTTTTATGCACCTAGACCAAAACTGTACCAACACATCTAAGTGGATAGCTATATGCTAGGGAAGGGACTTTTTTGTTCTCCAAGTCAACCGATCATTTCAGAGTGCACTATTTTGACATAGTCTCTTAAGAGCCCTAAGCGCAAAAACTGCCAAACTATGGCTAAGTGGTTCTATGTGCTTGTCACACCTAACAATTTTGTGTTTGCACGTTCAAGTCCATATGGCATCCATCCACATAAACCTCTCTTATTTTTGGTCAATTCAACATCGTTTGACCATGTCAATTTATAATGGAAACTTGCAAAAAGTGTTAGTAAAGAGCAAGGAAAATTTGGCAATAAGCATATTTTTTTGTTTCGTGCATCCTAGACCAAAATCGACTGTTCCAACACATCCCAGTCGGTAGCTAAATTTTAGGGAAGGGATATGCTTTTCTCGCTAAGTAATTTGAGCATTTCAGAGTGCACCATTCTGATACCTAGTCTTTTAAAATTATTAAGAGCAAAAAACTTTCAAACTATGACGGAGTGGTTCTCGAAGCTTGTGGCACCTAAAAATGTGTCATCTACATGTACAAGTCCATATTACATCCTTCCACATAAACCTTTCTCATTTTCAGTCAACTCAGCACCGTTTGGCCATGCCAACTTAGAATGGAAACTTGCAAAAAGCGTTAGTAGTGTTGGTGTTTTTTCCAGTACACCTTAGGAAGACTCTAGAACCTCCATCACTAAGAATCCTAAATATGAATGGCCAACTTGATGGGTAAAGGTTTTCGAACCTCTAACCCCTGCACTTTAGGCTTTATGGAACCAGGGAGGGTATCTCCCAACTGTGTTCACAAGTATTGTGTTACAATGGTGAACACTTCTACACAGATAGGTTCCTTTCTCATTCAAACAAACATCATTCAGCAAAAGTGTGGCTGACCTTTACACAAATAATCATCTATTTTCTAGGAACAAGGGTATACTTCGGACTTATATCTTAGAATAGATAAAATTTGATTTAGCATTGTCATCATTATGAACCCATGGCTAGGTATCTCAGTTGATACATTGGATTACAAGAATTTACAACGAATAAACTAGTGTCTTGTCAATTGGGAGTGGAGTTGAATATGTGACAGTCAGTAATGCATGAATTAACTAATCATGAAATAAGTGGCTTATCTTCATAATACCTTACATTATGAAAACTCACAATTCCTAGAACATGACTTCTTATCAAAATCCTGAGCAATTTTTTACATACCTACAATTCCCTTCAAGTATTTTAATTAACCCCTTGAGCTAAAACAAGAACAGAATCATACATTCAAATAACCATTGAAGACAAATGAAAAGACACTTGGTTTTTCCATTTATAATATGTAGTAATCCTGTATAGGAGAGTACATGCTTTAGCTTTGCAGATTTGTTTTGATGTCAGGAATCCATGCAAAACCATTTTAAGAATATCACATACAAAACTTATAGCCAAGACAATATTCTAGCATGTTCATTATACATTATGTATTGCTTTAGTTTTCTATATTCTATCTAAGTCATTTTGGACTCAAAATCTGACCTCCTGCAATGAGCTTTGAAATCCCTTTTATAAGCCAAGGGAGCAACAAGCAAAGGGCTCATTACAGTTACATTTTGATAATTTCGATGTTAATTTCATTTCGTGGGGTTTCGTTCTCGAACCGTTACATTTCATCATTTACACACCATGAGAAATCAAAAGGAAAAAGGCAAAAAGGATCACCAAACCATTTGTTGAAGATGCCACACAAGCCTTCCAAAAGGCACCATCACCGAAATCCACACGTCGCTCAAAACCGAGAAGAGTCACCATCACCATCAGTAGCCAAAAACCAACAAGAAAGGAAACACGGGTGTCACCCAACCTTGTCAGTCGTTGAGTGAACACCCTCACCAGGATTCTTCATAGAGAGTGGAGTTGCAACTACCACCTCATCATCTGAGTCGGTATATGACACCAGAGAAACAGGGCAATGGCCAACAACAAGGCCGAATCCTTCACCTTCTTTCGAAGAGCTATTAGTAATTATGACCAGAGATTCGGGCTTCTCCGAACAAACCCTAGGGTCTGCATCTAGTCTCGTTAATTCTTTCATAAATTCCACAGACCTTTTCCCTTTAACTTTGACCAATTCTTCGGAACAGGTCCTTGTTCTGATATTGTAGGCACTTTTGACGACAGTTCTCTCAGCCCTTCTGCGAGCAGTCCTCCTAGCCTTCGGAATAATTCGCGCTTCCGCCACTGTGGGCTTCACCTCTAGCTCATAATCCAATGGCTCCTGCAAACTTAACCTCTGTGACCTATGAATTGGTGCAATAGAGGAACTTGGTCGACTCATTTTTCACTCAACACCAACCCAGTGCTAATTATGTAAGGAGAATACTAGCTACAACCCCCAAAATACTCCTATGTGCAGACAATGTGAGCCCCACAAGCACCAAACCCAGAAGAGATCACCAAAATGCAACAAGAAAACCATATGCATCAATATACCAGTACGCCACCTTGGCGAGAACTTATTAAAATTACCACTCCAGCACCCGTGACAGTTAACAATAGGCACTGGTAAATGTAGAAGAGCAAACAAACTACAAAAAAAAAACTCATTAAATAGAGGAATTGAAGGCACACTACAATTAATCCTGATTTGCTCACGTGAGTGAAAAAATTAGTCACTTGCATGTCACATCTCAGCTGTCAATCGCCAAGGATTTAAAACTCGATCAACAAGGATCATTAAGGATCACCACTTGCTTTATCAGTCGTACCTAGAAATAGCGAGGAGATGCTTTAAAATTGGCACTTACTCAACTGCATCCTAATTCCATCATCCTTGACACACGCACCACCGATCCTAACAAATCATGGGTAAATCTAGGCCACAAACTAAAACACATCGCCCATCGTGAGTTCATCCTTCCCACAAGAGTCCCATCACGTGATGGCACCGAGGCCAGTGATGAGACATCAGCCGTCGATTGTGGTCTTAGAAGGATCCTGACCATAGATAACCACTCGCATCGCACATCGACATCCATCCAAACAATCCCAACCCACGACAAACCAAGCTCGCACGATGGGGAGGAACTCAACCCATCGGCGGTCGCGAGTCCCACTTTAAAATGCAAAGGATGACAAGCGTTAGTAGGGAAGTCAACGATGTGAACTACAACAAACCCTTGGCCACCACAGACATCCTTCATCGCTCGTCATGCGTCGTCCTCCTTACACCGATGCCAACCAGCGAAGCATCATCTCCCAACGATGGGAAATAACCAACGCATCGGCAGTCGCAGGTTCCTCCTTAATCTACATAAGATAATTGGTGACAGTTAGAAGGGTAGTGATGGGTTAAAATATTAACTGCATCGCCCATCGGGTGTTACATCCCAACTGAGGTAAACAAACATGTGAGAGACTAGGGACGGCCAACCAGAGGGAAAGAAAGGGCATCGCTCATCGCGGGTTGCACAAGGATATTTAAAACCGAATAGGTGATGAGCGATACAACACTCGGGGCGCGAATTAGGATGTGTTTGAAACATGTGGGCTAGAAGTTTTTTTTAAAAGGGGGCCACCTAGCCACGATGGGAAAAGAAAAGAAGGGGTCGGTAAAACCATAGGACTTAAAGCCAAGAAAGATTATCAAATGATCGGGAACCGGATACAACCAATCAACTCAAAATAAGAAGCCCGAAGACCAAACAAGGGTGTAAGCATGAATAAAACTTGTAAAACCCAACCCTCGTGAAAAACACGACAGTGATTATTAGGGTTTAATCACAAAATTTTAGTGGAACCAAGAAAATTTTAGGGGTTCCACTAGTGGCTCCGATTGGGGATGTATGCCTCCTGCAAGCATAGCAAGATCTCATAATCCTTGGTAGAAGTAAACCAAAAGACAAATCAATTAGGTACTCTCAAATAACTCCTATAGATACTTTCTCCTTCCTCCTTTCTGACTTGGTTTGGTGGCCCTGAGCCCCAAATGGACAGGAACAAACAATTCTTTCCTCTATCAAAAACCTTGTCTTGTTTCACTTGCAACGGGCACACAAGTGTGTCAAGCATTCTAGGACAATAATCATCATTAAAATTGGTATCCCCAATCCCATCCAGTATACTTCTCTCCCTTTCATCAACTGGTTGGACCCAGATCGAACATCAAATTGAAATGGAGCAATAAAACATTCATAAGTTGCATGATTGCAGATTCAGACATCAAATTGGAAACCTTCATACATACATTATTTCATACAAGACTCGACCTCTATGATGTCAAAAAGAAATGATCCATATTCAATAACATCATCCTTATAGTTGAGGTGAGTGTTGTCATTATTTGGTGGGAGCAATTCAGTGATAAGATCCAAAAGCTAAGGGGTATCTGCAAAAAATTTAAGTGCACATTCATACTAGTTAACACCATATGCCAAGATATCCACACTCCTTAGTTGCTCTTTGGCTAAATTAATCCACATGATCTGAGGGTTCATCACCATGCACTTTCTTGTCATCACATAACAAAAACGGCTCTGGATCCACAACCCGATTACTCAGAGGTAAGCCTCCCCCTTTACTATGGTGTATGTTATCTTCTTCACTATGGAAGGATAACACCTCAATCATTGCTTCATTGACATTATCCTGAACCACAAGAGCAGAAATATGTGCACCAACTCTTGCCTCATCACAGTAGACATTTACTGATTCATCTTGAATATCCTCACAGGAAGTGGTATTACATGCAATATCATCATCACAAGAAATAACATTCCCAACCTCAGTCCATTCATTACCAATATTAATACCAGTATTCTTATCATTGCATCCCTTTGGTGACTAGGAAGCTAATAAATCCAGGTCAACATCTGTGAGGACATAATCAAAATCATTAATACCATTCTGACTTTTACTTTTTTTCATCTCACCTACATTGTCTCCATATCCTTACAAGACAAATCTACCAAGAAATCATCAGAATTTGCAACAAACAATGGATTATTACTACACCAATAAAAATCACTTCCTATCACCTCCTCTGCTAGTGAAGGTTCATCATACAAGGGGTTCTTCCATATCCTCATTGTAATTACATTCACCCTTGTATCCCTAGCATGTGGATCACAACCCTCCATGTCATAGTCTTTCGAGGAACAAAAAGAGATCTTCTCAAAATCATCTTCATCACTCGTACTCAAAATTATGGATCCACACTCTGAAAATTCATCACATGAAGAAAATTGTTCATCCTCAATCATTTGTGTCCCCTCAAGATTGCTAACATATCCTCTACTCAAGGCCATAGATTCCACTTCCACTTCATAAGATGATTTATAACCAACGGAACACTGCTCTAAATCAAACTCATCACCAAATGAACCACTGGCTTGTGTATCACGATCTCTAATCAAACCAAAATGTGGTGCATTCCCTCGCTTTTGTTCATTATACATAACATCCCAAGGGTGGGGATCATGCATCACCTCTTTTTCGTCAAGATGTGCCTCAACAACCATATCACTTGTAAAACAAACATCATCGACCAATGGTTCATGCTCTGACACATCATCTTAGCCTAATTGTAAAGATTCTTGATCCTCTTGATAATGGGCCTCATTAGTAACATTTTGAGGTGATACCTATCTCTTATATTCATCATGAGCTCCCTCAACAACCCTTATCCAACCAATGGCTTGGTTCAAGGTATGAGGCTTCAATTCCTCTGGTAAAGCACTCAATCCAGACTTATACAATTCACAAAAAAAATCAATGCACACTGGATATTAGGCCTAACATTTTTGGGTATTCCAAACAAGGCATTCGTGAATATAGAGAAAATATGGTAAGGAGATTCCCCTTCATGCCTTTGCAAATCATACAACCTCTTAATTGCAGTTACTCGGTCAACTCTGCTACATATAAGCACGCATTCCCCTTCAGGTCCATCGTGATCTTCATGTGGTGTTAATGCAGGACTTGGAACAACAAGAATCGCATCCCCTTGCCTTAATCCTCTATTGATTGATCTATCAACTATAGTAGCATAGGGAATTCTAGGGTATTCAGCACAAATATTATACATCCCTTCATCATTGAGTATTTCAAATTATTTTCAATGTCTATAGCAATGTGCTATGCTTGTTGCAATGTTGTGGGTTCTTTGTCTCTCAACAAGTAACTCATCTTTTTATCAAATGCACCTAAGTACACGACCAAACATTCAACATCATTTGGTCTTATGTGTGCAGGGATTTCTCTTATTAGCTTCAAAAATTTGAGATTAAAAGAGGGAACCAACTCACTCTCACCTTTCTCCATGTCCATAAATTTATGCCTGGCCAGGACTAGATCAATCCTTTCTCCAAAATATTCCATGAATACCAGTATGAACTCTCTCCATGAGTGTATTGAGGATGTAGGCAAGTAAGAGAACCAATCTCTTGCATCTCCCTTCAAGGATTGAACAAATAACTTCATAACTAGTAGAGAGTAGTGCAAATTTGCAATAAGCATATTTTTTATTTCGTGTATCCTAGAGCAAAACCAACTACACCAACATGTCCAAATGGGCAGCTAAATTCTAGGTAAGATCTTTTTTTGTTCTCCAAGTCACACAATCATTTCGAAGTGCACTATTCTGATGTAGTCTCTAAAGAGCCTCAAGAGCAAAAAGCTGCTACACTATGATGGAGTGGTTCTCGGAGCTTGTGGCACGTAACAATGTTTCATCTACATGTACAAGTCCATATGGCATCCCTCCACATAAACCTCTCTCATTTTTTCCAACTCAATACCATTTGGCCATGCCAACTTAGAATAGAAACTTGCAAAAAGTGTTAGTAGAGAGCGGTGCAAATTTGGCAATAAGCATATTTTTTGTTTTGTGCATCCTAGACCAAAACTAACTACACCAACACATCTAATTTGGCATCTAAATGCTAGGGAAGGGCTCTATTCATTCTCCAAGTCACCTGATTATTTTGAATGTAGTCTCTAAAGAATCTTAAGAGAAAAAAAAACTACCAAAATATGATGGAGTGGTTCTCGAAGCTTGTGGCACCTAACAATATTTTGTATTCACATACAAGTACATATAGCATCCCTCCACATAAACCTCTCTCATTTTTGGTCAACTCAACAATGTTTGGCCATGCCAACTTAAAATGGAAACTTGCAAAAAGCATCAGCAGAGAGCAGTGCAAATTTGGCAATAAGCATATTTGTTGTTTCGTGCAATGTCCAAGTGGGTAGCTAAATTCTAGGGAAGGGCTTTGTTCATTCTCCAAGTCACCTAATCATTTTCGAGTGCACTATTTCGACATAATCTCTTAAGAGCCCTAAGAGAAAAAAATTGTCAAACTATGACAGAGTGGTTCTCGAATCCCATGGAACCTAACAATGTTTTGTTTGCATGTACAAGTCCATGGAATCCCTCCATATTAACCTTTCTCAATTTTGGTCAACTCAACACTAGGTGACCATGCTAACTCAGAATGCAAACTCACAAAATGTGTTAGTAGAGAGCAGTGTGAATTTGGAAAGAAGCATTTTTTTTGTTTTTTTCTTTCTGGACCAAAACCAATTGCGTCAAAACATCCAAGTGGATAGCTAAATTATAGTGAAGGGTTGTGTTCATTATCCAAGTCACTCGATCAAATTAGAGTGCACTGTTCTGACATAGTCTCTTACGAGCCTTTTGAGCATACACATGAGATACTTACACATGAACAAGAATACACTTGACATTCATGAACATACATACATACACATGATATTATACTTTTCATTCATGAACATACATACATACATCTGAAATTGTTTACCTATGACCATCCAAATCTAATCAATCTAGTTACATACCATGTGAATTGTTAGCATACACATAAAACATCATATTCATCATCAATTTAGCTACATGCCATGTGCATTCTTAGCATACACATAAAAAATCACATCCATCATTTCAATATAATTTCTCAAATAGAACATTAGGAAAAAAAAACAAGCTCAAATAGAAGATTTTGAATCCAAATTACTTCCTTTCCTGCTTCTTTTTCTACTCTATATTCTACTTCACATGAAGACAATGATGTAGTTGTTTTTTCTCATGTACAAATACATCAAAGAACCACCCTAAGGTGTACAAATTGTATGCATATCATAATTCCCTCTTGATGGCTACATGTCATTCTCATCTCTACCACCCTAAAGTAAACAAATTTTATGCATATCATATTTCCCACTCTATGGCTACATGCCATTCTCATCTCTACCACCCTAAAGTGTACAAATTTCATGCATATCATATTTCCCTCTCTATGGCTACATGTCATTCTCATCTCTATCATCCTAAGATGATCCTTGTCATTTTCCTTATAGAAGCCACTTGTCCTCACTCACTTCTCCAAAAATAAATAGACCTGCATATAATATAGACAAATTGTTGTGCATAAGCAACATGAACTAGAAACTAAATATGATGCAAGATAAATAAACACTAATTATAATTCTATTGTAGATGTCACCTTAAGAATTATATGGTAGATTTATTATTATTGTAAACTTGTCGCACTTCAAACTTGAGTGTAGTAGACCTGCATATAAATATACACAAATTGTTGAGCATAAGCAACAAGAACTAAAAAAATTAATTGAACATTCTCTCAAACCAAATGTGATGGAAGATTAGGAGTCACTATTTAAGAATTATATGTGGATGCCACCTTATGAATGATATGTGACCATTGCAAAATTTATAACTATTGATCTCAATAGCCTTTCGTCCACTTCAAATTTTCCAAAAAACTTACACATATAAATAAGTGAATTGTTAAGAAAAGAAATCTTGAAGACCTATTTGAAACTCAAAAATGGTGGATTTATTGTAAGTGTAACCTCCTCATGCTCCAAAATTGAGTGTTGTAGAGCTACATATAAATATAGACAAAGTGTTGAGCATAAGCATCATGGACTACAAATTTCAAACTAAACATTCTCTCAAACCAAATATGATGCAAGATTAAGAATCACTACTTGTGAATTATATGTCAATGCATTACCATCATTACCTCATTGTACTCATAACACAACCATGGATGTATTGAGTTGATTCGCTTAAAATATACCTTTGTTCTTCAAAAAACTTACACATATAAACAAGTGAATTGTTAAGAAAATCAATATTCAAGACCTATTTGAAGCTCAACAATGGTGGATTTATTATCATTGTAATCTCGTCATGCTCCAAACTTGAGTGTAGTAGACCCACATATAAATATAGATAAATCTATGAGCATAAGCAACATGAACTATAAATTTTGAACTGAAAAATTCTCGCAAATCAAATATACCTTGAAAATATATTGATCTACATGAACTACCATGGATATTTTGATCTGAATTGCTTGAAAATATACCTTTGTTCTCTAAAATCCCTACATTTTTACATACTAATTAATTTTTATGAAAACTTTTAATGTACTTTTTATCCAACTCATAAATAATATGAATCTAAATAAGATAAACAATATCGTACTTGTCCCATACAAAAAAAGATCTACTACTCAAGTGTGCTTGAAGGGTCATCTCTTACCTTCGAAGTATTTAGTATTGCTTCATGATTGGCACTACTAACTATCCATAGTTCTTTTGTTCTTGGTTTGGCACGATGTCTCATTAACTTAACATTTGTTGTTATAACAAGGTGTGAATATAGGAGAATGGTTGTATGTTTCTTGTAGTCTTCAAATGCAGGTATGCCATTCTTTCTAATCATATATGTTGCAACCAAGTTTCGGAAACAATAATTGAACCTATAAGATACATGAACCCATCATCATCTATCATTAAGTGTTAGCTTCTTCTTTCCCTGTACACATCGTTCCAACTAATAGTATGATCCCTCTTCATTCCCCTATAGTACAGAAACTACATAGATATGTTCTGGCTATACAAGATTTGAAAGATGGTCATAGTCAACTAAAATTTCCATTTCATCTTATAAAGAGGATTGTGTTGAAAATAAAGGGGTTAGATATTATGGAATTAATGTATCTACCCACTCACTTGACTCGCATTGATCTCAATCACACTAAATATAATTCTAACAAAAACAAGCCAAATCTCATGTCCATATGGTCCATGCACTTGCATATGAGCTTTGAAATGAATTCATCTTTGAATATTCTTTGATTGTCTGGCATTTTAATTTCTCTCCCACTATGCCCTTATCAACCAACCAAAAGAACCTGCCCACTTCTGAATCAAGTGTCCCTCCTCATGACAATGCATAACTACACCAATCAGCAATAGAATGTGCATCACTGAATGTTGCACCACCTCTAATCTTCATTTGTTCTTTAACCAAAGCTCTCTTCACACATGCACCTACTCCATCATGCTCCCCTTTTTCCATGCCCAGCTTCAGAAAACTCCAAATATGAGGTACACCCCTCTGTACATGCATTCTACTCAAACCAATAAAACATATGAGCATTCTTGAATTCCCTTCCATGAGGCATATCTTTCAATTCACCTCCCATTTTTATACTCCATTAAAACACTAGATTTGAGGTCGTCCCATTGGTGATGAAATCCAAGGTAGGCCCCCTAAAAAGAAAACAATATATCTCTTTTTTTTGTGAGAGGAAAGCATACATAAGTGTACCTTGGATATTTAAAGTTAAGTGTAAATTTTAAACCCCAAATCCAAATGTTTAGTGAATTTTAACCCAATTTTTTATGTGTAAATATAAAAAGAAAACAAAGCATATAGAAAAATAAGTGTTTGTAATTAGATCTTTGAAATGTTTTGAAGAACCGCTAAGTTAGTAGCTTGAATGGATATGTCTTGGACACACAAAAGTACTTGCATGTAGAGGTTAACCAAAAACCAAAAAAAAGTCAATCATATAGGAAAATAAATAAATTGTTCACAATTTTATAATAATTTTCTTATAAAACTATTGAAAAACAATATCATAGACAAAATTTAATGATATTTTAAGTTTGAAAAAAATGGCTAACTTTGAGAGATTATACCTAAATTCTCAAGCAAATTCTAAGAATTTTACCTTTTCCACCACATAGAGCTCCAATTCAACTTTCCATCTATAAAAATTCAAAAATTTGATTTGTAATGAAAAAGTTATGAGTTATTTTGTAACATTTTTTTAAGGAACTGCAAAAGGGATGGACATGGCTTAGGCCCCTTTCTAGTTAACCCATGGATGGCCAAGCGACTAGGTCAAGCAATAGGGGCTAAAAAAGTTTGGGTGCTGAAGGTTTAAGCCCTTCTAGTTTGAGAAGAACTAGGAGCCCAAAAATACATTCAACTATGGTCTTATTGTTGTGAGGCTCTTGATCCTCAATGTGACTATAAACCAACATTTTGCAACAACAAAAAATTTGCACTCAAGGCCCCATAACTAATAGTTTCCCCTAACCATGCATGGTCACCATTGACTTCAACTGTAGAGCTACATTGTGAGGGTTTATTCCACAACAATGGTGCAAAGTTAGGCTTCAGTCTTACATTGCTACACTTCCAATACCATAGTGATATGATGGTGTAGGATTTGTTATTTCCTATGATGATTAGTGCAATCCTGGTGCAATATTTTTTGTTTCATGTGATGATCAATGCAATCAAACCTAAGATTACTATTTTATCTTTGTGACCTCACAAAAATAAAAAACCAAATAAATGAAACCTACAAAAAATGCTAGGCATGAGAATTTCACAAATAGACAATAAATGTATTCAACAATTTGGTAGTAAAATAGCTAAAACCCTAGCAATTAATGTATACTCAATGAGTATACAAAGATATTTATAGTGAATATATGCCTCTTATAGAGATTTTCTTGTCTCTTGTGGCATATTCCTCCTAAGTATGTATACATAAAAATAAGCAATGATACTGTATACACTTGAAATCAAAAATAAAAACCCTATCAAGTGTAAACTGTTGGATAATGACAACAAAATAGAAATAAAGCAAAAGTTTATCTTTGGAAAAGATAAAAAAAAATTAAAAAGGATAAAAACAAAACAATTAAAACAAAGCTATTTTTTCTATGTTTGACATAGATTGAAAATATTATATATATCTTGTTGGCTTGAAGGTTAAATCATTGTAATGAATTGTAATTCAAGAGCAACAATTGTGTGAAGGTTGTAAATAGTTTCTCTGAGCAATAAGAATATTGATACTTTGTCTCATGGATGTTTCCTTGACATATTGCTAAGGTTTTACCACGTAAATTTGTCTTGTCTATCATTCCATTTATTTTTCTTTTATATTTCTTTGCAACTAATTTGTGCTGCAATATTTTAAGTTTGTGGGTTTTACGTTTCCATTTCTACAAGTGGTATCAAAGCAATTATTTTGTAGCATTTGTGTTAGGATTCAATGTTTATTTTGTAGCATCAAATGGAAAAGGTTTTGAATGCAAGGCTTGAGGTGGAGAAATTCAATGGGAACAATAATTTTGAGCTATGGAAGCTCAAGATGCGTGATTTGTTAGTGCAACAAGGATTGCACAAAATGTTGGTAGGGAAGTCAAAGAAATTTGCAAATATGACCTATGAAGATTGGGAGGATCTTGATACAAGAGCTCTTAGCACATTTCATTTGTGTTTAGCAAATGATTTTCTTTTCAATATTGTTGGAGAGGAAACAGCAGTAGGCTTATGGAGTAAAATGAAAAGTCTTTATATGACAAAGTCCTTGACAAATAGGATCCACTTGAAGAGGTAGTTGTATAGTTTGTGACCGAAATAAGGTATAAAAATTTTTGATCATTTAAATATTCTCAATACTCTTATATGTCATTTAGCTAGTATGGGTGTAAAAATTGAAGATGAAGACAAGACAGTTATGTTTTGTGTTCATTGCCCAAATCTTGGAATCACTTAGTCACTTCTATTAGCTTTATCTCAACTGATACCCTTGAATTTGATTCAGTTGTGGGATCTTTATTGTTTGAAGAGGTGTGAAGGAAATCTAACATAGAAACCTCCACATCAAAACAAATGGTGGTTAGGGGTCAATCCACAAAAAAGGGGGAAGATTCAAGAGGTACATCCAAATCTAAGTCAAAAAGAAAAAAGGGTAAGGGAAGATGTTGGTACTGCAATAAAGCGAGGCGTCTCAAGAAAGATTGTTGGAAGAAGAAAGAAGACAATGATGACTTCAAAAAGGAAGCAAATCCAGTTGAGACAAGTTTCTAGATACGGTTGATGAAGTTTTATCTGTTTGTAATTCCTTACAATATCATGAGAAATGGTTATTAGATTTTGGTGCTTCTAATCACATGTGTCCACATAATAATTGGTTTTCTTCTTACCAAGCTATTGATGGCGATGTTGTTCTTATGGGAAATAATGTTTCTTGTAAAACTGTTGGGTTTGGGAGCATTAAGATTAAAAAATTTGATGGTATTGTGAGGACATTAATAGAGGTAAGACATGTACTAAAACTCAAAAAGAATTTAAATTCCTTAGGAGTTTTAGATTTTGGAGGTTATAAATTTACAAGTCAAGGTGAATCAATAAAAGTGTCCAAAGGCATTTTGGTAGTCATGAATGTTACAAATATTAGAAACCTTTACAAGCTAGAAGGGAATATTGTAATAAATGAAACGACAATGGTATCTAAGGAAGAAATTAATCTACTCATTTATGGCATCAGCAACTAGGTCATATAAGTGAGAAAGGATTGAAGATACTGTTGAACCGTAAGTTACTTCCAAATCTAAAATCTTTGAATTTGAACTTTTGTAAGCATTGTGTTTATGGGAAGCAATCTAAACAAAAGTTTAAATCAAGTAGTCATACAAGTAAGGGTATTTTAGATTATATTCATTCAAATGTTTGGGGAGCATCCCCTATAGTTTCTTTTGGAGGACCATCACATTTTATGATATATATAGATGACTACTCTAGAAAGGTGTTTGTCTATATTCTTAAAAGAAAATTTAATGTGTTAAGTGTATTTAAGTAGTTTAGATTTTTGGTTGAAAATAGAACAGGCAGATCAATCAAGTGTTTAAGAAAAAATAATGGAGGTGAGTTCACATCTTTGGAATTTGAAAATTATTGTAAGGAAGTGGAATCGAAAGGCATAAAACCACTTTTTACACTCCTCAACAAAATGGTGTTGTTGAACGCATGAATAGGACTCTTCTAGAGAGAGCAAGGATCATGCTCAATAATACCAAGTTTCAGCAAGAGTTGTGGGTAGAAGTAGTCTCTATAGCTTGTTATTTGGTAAATCGGCCACCATCAGTTGCAATAGATTGTAAGATTCTTGAAGAGGTATGGACAGGTCATTCTTGTGATTATTCAAATCTGAAACTTTTTGGTTGTGATGCATATGCCCTTATTTCAAAAGATCAACATTCTAAATTAGACCCAAATCTAAGAAATATGTCTTTTTTGGTTATGGTGATGGAATTAAGGGATACAGATTGTGGGATCATGTTGGTCTTGTCATTGCACTAAAAGGTCGACCTGTCAATGTTCAATACAAGCATCAGTTAAGATCCACGGGAGGTGGTTAGACCATGTCACAAATCCCGAGCACCAAGCTTGAACAACCCAGGGGATGAAGGGCAACACCTTCCAACAATCCCCCCCAGTGCGACCGAGGGATTCAAACCCATGACCAGATCTGATACCAATTGTTGGCTTTATCATTGCACCAAAAGGTTGACCTGTCAATGCTTGATACAAGCATTAGTTAAGATCCACAGAAGGTAGTTAGACCATGTCGTGAATCCCGAGCACCAGCGTTGAACAACCAAGGGGATGAAGGGTGACACCTTCCAATAGATCCTACTACCCACAAAGTCATTATTAGCAAAGATGTAATATTTAATGAATCTCCTCTCATAAAATCAGACATAGTAGAAGTTGACTTAAAACAAGAACAAGTACCTCAACATCAAAAAATTCAATTGGAAACTCATCCATTAACAGAAAACATGGAGCAAGAAGAAGCTTTTGAAGAAGATGAGGATGCAAAAAATCTACAGGAAAATGTGAAAATTCCACAACTAGATCTAAGGAGATCTACACGAGTTAGAAATCCACCTAAAAGGTATGATGACTATGTTTCATCTGTTGCTTTGATTTCTAATGATGGTAAACCTAGTTGTTATCAGGAAGTAGTGGATCGTGCTAAAAATGCTAAATGGAAAATAGAAATGAAAGAAGAAATAGATTCCTTGGAGAAGAATAAAACATGGGACCTTGTAGAACTTCCAAAGGGTAGGAAATTTTTTGGTTGCAAATGGGTCTTCAAATTAAAGAAGGGTGTTGATAATAAAGTTGAAAGATACAACGCAAGACTGGTAGCAAAAGGGTATTCTCAAAAGGAAGGTATTGATTTTCATAAAAAAAATCACCAGTTGTTAAGCTAGTTTCTATTTGAGTTGTTTTAGCACTTTTTGCTTTACTTGATCTTGATTTGGAGCAATTGGATGATAAAAAAATGTTTTTACATGGAGATTTGGATGAGGAGATATATATGGACCATCCAGAAGGGTTTTTTCGAGATCATAATAGGAAATTTGTTTGAAAACTCTGTTGGAAAATGTGCCTCAACTTGCTAGCTTGAACCTCTGTTAAGGACTTGACGAATGTACTCTCCCTACCGTGAAGTCATTCCTTTATCTTTAGCGGCAACACGTTGGTCCTTGGCTTCATTGGAAAAATCATCGCATATCAGTGAGTGACAATGTGTTGTCTCGCCGATATGCCAATATGTGATTGGGAGTTGTGTCGGTGAGACTTGGGGTCATCGATGGAACTTTTCACCGAGCTACACCAATGGACCGATGGCAGATGGAAGCGACTTGGTGGGGACCACAACATAAGCATACCAGCGAACGGGGATCTTGATCTACGGTTGAGATTTGACTAATCCAACGGTGCTCATTTTATTCTGCACTCAGTTAAAGAGAGTACCGACGAACTCTTGTGAACCAAGCAGAATTATCTGAGTGTTTGACACTTGGCGACATGCGAGGTAAGCAGGCTTCAAACACGTGTCGTTGTTTCGGAGAAGCTTGTTGGGAATATTGTAGATGCCCTTTTGATTCCCTGAAAGTGCACAAGATGTGTACACATGTCTTGGTGGACTCTAGCGGTCGGGCGATCGGACGGTTATCACCATACCGAGGTGGTTGTTAGGCCATACCGTAGTAGCTCGGTAGGTGTTGCTCAGGGCACAGTTGACCGCTTTGATAGTCAAAGCGATGGATGAATGGTGTGATGACATGTGGCACGATCTCATTCGTTGATTTTACATCGTTGTTGTAAATCAACTGTCATTGGTCAAATGTTTAAATCTGTGAAAGCAATATGTGCATTAACGGCAAAGTCCGATTCGGTAGTTGACAGAATTTGATTATGGAAAGTAGAAGTGAATGTTGGGCGGCTCGATGCGTGATTGTAGGGTGGTTGATTGAAGTTTGCTGCTGAGAGCTGACATCTTCAAGTAGAGTCTGCAACTTTGTATGTAAACCTTTTTACTGTAATACAAAGTGATTTAGCTTGGTGTGGTGGGTTTTTCTATCGTAAGGGTTTTCCCACGTAAATTTGGTGTTATCTCTATGATTGTTTATTTTTGTTACTCTTGTTATCCTATATGCGTTCATCTTAAGTGCTTGAAAGTTTTAAAAATGGTCTTTGCACTTCTCCTCTATGGTTTTAGCATTAGGAAAGTGTTTCCGCACTGTTTCTTTTCCTTTCAAGTGGTATCAAGGTCTGGCCAGTTGTGTTATCCTTGTTAGTAATGCTAGTTTTTTGTGTTAATACTATTCCAGTGAGAGTCTTGCAAAGTTAGAACCTAGTTATGTTTGAGATGGCGAGTACATCAGGTAGAGAAGAAATTGAAAAATTCAATGGCGGCAACTTTGATTTGTGGAAACTCAAAATGGAAGACTTGCTTGTGAATAGAGACCTTTGGGTTGTTGTGTTTGGAACTATGCCACAAGGTATGAAGCAAGAAGATTGGGACCTCGCAGATAGAAAAGTGAGAGGTCTGATGAGACTTAGTCTGGTCGATTATGTGCTCCTTAATGTCCATGAGGAGAAGTCTGCAGCTTCGTTATGGAAGAAGCTTAGTGATATTTATCAGGGAAAGTCTCTAGTAAATAATTTCTTCCTGAGGAAGAAGTTGTACTCCTTAAAGATGGAAGAAGGTGCATTTGTTGCGGACCATCAAAACTTATTTAATATGGGTCTTGCTCAGTTGACGTATGTGGGTGTGAAGATAGAGGAGGAGGATCATTGCATGCTCCTATTATGTTTCTTACCTGACACTTGAGATCATCTTGTAATGGCTATTGGAAGTACGACCACTAATTTCAAGATGGAAGACATTGTTGCCTCGTTGCTTTCAGAAGAGATGCGAAGGAAGTCTTCAGAGATGACCAAAGAGGCCCTTGTTGTTCGAGGTAGATCGAAGGACAAAGGAAAGAAGAAGGACAAGAAGTCTAAATCCAAATCTGAAGGGAGATCAAAGTCTCCTGGTAAAAAGTCCAAGGTGAAATTTTGGAACTGTGGGCAGCCTGGTCATATCCAAAAGGATTGTAAGGAGAAGAAGAAGAAGAACTCTTCAGATAATGATTCTTCTCAGAGTGATGTAGATGCCTTCATTACAGCCTTGGAAACTCAGGCATCAAATGATGTCTGGTTGGTTGACTCAGGTGCATCTTTCCACATGACATCTCATAGAGAGTGGTTCACTAAGTACGAAAAGTATGATGGTGGAAAGGTGTACTTGGCAAGTGATTCAACACTGGAGATTGTTGTTCATGGAAGAGTCAAAATACAATTCCCTAATGGAAGAATCAAAGGGATTGGTGATGTACTGTGCATACCAGGTTTGGCTCGTAACTTAATTTATGTCAGTAAGCTTAATGATGCTGGTGTGGAAGTTTCTTTCTTGAGTAAAGGATGTAAGATGGCTAGAGGCGCTATGGTGTTGGCTAAGGGTGTACGAACTGACACTCTGTACAAGCTGGATGCACATCCTGTTCAATGCAACAACGTTTCTATAAAGTCAAGCAAAGTTGCTCCTGTAGAGAAGGATGATGGAGCTCTTCTGGGTGAAAATTCCTTGGAGGTGAAACTCCCAGTGGAGAAGACCATGTTGTGGCATCATAGACTCAATCACATATGTGAGAAAGGTTTAAAAACCTTGAAAAATAAAAATCTTGTTGAAGGGCTTGTTGATTGTAACCTTGAGTTCAATTTTTTTGAACATTGTATCTATGGGAAGGAACACTGTGTTTCATTTTATTCGAGTCCTCATAAATCTTCTAGTGTACTGGATTATGTTCATTCTGATATGTTTGGTCCAGTTAATGTTCCTTCATTATCGAAGTCTAAATATTATGCTTCTTTTATTTATGACTATTCGAGAAGGGAATTTGTATACTTCCTTCAAAGTAAATCAGAAATGTTCAGTCGGTTTAAAGAATTTAAAATTTTGGTAGAGAATCAGACTGGAAAGAAAATTAAATGCTTGAGGATGGAGAATGGCGGTGAGTTTTGTTCTACAGATTTTGAAAGGTATTGCAAAGACCATGGGATTAAAAGGCATAAAACTAAACCTTATACTCCACAGCAAAATGGATTTGCTGAAAGGTTGAACAGAACATTAATGGAGAGAGCGAGAAGTATGTTGAATAGTGTTGGTCTGGAGCAGAAGTTCTAGGCTGAGGTTGTGGCTACAGCATGTTACCTGGTAAATTGTTCACCTTGTTCTGCTCTTGTTGACAAAACACCTTTGGAAGCATGGTCTGGTAAGAAGCCCTCTCTGAAACATATTCGTGTCTTTGGTTGTGAGGCATATGCATATGTGCCAAATGAGAAAAGATCTAAGTTGGAGAACAAGCCTATTAAATGTATCTTCATAGGCTATTGCGTTGGTGTGAAGGGATACAAGCTTTGGAATCCTGATACTGAGAAAGTTTTGTACAGCAGAAGTGTAATATTTCGTGAGCTGAAACCTTCAATAATTGATCCACAATTGGAGACAGATAAAAGAGAAAAGAAGAATGATGTAGTTTAAATTTCTCAAACTCCAGAAAAAGAGGAACTACATGGTGTACCTAAAACTGAGGAGAGTTCAAGCAGTTTTGAAAGTTCTGAAGATGAAAAACCACAACCTCAGCCAGTAAAAAGGTCTACACGTGAAAAATGGCACCCTAATAGGTATGGTTTCTCTATGTTAGATTTGAATTGTGCCTATGCTTTGATTACTAGCACTGATGAGCCTAGGACTGTAAAAGAGGCAATTAACATGTCTAATTCAAATTCCTGGTTGGAAGCCATGAATGAAGAAATGGAATCATTACAGAAAAATAAAACCTGGGATTTGGTACCTTTGCCTGAAGGGCAAAAGCCTATTGGTTGTAAATGGGTATTTAAGAAGAAGATTGGTCTAGATGGCAGTGTTGAAAATTATAAAGTGAGGTTGGTTGCAAAGGGGTATTCATAGGTTGAGGGAATAGATTATGGAGAAGTATTTTCCCCTGTAGCAAAGCTGACGTCTATCAGATTTCTTTTTTCATTGGCAGTCGTGTATGACTTAGAAATCAAGTAGATGGATGTGAAGACAGTTTTTCTCCATGGAGAGTTGGAAGAAGAAATTTATATGTCCCAGCTTGAGCACTTCATTGAAAAAGGTAAAGAAAACCTGGTCTGCAAATTAAAGAAATCTTTGTATGGTTTGAAGCAATCTCCTAAAATGTGGTACCAGAAATTTGACACTTTTGTGTTGTCTATGGAATTTGTGAGATCAAATTTTGATCATTGTGTGTATTATAAATCTGAAAATGATCGTTTGCTTATTATTACCCTGTATGTGGATGATATGTTGTTCATAGGAAATAGTAAGACTATGATTTCTGATCTTAAATCTCAGTTGTCTGCAAAGTTTGAAATGAAAGATCTGGGTGCAACAAGGTATATTCCGAGGATGGAAATAACCAAGGACAGAATGAGTAGAAATCTTTGGGTTAGCCATAGTAAGTATGTTAACACTATTTTGAAGAGATTTGGTATGAATGATTGCAAGCAGCTAGTTGTTCCAGTCTTGTAGGGAATGAAGCTATCTGTTGAAGATTTTCCAAAATCTGCTACTGAGATGGAGGACATGACCAAGGTTCCTTTTTCAAGTGTTGTAGGCAGTTTAATGTATGCAATGATCTGTACAAGGCCAGACATTGCCCAAGCAATGGGAGTTCTTAGCTGTTTTATGGAAAATCTGGGAAGGACACATTGGGATGTTGTGAAGAGAGTGTTTAGATATTTAAAGGGAACTTCAGAATATGCTTTGTGTTACCATGGAAATTTGGTTGGTTCACAGAGAACACTCAGAATTCATGGATATGTGTATTTTGATTAGACAGGGGACATTGATAGCAGAAGATCCACCAGTGGTTACACTTTCATGTTAAATGGTGGTACAATCAGTTGGATGAGCAAGCGACAGGTTGTAGTCGCTTTGTCCACTATGGAGGTAGAATACATGGCAACAATGCACGCTTGTAAATAATTTGTTTGGCTGAGTCGTTTGTGTTCTGATATTGGTTTTAATACAAAGCATATTACAATTTGTTGTGACAATCAGAGTGCCATTTTTTTGGCAAAGAACCCTACTTTCCATGCTAGGAGGAAGCACATCAATGTGCAGTATCACTTTGTTTGAGATATGGTGGAGGATGGAAAGGTCAGTTTAGAAAGGGTGAATACTTTGAAGAATGTTGTTGATGCATTGACAAAGCCAGTGAGCACAAACAAGTTCAGATGGTGTGCAAGTTCGATGGGCCTTGGGGCCTATGGTTGTTAGTAAATTTGAAGTCTGGAGGAAGCCAGTAAGTCTTCGTCAAGTGGGAGCTTGTTGAAAAATGTGCCTCAACTTGCTAGCTTGAACCTCTGTTAAGGACTTGACGAATTTACTCTCACTACCATGAAGTCATTCATTTATCTTTGGCAGCAACACGTTGGTCCTTGGCTTCATTGGCAGAATGATCGCATATCAGTGAGTGACAATGTGTTGTCTCACCGATATGCTGATATGCGATTGGGCGTTGTGTCGGTGAGACTTGGGGTCATCGGTGGAACTTTTCACCGGACTACGTCGATGGATCGATGGCCGATGGAAGCGACTTGGTGGGGACCACAGCATAAGTGTACTGGAAAACAAGGATCTTGATCTATGGTTGAGATTTGACTAATCCAACGGTGCTCGTTTTGTTTCGTGCTCAATTAAAGAGAGTACCGACGAACTCTTGTGAACCGAGCGGAATTATCTGAGTGTTTGACACTTGGTGGCATGCGAGGTAAGCAAGCTTCGAGCACGTGTCGTTGTTTAGGAGAAGCTTGTTAGGAATATTGTAGATGCCCTTTTGATTCCCCGAAAGTGCACAAGATGTGTACGCATGTCTTGGTGGACTCTGGCGGTCGGGCGATTGAACAATTATCGCCATACCATGGTGATTGTTAGGCCATACCATGGTAGCTCGATAGGTGTTGCTCGGGGCACACGTGATGGCTTTGATAGTCAAAGTGATGGATGAATGGCATGACGACACATGGCTCGATCTCATTCGTTGATTTTGCATTGTTGTTGTAAATCAACTGTCATTGGTCAAATGTTTAAATTTTTGGAAGCGGTATGTGTATTAACTGCAAAGTTTGATTCGGTGGTTGACAAAATCTGATTATGGCAAGCAGAAGTAAATGTTGGGCGGCCCGATGCATGATTGCAGGGCGGTTGGTCAAGGATCGGTTTTGCATGTCAGACAGAGGTGTATAATTAAGACATCTGATTGGTTGGTAAGGAATGAATGTGATGTAAGACTTGTAACAGTCAGATACATAGGCATAGAGACTAAGGTGATGGAAGCTAGTTGTGATTCATTGTATGCAGTAATAGCATTGGAACAATGAAGAGGTTGACTGAAGTTTGTTGCTGAGACCTGACATCTTCAAGTCAAGTCTGCAAATTTGTATGTAAACCTTTTTTCTGTAATACAAAGTGATTTATCTTGGTGTGGTGGGTTTTTCTCTCGTAAGGGTTTTCCCACATAAATCTGGTGTTATTTATGTGATTTTTTATTCATGTTACTCTTGTTATCCTATATGTGTTCATTTTAAGTGCTTGAAAGTTTTAAAACTGGTCTTTGCATTTCTTCTCTATGGTTTTAGCGTTAGGAAAGCGTTTCCGCACTGTTGATTTTCCTTTCAAACTCAAAAATTCATTGTATGGCTTGAAGCATTCTCTCAAGCAATGGTACAAGAATTTTGATTCCTTCATGGTGAGCTAAAATTTTACAAGGAGTGAGTATAACCATTGTGTTTACTTTAAAAGTTTGAAAAATGGTTTATTCATTATCTTAGTATTATATGTTGACGATATGCTTGTGACAAGCAAAATAATAGTTGATATCAATGCTTTAAAGGCTTAGATGGCTAGGACTTTTGATATGAAGGATCTAGGAGCAACCAAAAAAAAATGGGTATGGAAATACATAGAGATAGGGAACATGGTAAGCTTTGGTTATCGCAGTAGAAGTATGTGGAGAAAATTCTCATAAGATTCGGTATGATGAATGTGAAACCAGTAATTATCCTTTTAGCTTCTCATTTTAAGCTTTCTTCAAGTTAATATCCTAGTGATAAAGACAAAAAGGATTATGTCTTTTGTCTTGTATGTTAATGCAATAAGAAGTTTAATGTATGCAATGGTATGTACTAGACCAAATATTTCACGTGCAGTTAATGTTGTCAGTAGATACATGGAAAATCTAGGTAAAGAGCATTGAGCAGTAGTGAAATGGGTGCTTCGGTATCTTAGAGGTGCAAGTGATTATTGTATCACCTTTTATGGTTGTAGTGGTTCAGTTTGTGATTATGTTGATTCAAATTTTGCAAGTGATTTGGACAAAAGGAGATCTACATCAGGTTATGTCTTTACTCTTGCAGGAGGATTTATTTGTTGGATGTCAAAGCTTCAAGAAATGGTTGCTTTATTCACTACTGAGGTAGAGTCTATAGTTGTCTCACATGTATGCAAAGAGGCAATTTGGTTGAAAGGTCTTTTGGGTGGGTTTGGAAAAGTGTAGGACAAGGTGATTGTATTTTGTGATAGTCAAAGTGCTATACATCTAACTTAAAATCCAGCTTATCATAGTAAGACTAAGCATATTGTGATTAAATTCCATTTTGTAAGACAGGTTATTGATGGAGGTGGAGTAACTCTTGAGAAAGTTCATAGACTAAAAAATTGTGCAGACATGTTTACTAAACCAGTGCAGTTAGATAAGCTAAAGTGGATTTTGGCTTCTCTTGGCTTGTAGAAAAGGTGATGAATAGGCATGGGAAAGTATTAGGCACATTGTTGTCAAGGTGGAGGTTGTCGGATAATGACAACAAAATAGAAAGAAAGCAAAATTTTATCTTTGGAAAAGATAAAGATTTAAAACAAAAGGATAAAAACAAAACAATAAAAAATAAAGTTATTTTTTTCTATGTTTGACACAGGTTGAAGATATACAATTCGAGAGCAACAGCTATGTGAAGGTTGTAAACAGTTTCTCTGAGCAATAAGAATATTGATACTTTGCCCCATGGATGTTTCCTTGACATATTGTCAAGGTTTTACCACATAAATTTGTCTTGTCTATTATTCTATTATTCTATTATTCCATTTATTTTTCTTTGTAACTAATTTGTCTTGCAATATTTTAAGTTTGTGGGTTTTATGTTTCAATTTCCACAACACAAACAACTTTTTATCTATACAATTATACAAACTATATGGACGTATGGATGTTATACAGTTGTACAAATTTTTGTACAAGAACCAAGAGGCCCTACAAAAACATCAAAAATTTCCTTTGAGCAATATACTAAGTTTTATATCAAAATTCATCTACTGGTCACTTATTTTGTCCCAAGAGAACCTATAAAAACTTAGACTTCTAAAACCACTCAAAAGGATGTTAAAACCTACAAAACCAAGTTAATCAAAATCCACTACAAAACACAAAGCACACACTGAACTTAGATAAGGGTAGAGTTCCCAATGGAGTCGTCATAATGTAATACTCTAGTTTGAAATGCAAAATAGAAACAAACAAGAATGAAAGTTTATGTTCAAACCAAAATAAAACCTCAAATAGAGCTCAAAATGAAGTTCAAAACAAGAAAATAACATAAACAACCAATTCAAAGTTACCAAAGAACTCCATTATAGACTTGATTTTCTCCAAGTGATTGAAATGTGGATGCTCTTATTGCACGAAATGATGCTTATTTTGATAGCATATACTTAGCTCAAAATGTGACGATGAATGAATTAGAGTTCTTTAATTTACACTTTTTTTGGTGAGGCAATGGAAGGTAGAGATGTGATAGAGAGTGGAGGGTTGTATTGTTAGAATGTGAAGGATTGAAATGGAGGGTTGTGATGGAAGTTGTTTGAATGGAGGTAGTTGCAACCATGAGGGATGTAAAAGACAAGTGTACCTAGGACTCCTTTATTCTTGAAAATTGGTGTAGATAATATTACAACCATGAGGGATGTGGAGGACAAGTGTTCTTTAGTGTTATTTATTCTTGGAATTGGTGAAGAGAATATAGCTATAATTAAAGAATACTAATATTTAATTATTTAGCCATGTGAGATGGAAAATAGGTGTAAATAATAATAAAATTATTTATTTATGTAAGTGATGTGAAAAGGACTAATTATTTAATTAGGTGGCGTCATAAAATGAAAGGGGTTTGCTAAGTGATGTATTTGATCGATTAGGATAAGGGTATGCTAAAGAAATATTTAGGTGTCTATAAATAAAATAGCTTTGCCTTTTTTTCATCTATTTATTTATGTATTTGTAGTAGTTTAAATAGATAATATTTAATATTCATATTAAAAATAAAACAATTTGTTAAAATGATAATTTATTTTCATTAAACTACCAATTCCTAATTTGTCTTCATGTTATTTTGATTTACACATTTTATTAATAAATTTCTTATTTTGAAAAATGGCTATGTACTTTATAGGTTAACATATGAAATAAATAATTAGTTTTATTTTCCTTTCTTTTCTAAACTTGTAGAAAAAATGGCTCTTCAACTAAAATAATTTAAGAAATAAAGTTACACTTAGATTTTTGGAATAATTTATTTTTATAAAATTGTTACAATTATACTTATACACTTAAGATGTGGACTATCTAATTTATTACAATTATAGACAATTAATATATCTTTTTTAAATACATCTAACTTATGTCATAAATTTCAAAAATTTCAAAGTAGGCACTTCATATTTCTCTAGATCTTATAAATAGATTATGGATGGATGTATTTAAGAAACCTACACTAGTACAATTACTTTTAAATTTGATTCTATAAAAATGAAATTGGTAGATGAAAGTATAGATCTTTCTCTCTACAACATAATGATTGGTCATCGTGTAATCCAAAAGAATGAAAAAAAGTATTGATTAATCTAAAAAACATTTGATATACAATATATATCTTCTCATCCTTTCCTTGTTTTGTAGTCTCATAACACATTATGTAATTTCCTATCGATGTAACCGCATCTTCTTCAAATGCAAATATTAATCTTACAATCTCATTTCCTTTGTATAAACCAATTGTTCATGGTATATATTATAAATCACATCCTAATTATGATTGTAATGACTTATGTTCGCTTTCTAATACCAAATAGATTCTATCGCTATTTCAAAACTATTTATATTTGTGGAAGATGTATATTGTTGTCCCTTCCTAATTATAATTGTTAATACATTATGTACACTTTCCATACCAAATACAACTTCTCACTTTTTTGAAACCAATTATATTTTTACATAATGTGATAAGTATTACATAAACTTGTCACATAGGTTGTCAATAGAACAATTATATTACAAAAGACTACCAAAATCTTTTTTCATATTTGTATCTTTGAAATATTAGAAAAAAAAATCTTTAACCTACTTAATTTTATTTTGACATGCATCATCCTAATAGTTCACATACAAATTAAATATAGTAAAAATCAATCCATTTCCTTTTTCTTACTCTTTTAAAAACAAAAACAAAAAACAATTATATTACTATTTATGCATTGACTTATTCTAACCTTATTTCTCTTCCAAACATCTTAAATGTTCAATTCCCCTACTAAATCTCCCATTCCACAACACCACCATAATTCCCCTACTAAATCTCCCATTCCACAACACCACCATAATTCCCATATACAAATATGAAAATAAGCCAAATTTTCTTAAATTAAACCATATTTCTCTAACCAAATATTCAACATCTAGAATGCTCAACTCCCCTACTAAATCTACCATTCACCACCACAAATATAATTATCAATATACAAATAAAAAAATAACCCAAGTTTTCTTAAAGTAAGTCATATTTCCTTACCCAAATATCTAACATCCAAAATACTCAGCTCCCCGCTAAATTCACATTGATCTACCATTCATCACCACCATCATGTGACCATAATCACGTGTACAAATGTGAAAAGTAACGTAAATTTCCTTAAATTAAACCATCTTTCCTTACCCAAATATCTTACATCCAAAAAGCTCAAACTCCCCCCTAAATTAACCATTCCTCACCACCACCATGTGACCATAATTCACGTGTACATATGTGAAAGTAACACAGATTTTTTTAAAATTAAGCCATGTTTCCCTACACAAATACCTAACATCCTGTGCATCTTTTGTTTCCAATTCATTGTCTTTAAATTGATCTAGTTAAAAACAATCCCAAAAAACCCTTTCGTAATAAGTCCCCTTTAAATCAATCAAAAATTCTTAGTTTTTTAGATATCACAAATTTCACCATCATAAATTAAACTAATGTTTTATTTTATTTATATTGTATTATTAATTCCAACTCTAAATCCAATGTTTATTTTATAAAGTTAATCCCGATTCTGAACCCAGTGTTACTGTTCATATTATTTATATTAAAAAATAAAATGGAGTGAACTGCTTCCTTCAATATTCAATGTTCTAAAACCCATCGATTATCGTTATAATCCACTCCAGAAGGACAAAAGATACCAATATATATGAGATGGTATCTATCAACAATAAAGATTTATTTTTAGTTATATATTATTTCCGTGGTTGAAACGAAAAAGAAATTTCACGGACACTTCAAAGCTAATGACTAAAAATATGCGTGTGTTCCATATAAAGCATCATAGAGAGACATCAGAATATCAAGTAAACATTGAGAGGACGCGTAAAGCCCCTTCTAGAATGAAAGCGATGTTCTCTTGGACAATATCATGACGTTTAGAAGGAATCTTAAGCTCTCCTCATAAAGCATGGAAAGATGTTATTTGAGGGGAAAAAAGGCTGGCCTGTCCGTCCCACCGCCATCCCTTCACAATCCCGTATAGCTAAACTTTTACAGTGGTGGAATTTTCTCATAATGGCGAGATGTGATATGTGTGTATAAACCAGTATATAACGAAACGAGACATTCCTGAGTATATATGTATGTGCGCGCTTGCTTTTTAAGTGTCTTGTAAATTGTATTTAGGAGCAAAATGGAGGCCATTTCTTCACATTTGCTTTGCTTGTGGAAGATGTTCTGGCAGAAAATGCAACTCGTGTATTTTTGCCCTTTCTATGGTATGCAGAGACGCAAACAAGTTAATTTTGTTGTTCTCAGAAATTGAAATGGGCAGTATGACTGCCAATCAAAAGGATATCATAATAGATTTAAACAACAATTCGTCAAAATTTGACAAAGGCCTTCCTTCAATTTATGATACATTTGTAACGTTACACAACCCAAAAGGCCATATGACAACATTCGCTTTACATAACACGACTTCAAATCCTTTCTGGAGCAGATTCTCTTGATTGTACTCGTACGTGTATGCATGGGAGTTATTCCTCCCCTCCACTTACTTTCCACAGAATAGATACTAAGGATGAAAAAAATGGTAAGAATTGTTTGTATGGTACACCTGTGAAGACTGCACTGGTTCTGTTACATTACACTGCTGTCCATGTCCACATTTTATCGTATGCACAATTTTACTTGCTCGGGGCAAAAGCAATGCTAAGCTATAGCTGCCACCCTCCTCGAATATGCCTCGCTCCACAGCCTGCATATAGATCCCAACAGAACGTTACTCTTATTTGGTGAAACAAAGTAATTCCACATCTATACATGTTACATACTTTTGGAGCAACTGAAGTATATAAACTCATTAGATTTTTGTTGTACTAAAAGGTAAAATGAAAATCCCTTTTCATTTTGTTTAACCAGCTGTAGTTTTAGATGAATTTGACATGTGGAAATTAGGTAACTTCAAGATTTGTCAAACAAGTAAATTAGTTGTTGCTAGCATTTCGCTTGTAGGAGGAGATCTAATGAAACGCACTCACAGTCCATAAATTAATGGAGTGCTATAACGGAATCATATCACATCTAGGCCCCCGCTGATCACTAAAGGTTCCAAAAGCCACTTGAAGAACCAGCTCATAGACCTGCACGTATCAGGCAGACTTGCACTAAATTACAGTCTCATACTATTGATCTACCATGATTTGTTTAGTACTTAATCAACCTAGAAAAAGACTCTTGGATTTTCAAATATAAGAATCAAGGCATGCTACTGACCACACTCCTTAAAACATGGCAACCCTACCTGATGGCCTACAATAGATTCAATTTGAATTCCCAATTCTGGGGAATTCTGCACTCCTACAGTGGTAATTCTTCTTTCATTAGATTTTGTCAGAAACCTTCAACCTTGAGCTACATTTCATGAAAAGCAATATATTTTCTGCATTTCATTTTGGTATTAAACCAAACTAATGTCAGTACCTACTAGATAAACACTCTCTCAGAGCGTGCAACTAATTTTTTGGTTAAACCAAAGAAACTTGAACGTTTTCCAAAAAACCCAGTTTTAAATGTTAGGCTAAACTCGTACCATAGCCATTGATACTACTGAGGGATAATTAATAAAAGCATGGAACTGAAGGTCAGATCAAATGCACCAACATTTTTATACTCACCCATGTTCTACTACCAACAAAGATTCATTGAGTTCTGTTCTTAGCTCCTAGCGGGCAATGCCTTTGATCCTGCACCAGGAGAATTTGCATCCTCTCCCTCTGAATCGCTTCCAGAAGAGCTCCCAGAATCAGAATCTGGCATAAAAACATATATGGCCCACATGTTAATTTTTGCGTATACTCCCCAGATAATAAACCAAAGAAGATGCAAATACACTCCCCAAAACATGGCACAAGCAAACATCACATCATGCAATCGGCAACGCACAATGACCACCGAAAAGTTAGAACTAAAACTAATAATTAGAACAGCGAACATACCACTTGAAGAAGAACCAGAATCGCTGCTAGAGCTACTGGAACTGCTTGATCTGCTTGCGCATCCCCCATCCTTATCTTTATCAATCTCTACGGGAGGGAAATTAGTGGATGGCATGTCATCGTCTATATCAACATCCTCTTCACCTTGATCCCCTGTTAAATCGAAAGACACGCTTATGAAAATACAAATTAACCCGGACCAACCCAAAAATATTCATGTCCATGTGAATTTCAATATTAGCCCAACCCTACTCAACGATCCAATCTCAAACAAACAAATCTCCCATTGAGTTTCATCCCAATCCAACCTAAAAATTTGACCTAGAAAAATCGGTCCAAAAAATACAGCTCAGAAATCTTACCCTTCTTGTTGGCTTTCTTTGAGGTATCATCCGGCACAGCATCAGGGGACTGCAAAATAGAAAAGGGCAAGAATTTATAGTCAACAACACAAACACAAACGCCTTCATTTAGTAAAGAGAGTCACATAAAAATTTGGGAAAAACATTCCTACCTTTTCCCTCCTTATAACCTCGTTATTTGCATTTGTAGTTGCTTCTTGTATCTGTTCGGCCCCATTTGTTGTTTTTTTCTTGTTCTTGCTCATATTCTTCTTACAGTTATTGACAAACCTGTCAAGCTCCCAAAGCGTTTCCGTATCAAAGCAATCAATATCGACCTCTATCTCATCCTCCTGCTGGCACAATGCGGGATTTCTCTTCTTGATGATCTGAACAATATTCTCCAGCTTCTCCGGAGGTAGGCTCTGCAAGCTGGTACTCAATTTCTGCTTCTCCTCGAAGCTCATTTCTCGCTTTTGTGGGTCTTTAGCCTTAGGTTTTTTGGGAGCAGGGGTTCGAACCGCAGAGCTACTCTTCGGCTTTGTTGCCTTGGGTGGAGGCGGCGATGGGCCAAGTATGGGTTCGGTTTTTTTCAGATTTTTCTTCTGTATCTCATTGATGGGTAGTTGTTTCACATTCTGACCAACACCGCCATGGAATCGGTCGTCCGACCATGAATTAAACTGAAACTGCCTCTTCTCGTGCTCATATTTTTCAATAAGCGGCTTCCACCGCTCTTCAAAAAACTGAAGCAAAAGCTTAGCCATGTTATGAACATCATGCCCTTCTGGATTATATGTCATGGCATTATTAAAAGTCAATCTTATATCCGCCGCAAAATCAAGAGGCGACCCATACTGACCCTCATTAAGCTTTGATTTCACAGTGCCAAGATCCATGGGATGCCTAATTATTGTGTTATAGTCATGTAAACCTAGCCCAACCACATCCACCGGAGTATTGAAAACCCACGCGAATTTGTGTTTAATCAGCCTCGTGAGCAACACCCCGCACTGTTTCATCATTTCTGTCAGCTGTTTACCAGCAATCGGATTAGCCACCGGCCTCTTCGTTTCCCTTCCATCCATCTTTCCCTGTGCAGATCTTTTATGAATACCAGACTTTTTATTTTCCGGAGGTGGCATCTTATCCTTGCCGGTAAGAAACTCCGAGTTTCGATAGTACTGATTCGCCTTTGGAGTCCGTTTTTCCTTTGCAACTCCACTGTCACACCCCACGGTCATATTGCTCTCAATACTAAGCGGCAAAGGCCGTTGACCATGGGTTAATCCTAAACCTTGGTTACCCGCCAAACCCGAGGTCACTTCTTTACCACCGTAGTTATTGCGCGCATCGTTTCCGGAAAATTGAGAAGCGCTATAGCTAGCGTTGACATTGGAATATCCACCCCCGCCGCACCTTAACTGCACTTCCTTGGCCTCTAACCTACTGTACAAACTCCTAACCTGTTCTAACTCCTGTGTTAACTTTCTCCTTAAGTCTCGAACCTTATCTGCAGAAAAAGAACTAACATTAAAAGAAACAAAAGTGTCCACGTTACGCAGGCCCCCATCCATGGCTGCAGCGTCATGGTTAACGTTGATGGATTTCCTGTTAAAGCTGGAAGAATCATCGGACGCCATTGCCGCCACCTCTAGCCTATCGTGGCCGCCACCAACCAAAACCAGGTCACGGCTGCTGCCACCGGCCAAAACCAACTCACGGCCGCCGCCGCCGGCCATGACTAGCTCACGGCCGCTGTTGCCGTTACCGTTGCGTGACTGATGGAAATCGAACCCGGGCTTCGATGAACCCGTCTTGCCTGAACCCTTCCTCATGTAAACCTTTTTCTCCGCCCAACGGTGCTGCTGATCCCGCGTCTCATCTCGACTCGCCAGCAGCGCGGAAGCCATTCATGCGAAGACAATTTTCCGGTCGCATCAGCAGCATCAAAAAACCTCAGATCCCTCCCTATACGGCTCATAGAATTATTGCTTCTCACGACCTGAAACCCCAATAATGATCTCTACAGTCAGGGTTCCGGCCTACACCGGATCGAGCCAGCAGCTTTAGGCCACGGTTCTGTGGCCGGATCGGTAAGGCCAAATCCCGGCAGAGCTTCTGAAGGCCAGATCCGCAAGATTAAGTACCAAATGAGCTCGCACAAGCAGAGCTCCAAGAACGCCTTTATAGGCCTTGTGATTTGAGATATTTTTTGTCGGCAAAAATCTCACCACTAGGCGCTGGAAAATTTGCCTCGGATTTCTGAAGAAATCGGGAGGAACAGCACCAATTGCCGCAAGCAGAAAAATTTACAAGAAAGAGAAAGCGAGGACAAAAATAAGGGTAAGGGTTTCACAGGCTAACCCTCGATGCGATAATCTGCGACCTACACCGTCTCTTCTTAAAGGCGGTAAGGCTGCCCGCCATCTCCTCGGGCAGCATCCCCGCCGTCCATCTGATCTCCCCAACGGCCCTGGGGAGTCCCCACATGCCCGTCCCAGAGTACCCTCCAATGCCTCATCGACGGCCGGGATGCACTCTCATGCTTCTTGAACACTTTCGGCACGTGTCGTTGCCACCGCCGTTGGTTTTCCAAAGATCGCGTTTTTAAGGGTTTCAACTGGTTTTATTTTATACTAGTCGGTATACAAATTGAAGTCGAGTTTTTAGGGCAACACTTTTGTCCGTCGGTATCATGGGTCACATCTGGATGACGTGGATCATTACGTCACTTAAGAAAACTCCGCGTAGCGTCCCCCTACTTGGGATGCCAGCTGTATTGGCTATAAAGATTTTTTTTCTTTTGCGCGCCCCCTTTTTGGTTGAAGCTCATTAAGAAAATAGGGTTTTCACAGGAAGGAATTCATGGCAGCCACAAAATGTGAAATCCTTTGCAGCGCTTTCATCCATAATCTATCTGGAGAGTGATGGGAAAGCAGAAGTAGATTCTTTGGTTTCGTAAGGAGACACGAGGGTTAGGTCGTGGGTAGTGGAAAGCATGGTCTGGAAGAGTAAAACCCCCACGAAGACGAAACAAGAGACTTTCAGATATGGTTGGTACTCGTTATGGGGAGCAAACCTCCATGTGCTTCAACTCAAATCAATCAACTATTAAATGGGGAGGTGCAACATTTTTTTCTTTTTCTTATCAGTTTTGAGATTTTTTTGTTTTTAATAGTATTTAGTCATGTTTTTGACATTAATTTATTTATTTATTTTGAGGAAAAAGATGCATTGTAAGAGTAGGTGCAACTTGAAATGACAAAATTAGGGTGAGAGAACTCAGCAATGAGTATGGGAAAAAGTAGGACAAGAACATAGGTAAAGTTTCAAGGAAGATATTTTTTCTTTTTTTCTTTTCTTTCTATATTCAATTTGTACTTATATGTTTTTGTTCACAAAACAAAATGGAAAAAATTGTGACACTAATGGATATAAAATGGAAGAAATAAATATTAAGTTTTAGATTCACTTGGGCATTCATCAAAGTGTGGGAGTGTTGTGGGTGAAGAAGAATGACCGCAAACCCATTTGAGTGCCCCTCCATTGTCTTGAAACCTAAAGCAAGAGCATCCTTGGGCACCGTTGAATTCTTATATTATTCAAGAAAGTGACTTTTGAGGTTTATTTCAATTGTTTGTTTATATGTTAAATTTGTGGTTACCAATCTCCAACAAACCCCAACTATGAATTGGTTAAACGGTTTTGATAGTAGTTAAGAATAATTATTGAATGTCATGTTAATGTTTGAGGACAATTGCAATAAAATATTATAATTTGTTTTGTAAGCATCTTCTAAGTGGATAGGTTTGCATAGTTGTGATTATTTTGTTTGTGATGAATTATTTATAGTGTGCACCAACAAAGGAGTGATAGAGAAGTTTCGTTGGACCAATGATGACACACTTTGAGCATTGCAAGGAGATTCTTCACCATCATTAGCATTTAGATTTTGAAGTTTTTACCACTGACTACCTATATGTTTCATTATGTTTTCGGCTTAGCATCATCTTGTAGTTGATACAAATCATTTGAGAAGTTAGAGAATGGTATTTATATGATATTTGGGATTGTTTGCAAGTGACAAGGGAGACAAAGAAGAGGAAAGTGTACTTTGAGAGTTAGAGAGTCCAAGGGAAGGATGGCAGTATGTGATGGGGTTGATATTGAAGTAGGAGCTTAATAGAGGGACATGTAAGAGCATAGTAGATCTCATTGTAGCAAAGAATTTTTATAATTTAGAAGTTGTATTGTAGTTTGAGCTTTCACAACAAAGTAGTGTAGAGGTTTTTCTACTTGAATTATCATTATACAACAATTACAACAAGATGTGGAAATTGTAACACTATAATTGCATAGGAGTCTAATGTGTGTGGCTTGGAATGTGAGAAGCCTATTGTGGCCAATTTGTAATCATGATGATAATTGTGCAAGTATAAAATACACGAGAAAGATGTTCTTGTGAATTTTGTCGATATATTGTGGTGTTTTGATGTTTTGGCTACATTGTTGGATGGTACCTAATTGGATCTTCCACCAAAGACAAAAAAACAAATTTCAAGGGGAGTAGAGTGCAATCATGTCATATTTTCCACAAAGATTTTAGAGAGAGTCACACCATGGTATATAGTCACCTCTTGGGCATTACAGGACAATGGTTAAGGTTTGTCCAAATATAAAGAAGAGTGAAAAGATAGAAGTTAATATATTATTTATAGAGACAAAGCAAAGTCTAAGGATATGCCAATGTTAATATAGTTTGCACAATCAACTATCATCATGGTTGCTAATGGTTTTGGTGATGTTTCAGCAAAAGGAAAGAGAAAGACTAGTGGTAATGAGAGAGCAAGGATAGTTGCAAGTATGCTTAATTTGCAAGCATGGGATGTGGCAAAGTCTTTCATTGCCAATTTTTCTTTCCTCATGTCACCTCATTTCATGTGGCACATTCTCCTTATTTCAAACAAATGTTCAAAGATGCAATTTTTAGTAGTCCCTCATTTACCCCTTACAGAACATAAACTATGCACTATCCTCCTTGATAAAAAATATTCTAAGGTGAATTTAGTGATGGAGGACATGAGGCAGACTTAGATGAGTATGGGTTTCTCTATTAGCATTGTTGGGTGGACCAATATTAGACATCAACCACTCCTCAATTATAGTCACATGTGCAATGCAAGGATGTAGTAGACTTTCAATTCATGTTTTGAAGAGGTCATAAAGGAGGTTAGGGCCTCAAATGTTGTATAGGCGGTCACTAATTTGGCATGTGTGTGATAAGTAATTGTCATAATGGTAGAGGGTCTTAGAAGCACATATTTTGGACCCCATGTTGTGTTGATGTATTGAACAACATATTGAAAAGCATAAGAAAGATAGATCTAGTAAAGCAAGTGGTAGAAGCTGGAGATATATTTAGATGTTCATTTGCAACCACAACACCTCAATTGTTTCCCTTATAAATTTTTTGAGGAAGGAATTCCTTGAACCAATGGAGATTAGATATGTCAATTATTTCATTGTGTTAGAGAGGATGCTTGATGTGCATAAAGGCTCTATGGTTGATGATGTTTAATCTAGAGTGGGATAGTTGACCTAATGCAAAAACTATTGAAGGAAAAGGTAAAAAAAAAATCCTCAATAACAATTAGCAATCCACTGTGAAGTAAGAGAATTGTTTTTATTAAATTATTAATTTAGTGTTTGTAACTTGATAATCCTATCCATTTTTGTATTAGCATCTACTCCTTGTCATTTAAGTTTTATTATTTTTTTTAATTATTTGTAAATGTGTTTGCTCATTTATTTCACTTGTTGTAGATGTAATTAGATATGCTTATAGAAACTCTCCTAGTCTTGGAGAGATTTAAGGTATATTTGATAGCAAACTTGGGTGTATAAATCAAGAAATTTGTGACAGTGACACTAATTTGAGAATATATGAGTAGCATATCAAGCCCATTGTGATGAGGCAATGGAACACTATGAACACCCCACTTCATATGGAAACCTTTGTTCAAAATCCCATTTGGAATGCACCAAAGGCTAGGAAGCTACCTCCTTGTGATAATGAAGAGGTGAAAGAAGAGTTCATGAAAATTAAATATTTATTCAAGTGAGGATTCAACTTTACTTCACACACAATGGCTCACCTTTGCTAATCTATGTGGTCCAATATTCACCAAACTAGAGGCAGAAGTAGACAAAATTGCATTAGTTCAAAGTGATCCTATTATATATACACGACAAGGATACACTAGAGTTAAGGATGTTTGTCATTCACCTCATTTCACACACTATCAATTCATCTACATTCCAAAGAGGAATTGGTCCATTACTACACCCTTAATACCATAGTGTGTATATGGTTATGAGTAGTCAATTTGTGGCTACATTGACTCTTAATTAAGTTATATGATCATTATTTTATTCTTAACTAGATATTTAGGTCATCATAAGTGTTATATTTAGGTAACTAATTCAGTTTGGGTGGCATCCAAGGCATAAGCAAGGTATATATGTGAGTTAATGGTTAGTTTATTATCATCATATCATAATTTGTATTCTTCTTGGAGACTTTTGGAGGTTTTATCTCTCGAATTGATTTGTTATTCTCAAGTATTATCGAGTATTTTCAACATATTTTCTCTTTTGTGCAATTTGTTTTATTGCAAGTGGTATCAGAGCATGATCTTAGCACCATGAAGACAAGAAACATGACATTTTTTCAATTTTGGAGGTTATTTTAGGAATATCTCTCTCATTTTTGGGTTTTTTCCTAATTGTTAAAGGGATTTTCAAGGCCATATTAAAGCCACTATAGTACATATTTGAGGGCATTTGATGTAGAATTCAAGGAGTCATTGTAGAATTAGGGTTATCCAAAAAAAATCTCCCAACATAGGAAATCAGTGAATTTATTCCTAAATTGTAAAGTGTTGAACAATGGAAAAATTATCCACTTACAATCCTCATTTGGAGGAAATTGGAGTTGTTTTTAGAAAGTAATAGTAAACTTAGGGTTTCCACCAAATTCTCTTCTACGATTAAAAAAATTAATGAATTTCTTGGAAAAAGAATGATTTATTGCAAAATTATTTTTTCCCATCATGGCAAGGCCTACAAGAAGGGGCAAAATGAATTTTCACACCTAAAAAATATTCAAGCAATGATAACATGAAAATTAAGGAGATTGGTTTTAGAGATAATGAATCTATATAGGAAAAAATTCAAGAAGAAACCAAAAAGATGAATGAATTTATTAGTTTTGAGTTTTTTTATGATTTAATGTATTAATATAGTATTTAGTCATGTTTTTGACATATTAATTTATTTATTTAGAGATTTTTTATTTTTTAATATAATAGAATAGTATTTAGTTATGTTTTTGGAAGACGTTTTCGAAGCATTTCTTCCTTGTCTCATGTTCAACAATTTTTTCGAAAATATTTGGAAAAATGGCTCTATGTAGGGACAATGGTTATTGTATTAGAAATGTAGGGATGCCTTGAAAATGTCCCCGCATTGTCCTTTGTCAATAGTTTTCTTCAAGGAATATTTTGGAAGTAATAGCTCTTGTAGAAAAGGTCCATTTTTTTGGTTTAAATCTTAGGTTTAATAAATAAATAAATAAAATTGTATTGTGGGCCCCCACACCACACTCAACCCTAAATGACTAAAATATAACTCTCTCTTTTTTCCATTCCAAATTGTTTTTATATGCCAACAAAAATTAACAAATTTGAAGGGAAAAAAGGCATTCTGAAGAGTAGGGGTGTAACTTGAAATAACAAAACTAGGGTGCGACAATAGGGAGTGATGAGCATTAAAAAAAGTATGGCAATAGTAGAGATAAATGTGTTTTCTTTTCTTTTCTCAATTTGCACTTGCATACTTTTGTTCACAAAACAAAATGGGCAACAACAATGATAGTATTGGATATGAAATGGAAGAAAGAAATGTTAAGTTTTAGGTTCAATTAGGCATTCATAAATGTGTGAGTGTTGCGGGTGAAGGAGAATGACCACAAACCCATTTGAGTGCCCTTCCATTGTCTTGAAACCTAATGCAAGAGCATCCATGGGCATCGTAGAATTCTTATATTATTCTGGAAAAAGTGACTTTCAAGGTTTATTTCAATTGTTTGGCTATATGTTAATTTTTTGGTTATCAATCTGTGATAAAGAAAGTTGTCACATTTCACCCCAATTATGAATTGGTTACACAATTTTGAGAGTAGTAAGAATAATTATTGATTATTGTCATGTTAATGTTTGAGGAAAATTGGAATAAAATACTATAACTTGTTTTGTAAGCATCCTCTAAGTGGATAGGTTTGCATAGTTGTGATTATTTTATTTGCGATTAATTATTTATAGTTTGCACCAACAATGGAGTGTTTGAGGAGTTTTATTGGACCGATGATGACACGCTTTGAGCAATAAAAGGAGATTATTCACCATCAGTAGCATATAGATTTAGAAGTTGTTACCACCAACTACTTACATGTGTCATTATGTTGTGGGCTTAGTTCATCATCTTGTAGTTGATGCAGATCATTTTAGAAGTTGGAGAATGGTGTTTATATGATCTTTAGGATTGTTTGCAAGTGACAAGGAAGAGAATGAAGATGAAAGTCTACTTTGAGGTTTAGAGACTCCAAGGAAGGATAAAGTTATGTGACCGGGTTGATATTGAAGTAGGAGCTTAATAGAGTGACATGTAAGAGCATAGTGGGTTTCATTACAGTAGAGAAGTGTTGTAATTTAAAAGTTATATTGTAGTTTGAGCTTTCACAACAAAGTAGTGTAGATGTTTTTCTACTTGAATTATCATTATGCAACCCTAATAACAAGATGTGGAAATTGTAGCATTGTAATTGCATAAGAGTAGTCTGGTGTTTGTGGCTTGGAATGTGAACAGCCTGTTATGGCCAAGTGCCCAATTTACAATCATGATGATAATTGTGCAAGTAAAAAATACATGAGAAATTTGTTCTTATGAATTTTGTTGGTATCTTGTATTGTTTTGATGTTTTGGCTACATGGTTGGAAATTACCTAATTGGATATTCCGCCCATGACTACATCATAAATTTATACTAAGGGCCCTTTCAAACCCTTGAAACCTCTTTTCCAATTTGTGAGAGATCTTGACAAAGACAAAAATAAAATTTCAAGGGGAGTAGAGTGCATTCATGTCATATTTTCCACAAAGATTTTAGAGAGAGTTACACCATGGTATATAGTCACCTCATGGGCATTACAGGACATGGGTTAAGGTTTGCTCAAATATAAAGAAGAGTGAAAAGACAAAGGTTAATAAATTATTTATAGAGACAAAGGAAAGTCTAAGGATACGCCAATGTTATTATATTTTGCTCAATCAACTATGTAATTCATAGTTTCTAATGATGTTGGTGATGTTTCTACAAGAGGAAAGAGAAATATTAATGGTAGTGAGAGAACAAGGATAGTTGTAAATATGCTCAATTTGAAAGCATAGTAAGTGGCAAAGTCTTTCGTTCCCAATCTTTCTTTCTTCATGCCATCCCATTTCATGTGGCACATTCTCCTTATTCCAAACAAATGTTCAAAGATGCAATTTGTATTAGTCCCTCATTTACCCCTTGGAGAACATAAACTATGCATTATCCTCCTTGATAAAAAAAAAATCTAAGGTGAATTTAGTGATGAAGGACATGAGGAAAACTTGGATAAGTATGGGTTGCTCTATTAGCATCATTGGGTGGGTCAATATTAAACATCAACCACTCCTCAACATTAAAGTCACATGTGCAATGCAAGGATGTAGACTTCCAATTCATATTTTGAGAAAGGTCATAAAGGAGGTTAGGGCCTCAAATATTGTGCAGGCGGTTACTAAATTGGTATGTGTGTGAAAATTAATTGTCATTGTAGCATCTTAAATTGTCACCCATAGGAATTTCACACTATTTTTCTTCCCCCTAAGTAATTGGACCTAATTGAACACCTAATTTCCTAAATTATGCATTATGTGGCCCATTTTATCGTTTTTCGATAAATTGCAAGCACAAAACAAATGCATTCATTTAATACTTTTCCCCAACTCCTTAACTCCTAGAAAATAGGTCTAGGACATTGGTGCCTAGGGTGCCTATGTCCCCCTATTTTGGATCCAAATTCAAATATGTTGGTGTTAGCATTTTATTATTTAAAATTTAAATATCTAAAGTCAATTGTCGGAATTTTTTTTTTGGAAATTAGAACAATTGTGTATAAATACCTTGTTATTGCATCATTTGAAACCATCTAAAAAATTATTGGAGAAATTATTGTAAAGATCATTATCAAGCAAGTCAAGAGCAACATTTTAGTGATTTATTGTAGCGATTCAAGATCCAAGCATCTTGTCAAAGTATATATGAGTTCATTCATGTTTATATTTTTATATTGTTTGTGAGATCTAACCCTTGGAGGTCTTCAAGAAAATCAAGCCAACTCCAATCAAGCCTTGAGGAGATCTTATATGACTTCAGTCCTTCAGGGAAGCCATTTTTGGGTGGTGAGTTGCAATCCATTGTTGATTTATCATTCCTTTTCATCATTTATCTCTATCCCTCAAAAGGATAGGTTTATTATCATTGACATTGTCATTGTCATTGTGGAAGTGGAAACACTAACACGAGGTTTGACTAAGGCAAACCCCTAAATGACACAACACTTCCTTTCTCTTTGAATGTGTAGGTTTTAGATCTAAGGAAGATTGAAGGAAGCATGAAGATCAATTATTCATTGTTGCACTCAAACCCTACATCTTGACAACTCACGAAAACTTAATTATTGAATTATCTGACAATGCGACTAACAGAAAATAGAAGGTTTGATCTAGCATCTGAGGACTACGAAAAAAAATATAGAATATCTCTACAAGACAGTGGCACCCCTAGAGGAAACATCCTTCAAAATCAAGCTCAAATTTATACCACGGGTGCACAATGTCATGCTTAGTCCATTTATGAAGTTCAAATTTCTTTGTGATATCTTAGATCTGTTGTATTTGCATTAAAACGGTAATTTGCATCATTAGTGATAGGCTGTCATTAGGTCCTACTAATTTAGAATATAAAATGTCAATTAGTCGACCAGGTAGTGTCCAAGGTAGTTTGCAGAAGAAGATGATTTGGATAACTCATTTTATATTTTTTGTTTTTCTTTAAACTATTGAAATCAATTTTAGTCTAAGGCCATTTAACTTCTTAGTTGGAAAACTGGAAATACTAGGCAAGAAAGCATAAGATAACTAATTTAGAAAGCATCGCGACTAAACTAGAAAGCATGGAAACAAGCAAACTGAACAACTGATATACTACGGAAGTAGAGAAATAAGTGAACAGACTATGAAACATCTTTTTAAACAGTAAAAGATTCTAACAACTACGAAAAGTAACCCATGCTAACTAAAACAATGGTGCTCCGAAACTTCAGACTCGACTCTCAACAAACTTAGTTACTTCCTACTAAATAGTTATTTATTTTTAACAAATAAAATAACATAACAGTAAAATACTTATCTATTTAAGCTAACTTCCCTCGAGTGGCCAGCTCGCGAGTTAACACTTCGTTCTCAAATCACATAAACTACAGATTCTGGAGTCTTTCCATTACAAACAGTTATCATCATTCATAGTTCAACAACTTAGTAAGTAACAGAAGAAAGTTCTTTCATTCATTAGTATTCAGAAATCATATAAGTAGCATAACGTTATCATTCAGTCTCTCCTTTTTCTCTTTTGAAGTTACATTTTTATAGACGACTTATAACTAAATCCTAGATTCTAGATGGCGTGGATAGCCATTGAAAAAATCTTCAACAACTTAAAACTAACTTTCATGTCTTTAAAGCTCATAAACATATAGAAGGCTCGAGACGAGCCATGAAGTTTTTGATAACAGAATTTAAAGAAACAAAAACTAAATCTTCGGTTCATCATCCCGATATTTAGGAACAGGTTCACAACATCTATCATTTACCACGCTTAAGGCACGTGCTGGTTCAACATTTGTAACAGCTACTAGATGACCGATTATTCCCTACAAAAACACTCAAGTCAACCCATTAAACCTGCATTGGTAGATTTCCTCAATTGATCAAAAGAAAGAAAGTTTGCATAATTTTCCTTTAAAATAAGCAATTATTTCTCCTAAAGTTTAATAAATTGGCACAGACTTAGGATTGAGCTTGTAAGAATAAGCTTTTCTAATTTTGTTATGATGAGGTTATTTTTACCTCATCATTTCCTCCCCCACCTAATTCCTAGCAAGTCCTCCTGCTCCATAGTTATAACCCTGAGTTTTATTCCACTCCTCATATAGGGCACTGAGATCATGTACCTCTCTTGTTGTTGCATCAAAAGCTTCAGGGTCATAGATGAACCCTCTGTGAAATATCACACTCTCTCCATTCATTAAAAAGTATGTCATTCTGATCAGTTGAAACATTGAAAGAAGGAAGCAGATTAAGTAGCAAAGGAGGCCTGTATTTCATTCCCATCCAGTTTGTCTTAAGGGTTCTCAGGATTTTAACTAAAGCATCAGCTCTTCTAAAAGACCACCTGAGATTAAGAGGGGAAATGACCTCTCTTTTCTCGAGGTAAGCAGGTAATGGAGTGAACCTCTCTTCACAAGCGTTTCATGCTTTCCCAATCAATTTATGCCCATGATTCATAAAATTATTGTAACACTGTCTGAGGCTGTCATCATACTTTTCTTTCATCTTTTCATTAACAAAGAGAGACAAAAGTGTGTCTTTAAAACCACCAAGCCTAGAATTTGGGGACCTTATTTGAAGACCCACTGTCTTTTCTGCCTGTGCAAACTCTTTTGTACACTCCTGCCAATGAATTTGGTTTATCATGGTAGACAACAAGGCTCTTAATTCTACTTCTCCAACAAATAGGTTGATAAAGAAATCGATGTGATTTTCTAATAATAAATCTTGCAGAAAGAATTCACAAATCAGATCTTGATCCTCAGGGGTTGACTCTACGAATATCTTAACAAATTCTTTATCATTGGGCTCGTAAGGCTGATCATTTTAGATTCTAAATAATTTCCATCTTATCCATTTTTCATTTAGAAACATGGAGTACAATCTAGATGGCCTTCTACAATTTAATAGACAGTCAACAAGTTGACATGCATCCTATTTTCCTCTATATACCCTGTGAAATGACTCCTTCAGGGGTACCAGTTCGTTCTTCAGCCTGTAATTCTCAGCTTGAACGTTTCTTAAGAAATAACACTGTTCCATCCTTTTCATTAACAGTGGGGGAATGCGAACCTAGAACCAATTGGTTATAACTGGCTCAGTTTGGATTTCTTTGGATTCCATCTTTGGTTTCCCAATGCATTCCGCCAGGTCTTATTCTAGCTCTACAACTGTGCTGATGGAAGCATTTAATTCTTCAATTTTTGTTTTCTTGTCTTCTTCAAAGGCTGAGAGCATAAGCATAAAGTTTTTCTTTATCCTTTCAATTTATATATTCTTTCCTGCAATGTCAACTTTATAAGTTGTATGCTCTTGACTCAACTCTTGCATTTGTTCTTTCAACTTATAAATTATTGTGTCCTTTTCTTGTAATTGTAGTTTCAAACCTTCTATTTCTTGATTCCTTTTATTTATTACAGTTGTATGCACCATCAATTCTTCTTTTTGCAATTCAACCTGTTCATTAGTTTTGTACAATTGTTTCTTTAGATTATCAATTTCTATTTTACATTTTTTTGTTTTTGCAGTGTCATCCTTTGTTTCAACTATCTCAATAATTATATTAACAATAGGGGACAAATTACTTGGAATACCATCATCTCCTTCCTGTTCTCTTCCCTGAATTTATTCAGTGAAGACCTCCTCCACATATGCAGAATGGGACGGAATCTCTTCAACTGAATCTTCTTTTTCTAAAGGTATTTTCTCTACATTGGCAGGCTCTAAAATCTCCTTAGGTCCTACTACAATAGCTAGTTGACCTTCACAAGTAAAATATTTGATGATCCAAGCAACGACAGTACCCCAAGGCTCTAGTATGGAGGTCCTCTTGAACCCTTTATTCTGTCCACTGGTGCTGATTACTACCATGGGGTGAGGGTCTCCCTCTCTAACAAATAATTTAGATAATTTTTGGTATGTTATATGAGATGTTTCTTTTATCTTAATACTTGAATTTTCTAACCCAGACAAACGAGAAATGATTTTCGAACTCACCTTGAAATGCTTTCCATGAAGTATCACTTCTCCATTTGAGTAGTTTTTAGCAAACGAGCTCACCAGCTTTTCATCATATCCTTCGAATTTTCTGATAAAATCCAACCATCCTGCCTCTTCGAACAGTCTGGAGATATTGCTTAATCCCAACAATTTGTCGGTTGAATTTGGCTCTGACTTCATTTTTACCACTCCCCATTTTCATATTTTCCCTCTATGTAAAAGATTTCAATCACGGCCCAAAGCTTTCACACAAAACTTTTGAAAATATTGCCTCTGGAATAACTTATTTGTCCTGTTTGCAGCTCACCAAGCAATGATTTTTAAAATTGCATGAAGGCATGCGAAAGGATTGTTGTACAAGTAGGTGATCGCCGAGTGGCACAATTCGCTAAATTGGGAGTGAAGTTTGTGCCAATTAATTATTCTTTATTCAAAAATAACTACCTACTTAAAGCGAAAATTAGTACTTACTTGCATTCTGTGATCGTTCAAAGATCTCGTACCTTACATATTTGACAGGATGACGTGAAGGTATTGGCTGAGGTGATGGCGGATTTATTATGGCGTGAATGCATAATTTTATAGATGACGGAGCTATTAATGAGGATTGTGAGACTTGGTGGCTTTATTTATGATAAATAAAATAAAATAGGAAGACAGGTGTACAAGATATAATGATGGAAGTATCGCTCAATTTTGAATTTATGAAAAAGGTGGCGGAATACAAATGAACAAGTTCTAGAGTACGCAATTGACGTCGTGCTCGAAACTAGTGCATAAGTTCCAGAGCACGCAAGAGGTTTGTATTCACGACAGAGAAGGCGGACAAGTTCCGAAGCATCTGTGAAAGACACAACCGGGACGGTGATGAAATGAATGTTCCAGAGCATTGCTGAAAGATGCAGCCGGAGAAGGAATGAAATGAAGGTTTCGGAGCATCACTGAAAGATGCAGTTGGAGCAGCAACGGAATGAAGGTTCCGGAGCATCACCGAAAGATGCAGCTAGAGCGGCAACGGAATGAAGGTTATGGAGCATCGCCGAAAGATGCAGTCGGAGCAGCAACAGAATGAAGGTGGAGTGACAAGACTTAAGAATTTTTGAACTTCGGGAGCTTTGAACCTTAGTGCAAGAATGTCTTTTTGTCATAATGAGTTTTGTACAAGTTCTGGAGCATCAGGCATCATAACGTTTCAGAGCATCAGGCATCAGGATCATAACGTTCTGGAGCATTTTTGGTGGGTGCTTCGGAAGTTATTTTTCTCCTTTTTAAGAAGTCCTGCAAAATGGAACAAAAATTAGCTAAGTCCAAAAGAAGAAAAATATCTTGGCATACATGTCTTTTTATTACATATTTTCAAAATTATATATATATATATATATATATTGTTAAGTGCTCATTTTTACCAAATAGACTTTGCCTTGGCAGAGTCAACACATTGGACTTCGCCCTGCATTTCCACCATTCTTGAGAATTCTTCCCTATTGACCGACTTATGGTAGACACGCAAGCGATGACCATTAACTAAGAGGTTTCTTGTGTCACCATCAAGTGGTTTCAACCGAACAATTCCATTTGAAAAGACTTCAGAAATCTCATAAGGTCCCAACCAATGAGTCCTGAGCTTTCCTCTATGATCTTTGTACCTCGAATCAAATAGCAGGGCCCAGTATCCATTATGAAACTTCCTCTCCTTAATATGTTTGTCGTGCCACACTTTTTGTTGATGTTGAATTAGTTCAGTTTGATGGACAGTGTCTAGGGGAAGCTCATCCAATTCACTTAGTTGCAGAACTCGTTCAACTTGGGCTCGTTTTAAATCTAGACCTAGTTCCATAGTTGTTCTTAGAGTTTGTAGTTCAAACTCAATGGGAAGAAGAGGTTTCTTTCCAAAAATGAGCTCATAAGGGTTGAATCCAATCGTGGATTTCCAGGTTGTGTTGTATGCCCATACAGCTTCAAGGAGTTTCTTGGCCCAATCTTTTCTTCCTGAAGAAACTGTTTTTGTTAAAATGTTTTCAAGTTCTCTATTAGTTACCTCCACCTGGCCATTTGCTTGAGGGTGGTAAGGTGATGACTTTCTATGGCTTACTTGAAAATGGTTGGTGAATGCCAAGAGCACTTTGGACATAAATTGGGGTCCCTAGTCAGTAATGATAGTTCGAGGGGCTCCAAATCTAAGGAAGATTTTATTATAGAGGAAGACTGTGACTTGCTCTTCTCTAGTTACTCGTAAGGCTTGAACTTCTGCCCATTTTGTTAGGTAATCGGTGCAAACCAATATGTATTCTTTCCCTTGAGAGGAAGGATATATGAGTCCGATAAAATATAAATCCCATTTCTCGAAGGGTTCTAGCACTACCTGTGGCAGTAAAGGCATTTCCGAAGAAGCAGTTAGTCTTCCTACTCTTTGACATTCATCACAACGATGAACATAGTTCTTAATATCTTTATGCATTGAAGGCCAATAATATCCAACACCTAAGATTTTATGGGAAGTTCTCTTCGCAGAGTAGTGTCCTCCCGAAGGATCATTGTGACAGGCCCTTAGAATGTTGTAGGTTTCGTGTGTTCTCACACATCTTCTTAAGACCATATCAGGTCCACAACGAAATAATATTTCATTAATCCATTTGAATGGGGCACTTTCCCTGATAAGTCGCTTCTTTTGCTTAGTCATGAACCCTGGGGGTATCTCAGAAGTAGCTAAATAGTTAGCGACATCTGTAAACCAGGGTGATTTTACAGAAATTGCAAACAAATTTTCATCTGGGAACTCATCCTGTACAGGAGTATTCACCGTCTTCATGTTTGATTCGTGACAAAAAAATCTACTACTACGTTATATTTTCCTGGTTTGTCAAGAATTGTAGCATTAAACTCCTGAAGGAGTAATAACCATCTCATAATTCAACCATTAACTGCAGGTTTGTTCATTAGGTATTTTACAGCTGAATGGTCTGTATAAACTGTAACCTTATATCCTGTAATATAGTGGCAGAATTTTTTAATGGCATGAACAACAACTAGAAATTCTTTTTTTGTTGTTGTATAGTTCCTTTCTACAGAAGTAAGACTTTTACTGATAAAATATATGGCATATTTACCCCCATTCTCATCTTCTTGTCCCAGAACTGCACCAATAGCATCATCAGAAGCATCTGCATAAATGTGGAAGGGAATACTCCAATTTGGTCCTCGTAGAACGGGAGTAGAGACAAGTTTTTCCTTTTCGAATGATAGCTGACACTCAGGCGTCCAAACAAACTCTACTTCTTTCTGTAAAAGAAAGAACATAGGAGCTGCTATTTTACTGAAGCCTTCTATGAACCTTCCGTAGTAACCAGCATGTCCAAGAAAAAGTCGAACATCTGTTTGTGTTTGAGGGATAGTCAACTGTTGGATGACTTCAATTTTCTTGGTGTCGACCTTTATTCCCTCAGAGGAAATATGATGACCCAAGAGTATTCCTTGTTCTACCATTATTAAACATTTTTCATGGCTAAGGGATAGTCTATTTTCCTCACAAACTTGTAAAACTCGATCTAGGTTCTGAAGAGCTTCGTCATATGTTGACCCATAGACTGTAAAGTCATCCATGTAGACCTCTACACAGTCATTAATGAGAGCAGCAAATATAGCAAGAACGGCTCTCTGAAAAGTCGTTGGAGTGTTACAAAGTCCAAAGGGAAGCACTCTGTATGCAAATGTGCCCCAAGGGAAAGTAAACGTGGTCTTGTCTTGGTCTTCTGGGGCAACTTGTATCTGATTGTAACCACTAAATCCATCTAGAAAGGAGAAATATTTCCTCCCAGCCAAGTTGTCCAGAACCTGGTCAACAAATGGTAGGGGAAAATAATCTCGATGAGTGGATTTGTTGAGTTCTCTATAGTCTACACAGATTCTCCACTTCCCATTTTTCTTTGGCACGACCACCATAGGTGATACCCACTTACTATCAGAGATAGGATAAATAAATCTTGCATGAAGGAGTTTCTCAATTTCAATTTTGACGAGATCCTTTGATGCAAGATTGAGTCTCCTCTAAGGCTGGCGAACATGCCTTATACTGGTGTCAGTATAGATGTGATGAGTACAGACACTTGGGTGAATTCCCCTCATATCCATATAATCCCAAGCAAAATCTTTAGACCTTTTTACAAACACATTGAATAACTTATCCTCTTGTGTTTCTATCAGCCAACTATTGATGTTCAAAGTTTTTCCTGGTAACAGCATGATTGATTTTGTTCCAGGATGGACCGAAGTGAGAGTATAAACTAGTCGTAACAGGGTATTGAGAGGATAGCTATGAGGTATAAGTCAGTGAAACCTTGTGATATCTTCAAAGAAATGACTTGTTCTAGGAATCGTGTTTGCTAAGGGACAAGGCATTCCCATTGTAGCAAAGCTTTGCTCCATCCCGCTTATATCAATTGGTTGCCCAAAAATTCTTGGAGCATCCATCATTTCTTCTTCATTCGGGGTTATAGAAAGGCGTGCTACATCGCTTACTAACTCTTCCTCCAATTCTTCTTTGTGTTGTTTAATTACTACCATGGCTAGAGAGGCCAAACTGTGAGGACCATTGGATTCCTCTGGTTCATCAACCCAGACCTTTTTATGCTCAGTAGGCTTAGTAGGGGGATATAAGAACAAATGTTTACTATCTTGACCATGCGAAATGGTCATTCCCCCTTCCCTGCAATCAATCTTAGTAGCAACCATGGCCAACCAAGGTCTCCCAAGAATTATTGGATAACTATCTTTAGGTGTAAGTGACTGAATTACCTGGAAATCGACTAGATATTCTCATCCATCAACTTTGACGAGGATGTTTCTAATGACACCCTTTGGGATGGCTATAG
>CM021109.1:565603819-566128379 GCA_007115665.2 Sequoiadendron giganteum | reverse complement strand
CCATTTAAATTCTTAGTTGGAAAACAATATGTTCTAAGAAAACTGGAAATTCTAGGCTAGAAAGCATAAGATAACTAAATTAGAAAGCATCACGACTAAACTAGAAAGCATGGAAATAAGCAAACTGAACAACTGATATACTACAGAAGTAGAGAAATAAGTAAACAGACTATGAAACATCTTTTTAAACAGTAAAAGATTCTAACAACTACGAAAAGTAACCCACACTAACTAAAACAATGGTGCTCTGGAACTTCAAACTCGACTCTCAACAAACTTAGTTACTTCCTACTAAACAGTTATCTATTTTTAACAAATAAAATAACATAACAGTAAAATACTTATCTATTTAAGCTAACTTCCCTCGAGTGGCCAGCTCGCGGGTTAACACTTCGTTCTCAAATCACATAAACTACAGATTTTGGAGTCTTTCCATTACAAATAGTTATCATAATTCATAGTTCAACAACTTAGTAAGTAACAGAAGAAAGTTCTTTCATTCATCAATATCCAGAAATCATAAGCAGCATAACGTTATCATTCACTCTCTCCTTTTTCTCTTTTGAAGTTACATTTTTATAGATGACTTATAACTGAATCCTAGATTCTAGATGGCGTGGATAGCCATTGAAAAAGTCTTCAACAACTTAAAACTAACTTTCATGTCTTTAAAGCTCATAAACATATAGAAGGCTCGAGACGAGCCATGAAGTTTTTGATAACAAAATTTAAAGAAATAGAAACTAAATCTTCAGTTCATCATCCCAATATTTAGGAACGGGTTCACAACATCTATCCTTTACCATGCTTAAGGCACGTGTTGGTTCAATATTTGTAGCAATTGCTAGATGACCGATTATTCCCTACAAAAACACTCAAGTCAACCCATTAAACCTGTATTGGTAGATTTCCTCAATTGATCAAAAGAAAGAAAGTTTGCATAATTTTCCTTTAAAATAAGCAATTATTTCTCCTAAAGTTTAATAAATTGGCACAGACTTAGGATTGAGCTTGTAAGAATAAGCTTTTTTGATTTTATTATGATGAGGTTATTTTTACCTCATCAATTAGGTTAATTGAATCATTGCATTTCATCCTTAAGGTCATTTAAAATTTGTTTAAGGGTAGGTTGACTCACTGATCAAGTTGTAAGTCAATCATATATCTTGTCCAAATCCAATCAACTCTTTATTTAATGAAATAGGAAAAAGGTGTTGAACTTGCACAAAGGGAGATCTCCCCTAAAGGGTCACACATTTTTCTACATTTCATTTTGGTGAACTTGACATGTTAACATTATATACCTTCTGAAATTTGAAGCAATTCGTCGTAGATCTAGGTTTAACATTGCATTGTCTTGCATTGTTCATTTAGGCATTCACTTTTGCATCAAAATAAAAATAAAAATTGCATATCATATTGCATTATGGGTTGAAATAGGTTTTATTTTAGTGATTATGGCAATTTTCATTTATTGTTCAAACATTTACGACATTGTTGCACATTTACATTTTGTGTTACATAGTCTTAAATTCATCAAATTCTAGAAAAACATTCACTGTCAGACATGTTTGCACATAGACACAAAAAGCTTAAACGATATTACAAACAACCAAACTTTAAATTTTGCAAAACCATGTCTAGGACATAGGCGCCCTAGTCCTACTTTTTGTGGCTCAGATTCCTGTGATGTAGAGACCTCTCAAAATCCTTTGTCCAAATATATTGTCTATTTTCCAGTTACATGTTGCATAACAATCTGAACCTCAGTGCAAGCATCATATGGTCATAATGGCTCAATTTTTTGGTAAGATGTTGACTTCCTTGAAATCTTTGGTTGATGTTTCAAGTTTTGTGTTTGGAAATGACCCTAATTCAAATGATGAAATTCATGATCCTTCATCTCCCAATGCATGTATTCTTAATGAAGACATCTTGAGACAAGAAGAGGACATCATGAATGAATTTATAAACAATGCCTTACCCAACCTTGAGAACAATGTGGTCCTTTTCCCTTGAATGGAATTGCCTAATCAACAATCAGCACCACCTACCATACCACCACTTAAAATATTTTCCACATCGCATAAGGAAAGTGACTTGCAATTCATACCTCAACCAATGCACATAGAAATACCTATCAATAACAATCATAAGGAAATCATATCACCCAATCTCCCATCATATGAGATCAAAGTTATAAACACGCCTATTAGCTTCGAGCAATGTTATGGCCAAGGCTTTAAGATCCTAACAAAACAAGGATGTGAGATAAAGAATGAACATGAAATCCATTCCCTTTTGGAACAAACACCATTTGAAGACACAAAAGGAATAGGTTACCAAGGTCCTCCACCTTTACGTCAAACATTTTGTTCCACCAACCAAGCCATACAAATTCCATGGTCCTATTAAGAAAGGTGTGTTACCTACTCCACATCCTTTATTAGAGATCGAGTGTAATTTAGCTACACTTCTAAACTCGGGATACATTACATTACCACCTATGCATGAAGGAAAAGATACTGAATAAAAGAATAAAAAATACATCATATTGTGCATATCATAGAATATTCAGGCATACTACTAATGAGTGTGGTGCTTTAAAGAAGAAATTAGAAGAATTTGATCCTTATAATTATCAAATTGATTGAATGATAGATTAACATATATGTGTTTTGCTCCTTGCTATTTGGTAGTTGTAGTATCATAGCATACTCACTACCATGCATGGGGGTATAAACTAGGCTTTATGCAATCATATTTCATCTCATAAGGAGCAGTGCATCATCATCCATATTGGCTCATATTTGTTCCCACACTTGGGTGGCAAGGGGTTAGGTAGCCTTGTGTTAGGTGCATTCCTTCTGGTAAGGGATCCCTTTGTATCTCCTTAAGACACTAGTGTAGCAAATACATTAATATTTTAAGGGGGCATATAGTTCCCCACTTATTATTTGCATAAGAAATGGTCCCTTTTTAGTGATGATAGTATACAACTTCTGGAAACTGCGACCTTATCAATAAAAGTGTGGCCTTCTCAATTTATGCTAGTGTCTCCTTTGTGTTGATATTAGGCTTGATGTCCCCTAATGGTGTGAATTTTCTCGACATACGATGTTCCCTTTGGTAGTAATACTATGATTAGTATTCCCTAAAGTGTGATCTTTATATTCCATGACTTATCCTCTCTTAGTGGTGATTTCATGTGTGATATTCCCTAAGGTGTAACCCTTCATGTATTGAGCAATGCCCCATTGTTATTTTGTAAATCACCTTTTGTGGTGGTGTGGTTTATAACACCCCCTGAGGTTTTCGGCCTTCTCTTATGCACCTAATTAAGCGAGTTTATTGTTGTCTTCTTAGATGTCTTCATTTGTAGAGCTTCGACCAATACCTCTCACAGCCAACCTCGACTCATCTCGAATACAATTTGCCCTCAAACAATCAAAATTAGGGAGTTTTGATCTTGCACTTATACCTTGAATGCAAGATTCTCAATATGAAGGAAGAACATTTAGAGCCAACATGGTCAAATCCTTGTCATCAACAATATGACTAATGATAGAGAGTTGATCTCTCAATTCAAAAATCTTCATGAAGTAGGTGATGACAAATTCTCCTTCTGCCATCTTAACATGATGAAGTTGTTGCTTCAAGGCTAGAGCATGAATTGTATTGTTGATCTCATACATCTCCATCAAAGTCTTAAGCATCTCTCTTGTTGTCTTCAACTTAGAGATGATTGGAACAATATGGTCCTTCACAGAATCAACTATCATTTTCTTTGCCTTAGTGTCTTTCTTCTTCCATAGAGTCTTTTCTTCCTCATCCGTAGGTTCGAGAGTTGTGCTCTCCACAAATTCTTCCAACTCGCTTTCCTCCAAGGTGAGCATAATTATGAATCTCCATGAAGTGAAATTTTATTCTCCCTCAAGTTTGTCCTTGATCTTGAGACCGTTCACCATCTTGATGAAGTGAAAGAGGAAATCAACAAGGAGAAAAGAACAAAGGGTATTGCTGTAAATAAGAAATTTCATCAAGATCTTCTTCAAACCCGCTCTGATACCATGTTAGTTTTTCACGATCAGATATATTAAAACAAAAAATACTTAAGAAAATGCAGCACTCAAGATAATAAACACAACAAGATACCCTGGGAAAACCCTCCAACCTAAGGGAGAAAAACCCAACCAATATATCTCTTATATATTGATAGAATAAGAGAAACAATCTACTTACAACTCAGTCATAACACAATGCCTATGTAATATAATGAATAATAGCATCTCCCTTAGATGCAAGATACAACTGAAGATGTTTTTTCTTGAATCAATTTGTTGCTACTACAGAATGACGATCTGTTGCTACAAGAGATGATCTGCTACTACAAGATAATGTTTCTCCTAGAGATCGATCTGTTGCTCCAGATGCGAACTTCTCCTCTTGTCGGGCGCTAACTTCTTCTCCTCAAGAATGCGAACTATATGAATGAACTTGATGATCAAATGAATGATCGACGCCTTGTATTTATACCTTTATTCATGAAGGGATGCGACTTCTTCCTCAAGAGGTCGATCTTCAAAACAAAAGGACATGTCTCATTAAAAATCACAAGTCGGCCTCTTTAAAAAACGTGTTTCCAATAAACATAAAGTCGGCCCTTCATTAATTATTTAACAATAATTAATATCTTTTTTTTACATGATAAGAAGCGCCTCTTCTCATTGAATAATAATCATATAAATTAAATATTAAACATCATTTAACAATTTACATGTCATCTCATGAAATAGCTTTCATCAATTAAATAGCCGATATGCTATAATTTAATTGTCTTCTTCATACGATCTGGGCTGGAAGATAATCCTGATGCTGCCTTGAACATCAACACTTCTTAGGCAAGTTCATGCACCTTCTTAGGTGAGTTTGTCATTTATGTGCCTTCTTAGGTAAGTTTATGTGCCTTCTTAGGCGAGTTTATGCACCTTCTTAGGTGAGGCTTTGGCAAGATAGTTCATGGATTCAACATAACAGAGCTTGTTGGGTCATGGACCTGAGCACCCTTTTTAACATGGTTGTTGAGAATAACACAACTTGCTTGACAATAGAGCTATGTGTTTCATGAGTTTCTAGCATAACATAACTTTATAGCCTTATGGAACCCATCATATTGCATGAACACCTAGCATGACGTAGCTTTCTAGCTCCAATAGATCCATATAGCTCATGAGTGATGTGGCATAATGTAGCTTGCTAGTCCTCATGGGAACATTCCTTTGACTAACCTTTATTTGATGGATAACATTTGGTATTTGAGACATATTTAATACTCGGGTCTCTTTGCCTTATCGACTCGAAGCCCCTTAGTACTAACCTTATGTTTTGTTGTGTGTCTTTTTCGTGTTTGCATTGTGATTGTGTTCATTTTTGTTTATTTATATGTCATGTGTTCTCATCGTGTATGCTTCATGTTTTCAACATGTATGTTTGTGTATGTTATCTTGTTGCATTTCATACATTGCATTACTTTGTGCTTATGTTGTTTTTCCATGAGATCTTGGATCCTAGGGGCTTGTGCACTCCCCCTTGATCCTTTGTCATCCTGTCTCTCCAACATTTGGACATTTGAACCCCTCTTGACATATTTTCTACTTTAGTGTGAGTCTAAGTGTAAGTTCACACTCTCACTAAAGTGGGGGCTAAATGTAGCATCATAAATTATCACCCATGACAATTTCACACTATGTTTTGCTTCCCCCTAAGTAATTGGACTTAATTGAACACCTAATTTTCTAAATTGTGCATTTTGTGGCCCATTTTATCATTTTTGGGCAAATTGAAAGCATAAAAACAATGCATTCATTTAGTACTTTGCCCTCGACTCCTTAATTCCCAAAAAATAGGTCTGGGACACTGGCGCCTAGAGTACTTGTGTCTCCCTATTTTGGCTCCAAATTCAAATATGTCGGTGCCAACATTTTATTATTTGAAATTCAAATATCTAAAGGTGGTTGTTGGGATTTAATTTTCGAGAAATTAGAACAATTGTGTATAAATACTGTAGTGTAGAGAATTTCGTACCTTAACAATTTCACAATATGTTTTTCCCCCCACTAAATTATTGAGCTTAATTGATCGCCAAATTTCGTAAAACTATGTATTCCAAAGCCCATTTGTGCCCCTTTTCAATAAATGACAAGCATTGAATAAATGCATCCGCCTCATATGTTTACCCTGACATCAAGTGTCCTAAAAAATTGGGTCAGGATCCATTCACCCATTGGTGAATGGGTCCCCCTGCTTAGCCAGGACCCATTTTTGGAAATGTCAAAGTGGGGTAAAAGCACAAAGTTGTCACACTTTCAGCTAAATAAATACTTCTAAGTGAAATATTTTCGACCGGAAAAGTTTTGACTGAATAGGTTTCGATCGAAATCACATGGCCTATATGTGGCACACATGGTTTTGGCCGAATAAGTTTCACTTGAATTCCAAAAAAATTAAAAATAAAAATTTCCCACTTTGAAATTGGCTTTTTTAATATGCAAGCTTTCTACCGAAACTGTCTATGTGGCATCCTAGTTGGCAACCAACTCAATTTTTTTCAGAATTTTCTAGAACTTTCAACTTTAGCTAAGTATTTCTTTAGTCAGAATGATGTATTTAAAAAAAGAAAAATACCTTTTTGTAGAGCTCAAAGTGGTGAATCTGAATATGTATTTTTTTTTAATATTTTGATTAGTTTTAATATATTTTATTTTTTAAATAATGCAAGTAGGTCGATAAAGTTAAAAAAGAAGTTGATTAATTTATTTTTTTAAATAGTAAAACATATTTTTAAAAAATTAAAAATATATGAGGCACAAGAGGAGAGAGTCTTCTTCAAAAGGGTATAGTTTATTTTTTGAAAATGATTAAAAAAATAGATAATAGTTGATGGCTCATGAAAACTGTCAAATTCTGACAAGTTTGACTTTAAAACGTTATTACGAGAAAAATATACATCAAAATTTGTTTTTTTTTCCATGCACAAGATATTGAAGTTACCTATTTGGAGAAAAAAAAAGGGTGAAATGAAGTTTTTTTCAATTTATTTCTTGACAGTCCGTGAAGTCACTTTTTTCAAAAAAATTCAGCATTTCAAAATCTATTCTTAAATTCATAAAAAATTAATGATTTTTTTTTTAATTTTTTTTGAAAAATTACAGGAATAAACTTCATCAAAAGTTCTACATTTCATTAGTTTACATCATTTTGAAATTCAAAACATAAATACCACTTTTATGCAGTCGAAGTTTAGAATTTTTTGTTGTTGTTGGTTGATTCCTTTATAAAGTGTGACACAGGATTGTGCTTTTACCCAATGACCATTTTAACATTAAAAACCCCAATTATAAATATCAACTATCAAGATCTAATTTTTGGGAAATTAAATAAATACCTAGTTATTGCATCATTTGAGATCTATCTAGCAAGAGGTGAACATTAGGACCATTCAAGATCAATTCAAGAGCAACATTATCATATTTTTATTGCAGCAATTCAAGATCCAAGCATCATGTCAAAATGTTTGTGAGTTTATGTTATCATGTTGTCATTATTTTGTGAAGGCTAACATCTTTTTGTAGGTCTCCAAATCATTCAAGTAATCAAGCAAGCAAGATCCAAATCCTTAAGGAGATGTGTATGACTTCAATCCTTCAAGGCAACCATTGAAGGTGGTGAGTTGTAGCACGTTGTGTTTTCATCATTTCTTCCTTTCAATTATCCATTTATCATCAACATTTCCATTGTGGAAGTGAAAACACTTACATGGGGTTTGACTGAGGCAAGTCCCTAAAATGGCTCAACATTTTTCGCTTCTTTGAATGTGTAGGTTATATGCTTGAAGAGGATTGAAAAAGAATTGAAGACAAATTCTCCATTGTTGCTTTTGTTGTCATACATCTTATCAAGCCACAGAAACTCAGTTACCAAATATCCAACAGTGTTTTGACACATTTGCAAACAAGAATCTGAAGCTCAAATCCGACATCAGAGGACCCCAGAAGTTGACTAGGACATCCCTACAAAGACCCATTTGCCCAAGGGTGACCCAGTCCTCCTACAATTCTTGAAACCAAATTTTCTGGGTTGGTACATATCATTCTGCACTTCTTAGATCCACCAGTAAATTATTGTTTATGTTTTTCAGTTGTCAAGATCTTACAATTTACATATTAGGGCATATAGTCTAATTAGGTTAATCATCCCAAATCATTTCCAATTCATTCCCATTCTCAATTAGATGTACATCCAGGTCTAATTGGCTCACCTTCATGGTTGACAATCAATCTATTCACCTTGTTGATCTACATCCTAATAAAACTTGGAAAAAGGCCACCATTGCATCCTAGGTTCTTTGCATTTAGGACTTAGGATCCATTTTTCTATATTTCATTTTGGTGAACCCGACATTTGACATCATAACTTTGTGATTTGGTAGTCTTTCAAACCCTAGATCTATGTTTTGTATTGCATTATTTTGCATCTTTTATTTAGGGTTTCATCTTTGCAACATAAAAATTCATAAAAGTACAAAAAAATACATTTATATTGCATCATAAGCTACACTAGGGTTCATTTTAGTCATATTTAGATCTGATTTACATTCATTAGGTGGTCAAAGTTTCAAATTGTTCATTGCATTTTAGTAGCATCTTTCATTTTAGGTAAAAAAGAAAGTGAAAATTGCATTGTTTTGTTTTAAGTTTGCATCAAATCCATTTTCAGAAGTTGGCATCTTAGAATCAGTCATTTAATGCATTTCAAATCTAAAATTTGCATTCAAAACTTGTAAAAACATTTTCAAATTTTTTGTACACTTGCAGTTTGAAGTACATTATCTTAAATTGGGAAAAATCTAGAAAAATATCAACTATTCTACCTGTTTGCAACCTGAGACAGTAACATTAAACAAAAACATAAGAAATCAGTTTTTCAATTTTTTGAACCCCTAGTAGGGACTTAGATGCCCCTAGGCATCCTTGTCCTGCTAGGGGTGTCTCAGGAAAATTTTGCAAATATTTTTGTCTCTGAGTTATCAATCTATTCCTGCTTGCAGATGTCTAATTTGAAATTCTGGAAAAATATTATTGCATCTTAAAGAAACTTGTCATTTTGCTTCATTTGTTGTAAATTTATGAAAAAAATTTACATTTCAGTATTGAAAATTATTAGATCTATAGGTGGATTGCATATATTTTCTAAAACATTGCATAATTGGGATAAATTACATGTCATTTTTGCAAAATTTAAAATATTAGGTTACTACAACACATTGCAAATCCATAAGATAAATAGAGGCATGTTTCCTTTTCAAACATATGGTTTTCATAGGGTAACACATGGCTTGTATGATTGTAATCTCCCTACTTGTGAGCATAATCTATGGAAACAAAATGAAACTAGTAACAAGCATGTTAGTCACTCTCCCAATATCTATCTCATTTGTGAGAATGTTTTGGAGTAAGAGGATGCAATCAAGGACAATCATAATTTTTCTTCTCCCAATACCTCTCTTACTTGTGATGAAGGTACCTAGGTTTTATAATACCCAATCATTGAGTGTCATGAGGAACATGTTTGTACCTCTCCTAATGCTTCTCCCATTTGGGAAGATATTATGGCACAAGATAATGAAATTGTTGACACATTTCTTAATATCACTTTGCCTAGTCTTCATTCATCTGCCAACATCTCTCCCACTTGTGAGAATGTTTTGGTGCAAGAGGATGTAATCATTGGCAGTTATGACAATCATAGTTGTTCTTATCCTAATACCTTTCCTACTTGTGACGAAGGTACCTTGTTGTTAGAAAACCCAATCATTGAGAATCATGAGAATCTTGTTTGTTTCTCTCCCCCTACCTCTCCTACTTGGGAAGATATTTTTAGGAAGGAGGATAAAATCACTTATACATTTCTTTCAAAAGATAGTAATATGGCTTGCTTCAAGATGATGATACTATGGTCACCTTAGATCCCCCCTCGATAGAAGACCATCAACAAGAAATAAAATCTATTGAGGTTATGAACGCACAATTGTCCATTAGATCTCCCTTGATTATTGGACCTCCTAAAAATCCTTTTGGAACTCCTAAGGGTCCTATGATTATTGGACATTATAAGACTCATTTTGGACCTCCTAAATCTCATGACCATATCCTAAGATTTGTAAAACAACTTACTAGTGATCATGTGTTGCAGCAACCAGTTATCATACAATAGCTCACACATATAACACTAGAAATAATAAACAACCAAGACAAGTGCAAGCAAATCATTCATCGATACCATTCTCACAACCTAGTTTACTTAGTGCCCCTCATTTACCTCAAAATAGTGGAAAGGAGTATGATCTTGTGGAACAACTTTGTAACACTCCTGCTAAGATATCCTTGTGGAATCTCATTCAAACATCACCGGTTTACCATAGTATGCTTCAAAATGCCTTGAAAAAAGTTATCATCCCCCCTAGTGCACAACCGAATGATGCGGTAGCCTTGATTGAGAATATGAATTCACCTAGTATAGACATCGTCTTTCATCAAATTGAATTACCTCTTTTGGAAATGCAAAAATAAAATGATGCTTCAATGATATTAGTTATTATTAATAAGGTTGGGATTAGGCGTACCCTTGTTGATAATGATTTAGGGCTTAATGTTTGTAGATTGAACCTTTTGGATAGAATTGGAGTAGATAAGACTAAAATTTAACCAGTTGATTTGTCTGTCTGTGGTTTTAATAATATGGGAAAACAATCACTTGGTGTGATAACATTACATGTCAAAGTTGATAAGGTTATGTTAAAAACTCCTATCCATGTCATGCCTGATGATATTTCATATAATTTTCTCTTGGGTAGACCATGGATTCATGAAATGAATGGAGTTCCATCAATGCTACATCATCTAATGAAATACACTTACAAAAACAAGGTTTACACAATAAAAGTTGATCCTAAATCTGAAAAATTGCTTACAAATTGAAACGGGAATGAAGAATCCTCTTAGAACATTGACACCAATTACAAAATTGGAACCTTGAGATAAAAAAAAAGTGTCTTTCATCGATGAAAAAGTTATTATATGATGATTGGGGATCATTAGATTTCACACCTACATTCGATGGGGAATACAAGCTTATACAACCAAAATCGGGAAAAGAGAAAGAAGTTGCCATGATATCAACACAATTTGTATCAAAAGCATTTGAGTCTACAACTTTTAGAAAAGAAGAAGAAAACAAAAATTACACACCTGCATATGATGAACATGATCATGAAAAGACACCTTCTTTGAAATAAATGGAAGCCATTTATGGAAGAGGTTATCAACTTTTAAAACAATGTGGCTATAAGGAAAAAGGATGTGGTGTAAGAGAACAAGGTGTATGTGCCCCTATAGAACCTAACACACAAGAAACAACAACAGGTCTTGGCTATTGTCCTTCAAAAGCATCAAAAATCCTTTCACTTAATCAATAGCATTAGTTGATGCTCCTTGTCATATGATAGTTGTAGTATCACACAATGCTCACCACCATGCATGAGGGTATAAACTTGGCTTTATGCAACCATATTTTATTTTGCAAGGAGAAACATATCACCCATTTTGGGCTCCTCTTTGTCTCTACACTTGGGGGCAAGGGGTTAGGCAACCTTCTCCTAGGTGTATTCTTGGGATCCCTTTATATCTCCTTAATATGTCAGATAACAAGTACACTACCATTTTAAGGGGGGGGGTATATAGTCCCTCGTTTATTGTTTGCATAAAAAATGGCCCCTTCTTAACGGTGGTAGCATATGTCTCCTAAGAAGTGTGACCTTGTCAACCAAAGTGTGGCCTTCTTAATCCATGTGATGTGTCTCCCTTGTGGTAATATTGGACTCGATGTCTTGAAAGAGTGTGATCTTTCTTGGCATGTGATTTTATCCATAGTGGTAATACTATGGCTAGTATTCCCTAGGGTGGGATCTTCTATTCCATGACTAGTCCTCTCTTGGTGGTGATGTCATGTGTGATGTCCCTAAGGAGTGACCTTTCATGCATCAAGCAGTGCCCCTTTGACATTGTTAAAGTTACCTTTTGAGGTGGTGTTATCATAACACCCCTTGAGGCCCCGACCTTGTCCTATCATTATTTGTTTGCACCCCTTAAGATGAGTTTGGAACTTTTTCTCCACTTTGTTCATGGGAGTTGAACTTAGTGTAGTGTTGGCATAGCAACTTGTGGCACCTTATCAAGGTTATTAGGGATTATAACTCTTGGTATGGTTGTTGTGGGCACACCTTATAGACCTAGTGTGTGCTTCTCATTTTTCTACCTTGTTACAGGCACACCTTGTAGACCTAGTGTGTGTCTCTCATTTTTGCCTTGTCTTGGGGGCTCACCTAATGAATATTAGAGTTCACTAGCACATGTGTGTCCTAGTTTGTGATTCACCTAGCAAATATCGTACTTTATGATTGTGTGAGTCATGAACACCTTCTAACATGGCCACCTAACATAATACAACTTGAATGCAAATGGAACCATGTGGCCTATGAGTGGTGTGTATGACTTCAATCCTCATGGGAGCATTTCTTCATTTAATGGATGGTGTTTAGTATTTGAGATAATTTAAGACTAAGGTCTCTTTTCCTTATTGACTCAAACCTTTTAGTACTAACCTTGTGTTTTGGTGTGTGTCTTTTATGTGTCCTCATCATGTTTGTTTTCATTTCATCATTTTTATGTTCCATCATGTCATGTGATTTCATCATGTATGCTTCATGTTTTTTGATATGTATGTTTGTGTATGTTGTCTTACTACATATTATACGTGTGAATGTTCCTTTGTCGATTTGCCATGGGATCTTGGATCCCGGGGGCTTGTGCAACCCCTTGATCCTTAGTCATCCTATCTCTTCAACATTTGGACAATTAGACCTCTCTTGACATATTTTTCTATTTTAGTGTGAGTCTATAAGTTCATAATCTCACTAAAGTGGGGGCTAAACTTAGTGTATAAAATTGCATACCTTAATAAATTCACATTATGTTTTGGCTCCCCCCTAAATTATTGAGCTTAATTGACCCCTAAATTGCCTAAAATTATGTATTTTGGAGCCCATTTGTACCTCTTTTCAATAAATGACAAGCATTGAATAAATGCATCCACCTCATATGTTTCCCCCAACATTGAGTGTTTTGGAAATTTAGGCTAGGACCCATTAACCCATGGGCGAATGGGTCCCCCTTCTTAGCCAGGATCCATTTTTGGACATGTTGAAGTGGCTATTTTAACATTCAAAACCACACTTGTAAATATCGACTATTGGGATTAATTTTTGGGAAATTGAATAAATTCCTATAAATACCTAGTTATTGCATCATTTGAGATCTATCTAGCAAGAGGTGAACATTAGGACCATTCAAGATCAAGTCAAGAGCAACATTATTAGAGTTTCATTATAACAATTCAAGATCCAAGCATCATTCCAAAGTGTTTGTGAGTTTATGTCATCATGTTGTCATTATTTTGTGAAAGCTAACATATTTTTGTAGGTCTCCAAAGCATTCAAGTATTCAAACAAGAAAGATCCAAATCCTTGAGGATATGTGTATGACTTTAGTCCTTCAAGGCAACCATTGAAGGGTGGTGAGTTACAACACATTGTGATTTCATCATTCCTTCCTTTCAATTATCCATTTATTATCAACATTTCCATTGTTGAAGTCAAAACACTTACATGGGGTTTGACTAAGGTAAGCCCCTAAAATGATCCAACATTTTCTCCCTCTTTGAATGTGTGGGTTATAGGTTTGAAAAGGATTGAAGAAGGATTCGAGACAAATTATCCATTGTTGCATTTGTTGTCATACATCTTGTCAAGCCATAGAAACTTAGTTACAAAAATATCAAACAGTGTTCTAATAGATATGTAGGCAGGAATCTGAAGCTTAGATTCGACATCAAAGGACCCCAAAAGTTGACTAGGACACCCCTACAAAGACCTATTCACCCAAGGGTGGCCCAGTCCTCCTACAATTCTTGAAACCCACTTTTCTAGGTTGTTACATATCATTTTGCAATTCCTAGATCCACCTACAAATTACTGTTTATGTTTGTTAGTTGCCAAGATCTTACAATTTACATATTAGGGCATATATTCTAATTAGGTTAATCATCGTCCAAATCATTTCCAATTCATTCCCATCTCAATTAGATATAGATCTAGGTCTAATTGGCTCACCTTCATGGTCAATAGTCAATCTATTCACCTTCTTGATCTACATCCTAATGAAACTTGGAAAAAGGTCACCATTGCATCCTAAGTTATTTGCATTTAGGACCTAGGATCCCTTTTTCTATATTTCAAATACCTAGTTATTACATTATTTAAAATCATCTAGAAAATTATTGGAGAAATTATTGTCAAGAGCATTATCAAGCAAGTCAAGAGCAACATTTCAATGATTTGTTGTAGTTGTGTGCATGTGAATTTGACCTAACTAATATGCAAGAAACTAAGTAATGCAAGGACCAAAAACATAGACAAAACACTAAAGACTGGCCTAGTTTAATCTAAACAAAAACATAAGAAATTAGAACCTTTTACCTTGTTTAGATTGTTCTTTTGGTTGGCCCTTGTTGATTGATGATTTGTGTGCTCTCTCCTTGGAAAAATGGCATGAAACCTAATGCAAAATGGAGCTATGATGGTGAGGAATGCAATGATGAATGTGGGTATTGTGTAGAATACATGTTATGAGCTCAAATATGCAGCAATGGAGGTATGTGCTTGGATGTAAAGTTAATCGATGCTTGATTGTGGATTTGCAAAAGTGGATGATTTAAATGGATCCATTTCCATAATTTTTAGGGGAAAGGCCTCTAAACAATGAAGGGCTCAAATTGAGCCAAGATGGACAAGATCAAGGGTCAAGGTGAGTTGAGGACTCACAAGCCCTCACATCTTGACATTTGGCGAGTGATGTGGAAAAGGGAGAGTGAGGTGGAGGTGACATGGAGGTGCTTTCCTATACCTTGGGAAGGGAAAAGATCTCCTCATAAAGGAGGTCCTTGTCCACATGCAGCTTGAGAGGACAAGTGAGGAATTAAAAATTCCTCAAAAATCCTCATGGGGATGGGAGAAGGAATTTTAAATTCCTTGGAAATGCCTTGGTCAAATAAATGTGAATAAAAAATTAACATGGGGAAGAGGTTTTCTTCTCCCAAAGGAGAAAGCATTTAAGACAGTTGCCTTAGGACACATACCATAAATGGCATGGTGATTAGGTTGACCTAATTGAGTGATTAGGTTGTGCAAGCAGGTGATTAGTTGGGTTAATGAGGGATTAGGAGCAAGTGGAGGATTATGGAGGATGTGAACCTAATCATGATTAGGATTGTGCACATCCTAATCACATATTAATTAAACTAATTTGGATTAAAAGAAATTACGGAGGATGTGACATTTGGAGAGAGAAGAATTTGAATTAAAAATTGATTTAATTCAAAAGGCAAAGTGACTAAATTAAATAAATTGGAGTATTTATTTAATTTAGAGATGAAAGGGATAAAATATTTAATTGATTTATTAAATACCTTAGGGACATTAGGATGAGATGCAATATTAATCAAATAATAAATTATTTAATTAGTATAGATGAAGGGTGAAGGACAAAGGAATAAAAATGGAGAATTTGACAATATGGGGGTGGTCAAATTCAGGTGTCTACATTTTACCCCTCTTTGAGATACTGTTAAAATAACAATGTTTCAAAGAAAAATAAAACACAAATGACTTGATAGAAGAAAGGAATGTTAGACAATGCCCTAGTGTCGCGGGGGAATGAAGAGGACGGAAGAATGGAAAGACAACCGAGTGCAAGAAAATTTTTGTAGGTTTTCTAATCATAAAAAAGAAAGAGAATGCTAGAATGGAATGGATGTTGTCTTTGATGGTGAGTGTTAGACGATTCCTCGGTGTGGCAGAGAAGTGGATAGGATGGAAAGATGGAGGAAAAGGGTAGGGTATGCCCCCTCGAGAGGGTGGATGGGGAAGAAAAAGGGGCCCCAGACAACTTCTCAATATGGAGAAACAGAAGGCACCATGCGATAGAGCTTGAAAAACCATGAAGAATGGATTTTGAATGGAGGAAAATAGACACATGGGGTGTGAATGGCAGCCCTCAAAAGAAAAGGGGTGAACGAATTAATTAAAAGGTAAATAAAGCGTAAAAATTACCCAAAATTTAAAAAGATAACTAGGGTAAAAAATGAAAATCATATAAATAGTAAATTTGAAAATTTACTATTCTCCTAATTCTCATTTGCACATGTGTCAGCTGACTAAGCGAGAGAGAGAGAGAGAGAGAAAAAAGAGTGACGAGGATGGCTAATGGATTGAGCAATGATGAGGGATATGCGGATGATGAGCTGATCCACCGAGGTTAGGAGGTACGAGCATACTACCACGAGCACGTGGTACCCTGCCAGGTAGGCCTTGGAACCCTCATTGTTATTTTAATTTGAATTTTAAGTCCACTTTCAAATTCTAGGTCGGGTAGAATAAGATTCGGTCATGGTACGAAAGGGAGAATTCGCCTGTCCTGGGGGACTGGAAAAGAAAGGGGCGAAGCCGCGCTATCTAGGGGCAAGTGTGTGAAGTAGAGGGGCGATTGCGAAATCACCTCTCCCTGAAAAGGGTGATCTTGCATTACGCAAGGGTGAAAATGCAAGGAGATAGGTGAATGGAATTCACCAAAATAGGGAAAGGGCGAATGCAAAATCGCCCAAAATTGGAAAAGGCGAATGCAAATTCTCCCAAAGGGGAAACAAGTGAATTTGAATTCACCCCTTGGGGGAAACGGGAAAATGCAAATTTTCCCATCAGGTTAAAAAGGCATAGGGACGATTTTGAAATCGCCTTTGTGGATGAAAAAGGCAAATTTGCGCATGGCGAAAAAAAAGGCGAATTCGCCAAATAAACAGTCGAATTTGCCAAAAGACAAGGAAGGGGTGAATGTGCAAGCTAGACAGGCGAACACGTGGGGAGTGGGAAAATGGGAAAATTTTCCTAACACAGAGGCGAATTCGCCAAAGCGGGCTAAGGATGAAAAATGAAAGAAAAGGATAAGAAAAGATTGGAGACTGACAAAGTGGTCTACATGGATGCAGAAATTCCAGATACTATGGACCCGTGAGAGACATTCAATAGTTCTAGAGGTGACAGTTGGGGCTATGAATGCCCATGATCACAAATCACTTGCATGGGCTGGATTGCTTCACATGTTGGGGTATCCCAACATCCGAGTGCACTAAGGACTCCTGACGACACTGATGGAGAGATGGAGTTCAGAGACATCACCTTTCCATCTCATGGTAGGGGAGATGGTAGTCACATTGGAGGACATGTGGAGGATATTGCAGTTGCCCATCTAAGAGCACTTAGTCAACTAGACCCACGATGAAGCAGTAGAGGAGATCCTACGAGCTTGTTTCGAACCAGTGGAGTTTTCCATCTAGGGGAGGGAGTTGGATGTAGATGCATGTTTGGGGTTGGATATACCATCCCTGCCATTATATTTGTGTGGGTTGATCAGTGGAATTCTATTGCCGGATAGGAGTAGGCGATTCTGCAACCTCAAGGTCATTGAGGTTGTTAGACACATTGTAGAGAGATGGAAGGGGGTGTTTGCATGGGGGGCCTATGTACTGGCCTAGTTGTACAGGGACATGCATGTCGTCTGCTACAAACAAGCGTTGAGTGTCACACATGTGACATTGTTGCAAGTATGGGCCTGGGAGCACATTAGTGTTGTCAAGCCGAATATTATGATTGTGGGAGCATGGGATGAGACACTACTCATAGCTTATTCGTGGGGATGGAGCATCAGTGGAGGCTTCACTATCAAGATGTTGGAGACCTAGAGGGATGGAGGAGGAGGATAGATGATCTGAGGCCAGAGGACATCACTTGGAGATCGTACCTGGCACGACGATTCCCGGGGTGGAGAGATAAGGACATATTATACAGGGGCTACTTCTTTTCAGTCTGCTACTTGATCAGTCGGGATCCCCTGATTATGGAGTTGCACATACCTGATAGGGTCACCAGACAATTTAGAATCTAGCAGGACACACCCGTTGGACCACAAAGATTCAAGTGGTTTACATGGGAGCCCGCAACATTATGGTGGAGAGGATTACAACAAACTATGTGTGGCATATGTGGGAGGTGGCACTAGTGACCCAATACCCATGGAGGGGAGAGCCAACAGATCAGGTACTACAACACAATATGTTGCATGGTTGGGGGAGATGGGCCCGAGGAGGATGACCACAGAGAATCCTATAGTAGGAGCACTTGGTTGTGGCTTAGATGATGAGAGGAGGTCGGCTGGGCAGCAGCAGAGGAGGAGGAGAGGAGGGAGGTCGATGAGAGGTGGTGGAGAGGATTTGGAGATGCAGGATATGGGGGAGGAGCATCAAGCTATGGACATGGATTCCTCGGAGGTGAGGCCACTAGCGATGGTACCTTATGTACCGCTGCCACCAGAGGATCCCTCAGTATTATTGACAAGATCCTTGGCCAAGATGAGGATTACAGAGTAGAGGTTGAGAGACTCTGAGACAGACCGGGATAGACTACAAGTAGAGATAGGTAGGTTGTAGGGTGAGGTGGGGAGGCTATAGGAGGCAGAAAGGATTGCAAAGAGGGACTACGGGGCCCTTGCAGATGAGGCCTCGAGGAGGGTGGAGGAGATGTAAGCGGAGAGGGACGAGGCCCTGAGGGAGAGAGATGAGCTAAGAGACAGGGTCAAGTGAGCCGAGGAGACGATGGGGGATGTCGACAGGTGGATGGAGAGGGCAGAGGCAATAGAGGCCCAGGTACAGGCATTGCAAGGGGAGAGGGATGCCAGGGATCAGAGAATATCCCAACTACTGGCCTAGGTAGATCGGATGAGACTGGCATAGGATGCCTGGGAGAAGTAGAGGAGGCACATTGCAGGGATGCGGGACAGGTACAGGATTGAGCGGGACCTGGCCAGGGCACAAGCGACAGAGCCAGCAGACGCAAGGATAGAGGCAACATATTACATGCTACCATATCAACAAGTCATCCCAAATCCAACACGGAGGGTCCCACCCTATGTGAGAGCAGTACCCCAAATACCAGTGCCATCACAAGGAGCCACTCACACACGAGGTTACAGTAGCTATTGAGAGACACCTCCCATAGGTCGAGGGCTAGTGCCAGACTCCCCATAGAAGACAAACACAGAGAGCAGTGGATCAATGAGGAGAGGGAGATGAGGAGACAGTGTCCCAATTTTGACAGGTGTAGAGTGGGTGTACAGAGGTAGAGACTACATATTCTTTGCACAGATTCAGATATTGATCCATTCATACATTCATGTACTATTTCTTTGTTATTCATTAGTCTTTGAGGAGATATAATATCAGTATCGTCTGATTAGCACTCTACTGGTATTTTATGGATTTTTATGGAATTGGGGGATGGACTTTATTATGTTTTATGATGGACCTATGATGGACTTTTATGATCGTTTATTATGGACTAGATGGACATGATATTATTTTTGGTATTTATATGATATGTGATGGACATTATCGATACTATGTGATTACTATGTAATGTGATGGATATTTATTATGTTCATGTGATATGGTTATGATTATGGTTATCGATGTATGCATATGATTATGGTTATTTATTTATCTGTCTTCGTCAATGATATGAATTGCATGCATTATGTAACAATTGTGGATGTAGGATGTAATGTGATATGATTTATGTCCTTATGATGTATGCTATGGATATGTTACTGATTATGTTGGATGCAGGTGGCGATATGATTATGGTTATTATGTGATGTATGCATGAGAGTTATGTGGACAATGAATCATGTATGGATGGTGTATTGTAATGATTAATTATGCATGGATAAGTGACATGAAAATTCAATGAAATGTAATGGATGAAAATGTATGATGTATGTATATATGTGATCATGATATGGATGGATGTAATGAATGTGATGTAATGTGATGTATGCAATGAGATGAATAAATATGTTTAGAATAATAATTCCAAAAAATTTAAAATGAGAATGCAAATGGTAATGAAATGATAAGCAACGATCTTAAAATGTCTAGAACAACAAATCAACATTAATCTAAACAATTTAAGAGGATAATGAAAATGATAATGCAATGGAACGATAATGAAAAGAAATGAACTTAATATACTTATAATAACAAGTAAAAATTAATCTAAATACCTTAAGATGAACATGATAATGAAAGTGCTAATGACATGTAACGATAATGCAATGAAATGACAATGTAATGAAAATGAAATGAACTTAAGATGCTTAGAATAACAAATCTATGCCAATCTAAACAACTTAAGATGAAGATGAAAATGAAAATGTAGTGCAACAATAATGCAATGAAATGATAATGAAGTAAAATGAACTTAAGACGCTTAGAATAACAAATCTATATTATCCAAAACAACTTAAGATGGAGATGATAATGAAAATGCAAATGCAATGGACAATGATAATGCACTTAAGATGCTTAGAATAACAAATAAATATTAATCTAAACAACTTAAGATGAAGCTAATAATGACAATGTAAATGCAATGTACAATGATAATGCACTTAAGATGCTTAGACTAACAAATAAATATTAATCTAAACAACTTAAGATGAAGATGATAATGACAAGGGAATGAAATAAAATGCATATGGATAATGATAATGAAAATGCAACTAGATGAGCAATGATAAATGTGGCAATGCATTGCATAACAATAGTGGGATGAGTGATGATGGGCGTGATACTGTACCTGTCAAAAACCATAGAAACCCTGTCAAGAAGAATATGTGGAGGAGGAATATTTGCACAACCAAAATCACTAACCATAGGCTAGGGAGATAAAATGGATGGGGGAAATGCAATGCAATGGGAGGATAAATGAAATGCAAATCTAATGCCATTTTTCCATATTAAGAGCACTGATTTTTTCTATATCATGGGAAACGATATTCCAAGGTATAAAGAACAAAGGTCGATTAGTATCCAATGTATAAAACAAACACAACAAACAAGAAGGCTATCCCAACACCCCAAAACCGTAGGGGCTTTGGTCGGCCCTAATGTTGGAATAACCACAAACACAAAGGATGCCCCAACATAACACAAGACCATAGGGATCTTGGTGGGTACTACGTGGGACAACCAAGAAGACATTAGTAGAAAAAATATCAAGACATGCCCCAATGTCCACTCATCAAAGTGCACCATGATATGATGGATCGTGGCAACCTTGAAAAAGTGTCATAGGGAGCTCAAATGATAAATAAAATGTTGAAAACATCAAAAGATCACTAATGAGTCTAGTTTATGGTCTAATTATTGATAGAGTTTGTTATCCATTTTCTACAGTTGTCATAGAATTTGATGTTTGGATATTGATATTTTTATGATATTTCCTTAAAACCTTGGACATTGGGCATAAGCTCAATTTCATAACCTTTAATGATATTGACATGCTATATGAACTATTTGTGTTAATTTTGCATGTGATTAGTGAATGCCGATTTGAGATAGTTACAAATATATAGTTGTTGTGTGTACTAATATTGTCATGCAGATATAATTTGAGGCCTACGGCTAAGGAAGATTCCACCAGCTGGAAATTCGCCATACAGGTCAACAAGGTGGTCATTTAATGGAGGAAAGACTCTCAAAGGCAAAAAGATTCCTCATTCAAATCAAACTGTAACTGCCTTGTAATGGTCTTAATTGTTGTTGGGAATTTAGGTGTTACTATTGTGCCAGATGCGTGTTAAGGCAAACATGCCTGATAGATTATGTGCGTGCATAGCCTCCTCTCCACTTTTTGCACTTTCCCTAATGTGGCATCTTCCACATCTGTGGGAGTTCACCACCTTGCTAGGTGATTAGATAAATAAGACTTTGATGCTCTTTTGGGGGTTCGAATCGGAGGTTGCTCAATCTGATGATGTACTCGCACTTTTAAGTTTTTTAGTAATACAATCATGTTGCTCAATTGTACTCATGTTTTTCAATGAATGAAATGGTTATAAGTTCGTGCATCTGATTTTACATTAGCTTTAGGGGATACTCATCTAAGGGGGCCCACTTGGTGAGTATTCCATACCATACCTTAGTTTAGTTTAGTTGTTATTTTTTGTTTAGTAATTAGTTAAGAATCTGACACTGTTTGTTCCTATAGCCATTAGAATTCCATTTTGTGACTGTTCTTGTAGCCAAAGCAGACAGAGTAGTTTCTTGTTTGTTAACTCAGATTTTCATTTATGTCATGCATTCCAACTTAGTATAGTTGTTGGTTGATGCTCAACACTTATGGTATTTCCTTACAAGCAATTTTCTTTCAGCATTGTGTCTTTCTTAGTTGTAGGATGAATACGTGATGATTGAAATAGCTATTCAGGTTAAATGTCCAATCTCTGAATCACAGTTATGAAGGCTTAGTTGTTGAATCAGTATAGGAGGCCGACATTTTTGGCACCGTTGCTAGAGATGGTGTGAAACTGGGATGTTCTTTGGAGTCATTGATAGTTTTTCTTGTTGTAATGTTTCTGGAAGTTGTTCTTAGTATATCCCTCATTTAAGAAAGTAATGACCCCCCTATTCTTTTGCCAATTTTTTGTGTGAGCTGGCTGATAGTGAGTTGATACCGTATGCATAGAGAAAGGAGAAGAGATGCTCGTCGGAGATTCCTTCCTAACAATCCTGATCTATTCCAGATAATTGAGTATCAGAACCTACCCAAAGACAAAGAAGAAGAAGAGCCACACCTATTTTCTAATACATTTCTAGATCTGACCAGTTCTGAAGCTTGCTCTGAAGATCAGAATCTGATTGAGAACCCCCTTGCATTGGAACTTCATCAGGAAGGCATGGGTGATTCAAATAGAAACATACCTAACCAACTAGCTTTTCATTTCCCCATTTCTCATCAGAATAAAGTAGACAACCTCAAAAATATCCCTGATTCAGTTTTTCCTAAGTTCTATGGATTTGTCATAGAAGATCCCGATACATTCTTGTTCGAGTTTGATATACTCTGTAGGAGCTATGACTATACCACTGATGCCCACCAACTTAAGCTATTCCCTGCCACCTTGAAAGAAGCTGCATTAAGATGGTTCATGAGCTTAGGCAGAGATACTGTGGAGACTTGGGAGGACATGAAGACCAAGTTCCTTGAGAAATACAAGGAATATTGCAAGGGCAGTGACATGAGAGGAGGTGACATTTTCAGGATACAGTAAAAGGAGGATGAGAGCCTAGAAGATTATATTTCAAGGTTTATGTTTTGCCTACAAAAATCTCCACACCATACAGTCAATAGAGAATCACAAAAGCTTCTTTTCTTGAGAGGAATTAATGATAGCTGCACAAATGCCTTGCACCTGATGGGAAGAGGAGATATCACCCAAGTTCCTTGGGAGGACATCAAGAAGATATGTCAGAACTATTATAAGGTAGCTTCAAAGAAGGGGAGAGCTTACCAATCTTCCATGGGTAAGTCATCCACCAGTAGAGTTTCAAGGAAGGAGATTACTCACTTACTAGCATTTTCAAGAAAGACATCATAAAAAATCTAGCTACTCGACTGGATACACTTTAGGCCAAGAAGAAACAAGAGGAGGCAGAGACAATGTTGGCATAATATTACCCTCATTGCAAACAAAAGAAGAAGGAATGCAGATGCAAGATGATAGCTAATATTGATAGCAAGATGGCACCTGAGTTCAATCCAATCCAGGGTGAAGAAGATCAAGTCTACTTTGTTGCACAAAGGAGGCCATGGGCCCCAAGATAGGGTATGCCACTAGATCAGCTATTTTTGTTGAGCCATATTTCAATTCTTATTCATCTGGTAACTAATGACAACCCCCATATCCATCCACTTATGGAGGATATCCACCACAGCCTTGGAATAACCCTCCAAATGCCTAGCCCAATCCCAAAACTCTCCACCTCAGTGGCAGCAATCCTAGGGGAATTGGCAACCACCTCCAAGAAACTGGCAGCAAACATCCCAATGGAGGGGAGGACAACAATGGCCAAACCAGACAACCAATTACATGCAGCCACCTTCTCAGTGTCAACAACCTACTATACTGCCTCCTTCTGCTAGTTCAAATTCAAATGCACCTAAACCTACTCAGCTACTAGCCCAGCCCACACCTAACCCAATAATAAACCACAACAACAACCAGTATACTCTGCTGATCCAAATCAATTCCCTACATATGTTGTGAGTGTAAGTGACATCCACTTGCGTTCAGGAACTACTTTTCCAGGCCCTTCCACACCCATTATCACTAAGCTCCCTATGGAGGAAGAGGAGCCTCTGAATGTCCCTATTCGGCCAAGTGCACCTAAAAATCCTGAACCAGTCCCAGTCAAGCAGACTGAACCAAAACCACTATTTCCCTAGAGGTTGGAAACTGTGAAACAAAAGGAAGAAAAGGAGGACACAAATTTTAACCTTTTAGATCAGTTGAAGCATATGTGTCCAAATACCTTTATTTTAGGCCATAAAAGATGTTCCCATATATGGAAAGGCAATCAAGGAAGCATGCCTTAAGAAACCAGCCAGAAAGAGAAAGAACCCACTACAGTCTAAGTGGTGGGACAACTGGCTGACATCATTCTTGGGAAAGTGACTGTTCCCAAATATAATGACCCAGGGAGTCCGATGGTAGGATTTGTTATAAATGGGATCCAAATAAAGAATTCTCTGATTGATTTGGGAGCAACAATAAATGTGATGACTAAGGACATCTTGCAACAACTAAATGTTGCAAGCATGAGACCTACTCCTCCTGTCTTGCAGCTTGTTGATAGTTTTATTGTTAAGCCTAATGGGATAGTAGAGGATCTTGTGGTAACTATGGACTCTTGGGAGTACCCAATAGATTTTATGATTCTTTCCCCTAAGGCCACACTAGGCAGGTACCCCATTATTCTTGGAAGGCCATGGTTAGCAACAACAGTTGCCTATATTGGATGTCAGACATGAGACATGACCATTTATGATGGAAAGAGCACCAAAAATCTTGTTCTCTACCCTCCTTCTCAGCCTTCCCATGATAAGAATGATCCTTTATGGCCACATGTTGCTGAAGATGCAGAGGAAATTAATTATGTGGCACAACTTATGATGTTAAGATATAAGTCCTTTCATGCAACTTCAAGATGGCGATGAAGTATTTCCTAACATAATTAAGAACCATTATGAGATAGAGGAAGCATCATCCTCTCATTCTGCCGAAATAGTGAAGACACTCCTACCTGCTCTTCTTGTAGATGCTCTTCTTGCAGTCGCTCTTCCAGCAGACACTCTTCTTGTAGCCACTCTTCTTGCAGACACTCTTCTTGCAGCCGAATTTCCTGCAACAAGTATGTCTCATAAATTATTTCCATATGAACTCAAGGTACCAAGCATTAGTGAAGCATCTATGGTAGAGTTCACTACACAAGTGCAAGTATCAGAAGGAAAATATCTAGATGTTAACAACAAACTGAGTGAAGAACAACAGTTGTCATTGACAAACTTGCTAAGGGCCCACCAGTGTGCATTTGCATGGGATTATCATGATATGAAGGGATTGAACCCTAAGATTTGCACTCATAGGATATACATAAGAGATGGTTGTACACTAGTAAGGCAGCCACAAAGAAAAATTAACCCTGCATTGAGAGAAATATTAAAAGGGAAACTACAAAAATTTCTAGATGTGGGATTCATCTACCCCATCTCAGATAGCCAGTGGGTCTCCCCATTTAAGCCTAAAAAAGGAGGGAAGTGGAAAGTTTGTGTTGATTATAAGAAACTCAATGCTGCTACCAAAAAGGACCATTTTCCCTTACCTTTCATAGATCAAGTTTTAAACTCACTTGCAGGAAAGCAGTACTTTTCTTTCCTAGATAGATTCAATAGCTATAACCAGATCCAAATTGCACCAGAAGACCACATTTACCTATCCATGAGGGACCTATGCCTACTTAGTACTTTCATTTGTCTTATGCAATGTGCCTACAACTTTTCAAAGGGCAGATGTTAGCATATTTTCATATATCTCTCTTGATTGCATGAAAATCTATATGGATGACTTCACTACCTATGGTGTTGATTTCAATGAAGCATTGGAAAATCTCAGGAGAGTCTTACAGAGATGTGAATACCACAATCTATCTTTAAATAGTGAAAAGTGCTTCATGATGATGCAGGAAGGTGTAGTTCTTGGCCACTACATCTCTCACAAAGGAATTCAAGTTGATCCTGCAAAGATTGAGGTGATAACCAATCTGCCTATCCCTGCAAAACAAAAATATGTTAGGAGTTTCTTAGGACATGTAGGTTATTATAGAAGGTTCATCAAAGACTTCAGCAAAATGGCAGCACCATTGTATAATCTCCTAACTAAAGATGCTGAATTCTGGACAGAAGACTGTGACAAGGCATTTTCTGATTTGAAAACAGCTTTAACTCATGCTTTTGTACTCAAGAGACCTAATTAGGAGTTTCATTTTCACATCCATACTGATGCATCAAACTATGCTATAGGAGCAATCCTAGGATAGAAAGAAGGAGCTATTGAAAATGTTATTTACTTCATCAGCAAAAATTTGCAAGGAGTTGAATTCAACTATACAGTGACAGAAAAAGAAATGTTAGCAATGATTTATGCGCTAAACAAATTTAGGCACTACATAACAAACTACCAGATCTTTGTGCACACCAATCATGCAGCCATTAGATACCTCATGAATAAACCTCTGATTTCAAGTAGGCTGGCAAGATGGTTATTAGTGATGCAAGAGTTTGACATGACCATTGTGGATAAACCAGGGAAGGCAAATGTTGTTGCAGATTTTCTTTCAAGGCTGACTACATCAGAGAACAATCAAGTTGTAGATGACTCCTTCCCTGATGAGCATCTATTTTCTATCAGTGTGCAGACACCCTGGTATGATGGAATAGCATATTACCTAGTCATAGGGAGAGTTCCTCCTCACTTCTCTCCAAAAGAGAAGAGGGTGCTCATTGAAAAATATTTTCCTTTCTCATGGGTTGTTGGATGCTTGTTTTACACTGGACCAGACCATGTCATGAGGATATGTGTGAGGTAAGATGAGACATATGACATTTTTCATGCATGTCACAATGAATCCTGTGGAGGGAATTTTGCAACCAAGAGGAAAATAATGAAGATTTTGAACACAGGATATTACTGACCCACACTCCACAAGGATGGAGGGAGATATACAAGGAAGTGTGATAGATGCCAAAAAATGGATCGACCAACCAAATCTGATGAAATTACACTTTACCCATAGGTAGTAATCACTCCATTTGATAAGTGGAGATTGGACTTTGTAGGGCCCATTGATCCTCCATCACATGGTAGATCCTATATCTTGGTATGCACTGATTATATAACAATATGGGTAGAAGTTAAGGCCATGAAGCATGCAAGAGATAATAAGGTTGCAAACTTTCTTTATGAGGAAATTTTCACATGGTATGGAGTTCCAAGAGAGATAGTAACTGATCAAGGGGCTCAATTCACTTCAACCCTTATTACAACACTGGTCAATCAGTACAACATTAGGCACAGGAAGTCTACTCCTTATCACCCCCAGGCCAATGGTCAAGTTGAGGTGATCAACCAAGAAATTGAAGCCATTCTGACCAAAACAATGGCTATCTATAGAAAGGATTGGGCAAGCAGACTGTAGACATGGAAAATATACTGACACACTTGATCCTAATTACTAACGTCATTTCTTCTTGAATCATCTTCTTAACTTGTCATCACTTTTCATCCCTTAATTGAATAAAACATTATTTATCTGATTAAGTCATTCTCTCCGGTTACTTAAATTAATCAATTTGATTTAATTAACCCTATGTCTCTATTTGATTAAATAATTCATTTTATTTAATTAAATCCCTAAAGTCATCCCCTTAAATTAAATTAATTAATCTTTATTTGATTTAATCTAACATCATGCTCCTTAGTTAAATAAATCAATTCTTATTTAATTAAGTCTAAATCATTATTCCTCTCAACTTTGATTTAAATAAATCATAAAATGTGAATCAAATTTGTGACATCATGTAATTTCCTATTAAATTGATCAAACCTTGATTAATTTAATCCAAATCACTCAAATCCTCTATATTTTGCAACTTGCACAATAAATCAATTTATTTGATTTATTAATTCATCAATTTCCATTCAAAAGGGCATCTTTTGTGGAATATTCTTCCAATTCAAAAATCCCTCCAAAAGGGGATGGGTACTTCCAACAATACATTTAAGGCCTCTTACATGTCCTTGGCCTTGAGCCAAGTGACATTAACTCCATTTCCCTTTGCTCTAAACATGTCACTTTCAAATTTCAAATTTGAATCTAATAACATTTATTGGCACTTTGATCAAAATGTGAACAACCTTCAACCATTCACATCTTGACAAGTGGCACTTGGCCATTGGATGTTGAATGATCCCACATCGCTCAAATATTGCTCATTCTTCCAATTTGAAATCTATAAATGAGAGACTATTCCTCTCATTCATCATCCACAATCCAAGCAAGTCTACTATACTTCATTTCATCCACAACTTATCCATTTCATATCAAGTGTTCATCATTTTCATGGTTTCATAGCAAGGTTATGCCAAAATTTCATCAAGGAGCTTCAATAATCTACAAATCTTCATCAAAGATTGCATAGGAGTTGGGAAAGGGCCAATTTCTACACATAATTGGCACCAATTCCCCCATGGGATCAAGAGTTTGCATCTTAGAATAGGATTTCATTGCTTTCTTTGTTCATTTCTTCATTTTCTTTCCTATTTGAGCATTGCAAATGGATCTCATGGGGAATCCTTGTTCTATATTGCATATTGATCTAATATTGTGCTTGTTTTCCATGTTATGTAGGTATAGGATTGGGGTTCACACAGACTACCAGAAGTTGTTTGGGCTTACAGAACTACATGGAAAACAACTATAGGATTCACTCCATTTGAGTTGTTGTATGGAAAGACAGCCATGATGCCCATTGAATTTGAGCATAAGACTCTTAAGACTGTAGTGGACTTGGGGATGGATATCTTTGAGGCATAAAGGGAGAAATCATGCAACTAAATTCTTTGGATGAGATGAGAAAGGAAGCTTTGCATCACATAGAGGTGGTGCAGAATCAGAGAGCAAAATGGCATGACAAATTCATCAAAGATAAGAAATTCCAGCTAGGCGACTGGGCACTGCTCTATGGCTCAAGGTATCAAGACAATGCAGAAAAATTGCAGACAAGGTGGCTAGGACCGTATGAGGTTGCTGACGTATTTCCCAATGGGGTTGTTCAACTCACTACCATTGACCCTGTCAGATTTAAGCTGTTGGTGAATGGTCATCGCCTGAGATTGTATCACAAGCCAACTTCTAAGGAGGAGTTCCTACAACAATTCACTCAGCATGCAACACCTGAACTTCCTACAACCAAAGGAAGTGAACCTAGTGTCCTTCCTTCTGGCTAACTAAGGTATGTAACTTTTCATAATAAAGACTTCCACTTCTATGGGGGTCCACTTCTTCACCCATCCGCCCATCCATTCCACCTTTCTCTCTCTTGTACCTTGTCATCATCATTTCACTTCACTTCATTCCATTCCACCTCATTCCTCTCCACTTTCATTAATTGCTCAACTGATTTTTTAAAAAATTGATTGATACTTTCTCCATAATCTTTTCAATAAATCTTCCACGAATTTAGGTACATGTGCATCAATTATTATATCTTAATTGTCTTTTAGTGCATTTATTTAATTGTTGCAAATTAATATGGATGTTCGCTATAGCATGTAATTATTCCCTACCCCTAGCAAATCGTCATTCCACCTCGCATGTGAGGACACATGTGCAAATTTAAATTGGGGGGAAAAAGTGAAAATGCCATGTCTACGTGTCTGTCCATACAGGTTCACGTTAGCAAGGTTTAAATTTTTGAGCCGGTTTGAATTCTGAGTGTGATGACAGCTCGTATGTGTGAAAGGACATCAACCGTCACCATTTTCCTTCATCATAGCTCACATTTATTACTCCTTTACTACGTTTATTGCTCCTATCATAATCTTAAGCCCAAAAAAGGTAAAATTCAATCGATACAAGCATTGGAAATTTGGCAGCATTACAGGAAGGAGAAGTTTGGCTTTCAGACGAAGATTGCAAATTTTTTTTTTGCAGAACGATTGTTTGATTGCAGACAATGGGAGGTGGGTTAATTCAAAATTATCCCATGGTTCATGATGTATTACTATAGGATGCACCCTTTCGGGCTGAGTTCAGAAACTGTAGATGGTTAGACTATTTCCTGAAGCTTAATGGTTTTGATGAAGATGTTGCATTGGAATTTTCCTAGACATTGTCTGAAGGAAGGGACATGATAAAAGGGTTGGAAGTCAGATACTGAGGAAAGAATTGAAAAAGCTACAAGGTTGCCTATCAACGGTGAAGATTACCCTGCTACCAGAGACACCAGGTCAGCTAGGGCCAAATTTATAGAACCTGGTGATCCTCCATTGAGTATAGACAAATAACGTGCAAAGAGAACATCTCTACCTGAGCTATGGAGGCAAGTAGTTGTTTATGTTGTGAAGTATATTACCCGTGAAGGTCGTCAGTCGAATTTGAATTCTATGCATTTCAAACTCTTGAACCACATGAGGCACGGGAGAAGAATGAATGTGCCTAACGTGTTATACCACCTTCTTTCAATCATGGCGGTTGAGACCCAGAAAGGTAGGGACAACTCTGTTTCCCACCATTGTCTGATCAAATTATTAGTTGAGAAGTCTCTACATGATGTGTCTGATATGTCTTGGGAAGAATTCTTGAATATTGATCAAATTAGACCATAGCATTTACGATCTAGGGTTTTTCCTCATAGGGTGAGTAGAAGAAGGAGCAATGTTGGAGCCAGTCCTGGTGCCTCAAATTCTAGCACAAGCCCTAGTACAAACCCTCATGTAGCTAAACAAACTATTGAGATTAGTTCTTCAGAGGCAGAGCATTCAAATAAAGAAAGTTCCTCTCCTGATTTCAATGATAATGTTCTTCTTGGCACCCTAATGATAAATAGGGCACATAAGAAGAAGGCAAAAATAAGGAAGGGAAAAGTTAAAAAGAAAATGGCAGAAAGAGAAGTGTCAAGCTCTAGGAAATGAAAAGATGACACTGTTCTTCCTGTAGCAAGGGAAAAACATGAAAGCCCTCCCAAAAAATAAAGACCTGTTGAGCCATCCTTTGGTGCATCTCTGAAGGAAAGACCTAAGTTTAGAGAGACATCATAGGAGGATGGAGAAGCTCCAATAGAACAGGTAAATGTTGAGGAAGAGGACACATTTGAGCAAGCAACAAGCATGACGTTGGCAGATCTTGCTGACATTGCAGAACAAGTTGGAAGCTAGGAGCATGAACAGAATCAAGAGCTCCTGCAACATGAGCATGAGAACAGTCAATATCCCTGCAGCTAGTATTGGCTGAGCAAACAGAGTCCCTGTAGCTAGAGCCTTATGAAGAAAAAGAAAAAGTGCGTGGTATTTTTTTTTCAGGAATATATAGGCCTTCTGATTTTTCAATGCATATGGTATTCATGAATTTATGGAAATAATTGCAAAGGAGGGAGGAAGAATGGAAAGAGGAGAAAACATAGGTTAAAGAGGGAAATTCAAAAGAAAGATGAAGAAATTGAAGATAAGAATGAAGAAATTGTTGTTTTAAAGAAAAAGGTGGATAATATCACAACCTTAGTACCTCGGATATTATAGTGCAGGGCTCGTCCAAGGGTATATGCTATGTATTTATAGGAGAATCATCTTTCTTTTAAACTAGCAAGGATTGTCTTAGGTTTGAACCCTTCCATTGAAACCCCTTTTGAATTTTTCAATGCTTATCGAATTGCTCCTCCTGAAATGAAGAATTTATTGTGTGAATTCTCATTGCATAATTTTGATGTAATTAAATACCATTATTGGAATCCACTGTTGTATGTTGGGGATGTCCAATTGAGGGAATTTATGTCTTGGGTAGAGAATGAGATCAGTTGGGGAAAACAATTCAAGACTTATAGGCAAATTGAATCCAACACTCCCCTACCCATCAGGGTTGAGTCTAAAAATCCTGAAGGCATTTTCAAGGATTGGCACAGAATGATTTATCAACCAAGTTATGGCAATAGGATCTTTTCTGAGAAAGAAGTAGTTTATAAAGAATATGAGGAGATATAAAAAATAATAGGAGAATCTGTAACAGGATACCTGTCACAAAGGTGGAGTAGCCTAACTGACGACTTGAAACAAGTTGAGCCCCACTCTATGCAGAACTATGCTGCAACACTTAAGAGAATTGATAGATATATGCAGATTGGGATGACAAAAGGACATACTACAAGTATGAGATAGCGGATGAGAGACAAAGATGGAACAGGTTAGAAAGAAAACAAGGTTTCTATTAGGATCCTAATTCACCAACAATAGACACTGATGTAGGATAGCTAACAGTTATAAATTTTAGGGCATTGACCAAGAAAAAGAACAACCCTTCCTCTGTTGGAGGACCAACAAAACCTTAGGTTGGGGGGGGAAATGATGAGTCTAGTTTATGGTCTAATTATTGATAGAGTTTGTTATCCATTTGTTGTAGTTATCATAGACTTTGATGTTTGGATATTGATGTTTTTATGATATTTCCTTAAAACCTTGGACATTGGGCATAAGCTCATTTTCATAACCTTTAATGATATTGACATGCTATATAAACTATCTGTGTTAATTTTGCATGTGATTAATGAATGTCGCTTTGAGATGGTTAAAAATATACAGTTGTTGTGTGTACTAATATTGTCATGCAAATATAATTTAAGGCCTACAGCTAAGGAAGATTCTGCCAGCTGGACATTCGCCATACCGATCAACAAGGTGGTCATTTAATGGAGAAAAGACTCTCGATGACAGAAAGATTCCTCATTCAAATCAAACTATAACCACCTTGTAATGGTCTTAATTGTTGTTGGGTAAATCTAGGCATTACTGTTGTGCCAGATGCACGTTAAGGAAAACATGCCTAACAGATTTTATGCCTGCATAGCCGCCTCTCCACTTTCTACGCTTTCCCTTATGTGGCATCCTCCGCATCTATGGGAGTTGACCGCATTGCTAGATGATTAGATAAATAAGACTTTGATGTTCCTTTGGGGGTTCGAATCAGAGGTTGCTCAATCTGATGATGTACTCACACTTTTAAGTTTTTTAGTAATACAGTCATGTTGCTCGATTGTACTCATGTTTTTCAATGAATGAAATGAAGTTATAAGTTCATGCATATGAGTTTACATTAGTTTTAGGGGATACTCATCCAAGGGGGGCCACTTGGTGAGTATTCCATCCCATACCTTAGTTTAGTTTAGTTGTTATTTTTTGTTCAGTAATTAGTTAAGAATTTGGCATTTTTTGTTCCTGCAACCACTAGAATTCCATTTTGTGACTGTTCCTGTAGCCAAAGCAGACAAATTAGTTTCCTATTTGTTCACTTAGATTTTAATTTTTTTCATGCATTCCAGCTTAGTGTAGTTGTTGCTTGATGCTCAACACTTATGGTATTTCCTTACAAGCAATTTACTTTGAACATTGTGTCTTTCTTAGTTGTCGAATGAATATGGCTACTTTGGATTCCTAGTGCACATACAGTGCTGACCCATTTCAATTTTACATCCCTGGGTTGACAATTTAAATGCACCTTCATGATGATTGAAATAGCTATTCAGGTTAGATTTCCAATATTTGAATCACAATCATGAAGGCTTAGTTGTTGAATCATTGTAGGAGGCTGACAACCATAATAAATTTCAAACATCCTTTTCCATATGATCAAGAGGGTGGATGGGATTGATGCAGTCTAATTAGGAAGGATACATCCTGTTAAGACCAAAGATGGTGGATGGATTAGGTGATCGACATGACTCAGGATACTTGAAGCCAATTGAGTCTCACAATACTAGTGACCTTTGTTTGTAAGAAGCAACTAAATGGGGACATACTTGATGATGTGACACGACACCGACACACCCTAAGGATAGACCTAGGGTCTCAGGGGCTCATCAATTGATGGAATTGCCTATGTGAAACCGTAGAGACCTCATAGTTTGATAAAAGACCGACGATTAACCATGGACAAAAGAGGATAGAGGATAATGGAGACCTTTGTGGATGACAAAGACCAGATAGAAAAATTCCCTGAGGGTTGATCAAATGATTAGCCTTGCCTACATGAAAGTGCAGGGGCAACGTAGTTCAACAAAAGAGACCAAAGACAAGATGAGACCTGATGATGACCGACACGATGGAGGATCCTAAATGAGGACACAAAATTGATGAGACAACATGGATATACAAATGATGACAAGCTTAGGATTATGGATAAAAAGCTCAGGATTCTGGATAGCTGATTTGAATCATCCAATGCTCAATCACAATATACCAAACGATGGATGACAAGATGTCGATGAGAGGATAGGGATCGATAGGATGGATGGAAGCATAAAGTGACTAGGACACAAGGTAGATAATGATTAAGCCCTCTACAAATGGTGCCTATTACCAGGTTTTCACCAAACGTACTTATCCAAGGTGCCACAAAGAGTGGTTTTCACTATAGGATGAATTATTTCTCTTTACTATTCTTTTTTAGATTTTTAACTTTCTTGATTTTTTTGTATTTTTTGATTATTTTTTACTTTTTTTGTACTTTTTTTCTAGGTAGGATAACCCAGTTGACTCAGGTATAGAACCTCTTTACATGCATTATATTGATAGGCTCCTCTAAGGGCTCTCCTTCAGGTGTTGCAAGCCTATATGCCCTAGAACCATATTTTGTTGTGATTGTTGGGAAAGTCTACCTCAACTTTCTGGTCTTTTCCCTTGAAGACTTGGCATTTTCCTTCATGTTTTGGCCTTTACCATGGCGGTCTGGCTTGGTCTTGGCGGTGTCTGTCTGGCGGTTACCGCCTTACCACGCGTGGTGAGTTCACTCACCGCGGTGGCGTGGTAAGGCCGCCTGCAGCCTACGCTGGCGGTTACCACCTTATCATGTGCGGTGAGTTCTCTCACCGAGGTGGCGTAGTAAGGCCGCTAGCAGCCTGGCTCGACGGTTACCGCCATACCACAGGCGATGGTCCTCTCATCGCGGTGGCTGTGGTGAGACTTCCTATAGTGGGCTCAGCGGTTACCGCCATACTGCAGGCGGTGGTTCCTCTCACCATGGTGAGATCGCCAGCGGTGGGCTTGACGATTACTGCCATACCGCAGGCAGTGGGTCCTCTCACCGCAGTGGCCGCAGTGAGACCGCAATGGTCGGCCTAGCGGTTACCGCCACACCATAGGAAGGCTTTGAAAGGTCAGCAGTAGCATGGTGGAGATGGTGGTCAGCGCAAGCAGTTACCGCCATACCACGGGGTGGCCAAACGGGCTCGACGGTAGCGCGGTGTAGTCAGAGTCTGGGCTCGGTGATGACTTGGGTGAGCTCGGTTGACCTCACCGCCTTATCGCAAGGCGACTAGGACAAGGGCACGGTAGTGCAGTGGAGTCAAGGTGCAAGCTTGGATGGATTACCGCCATACCACGAGGTGAGTCTGTTAGGGTAGTGGTAGCGAGGTAGATGACTGAGTGAGCTTGGGTGATCTCACTGCTACCGCGACTGGGTCGTGTGTTCTCGGCGATAACACGGTAAGAGCTCGGATGAGCTCAGAAATCGGTTGACCGAGTTGGAAAGTTTTGATCGATTGTCAAAAGTGATAGGCGAATGGAATGGCGACACATGGTAGATATTTAAGTTCTGATTGGTAAAAGTTTTATTTCCTGATTACAATAGAGCTGCATTATTGAAGCAAAGCTAACAGATATGCCTGAGACCGATTTAATGTTACGTGGCTCGATGCATGCTAAATAAGTGGTGTACGTTATCAGAAATGGGAAGCTTGTAGGTGGATAATTTATTATCCTGATGACCATTGTTGGCAAGGGTAGGTTGAACAGGTATGCACACGGTATAAGAAATCATGGGTGCAGTTCGATAAAATGATAAGCGATTAGAGAGAGGCTGAGAGTGTTCAACCAGTCTTGACTATGAACACTTAGTTTCTAGTTTCTGATCGATGTGAATCTGTGCTGCCTTGAGACTGGGATGGCTGCAAGGTTGGATGAGAGTGCTTTGTGAGGAGCTGAAGGGAATCCACATGATATGTCATTGAGGACATTGTAATCATGTGAAGATTTTGTTTTTTTGTTGCCTATATTCTCTAGATGAACAAGATGTTTTCTCCTAAAGAGCATAGATTTGGTTTTGTATTGTAATCATTTCAATTACTAAATAATATATGTGAGCTGAGTGTTTTGGAGGGTGGGGTTTTTTACCCGAAAGGGTTTTCCCCATGTAAATTTGTGTGTTCATAGTTTTGTCTTTCATTGTTGTCTGATTAAGTTTCTTGAATCTATGCTTGTGTTGAACCTGTTATATGTTAAGCATTTACTTTTCTCAGAGGATCAATGGGGGATCAACTGTGCCTACTTCCACTTTATGGCATAGTTGTTTGTGTCTTTGAAGTGATAAAAATGAAATTCACTAAGGCATTGTTGTCTTAGAGTTCGTTCTATGTTGACAAACTGATCTTGTATCCCCAACAAGTGGTATCAGAGCTGGTCGAAGGAGTTTGAGGCTTGATGATACCAACAAGTGGTGTCAAAGCCTTCTAATTATTGGAGTTTTGGGTATTTCTCCTGTGATGATTTCTTAGCCTGGCAAGCTTGAGGAAATCTGGAGAAATCAGTTGGTGATTGATCCTTTGATGAGTGGAAGTTGCTTCTTTGATTCAACACACAGTTTTGAAAGACACTGGATTTTCCTAGAGTTGATCATATTGTTCCAATATGGTCTGAGGCTCCTAGATCGCAACAAATGTTCCTGATGCAAAGGGCGTGAGATGTGCTTGTGGTTGTGTTGCAGTGAAGTGTGGTTTCATACTGGGTATTTGTTTGAGAGGCTCCCTAGCGGTATGGAGTTGCTTGTTTTGTTGTTCAGCCATGAATTTGTGTGCTTGTGCTGGGTGTTCTAACTTAGCACTGAAGGAATTTTCTCCGTTGCTCTGATTGCATGGAGGCTATGAAGTTGATCCTAGTGGTCTGCAACTTCTGAATAGCCTGGCTCTCTCATATGCTTGTGCATGGTTGTAGGTTTTGGAACTGGTTTGAAAAGGACCTGCTATTCCTGCTTACCTGTTTCTTGCACTTGCATGGTTCAGATTCATGTCTTTGGCTCTAAAGGTTTTGTGTAGATTTTCCTAAAAAGTCTATGATGCATATTCATGTTTTTTCATTGTTCTGGTTAACCGTGATGGTTGTGTGCAGACTCCTGAATCGTCAAGATGAGCAATGAATATGGAGGTGCGTGGGTGTTTTATAAACACTGTGGTTTTGCAAGTTTTGCACGGTCAAGTAAAACTTGTGTCTTGTGGAGCTGTTGTTCAGCTATTTTCTAGACCCTAGCTTCTGGGGTGTGACTGGATGAGATAGTTGTAGTTCGACATGGTTGAGGAGGTGTGATGTCTTCTCTGCATGCGAGTGTTGGTATGATTTTCTCTTTCAGCATTCTTGTGGTGTGCTTGTTGGTTTTCCAAACTATGGTGCTTGAGTTGTAGACGTGATTGGTAAATTGGATATGTTGTTGATCTGGTGTTTGAGTCATGTTTGTCTACTTTGGTTGTTCTCTTTGATGATCTCAATTTTTCAATTTCTAGTGCGATGATAGATTTGCAGGTTTCATTGGTTGCATCCACAAGTTGTGCAATGTTGTGGGTTTTCCTTACCTACATGTTTGTTGTGAGACAACTCGGAAGTGGACTGTCAATATCCACGAGGTTGTAACATTATGGTGTAGATCTGTCAACTGACCTTGTTTGTGGTCACTTGTGCATTGGTGTGGCTGTTTTGTGATGAGAGGAGGAATGGCGTTTGAGTAACTGAATAGTCAGTGATGGGGACCTAAAGCATGTGAATCACAATTTCATGGAGAGTTGGTTACACTGGCTAGTGTAAGCTTTTGACAGTGATGGGGTGGTCGGTCATGGTGCTTGGAAAGCTCGGCGTCACAGTTCAGTTCAGTGGGAGCTTTAGCACTGACTGTGGAATCATCACTAGGTGGTGATTGATCTTCTTTGGTGTTGCAAATGCTTCTTGAGGACTCTTAGATACTGTTGTTGCAGAAGAGTTCTTTCGCATATACATGGTCACTATTTGAAGATGTGCAACATCTTGGAGCCATGGAGGACTTTGGTAGTCTTTGGCTGAGATGCTGGTGGTGCTTGACAAGTGATGTTGGTTTAGAGTTTGTTTGCTTTATGTCATGGTATACTCTTGCTTGTGCATTAGAGTTTTTGGCATGTTGATTTGCTCTTGAGACCATGGATAGTTCACCTGAAGCATGGTATCTCCTAAGGGGGATGTGTAAGATCATGGTGTCATGATAAGTTCATGTCTTGGGTTTTGGAGCTTTGACAGTGGTTTGGGGTTTCTCTTTGTTTTGAGTACATTGGTCATATGCTAGAGGACTTCATGTTTATTGCAGTGATGTAGTTTGGAGTTAGCATGAGATGATAGGTTGTTGGTGCTCATGGATGCATGGAGATTAAGGTGAGGCTTGGAATTCTTTTGAGAATGTTGTTGTTATAGCTGAAATTTTGAGTAGCCTACACCTTGGTTGAACGTGAGTTCAACAGAGACCATGAAGGAAATTTCTCTTGGGTAAGTCATGGTGACTTGTATATCTTGGAGGAGCATCTTTTCTTTTCTTCTTGGTCTACTCGACAGTGAAGTTTATTTGAAAGGTATTCACCCATTATACCTTTCAGATGTGTGTTATGCTTTATCTTTCATGGATATGAATCTTGAGTTGTTTTGAGATTTTGGAGGATTCATAATGAAAGGTGGACAACATTGTGTATCTCCTTGTGCTTTTGACAACTGATAGGAGATGGTTATATGGGTTAGTCTGATCTTCTTTGAGGTGCTTACATCCATGGAATTGTTGTGTGTTGTTATGGCTTTTCCCTTTGGGATGTGAAGAAGATCTCTCTTGACATAGCTGGCATTTAGAAGTGTATGTAGGAGGATGCTACATGTTATGATTTGTTGTTTTCTCTCTATTCTGGTCTTTTTCTTCCTGAATGTTCATTTGACTTTAGATGCATGTGGAGCTGTGATGTTTCCTTCTTCAGTCAGATATGGAACCTTGGAAGAATGTGGAAGACTGTTGAGAGAAATATTTCTTGCAGTAGGTGGTTGCAGGTTGTGCATATTAGTGTAGGTGTTCCTCATAACTACATGGTTACTCATTTCTATGTGCTGGGATTGGTGGAATTGGTATGCATGGATCACATGTGATGGTGCTTTGTTTGCACTCATTTGGATAGTACCCTTGCAGTGGGAGTGCCTTGACGTGTTTGGTCTTTTGATTGGTTGACATATGGTGCTTATGTTTGTTGTTGATGGGTTGGTTATGTGATGGCATGAGTTTACTGATGTTCATACCTTTGAGGTATGGGTGGTTGGATGATTTTGGCATGAGTTGTGCGTGTTGGTTTTCAATCGTGTGGGTTTGATCAATTGGATGGGGGCAGTCAGTTGACTGGTTGTTGTTCTAGTTGGTGTTGTTTCTTGTTCTAGAAAATGGTTTTTTGTGATCGTGTTGTGCTTCATTGTTGCTACTGTTTTGGTGCCTTTGTCGCCTGAAGGATTAGATGTCTGCATTCTTGAGACTGGTGCTTTTTTGCCTTGGTGTGTTCCTATGTTTGGAGTTGTTGCCTGAGTTGGTGGAAATTTTTTGATGTCATTGTAGGGGTCTTGGTTGGAGCATGGAAGCATGGTGTTGGTCCTTTTTCGGGTGTTTGGAGGAAGCCTGAAAGTCTTCGGCAAGTGGGAGATTGTTGGGAAAGTCTGCCTCAACTTTCTGGTCTTTTCCCTTGAAGACTTGGCATTTTCCTTCATGTTCTAGCCTTTACCGTGGTGGTCTGCCTTTTTCTTAGAGGTGTCTGTCTGGGGGTTACTGCCTTACCACGCGCGATGATTTCACTCACCACGGTGGCATGGGATGGTCGCCTGCAACCTACACTGGTGATTACCACCTTAGCGTGCGTGGTGAGTGAACGCACTGCGGGGGCACGGTAGAGCCGCCAGTGGCCTAGCTTGATGGTTATCACCATACCATAGGCGGTGGTTCCTCTCACCATGGTGGTCGTGGTGAGACCACCTACGGTGGGCTTGGCGATTACTACCATATTGCAAGCAGTGGTTCCTCTCACCGCGGTGAGACCGCTAGCGATGGGCTTGGTGGTTACCGCCATACCGCAAGTGGTGGGTCCTCTCACTGTGGTGGCCACGGTGAGACTACTAGCGATCGGCCTGGTGGTTATTGCCACACCATAAGAAGGCTTTGGAAGGTCAGCGGTAGCGTGGTGGAGATGGCGGTCAACGCAGGCAGTTACCACCATATTGTGGGTAGGCCAAATGGGCTCGACGGTAGCACGATGTAGTCTGAGTCTGGGCTCGGTGATGACTTGGGTGAGCTCGGCTGAGCTCACTGCCTTATCGCGAGGTGACTTGGACAAGGGTGCGGTAGTGCGATGGAGCCAAGGTGCAATCCCAGATGGCTTACCGCCATACCGCGAGGCGAGTCCGTCAGGGCAACAGTAGCGAGGTAGATGGCTAAGTGAGCTCGGGCGAGCTCACTGTTGTACCACGACTGGGTCGTGTGGGCTCGATGATAATGTGATAAGAGTTTGGATGAGCTCGAAACTTGGTTGATCGAGTTGGACAGTTTTGACTAGTTGTTAGAAGTGATAGGCGAATGGAATGGCAACACGTGGCAGATCTTTAAGTTCTAATTGGTAGAAGTTTTATTTCTTGATTACGATAGAGCTGCATTATTGAAGCAAAGTTGATGGACATGCCTGAGACCGATTTAATGTTGCGCAGCTCGATGCATGTTGAATAAGCGGTGCACGTTATCAGAAATGGAAAGCTTGCAGGTGGATAATTTATTATCCTGATGACCGTTGCTAGCAAGGGTAGACTGAACAAGTATGCACATGGTATAAGAAATCGTGGGTGCAGTTCGATAAAATGATGAGCGATTAGAGAGAGGCTGAGAGTGTTCAACCAATCTTGACTTTGAACACTTAGTTTCTCATTTCTAATTGATGTGAACCTATGTTTCCTTGAAGCTGGGATGGCTGCAAGGCTGGCTAAGAGTGCTTTGGGAGGAGCTTAAGGGAATCCACATGATATGTCATTGAGGACATTGTAATCATGTGAAGATTATGTTTTGTTGTTGCTTGTATTCTCCAGATGAACAAGATGTTTTCTCCTGAAGAGCATAGCTCTGGTTTTGTATTGTAACCGTTTCAGTTACTAAATAATACATGTGAGCTGAGTGTTTTGGAGGGTGGGGTTTTTTACCCGAAAGGGTTTTTCCGACGTAAATCTATGTGTTCATAGTTTTGTCTTTCATTGTTGTCTGATTCAGTTTCTTGAATCTATGCTTGTGTTGAGCCTGTTATATGTTAAGCATTTACTTTTCTCAGAGGATCAATGGGGGATCAACCATGCCTCCTTCCACTTTATGGAATAGTTTTTTGTGTCTTTGAAGTGATAAAAATGAAAATCACTAAGGCACTGTTGTCTTAGAGTCCATTCTATGTTGACAGACTGATCTCGTATCTCCAACAGTGATAACATAAGGACCCAACTAATTTTGTTCGAACTTTCCTTTCTTTTCTCTGTCTTGTTGGGTGCATTGGTTTTTCGTCAGGACCAAATCTCCAATGTTGAATTGACAAGGATGGACCTTTTTGTTGTAGTTCGTCCTAAGACGATGTTGATATGCTTGAAGATGATTGTAGGCCTTGATGCATTTTTTGTCCAAGAGTTCAAGCTGACTTAAGCATGCAACCTAAGCATCTTTGTCACTGATGAGATTCTTCAGGGAGATTCAGAGTGATGGGATCTCGACTTTGATTGAAAATATTGTGTTGACACCATATACGAGAGATTATAGGGTGGCACCAATGGGAGTGCAGATGGATGTACAGTAGGCCCAAAAGGCGAGATGGAGATGGAGATGCCAATATTGACCAGTATTGTTAACCATTTTTTTGAGGATTTTGATCAAGGTTTTGTTGGTTTTTTTTGCTTGACCATTACCCTGGGGGTAATGGGGGGTTGTCCAACGATGTTGGATATGGTAGGTCTCACAAAAGAATTTCATATACTTATTTTTGTATGGCTTTCCATTATCGGTGACGATGGTGGAAGGGATTCCATATCCGTAGAGAATATGGAAGAGGATGGATTTGGATATCTGAATACTTGTGATTTGAGTGAATGGAATTACTTCCACCCACTTGGTAAAGTATTCAATGGTTATGATGATGAAAGTGTGGCCATCAAAGTATGGAGGGTAAATCTTGTCGATCAAGTCAAAACCCACTGAGAAAAAAGGCCATGGTGCTATGATAGGTTGCAAGTCTTGTTTTGGAGCATGGATTAAATTTGCATGTTGTTGATAGGGAAAACTTTTGTTCACAAACTTATTGGCATCATGTTCCATAGTGGACCAATAGCAGCCAGTTCTGAGAATCTTCTTAGCTAAGGCCATGCCATTAGAATGGGACCCACATACACCACTATGTACGTTGTTTAATGCGATACGGGATTCTAATTCATTGAGACATCGAAGGAGCATGCCATCATAACCTCATCGATAAAGTGTATCTCCCATAATGGTGTATCAGGATGAGCGTTGAATAAATGGTTTTTCATTGGTTGTGGGTAAGATCAGGTGGGAGGATGTTGTCACGGAGATAGATATAAATGTCATGGTACCAGGGTGAATCAGGACCTATGATATCACACACCATCTCACTATTAGGGACATCATATGTCGGGATTAGTAGTTGCTCAACAAGAAATTCATAGTTCGTGCGATCTTTGGGCATGTTGATAAGGGAACCAATCATAGCCATTGCATCTATTGCTTTGTTCTAGACTCTAGGGATCTGTTCAAATTGGATGAAGGTGAAATACTTTTTAAAGTCATCCACCATGCATTTATATGGAAAAATATTATCATATTTTATTTGAAACTCATCGTTGACCTATTTGATGATGAGTTGAGAATTACCAAAGACTCTAAGATGGGTGGTGTTCCATTGGATGGTGATTCTAAGACCAATGATTAAAGTTTCATACTCCACAATATTGTTGGTGCATGGAAAGGCTAATCTGAATGACTTTGGGATATAGTCACCTTGTAGAGTGACGAATAAAACACCTGCACCAGCTCCATTATGTGTATATGACCCATCAAAGTAGAGTGTCCATGTGTCTATTTTTGTGACTATAAGAACTCCTTCATCAGGAAATTCTGCTACTAGATAATAAACATCAACCAAGGGGGCATCGACCAACTAATGTGCTATCACCTGTCCCTTAATTGCCTTTCAATCTATGTACTTGATGCTATCACCTATCCCTTAATTGCCTTTCAATCTATGTACTCGACATCGAACTCACTCAACAACATAACCCACTTGGCCATACAACTAGTCAAAGAAGTTTTGGATAACAGGTACTTAAGTGGGTCTACTTTGGATATTAGCTTAATGGGATGACTGAGCATGTAATGACGAAGTTTTTGTGAACTAAAAACCACTGCCAAACCATATTTTTCCATAGGAAAATAGTTGAGCTCATACCCTACAAGTGTTTGGAAGATATAACAGATAAAACGTTCCTTAGAGAACTCATCATGTTGTGCTAATAATACCCCTAGTGCAACGGATGTAGCTGAGATTATAACGAAAGTGGTTTTCCTAGAATAGGAGGCATTAGAATAGGTGGGTGAGCCAAGTACTCCTTAATCTTCTCAAATCCTTGTCGACACTCTGAGTCCCACATGAAGGTGATGTATTTGTGTAGCAGATGAGTGAATGATTGACACTTTTCTGCAAGCTAGGCTATAAAGCATCTAATGGACTGCAGATTTCCTTCAAGGCTCCTTAATTTCTTGAGATTGTGCAGTGAGGGAATTTCCATGATTGTTTTGACTTTAGCTGGGTCTAATTCTATACCCCTTCTAGAGACTATGAAGCCCAGTAGATTTCTAGATATGACCCCGAACAGACATTTCTTCGAATTCAGATGCAGCTTGTAGTGCTCTAACTACTCAAAAAAATTCTTCAAGATGGCAGGATGCTCTTCTCTAGTCTTGGATTTTCCCAATAAGTCACAAACATAATTTTCCATGATGATGTGGATGAGATCATGAAAGATAATAGTCATCACACGTTGATAGGTTTCTCCACATTTTTAAGGCCAAGGGGCATGACATTATAGCAAAAGGTGCCCCAAGGGGTAGTGAAGGCAGTTTTATGTTGATCTTCTGGTGTGATTTTGATTTGGTTGTAGCTAGAAAATCTATCCATTAGGGATAACATTTCATGTCCCATTGTAAGGTCTACCAACATATCAATGTTTGGAAGAGGAAAGTCATCCTTTGGACAAGCCTTATTGAGATCCCGAAAATCTATACAAATTCTAATATTCCCATTTGGTTTAGCAACAAGCACTATATTGGAGATCCAGTTAGAATAATCAATAGGTCTTATAAACCCAGCTTCTAATAATTTCTCCAATTCTTTCTTGACTAGCAAAGACACTTGGGGATGCATTTTTCTTAGCTTTTGTTTGACAGCTTTAGCATCTGGATGAACATCCAAATGGTGTACAAATAGTGCAGGATCTAATCCTGGCATGTCTAAGTAGGTCCATGCGAAGTTGATGATTTCTTCTTTAAGCAAGCTGACAATGGTTGCATGCTCATCCTGTGACAATTATTTGGCTACGTATGTGATTTTAGGATCTTCCTCGGCTACCAAATTAACCTCTTGTGTCTCTTCAATCAAGATAGAAGATCGCTTAGACAAGTGAACTCCTACAAGGGGAAGATGAACATCCCCATCCTCCAGCACCTCGTCGAGGTTTTCACTGTTGGATGCACCCTGTTTTTTTACTTTTGATGAGTCAAGAAGTGCCTCAGAGAAGTTTTCACTAGATGATCCTTTTTTATTTTGTTTCTTTCTATTTTTATGATCGAGGTGTTCATCTTTCCCCAATCCCATAAGATGCACATAAGTGTCCACCAAAGGGAAGGTGTCAATAGGTGCACTACTTTGTAGGTCTCAATCGATCAAGTCAGGATGGCAAAGGGAAAGGCTAATGGTAAGGACAAATAGGCTGTCAAATAGGGAAGGGAGATCAATTTCATCGTATAAGAGTATGATGGTTTCTTTTTCTGGTATGTCCTCAAGGAGACCATCATTTGCATTGACATTATTAGAAGTACTAGAGGATGATGCAAGACCCTTCTATTTTTTGTCATAGCCAAGGCCTATACGTCTTGGTCACACAGATGGCTCAATAGGTTGGTATCTTCCTTGTTCTTCTACACCAAGACCGCCCCCTTGGTAATTGAATTTTTCTGCCACTTTTTATGCGTGGGGATAGACTTCTTGAAATTATTCTACAAGGGGAGGTGATGGCTTTGGATCTTCTCTATAGACCCATTAGCTTATGTCATCTTCTATCTGATCTTGAAGTGTACCCAAATCTCATAATTTTGTTAAGCCCATATTCTTAGAGGTGAGGGTTTTGGTCTTTTCTTCTAATTTTTGTGTTGGTTGAGAGGGTTGCCCATACATGTGGGGAGATGGTGGCATCATAGTAATTTATATTCTCTGCAACCTTTGTTAATGATCTGGACTTTGGTGATGGTACATTCAGATGTGGTAGATGTGGTGGATGTTGTGTTGGATGATGGTTTGTGAGATTTATTGGAGGATGAGGCCTGAGGTGCCCCCACTTCCTCTCCTAGACAATGTCAGCAGTGAGGGAATGAGGCTTCGATAGCACAACAATATTCAAAGGGTTGAGGATCGACATGAATGGTTACCTCCATCCCATTGAAAGGAAATTTTAGGCACTGATGGTAAGTGGAGGGAACGAATTGCATGGAATGGATCCATGGAAAGCTAAGGAGGAGATTTTATGGAAGCTCCAGATCAAGGACATGGCATGTGGTGTACTACACAACAAGGCCAACCTGAATAGGAAGACAAATGATGCCTTCAGAATCCCTCTCTGCATTATCATAGGATTTGATGGTGATAACCTGATTGTTCAAGTCAACTTGGGTGTATCCTACCTACTTTATGAACTTTAACGTGCAAAGGTTAAGGGTGGAGCCATTATCTACTAGGACCCTTTTCACTTTATGACGGGCCACAAGGACTTCGATTTGGAGGGGACGGTTATGGTTTGAATTGATTGAGGGCATATCATTTTGACTGAAGCCTAACTGATATGTGGATGACAGATGTCCTACTAAGGCTTGAAATTGAGTAGGATCTATGTCATTAGTCATGTGAGTATCCTGCAGAGCTTTGATGAGGATTTCCTGATGGACAGGGGAAAACTTGAGCAAATCCAAAATGGATATCTGAGCGGGGGTCTTTCCAAGATGATCAAGAATATTATATTGGGATCTCATATGAATAGGCTAGGATGACGTGGAAGGACCAAGAACAGATATACGGGTGCGATGCATAGTAACAACAAATTGCAGGTCTTTGCCTTTAACAGGGATCATGGATACACGTGGCTCTACCTGAATGATACACATAACTATGTCATCATAGTTATAGAGTATATTTTTGTATCTGATATTGTTAGTGTTGTTACCTTGGTTATTGTTATTGCTAGGCCCAAGATTAGTGTTAGAAGTGTTGGCACCTTGATTGTGGTTAGGGAAAGCATTATGATATATTTGTAGTTGAGCATTGGACAAGGTTTCCTGATTCGCATCCACTAATATGTCACATCGATCTATGAGATCTTGGATATACATTTTAAGACCTTGACACTTAGTGGTGTGACCCTTGATTTTGTGGAAGTCACAATACTCATTTTCTTTATACCAGGCAGGCTTTGGTTTGGACTCATCGAAGGGCTTTGTCACATGATAAACAATCGGATAGCTTGCTTGAAGCAACCTATTAAAAACAACACTTAAGGGTTCCCCCAGAGGGGTGAATGTGCATTTATTGTTTCCTTGATTATTCTGATCGGACTGTTGAGGAGGACGGGGTGTACCGTGCGACATAGATATGACATTAGGAGTTGACTATTGATGAGGGGCATGTTGTGGTCTTTGTGAGGTGCTGGCTACTTGGACATGCTTGGTATCAGTAACGCCATCATTGACAACATTCTTATTCTTATTCCAGTAGCGTGATCTATCATCTGATGATTTGTCCTTATCTGAGTTAAAGATTTTAAGTTGTCCCTTAGCAATGAGGTCCCTCTTAATGGTGGCACCTTTTTCAATGCATTTTGAAAAGGTGGTAACATAGTGCAAATTAATATTATGTGCCATATTAGGATGGGAATTTTCAATGAAGATGGTCACCATATCCTTCTCACTAAAAAGAGATTTTAGGCGACTAGCTAGAGCACACCACCTTTGGTGGTAGCTTGCAAAGGTTTCTCCCTCACGTTGTTTCTCTTTCAACAGATCTAAGGCATCTATATCCTTCTCCAAATTGAAGAAGTGTGCCACAAATTTTTCAGATAGATTTGTGAAAGAAGAGATTGATCCATTTTGAAGACCCATGAAACAGTCTAGAGCTATCCCTATCAGACTTCTAGGGAATAGATGTAGAAGATAGTTATAATTGTGCAAGACTTCTTGGTAGTGTGAGTAAAATTCCTACAAGTGGGTTCTTGGATCGCTCTTTCCTTTGTATTTATCGAACTTGGGCATTTCAAAGTGCTTAGGAAATGGGATAAGTGAGATGGAGGTATCAAATGGATAAGGATAAATCTCCTCAAACTTAAAGGAATTATTGGATGTCCCTGCTTGTAAGTCCCTTAATGCAGCCTTTACTTCTTCCAACTCCTTGTTGATAGGCATTGATGGGGAGGGGCCTGCTTGATTGGACTGATTGTAGGAGGTATATTGTTGATTAGATATGGATGGAGTTGGGACACTTTGATCATATGGTGGTGGAGGTGGATATGAAGGAGTTTTTTGATATTGATTGATGTATGTGGATTGGGGATTGACATAAGGAGGTTGATAGGATGGTGGGGTTTGATGATATGAGGGAGAGGAGGCACCCTATTGATAAGATGGTGTTTGTTGATAATAATATGGATAAGATTGATAATTATGGACGGGTTGCTGCTAGGAAGCATATGGAGGTTGTTGTGGAGTGGACTACTAGTAATAGGGATATTGCTGAGATTGTTGGAGGGTAGTGTGAGATGGTTGTTGTTGGGATTGTTGCACATAAGGTGGTTGTTTCTAAGATTGTTGTGGGGTATAGTAGTAATAATTGGGATTGGGATTTGATGTAGTGGCTTGCGGGCGATAAGAGCTTTGGGGATGATATAGATATTGGGTAACAGGGTTGCCTGGATTTTGTTGAGTTGATTAGTGGGGTCACGTCGAGATTTATGAATGTTGAGGGAGTGGTTGGTAATATGGTGGGGTTTTATGAGGAGGTTGTGATGGAATTTGAGGTTGTTGGGGGGTGATTTGTGATGAATGAGGAGGTTGCTATGGGATTTGACCATGTTGAGGATTACCTTGCGGTGAAGTACCCTGAGCTTGATGTAAAGGTGGTTGTTGAGGCTGTGATGGGATGGTTGTGTGAAGAAAGGGCTATGAAGAGGTTTGTTGTGATGGAAGAGTACCTTGAAGCAGTTGTTGGGATGTAAATGGAGGTGGTGTTAAGTTAGATGTGGGTGTATGACCAGGAGGTGGTGGTGGCGCAATGAAAGGATTATAAGCTATGCCCCCAGCTTTCCTAGGAAGTTGACCCAGTTGGTTAGGTGGAAGCGGTGGAGCGGATGGTATGGGGATTTCCAATTGCGGGATGTTCATGCCTTATGGATTGGATGGACCCTGCGACATACCAAGGCCAAGGGGATTGTTAGGATCAGGGCCCTGAGAATTGTTAGGATCAGGTGACGCTCCCATAAAAAAGATGGGAACTCAAGGAGGTGGTGCAAGATGGTTCACCCAATAAAGAACAATGTTGCCAAACCTAGGCTGATACCAACTCTCTTGTGGAGGACCTTAGGGAACATACAAATTGTCAGGGTCATTCTGAGAGTTTTGAGGATCCTGTGACACAGGAGGTGCAGGAGGTGTGATGTTGAAATATTTTGATAGGTCAAACTCTGGGGGAGGTTTGATACCCTTCATGATCAAGGTGGAAAAGATCTTGTCCCCACACTCATCAAGAAGATGATCAGTCATCTACAAATTGGTGGGGTTACTGAGGTATTCATCAATTGTAAGCTCTGGTTGATTAACCATGCTCTCATCAGGAGGAGATTAGAAAGGGGCCTCAGTATTAGATTGTGATGAGCCACCGTTAGTGGGTTGATCCTGGGGATTATGAGGCTAAGTGTCCTGAGGTTGTTGTTTTTCCATGAGTTTCTTTGCTTGCGATCAAGTAATGGGCATGAAAATGCAAAATGACTAGGTGACTAGAATGACACTAAACTCCAAGGTATACCTAGATGATGACCTAAATGATGATAAAAGGATTGATTGGATTGGATAATGATTCAATTGGATGATCGATGGGATCAAAGGATTGCTAGGATAAGATGATTTGATTGGATTGGATTGATGAAATTGACTCTAAACTAGGTTTAGGGGCTTAACTTGATGATAACAGAATGATCATAGCATAAAATCTGCCTCACGATTAAAGGAGATTGATGAGGCCATGGAGGATTACTAACTTAGGACATATGACAATCCTAAGCAAGCATGGATGATGATGATTAGGGTTAGTTTCCTATCCCAATTGGATAAAAATCCCCTAAAATGAAGTCTAAAGGATTCAAATTGATGAAATGATGATGAAAATGAAGTTTAGGGATGTCCTAAGATGCACCTATGTGATTAGATTAAGGATGTGATGAGTTTTGAAAAATGCAGATGGATTGAAATGATGATTATGGGCAGATGGATGATGATAAAAAAAAATTGATCACGATAAAAGACTCAAAAAATGATAAGCTTTTAGTGGTTAGGAGGGTTTACTCTTGGGAGTTGTGTATGGGAAGCGCATATGCCTCTGTGTGTAACAAGTTCACCCCTTCAAGTGATGGGTTCACCTATCTAAGGTCAGTAAAATCGCCTCTATGATTAATAAGATCACCTTTGTGTTTGACAAAAATGCCTTTATGTTTGACAAGGTTGCCTCTTTTCGGACTCAGATTTGCCTATTTCTTGGAGGTCCAAAAAAAAAGGTGGAAATGGGAAGCAACTTTTCCTATCAAGGTTTAAATTTGGCTATGTCTATGACAAGATCGCCCTTCTAAGACGTGGGATCACCTATGTCCTCAAAAAATCAAAGGGACACAGGCGGATTCGAGACACAAAATTACCTATCTAAGAGAACATGTTCACCTCTTTCTTGAAATGTACGAATGACCACATATTCACCTATCTAGAGGAAAAAATTTTCACCTATGTATTGGACTATACAGACGGGGATAGTACGGACTAACAAAGATTCACCCTTGTGGACAACAAGTTCGCTTATTCTGAGAATAGACGAGTGGGGATAACACTGACTGGCCTATGGAGGAAGCAGGATCACCTATTCCCAAGGAATGGGAGGACACGGGGTCGCCTAAAGGAGGGACCCACAGACAAATTCAGCCTTGACAAAGATCGGTTTGCCTAAAGGATGACCTAAACCAGACTCAAGACACAGATTTTCCCCTGTTTAGGGTAGGATTGCCTATCCATAAAGCAAATCCACCTATGAGAGAATAAAATTCACCACTGAGGGTAGGGGAAAACTACACTAAAGGACTAAAGACACATTAAACAAAAAGAAGTAGGTTGGACAGACTGGGACTGACAACAAGCACTGGTATCGCACAAGAAGACACGCCAAGCAGCACAATCCTATAATTAGTGATAGGGGTTTACAAACTCAATGTAGGCCCACCACCTTAAGGTGACATCCCAAGGTTGAATACTTCATGATACCGGGGTGGTTCTCTGGATCACCCTTTTTTGCGAAGGTGGATAGCTAGAGATCTAGTGGCATAGGGTCATCAACAGACGCCCCGAGCTCACCTTCTCTCTCTCACTCGATGACAATCATAGTCCACCATGAGGATTTATATCTCAACCCAAGGGAGTACATGGTGAGTAACTTTGGGGTACAATGCATATCCCTTGCACTACACCAAGTTGTGGCTAAAGCACAGGTCTTTATCTAGGATAAACAAGGCTATCTCATGCATCATCGATATATGTTAGGTACATGAGGCACAAACGTGAACACCAACCCATCAAAAGCATGAGTCGGGAGCCCCAACGAGGTATTGGAAACTCATACCAACTTTGCACGTCTTATCTAGGTATCACCCTAGCTTTGACACTTCGCTAAACATGACGTGACTGGATCGAGGTACAACTTTTGTTCCCCCTTTTATATACCTCGTCGGTAACACATGGTTGGGATCATCCCTCAGGTGATGAAATCCCATGTAGGTCTTGCTAAGGGAAGGAAATGCTAGATGTTTCAGCTGGTCCCCAGGCTCGCACATAGTGCAAGGGGAGAGCTTACATGCACTAACACTCCCTAGGTGGATTGGACTGGACTGGACTGGAATGACTTATGATTTCTCATCACCTAGGATCACCAAAAGGTGCAAGGGGAGTGGATACGTCAACAAATCACTCCCAAACATAGCAAACAAAGTTCATTGAATCTTTAATTAAATCTACGTGTTCCTAAATTAGTGCAAAAAGACATAGACAAAACTAAACTAAGGGTCTTCGATAGATCTTCCAGCATCAAACGTGTTAGTAGTTTTGATCTCCAGTCTTCGTCAAATGTGGGGAAAGCTACACAAATGATTAGTGAAATCTCACAAACATAGACGAACAGGTTAGCGGATTAGTGCCTGAGATGAAAACTAAATTAAAGTTCAAATTGAAAATTTTAGGGTTCGGGATAACCGTAGATTCGCCTTTGTGTGAGACGAAATCGCCCGTGTAGGTGGATCAAGCTTTCTTGTTTATGGAAATAGGTGGATTTCCTTTTGCTTATCGAATGGAGGGGTGTATTTGATTTTTCCTCTGTAACTTGTGCAAGTTCGCCTCCGAGTTTAGCAGCTTTTCTTATCAGTGTGTTCTCGCCTCTGTGATTGTAGATTCTCAACTTGATGTTGCAAGTTTTCCCCTCTCACAAAAGGGCATATCCATGTTTGCCTATGTTTGTTGCAACTTCACCTCTACTTAAAGCAAGTTTTCCCCTGTGTCTAGCAAATTCGCCCGTTGGGGGGAAATTTGCCAACGGGCGAATTTGCCTTTGCATATCAAATTCAAACCTACAAAATTAAAAAAAAAAAGCAAACAGTAAAGTAGACCCATGACATGGGTCCCACCAGGCGTGCCAGAGATGCATGCGTGTGAATTTAACCTATCTAATATTTAGGAAACTAAGTAATGCAAGGACCAAAAACAAAAACAAAACACTCAAGATTGGTCTAGTTTAATCTAAATAAAAATACAACAAATTAGAACCTTTTACCTTATTTAGATTATTCTTTTGGTTGGCCCTTGTTGATTGACAATTTGTGTGCTCTCTCCTTGGAAAAATGGCATGAAACCTAATGAAAAATGGAGCTATAATGGTGAGGAATGTAATGGTGAATGTGGGTATTGTGTAGGATGTAGGGTATGAGCTCAAAGTTGCAGCAATGGAGGTATGTGCTTGGATGCAAAGTTGATGGATGCTTGATAATGGATTTGCAAAAGTGGATGATGCAAATGGAGCCATTTTCAACATTTTTTAGGGGAAAGGCCTCTAAACAATGGAGGGCTCAAATTGAGCCAAGATGGACAAGATCAAGAGCCAGGGTGAGCTGAGGACTCACAAGCCCTCACATCTTGACATGTGGTGGGTGATGTAAAAAAGGGAGAATGAGGTGGAGGTGGCATGGAGGTACTTTCCTGTACCTTGGGAAGGGACAAGATCTCCTCATAAAGGAGGTCCTTGTCCACATGTGGGTTGAGAGGACAAGTAAGGAAAACAAAATTTCTCAAAAATCCTCATGGGGATGGGAGAAGGAATTTTAAATTCCTTGGAAATGCCTTGGTCAAATAAATGTGAATTAAAAATTCACATGGGGAAGAGGTTGCCTTCTCCCATAGGAGAAAGCATTTAAGGTAGTTTCCTTAGGACACATGTCGTAAATGGCATGGTGATTAGGTTGACCTAATTGAGTGATTAGGTTGTGCAAATAGGTGATTAGTTGGGCTAATGAGGGATTAGGAACAAGTGGAGGATTATGGAGGATGTGACCCTAATCATGATTAGGATTGTGCAAATCCTAATCACAGATTAATTAAACTAATATGGATTAAAAGAAATTATGGAGGATGTGACATTTGGAGAGAGAAGAATTTGAATTAAAAATTGATTTAATTCAAAAGGCAAAGTGACTAAATTAAATAAATTGGAGTATTTATTTAATTTAGAGATGAAAGGGATAAAGTATTTAATTGATTTATTAAATACCTTAGGGACATTAGGATGAGATGCAATATTAATCAAATAATAAATTATTTAATTAGTATAGATGAAGGGTGAAGGACTAAGGAATAAAAATGGAGAATTTGACCATATGGGGGTGGTCAAATTCAGGTGTCTACAGTAGTAATTTGAGATCCAAGCATCATCTCAAAGTGTGTATGAGTTCATTCATGTTTATGTTTTCATATTTTTTGTGAGATCTAACCCTTATAGGCCTTCAAGAAAATCAAGCCAACTCCAATCAATCCTTGAGGAGATATTGAATGACTTCAATCCTTCAAGAAATCCATTTTTGGGTGGTGATTTGCATTCCATTATTGATTCATCATTCCTTTTCATCATTTAGATCTATCCCTCGAAAGGATAGGTTTATTATCATTGACATTGCAATTGTGGAAGTGGAAACACTAACACGGGGTTTGACTAAGGCAAGCCCCTAAATCGCACAAACCTTCCTCTCTCTTTGAATGTGTAGGTTTCAAATCTAAGGAAAATTGGAGGAATTTTGGAGATCAATTATTCATTGTTGCAATAAAACCCTACATATTGACAACTCACAAAAACTTAGTTACAAAATTATCTAACAATGCAACTAGCAAAAACCAACAGGTTTGATCTACCATATGAGGATTGCAAAAATAGATCTAGAATATCTCTACAAGAACAGTGGTGCCCCCAGAGGAAATGTCCTTCAAAATCAAAATCAAATTTATACCATAGGTACACAATGTCCTACTCAATCCATTTTTGAAGATTGAATTTCTTTGTGATATCTCGGATCTAATGTATTTGCATTAGAATAGTAATTTGCATCATTAGGTTAACTAAATCATTGCATTTCATCCTTAAGGTCATTTCATATTTGATCAAGGGTGGGTTGGCTCACCTTTCAAGTTGTCGATCAATCATATATCTTGTCCAAATCCAATCAAACCCCATCTCTTTATTTAATGAAATAGGAAAAATGTGTTGAATCCCCACAAAAGGAGATCTCCCTTAAAGGGTCACACATTTTTCTATATTTCAGTCATAATGGTAGAGGGTATTACAAGCACATATTTTGGACCTCATATTGTGTTCATGTGTTGAAAACGCATTGAAAATCATAAGAAATATATATTTCGTAAAGCATTTAGTGGTAGAAGCTAGAGATAGATATTTAAACATTTGCAACCACCATACTTCACTTTTTCCCCTTTGAGTTTTTTGAGGAAGGAATTCCTCAAACCAATTGAGACTAGATATGTTATTTATTTCATTGTGTTAGAGAGAATTCTTGAGGTACATAAATGCTCTATGGTTGATTATGGTTAATCTAGATTGGGGTAGTTGACCTAGTACAAAAGCTATTGAAGGAAAGGGTATAAAGAAAAATATCCTTGATGATGATTAGTGGTCCACTATAAAGTGAGAGAACTATTTTTTTTTTAATTATTAATTTATTGTTTATAATGATAATATTATTCATTTTTGTATTAGCATCTAGCCCTTGTAATTAAGTCATTCTTTTTTTAATTGAGTGTATAAATCAAGAAATTTGTGACAGTGACCCTAATTTGAGAGTATATGTAGAGTATGAAAAGTGAACAACTATGAAAGATAATCAAATCCTTCGAGGATCCAATTTTCAACCCTCCACTCAAGTAAGCCTTCAGGTAATTGCAACCTTCAAATTTACCTATTAATTGATTAAATGTGTGTTTAATAGAGTACAAAAATCTATAAAACCCATTTAACATAATATTGAGTACATTAACCACCAAGGGGAGGGTTTATATGAAAAGTTAGGACATACAAAGGGTGTGATAACAAGTCAAGAAGTCCATTGTTCCCTCATAAATTTGTAATTTTGTAAAAGATTAAAAACTATTTTTTCTAAGGAAATTAACATAAATCATATGTAAACAACCTCAATTTGAAACATGTGAAACTTAACCATCATTTCATTTTGAAGCAAATTCTCCAAGACCAAGGTAAGTAAATAGAAAATGAGGGGAACAAAAACCAAAGAAAAATGAGGCATGTGTGCAAGGCACAACAACAACATTATTTAAATTTCCTCTCCAACTATTTACGGTAGGAAAACCAGCATAACATAGAGCAGAATAACTTACCACAAACTACCAAAGATAAGTTATGGAGCTCCTATCTAAGAAGTAAACTCCAAGAAGTATGTTAGTTTGTAAGGGACACATCCCACTAGGCAAATATATGTAGAAGATAAAATAAAATGAATGGGAAGATAAATAGATATAAGGTAATATATGGAGGAATACATTTAAGGAAATAGATATCTAAGAATAGAAAACTGATAATGTATAATACTTTATAGGTACTAATGAGAATGCAATACCCAATATATTAATATATGAGAGTTGATTAAGGATCATATTTTATGTCATGAATATGATCTAATTTTTGTTCAGTATTTATCTATCATCTTGTTTGATTATGTGTTATACACTAACCCCTAATACCTCTTTATTACTGAGTCTAGGGTATAAATAAGACTAATAGAGAATACTTGGGGTACAAAACACCAACCCGTGATCCCCCATTTTTATTTCTAATATTGGTTTTGTTGCGAGGACCCTAGTTAGGTAATACAAAGGAAATTAGAAAAAAAAAATTAATTCAAATTAGATAGCAAAAATAAAGATGAAATTTTTATCATAACTTACAATACTATTCACTTGGTGTCAACCTTGTGAGAGGGGGTTAGATATACAAGTGACGGAGAATGGAAAGGGAGGGATCTCCAAAAGGAATCCTTGAAAAGATGTGACCAATCAAGACAAATTCAAGGTAACTACCATGGGATGGAATAAAGGAGTAATATAACACCAAATTATAAACACCCTTGGAAAAAGGAGATAATAAGAAAACTAGGGAAATTAAAGAGGAGATTAAGTTGACGAAGAAAAAAAACATGGCAAGAAAAAATACAATAGAAGGAAATAAGAAAAATACAAAAGCTTGAAATAGAATAAATACACCACAAAGAATGAAGAATATGGAGAAGAGAGAGAATGAGCATGCCATTGTGGATGTTGTTGAGCACACGGATACGGGTGTTGCCAAAAATAAGGGAAATTAAGGGTAGAAGAAGAGTGGAAGATTTTGGAGACAATTACCTCTCATATAGAAGAGGTAAGAAATATTTTGTCGAATTATGAGACAAGTATAGAAGAATATGGGGTATCAAGGAAGATATTAATAAATGGTTGTGGAAGCAAAGAGGCTCTAACACTACTGCAGTTAACTAAAACTCTATGAATTAAACCAAATTTATCTAACATTACAATCAACTTGGATGAAAGGTTTTGAGAATTCTTAGACACCCCAAAGAAAATATTATCTATTAGAGATGATTATTTGGAATGATTAGTCCATAGGAGTGAGGAAATTAAGAAATGAAGAAATAGACAATAAAAATCCATGTTAGTTTGAGAAAATATTTTTCAACAATAACAAATAAGATGTCACTAATAAACAAAAAGATATAACAAAATATGAAATTCCATTATGAAGAGGCACAACCCTCGAATCAAGACCCATCCCCTATGTCGTATAAAGCTAAGACAATTTCTATCCAAGAAACACCACAAAAGAAAGTATGAGCCCACAAGAGAAATTTATAGAATATTGTGAAGACATTAGGGAAAACATACTTCAAAATTGTAAGTTAGCAAGGAACAAAGGTAGATAAAATAAGATTGTAGTAATAAGAAGCATTAAGAAAGAGAATAAAGTAACAAAATCACACCGAAAAGTCAAAAAAAAGTAGCCAAACCCACAATGGAACCTTAAATTAAACTCCCAATATTTGGAAAAGATGTTACTGAAGTCACAAATCATATTTTCATATTGGAATCCTTTTAGTAGAGGAAGGGAATTGATGAAGACAAGTCTAAACTATTTGAATTTGTCAAATCTTTGAGAAAAGAGGCCCTAGATTGGTATAAAAAGACCTACCTAAAGCATAACAAAGACTAGGAATATGTGAAGACAGGATTTGGAATATTTTGACACTCCAAAGGTACCATCTAAAAGTGTAAGTAAAACACAAGATCTAATACAAAACAAAGGAGAATTAGTTAGAGATTATAATAAATATGCAAATAAAACTCGTGGAAAAGTCAAGGAACGCTTAATAGAGAAGAAAAAGGTTGAATGGTTCATGTCTAGAATAGATAAACTAATCAAGGCAGCCTTGGATGGGAGAATATTTGATAGTTATTTAGATGTGGAAACCTTATCCTATCACATAGAGACACAACCACATATAAGAGAATCTAAAGAGAAAGAAAATGATGCATTAGACAAGATGCAATTAGCAATTGAACAATTAACATTGTGCTAGGAAATAATGGCAAAATAAGACACAAAAAAAGGAAAACAAAACATATGATGCTCATACTTCTCAAGGGAAGGACACGTGAGAGATGATTGTCTGAAATAATAAGGTGAAAATAGGACGACTGCCTTAAGAGTAGAACTCCAAATAGTACCATGAAAGCTTCAATCGGTGTATTGTGGAGTATGTGATGAGTGGTATGACTATGAAATAGATGATTGTCTATCCTTGAGGTTTTAATCTGATGCCTAAAATACCATAATTGTGACCATGAAATTGATCAAAATATGGCATATTTCAAAGCAATTTCCAATTGAACTCTCTACATACAAGACCGTGGATATTGAGTGTCTACATGAAAAACCAATAGAAACGTGAACACAATGCAAAATAATACTACTTACAATTACCAAGAGGACCACAAAACCTCAAAAAATTATAGAGGAGGAAGAGGATGTAGAAGATGAAACCACAAAATGGATGACACAACTTGCTTTAAATGTGGTAAATCATGTTACTCTGCCACGTATTGTTCATCAGATAATAAGAATTGTGCCTTCTATGATAACTCAGACCATGATATTTTTACATGTGAAAGGTCCCAACAATATTTTCAGAATGCCCCACCCCAGTCAAAGAGTAATGAACTCCAAGGGCCAAATAAAGGAGCCTAAGTCATCAGAAAAGTTCCAATAAATCAACCACAAGGACCAAGGAGATGCCAGAGATAGGATCATTGGTCATCTGACACATCCATAGGAGAGGATACCTCTAGAGAATATTACAAAGAGGAAAAGAAAATACAAAAAACCAAAAGTAAAAATAAGAAAAATAAGAAAATAAAACTATGGTAATCACCTACCAAGGGATAGATACCACTAAAAAATAAATCATTTTAGGTACAAAAGAAGATAAATAGTATGATGAAGAAGAAGAAGAAGCACAAAAAATGATACCAAATAAACAACATGACAAGATTGTTGAAAATGCAAAAACAATCATTAAAAAATGAATAAAATAATAATTTTTTAGAAGAGGTTACCACACTTAAGCAACTCACCACAATGGTACAAAATAGAATCATCCTGGAAGAATTAGAATTTTTTTGTAAATACTGGAATAACCAACCAGATTCGTGCCCACAAGTTTGACGAAGACAACAAATAGATTGGGACATGAAGAATAAACCACTAATGATTACAACATATATCAACCATTGAAAATTCAAACATATCATGATAGACTTGGGGGCATACATTAGCATTATACCACAAAAGACCTAAGAAACATTAGGAAAGCCTAGACTAGGCAATACCTCCTACCACATCAGTCTATTTGATGGCTCATCCATGAAAAACTTAGGCACATGGAAAATGGAGAAGTTAATGTGCAAGGAATCAAATTGATAGTCAATTATGAGGTAGTGGAAATGAAATAACCATTTGACACATTTTGGGCCTTGCTAGGGTTAGAGTAGTTTGTCAATGCTAACGAAATCATTTACTCAAGAAAAGAAGAAACATCTTTTGTCGATGATGAAAAAGTAGTTTACATACTGCTTAGGGACAAAGAGAATAACTCTTATGTAGAAGAGATTAACTTGGTAGAATATGAAGAAAAAAATAGAAAATCGATCTATTCAATTTCCAAACTACCAAAAATAAACATACTTGAGGAACCTAATATTGAAGGGTATATTCAAATAAAAAGCGAAGATTGTATTATGGATAGCGAGGAAGTGTCTATTGTCTGGATGCAAGAAAAACTAGATCTCACTTCCCAAAAGGTATATGGTTTTAAGAGAACCTTTATGGTATAAAGACATCCTAAAAAGGTACTACAAAGTGCTGCAAACAAGAATAATGTACCAAAAAAATTAGAAGGGACAAGAAGTATCATAGCTCTCATCCCCAAGGAGATAAAACTAATAAACCATATCTAAAGGGAAATATCACACATTAAACTACCCAAATTCTCAAGATTCGGTGACTTAAATGGCTATTTGGAGGAAACAAAGAAAATTTTCATAAAAGAGGTCCTACGGATTGCAACACTATAAGATACATTACATTGCAATGTTGCATGTTGGCGGAAAATATATAAATATACTATTACCCATTGGAATGTTTTTAAAATCTTGAATATAATCAAATACTTATAGACAAAAGGAGAGTATGTGATAATCCCAAAATTTTATGGATCAATCACTTTGGAGGAGAATATATATATATATATATATATATCCGCATGGAAGGGACAAAGAGAATATGAAAGCATATTATACATACAACTATTCTATTGGACTCTAACGTCAATCATTCAAACATGTTACATCAATTGAGAAAGAAGGACCAAAATAAAATATTGGCAAGAACTTCAAATTGATTTCATTCACACCTCTTTTTGAGATGAGGATGAAAATATCCATATCACATTTGGTGAAATCACAATATCGTGTCTCACTTTTGGGACAATGAACTTTTTTGAGCTAGGAGGGAAATTTTTAGTGAGCACCTTTGAGCGAAGAATTTTTTTTGCTCAAAGGACCTTCAAGTGAAGGTATGCAACTAAACACCTTCACTTGAAGGTGTTTGGCATAAAATAATGTTTTATGCTATAAAATGACTTTTTTGCATGGTGACCTTCGCTTGAAGGACCCTTCGAGTGAAGGTAACACCTTTGAACAAAGGGGTTAAGTATGACAAGTTTGGCTTCTGCATCAAGATTTCCTTAGAAAATTTAGTTTCAAACCTTGGGTTGGACCTTGAGATGAACTTAACTTGACAATTTGCAAGATCGTAGCCCTCAAAACGAGCTTCCCAACAAGTATAGTTTTGATATGTTTTCATTTTATCGCGTATTTAATTTTTAATTTTTACTAAACATAAGTTTTTCTTTGAACACCAAGCTCTTCATTATGTAGAGGTGGAAATAGTAAACCATTGTAAACAAAAATTCAAAAAATACCCTTGCCCTAGGTATTGATGTCCTTGTTTCACCAAAAAATATGGATTTTAATATATACGCAAGTTATGTTGGAAGACACACACATATGTCCAAATCATAGTTTTTGATTAGATAAGCAGGCACACACATGTGTCCAAATTATAGTTACAGTGACTTTAGAAATTAATTAAAAAAATATGTAAAAAAAATTATGAAAAAATATCCCTTTCCTAGATATTGATGTTGAGAATCTATGTTTCAAAAATTAGAATTTTATCCTTTAGAGAAAAAAAGTTATGTTGGACGACACAAACATTACTTTCTGAAAATGTTATTTTCTATTTAAAACTAGTTATTAAAGAATATGTTGAAATATTCACCATTTATTTCAGAAAAAAATAAAAAATACATATATTTAGAATCTACATAGAAATGGGCCACAAATCACTAGTTTGCATCATCTTCAAATTCTTAATGGTTTATTTGCTATAGGTCTCAAAAGATGAAGATTTAGTTAAAAATGTTGATATAAATGTCCATCTTGGCCAAAAAGTGAGATACAATATTGTGATTTCAACCCATTAATGAGGGTGAAAGAAATTATATTCAAATCAGTCAAAGAAGAGAATATATAGACCCGCCCACAAACTACACCACCTCCCTAAAATGAAGGGGTATGGAAACTAATAGAGTGGATGGATAAACAAACCCAATTTGTGGAGAAAAGGTGTTATATCACACATCAAGAAGGAGACCAAGATTCCAAGCTAGAGATACAAATTGTAAAAGAAGAAAGAGAATTGTAATTACATAATGAATCTAAAGATCAATATTATAATCAGCCCCTCAAAATAAGGGAAGAAAATATAGCATCTATTGACAACCCTACACTATCTAAAATTGGTGATTACTAGGATGAATAAGTAATTAAAAATATAATTGAAATTATGTCCAAGTATGAAGACGTCTTTCCTTGAACATTTACAGACATAAAGGGATCAAAGAAGAAGTAAGTGTAATGAAAATACAATTGAAAGAAGGAACCAAACCACAAAAAAAATACCCTATAGGCTCAATCCTATTATGAAAAAGACAGTAAAAATATATTTGGATAAAATGTTGACAGTTGAGATCATAAAACCAATTGACAATGTAGAGTGAATCAGCCCCATGGTGGTCCAAAATAAGAAAATCGATGAATTAAGGATTTGTGTTGATTTTTGGGAGCTCAACAAAGCTTGTATTCATGCTCCTTTTCCAATCCTATTTACATAAGAGATATTAGAGTTTTTTGAAGGAAGGGGAATATACTCATTTACTAATGGACTTTTCGAATACCATCAAGTCAATATTAGAGAAGAAGATCGACTAAAAACCACTTTTACAATAAAATGGGGATCGTTTATGCACACAATCACGTCATCTGGTCTGAAAAATGTTGTGGAAATATTTAGTTAGATAATGGTTAATAGATTTAAATATTTAATTCTTGATTTATTAGAAGTCTATTTAGATGATTGGATGGTATATGGGTTAGTTAAAAATCTTATTCAAACACTCTACACAATGCTAGAAAGATGTAGAAGCCTATAAATATATCGAAATATTAAGAAATACATATTTGTGGTACCTTTGTTGGCAACATGAGAATGTTGGTATATGGTTTTGTCATTGATGGCAACCCATTGTATAAATGTAGAAGTGTTGGTCTAGAGAAGATCAAGTGTACTAAAGATCTGGCTAAGTCTCGATGTACATTTTTAGTGTTACAGAGAAAACCTTTTGCGATCCACATTGCTCTGCAATGCATCATCTTGTCATGTAGTTTTGAGGTGTTGATTGAATATGTTGAAGTCTTTTATATCCAAATTTTCAAGGTTGTATGTATTTCATAGTTGAATATATCGATGACAGTGTATCAGACTTAGTACAAGTAGAGTTACAGGTGCAAAGTGCATATTGGAATGCTCTGCATTCCAATCTAGATGATTATTATGTTGTGTGATTTTAAGGAAGTGCTTGAGGATATCAGAAGTGTATGCACTCCAAGTGGCAAGTGATTTGGTGGTTCATATGTTGAGTTGTGGGTGAACAGTTGGTTCATTTAGTTGTTACTTCACTGATTTCGTTGTGCGATTCCGATCTAATGGTTTTGGGGTCATGCAAAGTTGAGTTGTGTAAGGAGTAGATTCATGGGAATGATTATAGGTCATGTCAACCTATTTTAGTGAAGAACATGATTTGGTTCTTTTTGCAAGGCATGTGTGATAGATTTTTGGGTCAACAATTCATGGTGTTACACGGTTCATGCAATTAGGCTGACCTAATTGATGTTGTGGGTGTGTGCGGTATATATAGAAGGTTGATTCAGTGTGTGAAGGGTATGAGTGATGTGAATGAAGATTTGAATATAGAGATTATGTGAGAGTTGTGATGTAGAGTGAAGTGTGAAAGGTGATAGTGGTGAAGTATGAAGTGTGTAAAGTCAATTTTGTGAGCTTAATTAGAACTATATCTTCACCATGTTACATATACATTGTGAGCAGTTCAAAATGTGGCAGTGAGCCATTCTTCTACTCTCTTTTCTATTATGGACTATGATTCCTTTGGGTGTGAGCCCTTGGCAATGATTCATTCTTTCTGGATAGTGATTCCTCCATTTTGTAATCCATTGTAATCAGTTATAATATATTGTGAGCTAATCCTTACTATGGTTTTTCCCTTTCAAGGGATTTCCATGTAAATCTGGTGCTCTTGTGTTTATTGATGAGATGCATGTTTTAATTATTCCTTTCCATTTCTGCAAGTTTGATAAGATGCTTTGAATGCATGTTTAAGTTGATGAAGTTAATGAATTTCAGTGAATACTGATTCACCCCCCTCTCAGTATTATGAGTGTTCAACAATTGGTATTAGAGCTCGGTTCCTTCAATTGGCTTAATCGTTGAGGTAGAGCTTGGAGGTTGAACAAATGGCAACCGAAAGGTATCCTATCCCTCTGTAAGAAATTATGATGGAAGGGTTTACTGAAGAAGATTATGAAGTTGACATAGAAGGAGAACTCATATCTACTCTTGATGATCTAGATAAAGTAGAATGTGAGAATAAAGATCTGAAATAAAATATTAAGCAAGTAGACGAGTGCATCAAGAAATTGAGGGATCAAATAAAGAAAGTTAAAGAAAGACTCAAACAATCAAATGAGACAATCACTAATCTGAAAGTGCAGGTTGAAGAAGGAAAAAGAGTTGAAGACTACTTGAATGCCAAGTTGAAAGACAAGTCTACAAAGTGTTCAAAGCTTGAAGAAGTTGTGTCTCTAAGGAAAGATCTAGAGAAAGCAAAGAGTCAAGAGGACAAATCCAAGAAGAGCTCCACCTTGCTTGATGATATGCTAGCAAGTCAACAAGATTCAAAGGACAAAGAAGGATTAGGGTTTGAAAAAGGAGAAAGCTCAAAGGAAAATCAAAATCCAAGAAAAGCTGGAAAGAAGAATCACGAACAAAGGAAGGCTGGAGATAAGAAGGGCAATGTCAAACATGTCTAGAACTAAAAGAAAAGTTTCAAGGGCCCTCCTATCAGACAACCAGTTGCACAAAGGTATTCATATTTTAATGGTTACCTTTATTCTTAAAAAATATTTGGACATATAGAGTTGTAGAGTGTAGGAGAAGAATGAATCAAAACTTTCAATCATTTTTGATCAGTGATACATGCAATAGATTGTCATAAGGCTAGTGATTGTAAAAGTCAAATGATGAATGGTTACAATAATGGTATGATGTTCCAATCATTCAATGGTTACTATTATACATGCAATGCATTTGGATATAAGGTTGTTGAATGCAAATCTAAATGGAAAGAAGTAAGTTTGTTTAGAAAAAAGGTGTCATATGTCATAAATGCAATAAACCAAGACACACATTTAAGTTTTGCAGAAGTAAGAATGTGAAACCCTTTGGTTCAGAAAAGAAGACTAATCTAGTAAAGAAGATCGATCTAGTTGAGATGAAGAAGGTGATGAACAAAATATGGAAGAAAATACTAGTGTAGATGTTTCCTCTGAAAACTAGATAAAGAGCTTTGGCTCAGGGGGAGTCTTAGCAAAATACTTTCCAACCCCCTGCCAAAGATTGATGTTGATGTCTTCAGCATATGTTGTTATGCTTGATCTGTTGGTGGAATCTCTAGTGAGAAATCTCTTGTTACAAATATTTGCAAAATGCTTTGAGGTGCTTGTGATGACATAGTGAGGATTTGATAACTTTTTTGACCTAACTTTATCTACTATAATTAATGCATATTAGGTTACTGGAAAAGTGTTTATATTCTATCTTACATATTGAAAAGTCACTTGTGATAAAAAAAATTGAAGTGGAGAGCAAAGCAAAAGAGATCTAGAGCATTTGTGAAGTGTTGTGTGAAACCCTACCAACGAATTCCAAAGGTATGTATAAATTTCTTGCAATATCCTAATTCAAAAGAAGTTCAAGATGTATACTCCTCAGGTTATTGATGTACTTGAGTGACCAAGACCTAACTTCAAGAAGAACCCATACAAGGAGGTAGATCCTAAAGTTGTGTTTTCTAGGGTTTCAAGTGGTGTAATGCACACAGAGGATGTACAAATATACATTCATACGAAGATGGAAGAGTATGACCACTTGAAGGTAGAATTTAGGGAAAAGGGTCTAATTGGAGATGATTTCGAGCTAAAACTAGAGTACTCCATCTTGACAAAGAAGAAATTGGATGTGTGGAATGAGTTTCCCAATTTCTATTATGAATATGAATGGGTGAAATATGTGCTTAGCAGAATACATGACAAATTCATGTGGTTGGACTTGTCGCACATAATAACAAAGATGCAATTAGGGTTGTTGATTGGTTTGTACTCCATTGGACCAGTTTTGGCATTGAAGGTCATGAAGAATGAGGTAGTAATGAAGATTACCGAAGTGAGGTTTGATAAGTGTGGCCTAATGGTGAATGATATTGATGATACGATAGTGAAGTATGGTTCTACGATGATTGGTTATAAGATCTTCTATACAAACAAAGAGAGTTATGTATCTACCATTGCAATACACACAACACACCAAATGGTGAAGGAAGGTCTAGAAATTCATTTGTGTGAGCTTTTAAGGTTGTAGTTAATGGAGAACTTGCAGAAGACAAAAGAGTCAAGGTACCCATTCTGGTATGATACTCTTGTTATTTTTTTATTGTTTTACTTTCTAAATGATTTGCCTAGTACAAAGAATATTATATGGGATGATAGTATTCTAGTAGTTGTGCAAATAAGAGATCATTTGAGAAGGTTTGTAAAACTAGAATCTTGGAACTCTATGTTGTGGGGATTCTTCAAAACATTTCAATCCCAGATGCAAGATAGATATAGGATTCTGGCAAGTGTTGTGGATAAATACAAGGATGACATAACATTCATGGTTAGTAGAGACTACTGTTATATGGAAGCGATTGAACCTAGAACTATTTGGGTTCCAAAACTACCTTATGAGGTAGATGAGTCTGTATGTACTAGTCTTGCAGAGATAGTGCGTTGGGTCTCAAAAATGTAGGTTTGAACCACGATAGGTTGTCGAGCTCTCACAACGCTTTTGGCCAACATACAAGGCCAATTGATGCAATTGAACCTTCTTCTCTTTAGGTTCTGCTAGACCAAGGCGGGTGAACCTATGTGAATGACGTAGATTGAAATGCGTTTCTTGATTGAGCAATCTATCCACAATGGAAAATTGAAGTGAATAGATATAAATCATTACAACTACTCCTACTCCTACTGCACAAAAGAAAGGATTTTGAATAAGTTGTTTTATATAAAATTTGATCTTTGGGTTGTGGCAGATCAGTGCCTTCTATCCACATGGGCAACGGAGTCAAAAATAAAAAATGATATGTGTTTTCCTCTTTGGCTTAATTCTGGTTGTTAGGCACTTCGAAAAATGAAACTATATGACTGGCATAAAACTTCATTAATTTATGACTTGCATAAATTGTGCTGGAATGTTTCTTAACCTGGATCTTCTTTAACTCCCCAAAAGAAATCTTTAAATTATTGTGACTTATTTAAAAGAGTTTAAATCTGACCTGCAGACACCAATCAACTAAATCACATAAAATGGGAATAAATTTTGATAAATCGAAGATACACTTGATATGTTGATTTAAATAATTAAAGAATCTCAAGTTGGAGAGAACCAGATAAAAGAATTTGATTTAACACAACATAACAATTGAACACCAAAAGAGAATATCACCAATTAAAATTCATTATCTCCATTGATCTATTTCAGGAAAGGCTTTGTACATTATTTACATTCCCCAATCTGAAAAATCTAATTCCTACTCTGCCTAACTGATTTTCAGAAATATTTATACATTACATACCAGGGGTCATGACCCTTCACCTTTAGTTGCAACCACTTTACATTCTATGATAGAAATTAAAATATTTGATTAAGTTGCCTTATCGGCAAATCAAATATTTAAAACTATAGTTCTGTTTTTTATTTTTCACATTAATGCTCTTACCGTCCTTATACTTTTATTTCCCCGTGGCCTTTAATTTTACTGCTATATCGCGGTCAACATGTTGATCAGCCGCGGTATGGCGGTCACTGCTCCCCGCTGGTCTTCACTTCTTCTTACCGCTTCATCGCGGGCTCGCCTCTGACTATCCGAGGTAATGCGATACCTGTCCACTGACCGCCACCTCCGTCCACCGTAGTCACTGTGGTCTCTATTAGAACCATGTGCGGTACCACGGTAAACCTTCTGACTGCTTCCTCGCTGCTGCTACCCTGGCCGCTTACCTTCACTATAGCACCGCGCGCTCTAAGATGACCCTCTAGGGTGTAGTTGTAAGGGTTACCTAGACTTCCGCTCACCACTACCGCCATACCATGATCCCATTTGTGGGAGGTCACGATATGGAGGTAAAATATATATAAAGGCTATAAAGGCTTATCGGTGGTAGCAGTATAGAATATTTCAACTTATTAAAAGGCGGTGACATGAATTTTTCATGAGAAGATATGAAAATATTATAGGATCAAACGGGGGGAAAATATGAGGGCTATATATAGGCCAAAAATGAGGTAGTGAAATAAGGGTTAAAACCTTCCTTAGCATCATAGAGGGTGATGAATGATTATTTTATGAGAGATTCAGTGAAAATATTAGGTTCAAAATGGGAAAATCATTGAGATTTTGATGGAAATTTTAGGTTCTAACAGTGGCTCCTATTGAGGATGAGTGGTTTAGCAAATCACTGCAAGAATCCAAAATATCTTTGGTAGAGCAGACCGAGTCAAGGACATGAAAAATGAAGGCAATGGCAGATGGAGGGAATGAACAGATGGAGAATGGAAAACCCTACACTATTGTACATGGAAAGGAAAGAAAACACTTTCAAAAAGGGAACTTCTGGGAATGTCCATGTACTGGCAATCCTAGACCCTTCAAAATTTTCTAAAACTACTGTGCATGGAAAAGAATGTTTAAAGAGGCTTTGCTAAGAATTGTCCATGCACTGGCAATCCTTAATCCTTTGCATCTGCCATGGTTTAAAATTCAAACCACAAGGGATGGCCCTAGGCCACCCAAAAGAAAAAACCTGCACTTTCCTCTGTCATAGACCTTATTCTGTTTAGAGCTCATTAGGTTTCTTTTAAAACTATCCATTCCATCTACCTTGCAACATGCACTGTCATTAAAAACTTTCAGGAAATCATTGTATTCAACCTGACTCATATTCATTTCACCACTCTGCATTTCATCATTCTTATTATCATATGACAAATCTTTGTCGTCTTTAGGATACAAAGTGTATCCATATTCAACAAAAACTTCATAGGCTTGATCATTATCATATGTTGTTGAATGATCTAGCAACTGCACTGGGACCTGAAGATCTGAATGCTTTTCTCGAAAATCAAAAAATTCTATCTCATTAGCATCTTTTGAAATAATTAAATCAAAATTACTTTCCATTTCTTTTCTATCACCAGTTGGCATTGACACATGCCTCTGATCCATACAGTCCTCTTTATACATACTTGAATCAACAAAATTTGAACATTCATCATCAATGATATGCAAACCAATATCCTTCTCTTGCGGGCATAAATTATTCAAATCACATATCTCTTCTTGGATAGACATGGATCTTTGATCAAATTCAAAGAACTCCTCATTACTGTGAGAGATGCACATGGGGTCATATGAATTGTTACACATAATATCTTCACTGTCAAAGTAGATATATGTTGGAGCCAAAAATTTAGAATCATCTTTATGTGCATACTTCTAGTATTCAAGAGTTAACAAATTTGAAACTTGCTCACTGCTGAGCGAACAGGTCTTTGCTTCCATATCTTCTACCATATCTCCAACCTCTTGATCTTCATAAGAATTGCAACAATCACCCGGTTGTTGATCAACATCCACAATTTCATCTTCACAATTTGAATCACAATTAGTTATGCAGGAGAAACTCTTCATATCTTCATTGTTGGAAGGCATGATATCTTCTTCTATTTCAGCTTTTGAAGCATTATTGGTAGTATCCACATACCTTGTCCCAAGAATGGAATCAATAAATTTATTCACCACATCAAAGGATTGTTGTTTTAATGACTTTGACGAATAAATTGATACAGGCTCTGATGCTCTTAAAAATTGTGCAACAAATGTGGGTCTTGTAGGCATAAAATGAGGAGGTAATTGTATACAGATGTCTGTCATCATATTGTATAGAGAGTTTACATCTTCTCCCTTATATCTCCTTATGTCAAAAAAGGCATCCACAAGACTTTTTCCTCTCTCGTGAATTTGAATATACTCATCAAAAGTATTTTGTTGTGAATAGAGTACATTACCTTTATTACCAAAGTTCTTAGTTGCATCATGTGGTACTTGTGGTGTCCAAGATCTCTTGGCATTTGTGTCTTTATTCTCATTGCATGATGACCTATTTGGTGATGTACTTGGAGCACATTTGACTCCCAATTGCAACAACTGTTGGTTCACTTGTAGCATTTGTTGTTCAAATTGTAGCCTTTGTTGTCTCAATTCCTTAAACTCTCTTTTTGACTGTTGTCTTCTTTCTTCTTCTGCCATCTTAACAAAATATTACTGCTTCACAACATCCATGCATTATTTATCAAATGAAATAGAGTCGCCACCTACTTTTCCCAAAAGTAGGAAAATGAAAAAAAAATTGATATTGTTTTGGTTTGCCCCAGCGAAATCTCCAAAAAAAATGTAAAACTTTGTTGACCCAATAAATGGATAGGCTGAAAAAACTTTCTTAAGTAATTCCCCAGCAAAGTCGCCAAATTGTTGGGTCTCAAAAATGTAGGTTTGAACCACGAGAGGTTGTCGAGCTTTCACAACGCTTTTGGCCAACGTACAAGGCCAATTGATGCAATTGAACCTTCTTCTCTTTAGGTTCTGCTAGACCAAGGCGGGTGAACCTATATGAATGACGTAGATTGACATGTGTTTCCTGATTGAGAAATCTATCCACAATGGCAAATGGAAGTGAATAGATATAAATCACTACAACTACTCCTACTCCTACTGCACAAAAGAAAGGATTTTGAATAAGTTGTTTTATATGAAATTTGATCTCTGGGTTGTGGTAGATCAGTGCCTTCTATCCACATGGGCAACAGAGTCAAAAATAGAAAATGATATGTGTTTTCCTCTTTGGCTTAATTCTAGTTGTTAGACACTTCAAAAAATGAAACTATATGACTGGCATAAAACTTCATTAATTTATGACTTGCATAAATTGTGCTGGAATGTTTCTTAACCTGGTTCATCTTTAACTCCCCAAAAGAAATCTTTAAATTATTGTGACTTATTTAAAAGAGTTTAAATCTGACCTGCAGACACCAATCAACTAAATCACATAAAATGGGAATACATTTTGATAAGATACACTTGATGTGTTGATTTAAATAATTAAAGAATCTCAAGTTGGAGAGAACCAGATAAAAGAATTTGATTTAACACAACATAACAACTAAACACAAAAAGAGAATATCACCAATTAAAATTCATTATCACCATTGATCTATTTCAGGAAAGGCTTTGTACATTGTTTACATTCCCCTGTCTGAAAAATCTAATTCCTACTCTCCCTAACTAATTTTCAAAAATATTTATACATTACATACCAGGGGTCATGACCCTTCACCTTTAGTTGCAACCGCTTTACATTCTATGACAAAAATTAAAATATTTGATTAAGTTGCCTTATCGGAAAATCAAATATTTAAAACTATAGTTATGTTTTTGATTTTTCACATTAATTCTTTTACCGTCCTTATACTTTTATTTCCCCGTGGCCTTTAATTTTACCACTATACCACGATCAAAATGTTGATCGGTCGTGGTATGGCAATCACTACTCCCCGCCGGTCTTCACTTCTTCTTACCGCTTCACCGCGGGCTCGCCTCTAACTGTGTGCGATAATGTGGTACCTATCCGTTGACTGCCACCTCCATCCACCGCAGTCACCGCGATCTCCGTTAGAACCGTGTGCGGTACCGCGGTAAACCTTTCGACCGCTTCCTCGTTGCTGATGCACCGGTTATCTCACCGCCACCGCGATACTGTGCGGTGACTATTCTCTATCCGCCACCTTGGCCGCTTACCTTCACTGTAGCACCACACGCCCTAAGATTACCCTCTGCAGTGTAGCAGTATGGGTTACTTAGACTGCCACTCACCACTACCGCCATACCAAGATCCCATTTGTGGGAGGCCGCGATATGGAGGTAAAATATATATAAAGGCTTAGCGGTGGTAGCGGTATAGAATATTTCAACTTAGTAAAAGGCGGTGACATGAATTTTTCATGAGAAGACATGAAAATATTATAGGATCAAACGGGAGGGAAAATATGAGGGCTACATAAATAGGCCAAAAATGAGGTAGTGAAATAAGGGTAAAAACATTCCTTAACATCATAGAGGGTGATGAATGATTATTTTATGAGAGAGATAGTGAAAATATTAGGTTCAAAATGGGAAAATCATTGAGATTTTGATGGAAATTTTAGGTTCTAACATAGTGTTGAGAAAACTTAGAGATACATATATTGAAAGGTATGGTACTTATGAAGAGATAAAGAGTCAAGTAAACCTAGAGAGGAAAAAGAAAGACATTGCAAAGAGGTTGAGAAGATGAAGGCTAATTGGTGACCCTTAGGTTCCTTTAGAGAAATCCAAAGGTACATCTGCTCCTCCAAAGACTCCACAAAAGTCAAGAAGGTCAAGTAGGACCCCGGTTCCCACACCACCTACTGTTACAAAGCTTTTTGAAACTCCTCCCTCTTGAACAAAACCAATAGGTGATTCAAAGAGGAAAGGTACAAAAAGAAAGAAATTTAATGTTGTGGATACAAAAATTGAAGAGGAAGCAGAAAAGGAAAAGAAAGCATTCATTTTTCAAAGAAGAGAAAAGAATTATAGGTCAGGAGAAGAAGAAGGGTCATCTAAAGATAAGGCAAAAGAAAAAGGGAATAGCTAAGAAATATGAGAAGACCTCTCCAATTCAAAAGCATAGTCCTATGAAGTTAGATTCTTTGTTCGGTAGCATTGTAGAGTTTGGTATGTTGAAGTCTAAAATTGCTGAAATGTTTCTGGATGCAAATAATGAAGAGAAGGAAACAATTGAAGAGGATATAGTGAAATACATGGTGACATCCGATACTAGATTAAGTGAGATAGAGGACCAATTTCCAGATGATCTAAAAGGTGTGTTGACTATAAGAAGGCAAGAGGCTATTGAAGAGGATGCAAAGATGAAGATATTTTCCTTGGATAAGATTGGTCCCTTACTGTCTCATGAGGATAAATGCAAGTTGTCTAAGTTGTATAGCACGAAATTGAAGAAAAAACAAAGAGTTATCACTCTTATGAGTAGGGATAAGGAAGATATTAAGAGGTTGAGGAATGAGACATTGCAAAAATTTGAAGAGCTTGCTAAAGATTTGGGAGTTCCTCTGGGTAATGAAGATCAAATGTAACAAGATACACCTCTCTCGAATATCAATGAGCCTGTTAATGAACAACATGAGCATGAGAATGAACGAAAAGAAGAAACAATGATAGATAACACTCCTCCAGATGTGGAGATAAATGGTGAGCAAACAGAGAAGACTAAAGCACAAAAAGAAGAAACTTTGCCTCTAAAAGATGAGAAGGTTGTAAAAAAGTGCTCTAGTAGTGGTGAGAAAGAAAAGAGTGATAAAAATGAAGAAGAAAGCAATAAAACTGGCGGTGAATCCTCTAGAACCTTTGGAGATTCATTAAAATATATTTTGGATATGTAGTTACAGTTTCAACTGGTGGTGTTTGCATAGCTACTGCAGATTCCTATGCAACAAGGTCAAGTGGACCTGGATAAGATTCCCCATTTATATAAATTATGGCTTGGTGATGTTTTTCTTGCCTCCGCGAGAAAGGAGATTATTCTTGAACTCACTAGAAGTGTACTTCAAGTTGGTGGATGAAGTTGTGAAAGTGTTGCAAGAAGGACTTCTTGAAGTGTATATTGATAATTCTTTATTTGATGTACAATAGTTGAGGTTATTGCTTGATTCCTTTAAGGAATATTTTGTTGGGTTGGAAGAGAAGATAGAGAAGGAAAAGGCAAATAAATTCAATGATAAAATGCTTTATGATGTTTATGATAAGTGTGTTACTACACACACCAAGTTGCAAGGCAACCTAGAGGATGTTAAGTGTTTGGAAAAATCCAAACAATTATTTCAGTTATGTTTGAAGTGGCTAGTTCTACAAGGAGAATTAAGGATCTGATGGACTTAATTGAGTCTCAAATTGCTTAGGACTTAGATGTTTATGATCTAGTGAGTGATGCAGATGGAGCTACAAGGGTTGTCATTGAAAATCTACATGGTCAATTCTTTCTACTTCAAGAATAAAAGGAGAAAATAATAATGCAGTACAATCAGCACAAAGATATGGTAAGTGCAAGGCTTACTCCCTTAACTGAAGTTTTAGTTGATGTTGAGAAGATTGGGCAAAATAATCCAGTGCCTAGTTCTCCAAAAGAAGGAGAAGACCTCCATATTCAGTTTGAAAATTAGTGCCACATGATTGCCTTTGCTTTGGTGTTCTTGTGTTTATTGATGAGATGCATGTTTCAATTATTCCTTTCCATTTCTAAAAGTTTGATAAGATGCTTTGAATGCATGTTTAAGTTGATGAAGTTAATGAATTTTAATGAATACTAATTCACCTCCCTCTCGATATTCTGGGTTTTCAACAACCTTTTGGTACATTGTTGGGGCATATCATTTATAAGGAAGGAGTAATGGTAGATCCTATGAAGATGACCTTGATCATGACCTTACCGCCAGCCAAGGCAACCCAAAGGTCAAGACCTTTTTGGGTTATACTAGATACCACCAAAAATTTATCAGAGGGTATGCAATTCTAGCAACACCTCTAGAAAAATAACTAAAGAAAAATACTAGCAAGTATATAAATTAGATGGGAAAATGTTAACAATCATTTGATATACTTAAACAAAATATTGTGGAAGCACCCATACTAATATTTCTAGATTGGAAAACCCATTTCCATGTACATGTGGATGCATTTGGAATATCCATTGTAGTACTAGCACAAACTTATGGAAATAAAGACCACTTGATTGCTTTTACCAGTCGAAAGATTTCTTAAGCTGAAAAGAAATATACTACTACAAAAAAAGAAGCCTTAGTGATGGTGTTTTCCCTATGCAAATTTCACCACTACTTGTTGCCTACACCATTCAAATTTCAATGACCATGATCCCATAAAATATTTATTGAACAAATGAATAATACGAGGGAGAATATGTAAGTGGTTGTTGTTATTTCAAGAGTTAATTTTAATAGATCATGGCCAAGTTAGGAAGGAATAATCAAGGTTTGAACTACCTATTAATAGTTGACATAGGAGAAGAGTTAGATGAGCATGAAGAGTACTTACATAGTGCAATTTTTTTAGAATAATTGTGGTACGTCAAGGGCTACATGATGTTTCCATATTAATGTCTATCAAACAATATCCAACTAATATGACATCACACGAAAACATTTGCTATTGAAAAATCCCTTGCCTTTACATTGATCTAAGGCAAACTATATAAAATAGGAAGGGATGACATCATTCAACAAGTGCTATATGAACATAAGAGAAATGATATTTTAAGGGAAGCTCATGAAGGAATATCTAGCGGACACAACTCCAGAGATGCTATCACCAAGAACGTAAAGTTAGTAAGACTATGGTGGCCTACCCTAAATAAATATGCAAAACAATATAATAAGAGTTAATATATCCACCAAAGAGTTGGGAGGGATGAAATTCCCTTACAATAATTATTATCCTAAGTACCATTTGATAAATGGGCTACTAGTTTTATTGGACCCATCGATCCATTGGCTAAAGTAACTAAAGCTAGATTCATCATCACTAGGGTGGAATACTTGATAAAATGGGTAGAGATAAAATTGACCAAATATTATACCAAAAACACTCCCAAAAAATTCATATATCAAAATATAATTACTAGATTTGGATTCCCACTCAACATAACTAGTGATCAAGCTAAACACTTTATCAATAGAGTGATTACGGAATTACTAGAAATTTTTATGGTAACCCATAACCGTAGTAACCCTTATTACCTGCAACCTAATGGAGTGAGTAAGGCTCTAAAAAATATTATAGGGACCACCCTAACTAAAATATGAAATGCAAATAGGATAGTAGGGATGCCAAAATACTTGTGATACTTTGGGAATACAAAACCAATTATAAAAGATCTACAAAATTCTCCCCCTTTGAATTGGTATATGGGATGGATGCATAATTTCCCATAAATTTCATAGTTCCCAACCTTCGCATCATACTTAATCTGAGACTAACTAATGATGAATCAATAAAATATAGAATTGAAGACTTGAAAAACTAGATGAAACTAGACAACTTACGATATACAACCAACTTATAGAAAGAAAAACATAGAAGGCATGTCATGATAGGAATATCGGCCATAAAATATTTAAGAAAGATGACATGGTCTTACTATACAATAAAATATTTAAGAAACAAAGAAAGTTAAAATTTAGATGATTAGATCCCTACTACATTGATGACATACTAAAATTTGAGGTAGTCAAATTAAGAAATTAAGATAGTACACACCTATAATGCTACCTCAATGAGGCTAAATTTAAACATTACCATCAAAACGAAAAATTATTATAAAATTATTTTATTATTGTATCATATTTGTAACATTAATGCAGTAAAGAAAATACTAACCCTTAACCATGAAATAGAGTCATGGACAACTAACGATCACAAAAGAATGGGAAGAATTACTCCACCTACCATCATAAGTAAATTTCCCATCATTACTATTCTATAAAACTCCATCACTACCCTTGATAATCCTCACCTACACATCTACTCATTCATGAGCTACCATTAAGTGACCCTAGCTCACAAATTTTCTTTTGGTACTATAACTAAAAATGGCCACTCCTACACTTGTGGACATCTCTCAAAATCCATGGTTGAAGTACAAATGATTCCCTTATAAAGCTATGGAGGTCAATCTTGATTGAGCCTTCTCCAAAGTACCTATGAAAGTGATTTACATTGAGGAAATATGGTGTTAAATTCATGTTCCATTCACATATATTGATCATATGAAGTTCTAGGAGTTGAGAAAGACACTTCTACAACTAGGCACAAATTCATATCTCCCACAATATCAACAAATTCAAGAACACAATATGGATGTGTGGAAGGATTTTTTTGTATATCTATCATGAAGAAGGAAGGGTTAAAATAATATCAATCAAAATTCATGATGAATACATCTATTTAGATAATCCCTACAACATAAAACAGAGGCACTACAACGATAATTGAGCTAAGTACAATAGGATACATACCACCGAAGAGGCCATAAAGAATAGTGGAGTCACTAACTTAACGATAACAACATTCAATGGTCAGAGTCTAGACGTGACCATGATCATGAATCCAATAGCACGGTATGCAATAATGGGGATTGCATATAAAATATATTATACAATCTATAAGGATTTAGCAATATTAGTGACCTTCATAAACAATATATCAGATGGTGGTGGAAGGAAACATATTAGCCTCTGTGAAAAACTCTTGGATAACTTATAAAGAGTGAAGAACACACACTATCAATTCAGGTATGGCATGCTCATTTTATGCCTAGTATTATATTTCATGAATGCCTTACCTACATTTAGAGGGAAGATAAGGGAAACCAATAAACTAGTAGAAACTAAAAGAAATGAACATCTCAGTAATTTTAAAGATGCTTAATCATACACAACTACCTATAATGGGTTCTTTCAAAAAATTCAAAAATAGATGAATGAGAAAGAAAGAATATCAAATGACATAGACCACAAGAATAATAGAGAAAAGAGGAATTCAACCCCCCATCCACAAGTACTCTACCTACTCCATAACAAGACCCATCCCTACAAGAATCCTTCAAAACACTATTACTGATAAGATCTAAAAGGAAACAAGGAAAAATAAAGGAGTAAAAAGGATAATTATAGAAGAATCCACAAAAGAGGAGTCTCAACAGGAAGTAGAAAAACCAAGGAAAAGAACCACTTGGAGAATTTCACAAAGTCCAATCCAAATAGACTCTCTAGAAACATCTAAGAAATAAATATCATGGATATGGATCTTCTTACTGATAACATCCACAACAAAGACATATTGAAAAATACACTATAAATATATGAGGAGATAGGGCCAACAAATAAGGCGATAATAGAAGAAGCTTTAGTGAGATGTATAAAAATAACTCCAAAGACTTTAGAAAACATTATTGCAAAATTCCTAGAGAAGTTGGCATCAACACTCAAAAAAATAAGGGAGAAGGCTATGAAAGTAGATGATCAATTGAGAAAGAAATCGTTATACGAGGTTGACCCTAACCTCTCCTCTACAAAAAGGGAACAATTGGCTCAAGTGCAAGATACAGAGATTAGATCTAAACAAAAGGTGGATATATTGATGTAGCCTACAAAGAAGAACAAAGCTAAAGTTCAGAAGGAGACAATAGAGGTCACCAAAAAGATATATGAACATATGAGAAAAATAGTAGAAAATAAATAGAAGACATAATATTAACAAAAGACACCATAAAATCCACCACTTCCTTTGATAAGATCGTCTTCCAATTCTATAGCCTCCCCTCTGTAGTCTCTCAAAGGTTTTTTAGCACAGAAGAATAATTTATCCAACCCATTCCAACGCCATAATTGTTGCAACTACCACTCATAGGGTCACAAGTAGATATCACAAAAATATGCCCTCTTCAAAAATTCTAAATTGGGGATACATTCCATAGCATTGTGAAGGAATAAATATTGAGATAACATGTCAAAAATATAGAATGGATAGAAGATTCTATTGCAACTAGAGCATTATTTTGGAGCTTCAGACAAATCCTTCACAAAACCACAACCAAAAATTGAAATCTTTAGTAGAAGGGGTTAAAAAATAATGGTTACTCAACCAACCACCATCTGGAACCAAATCATGGAAAAAATAAACAAAAATAATATGGAATAAGGTTGAAAGAAATGTGCAACTGCCCATACCCAATTGGAAGAATAGATAAAAAAAAAAAATTAGCAAAAAATTGGGAATGTTAATGTCATCTATTTGTACTACCTACAATGGCCAACCACAACTAAGAACCTAAGAGATAAAATCTATCACATGGAGGCACACATAGTGTAGATGGCTAGCAATTATAGTCCACTGCAAGACATGGATAGATCAGTAAGGGTACAAGTGGAAACACTACACACACAACTTCAACAATTGCAAGACCAACGAGAAAAAACAAAGCATAGATCAAGTAGTTAAGAAAAGTAATTAACCTTCTATTGGAACATGTGATAGGAATACTAGGTGAAGCTAAAAATACTACACAATAAATTCATATCCCTAGAAATTTAATTGAGGTAGAAACAAATGATACATCCATTTGCTTCAGAAAAAAACCACCTAATAGGATGCAATGTTCATACAATTAAAGGTCATCTACAAGAACATTTTGTCATTTACTTAGATGTATTGAGGAAAATAAATCGTTTGAAAGGGGGGATGATGTTGGTAAGAAAATTGAAAGAACACAAAGCATAAGAACTTACCACAAACCACTGCAAATAATTTCTAGAGCTCCTACACAATAAGTCAACTCCAAGAAGTATGTTAGTTCATAAGGTACACGTCCCACTAGGCAAATATATGTAGAATATAGAATAAAATGTAACATGAAGAGAAATAGATATAAGGCAATACATGAAGGAATGTATTTAAGGAAATAGATAGAAGAATAGAGAAATGATGATGTATAAGAATTTATAGGGACTCACGAGAATGTAATATCCAATATATTAATATATGAGAGATGATTAAAGATCATATTTTATGTCATGAATATGATCTAATTTTTGTTCAAGATTTATTTGTCATCTTGTTTGATTCTACATTACACACTAACCCCTAATCCCTCTTTATTAATGAGTTTGGGGTATAATACAACTTATAGGGAATACTTGGGGCACAAAACTCATGTTTGTGATCCCTCATTTCTTGCTGACATATATTATATATTTATAATAAAATGTGAAGTGTTTATGTAAATACATATATAATGACACTCCTTAATTTGTCTCTTATATCTAAATTACCTATCCTTTATGTGTCCATAATTGTGTCAAAATCCAACCACTACTAGAAAGGACATTAAAAATGTGTACATACCAATAAAAGAGTGTAAAGGCACAGTCATGTGTCTACATATAATATATCTCCAGTTTCCATTCTTCTAAATGTTTTTTTCATGGAAAAACCATAAGGAGGGGATAAAAGGAAGGCAACATACACCCAAAACAACTTTGTACAATTTCAACTTCCCAAATACTTTTTACAAGTTCTCATTTTTGTTGTTTTTTGTTAAATATTTGTGAATTCTTAGAAATTGAAGCTAAGGAAAAATCTAAGTGTCTTTATGGATATTTTAGTTGATTGAGAGCATGGAGGAGCTATTATTTTTTAAGTAACATTATCATGGTTATTTGGACTGGCAATGTTTTGTTCAATGTCAAAGCAATTGGGATTTTGGTAATGCTATGTCAAAGCCACACTGATAATTTTGGCATGTATAATAGATGAATTAATCTCAAGTTTATAAAAGAAAATTAAAATTATGCTTCAATAACTATTTTAGCTATAAACAAATGTATATTAGATGTAATTATGTAATTACTCATATACTACTTCATATAAATTGGATTAAATCTACCACCATCCTATCCCTTGAGCATATATGACAAAGTTTCAAATACTCACCAAGACATTAATCTCATTCAAACAATATAGATGTTACTTTTTAACTTACCTTTTATTTTGATGTCTAGCAGTTTTATGAGAATCTGTGGTTTTCTCCCTTGATCACATGAACAATAATTTGATTCCTAATCATATTTATCTATTCTAAAATTACTCCATTCAACTTTAAACACTTCATTCTCTGAATAGTCTTTGAGTCATTTTTAAAATATCAATCCAATAGATGTTGGAATTTTAGCATCAACATAGTTGTGTATGCATTTGATCTAAGCATCAAGATCAACTTTTTAGGTGTGATATCATTTGTATTCAAATAATATTTTATGTTTACAAATGACAAATAAAGAAAAATGAAGCTACAAAGGATTTAGAGATGCCTTATCCCCCTTTGCATCCTCCTCCTAGAATACAAATATTATCCCTTTATTATTCTTATTTTTCTTATATTTATTGTGTTGGTGTGAATAGGATATTACCTAACAAGTTCCACCGTTAGGTCCCTTTCACATCTTATCACTTAATTTTACTTAGAATACACTTAGGAAACTTATCACTTTATATTGCATACCATAAGATTAAAATAGTTATCATAATCTTATGTTGTCCTTCGTCATTTAATTCTTGTGTTTTAAGTCATTTAATATTAGTTGTCTCATGTCATAGGGTTAAGACACTTGTCATGATCTTATCTAATCCTATATCTCACCTTGTCCTATATAACCAAGGGTCTCTCACATGCTATATATCCATTCTATTTTTCATTTTTTATAGGAATACAATTTATTCTTACCATATTGATCTTTTGAGTATCTCATGCTTTCCATAAGCCTTTAGATCTTGGGTGGCTATCTCCATAGTTGAATCTTACAACTTGGTACAACAAATGCAATATCTAGGCAAGATCAATAATAGGCACAACCATATCCTAACCATAATTAGGTTATATTTAATCAAAGATCCAACATTTTAATGTTAAAATAATAATAATTTTATATGCAATGACTAATCTACTAAGATTTCTAATAACTAAAATACCAATTAACTCTATTTTGGAAAAAATAAAATAGAGAATAATGGGAAGAATAATACCAATAATATAATATAATATGAAACTCGATAAAATGGATAAGAACATAAATGTTCAAAATAGGCTCCACTTTTAAATATAAATTTTTCTTAAGAGATATTTTAACAACATAAATACCAAAATATTGAACTTGTAAGTATCAATCAACATGTTGGGAAATAAATGTTTGAAGTTAAAAATTAAAATTTAAAAGCACATTTTTTAAATATTTATGTGTGAATGTATCCACATGATACCATGGTGTTATATATATATGTGTGTGTGTGTGTGTATAATATATATATATATATATATATATATATATATATGTATATGTATATATATATGCATATATATATATATATGTATATATATATGCATATATATATATGCATATATATATATATGCATATATATATATATATATATATATATATATATATATATATATATATATATATATATATATATATATATATATATATATATATATGCATATATATGCATATATATGCATATATATGCATATATATATATGCATATATATATACATATATATATATATATATATATATATGCATATATATATATATATGCATATATATATATATATGTATATATATATGCATATATATATATGCATATATATGCATATATATGCATATATATATATGCATATATATGTATATGTATATATGCTCTTACATGTAACTTGGTTATTGTAACTCCAAGCTATAGTTACAATTTATTATTCAAACAATAGCTATAATTTGGTATTCTAAATAAAAAATTGGAAATTATAAAGAAACCAAAAAATTATAAAATAGATATTAATCCATAACATAATGTCAATTTTTTATCCAACCTTAAATCTTATTTAACTTGACAAGATTTAGACAAGAACCTTAGCTTATACATGGAGGAGATGATGCCTTTATCTCTCTTTGTGATATTGATCCTAGATTTAATAAGATTCATGTAGACACTCAAAATCATCTCTTAGAAATTTGATGTCACCAATCCACTATACATCATCATTTCTAAATAAATTAAATAAATTATATTTATTTAGTTAGTTGTCTTAATTCATCTTCTAATATTAATCAAATAATTCAATTATTTAATCAATTTATATAATCATTATTCTAATGTGAATTGAATAAAAAAACACTTTATGCAATTAACCAATTTTATTTCTAAATTTTAACCTTAAATAAACAAATCCAAATTCTATTTATTTAAGCCCATCATGCACATACCCAAAAATTAAATCAATGGATCCTATTTATTTAATTTTACATTTTTCCTCTCACATCATTAGGAGACTAAAATCAATTACTTAATCTAAATAATCATTTGCACAAGTCAAAGCATGGTTTATTAAAATAAACTTTGTCCATTTTTCTAGGATGCATATGTGTCCAAATGAGGAATTTTTGCATGCATGTGTCACACCAATCCCATTTCTCTAAAATTCCTAGCATTCAATCATAACCATCTATTTATCCAAGAAGATCTTGACCCTTCACAAAAAATTTAAAAAATGGTCTCCCACAAAGGTCCTTTTAATCCCATCCCTCCATCATTTTCCAAGAAAATCTCATCCATTCAATCCCCTTGAATCATAGGGCTCACATTGTGCACCAATCATAAGGTGCCACTTGGTGCCTTATCATGTATTCAAATCTCTCATTCAACCTAACCCTTGATCTTCAAATCCAATATTATCCATTGATCATACATCTCAAAAATATATAAATAGTACCTCTTATGGTCTTTTTTGAGACAATCCTTGAATGCAAATTATGTTATCTAAGTGAGTGGCCAACATAGCTTCAATCACACATCCAAATTATGAACATATCCATACATTTGGTGTGCAACTATATGTATTAAGAGGTCTCTTACAAGGTCATTCAACTTGGGTGAAAATACCTTTTTGTCTCAATTTGAGACGTATTTGGGTGCAAGGTAAATGTTTCATTTCTTGTGTTTAAGTCTTAGTTTTATGCTTTGTATCTCTTTGTTCGCATTTGGGTGAATTTTTCCTTCCAACCCACTATTTCTACCTCATCCATCACTAGCCTTTAGTATTGGACAGGTTCCCAAGATATCTATATATGAGCCTAATACTATACACGAACACATATGGCTCTCCCGCCACTCATTCCACCCTATCAAAAATTAGTCTAAGCATAACTGTGTGCTCCTAGGCTCATACCTATAGTAGTGTCAATGCCCCTATGTTAAATTCATATATGTAGGTCAAAAATGCATGTCATTATATAATTATGCTAGGAAAAATGGCCCCCACACAAAATATCTGCTACTCTCTTTCACATTTGCATAACAACTGGTCAATCCAATAGGGAAGAACCTCCCCATATTATTATCTAGAAAAACACTATTGACACACTAATATTAGACACATTCCAATACTAATGCATTCATTCTACCTGCATGCATGTGTCACTCCAAGCATATGTGTCAAAATTATTTGCATACAATGTGCTACCCCATGCACGCATCACCTTATCTCGTACAAATAATGAAACATAATTTTCATAATTCAATGTGTACACTTACCTAATTTTGTAACCCCCATTTATTACACTAAACCTATCCCTAGGTCTAGTCTCATAATATGTACCAGTACACCCACCTCTTCCAATCACATATATTGCCTCACTCACTTCACTCGATAAGATCTCATGCCACATGCTCCATTTTACCTTTGCTCTTGGTGCTTTGTCCTATGTGCTCTAGGGGCTAAGGGTGAAAATGAGATGGTTTCACCCCTACCCCTATTTATAGGCCCCCGAGTCCTATTTTTTGCCCCCTAATAAAAAATTTCACCCTTTTTCACTCTTTCACCTTATTTATTTATTTTTTATTTGTTTTCACTTGTTTCATCCGTATTTATCCTACTCTATCATATTTTTCTCCCTATTTCTTCTTTCAAGATCTCACCCATGTAGTTTTTTCCTAGCTTACCTCTCAAGGGGGTATCATCCTTCTATCTTATTTTCATCATTTTTTATGACAACCTAGGGCATATCACTCTCCTTTTCATCATCAAAGTATTATATTTTGATTATTTAAAATGATGTTGCTTCTAAAAAATTACAATATTGTCTCAAAGAGGGGCAAACGTAGACACCCAAAATTATCTCTCAATAATTCTACTATCACCAATACACTACACAACATCACTCCTAAATTAAAGAAATAAATTTATTTATTGAATTAATTTATCTTCTAATATTAATCAAACAATTTTGATTATTTAATTAATACATTTAAGCATTCTTCTAGCATAAATTGGGAAATTAATCAATTCTACTTCTAAAGCTTGGCCTTAAATAAATACAAAATTTATTTATTTAAGCTTGTAGACACCGAAAATTGGTCTAGACCTACGAGTACATATTCGACATAATTTTCTATAGTCCGTTGTCTTGATTAAATAATGTTAATTATTTAATTACCCTTTCTAACACATATTTCCTCTATTAATTAAATACCCTTTTTAATTAATTCACTAATTTATTATTAATCTTTATTCAACTTGATTAATTAAATAAATCATAATTATTTAATTATGTCGCTAACTAATTAATTCTTCCTTCTTGATTAAATAATTTATTATTTAATTACCCATTTGTCATATTTCAAGTATAATTAAATATTCTTTATTTAATTATTCATTTAACCCCCTTTATCTATAATTAAATATTTATTATTTAATTATTTATATTATCCTTTTCAAACAGTCAAATTAAATAAATTACTTTATTTATTTAATTAAAGTCAATTCATTTTCAAATGTTGAATTAAATTAACATTTAATTCATAATTAAATATTTATGTCACATTCCTCTATCATTCAATTATCTAAATCATTCACTCACCTTCTGACTCGAGATCTATTTTTAGTTCTCTAGTTATCTCTGAATTCAACACCTGTTTATCTCTGCGAGAAGACTCTCCATTACAACTAGTCAATTAACTAGTTCTAATTCCTGTTTGCATTCGAATGCATAAGTCTTCGAGTTCCAACTTTGGCTTTTGCATACAAAGTCTATTTCTTCTATTTTTGGAGATTAAGATCCTGAACTCGTGTTCTAACTCACGTTCTAAATTAGTCTCTATCTTCAGTCTTTCCTGAACTCATGTTCTAACTCGCATTCTAACTCACATTCTATCTAAGACAGAACTCACATCGCATGGCATTCATCAATCTCATCCGTCGATCTCTCTTTCAATCTGAGTCGATCGTTCGAAAACCCAAAATCTATAAAATGGCCTGTCATTATCATTATTCATGCTCCCGAAATCATACACTTTTAAGAAGAGACTATTCTTTAATATTTTGCTTAGACACTCGACAGAATTATACTTGCATTCAAACACATAAATCTGAGGGCAAGAATGTTGAAAAGGCAAAATGGAGAAGAGCAATAGAGATAATTTGAAGGGGTGAACGCATATTCGGTGAGATCATTTTGGTTTTATTAGTTTAGTTTATTTCCTTGTTCTTTGTTGTTAGATTTTAGATTATTATTTTAGATTAGGATTTAACTTTGTTATTCTAGCTTTGCAAAAAATCTATCATGTTACAAAGCCCATCATGCACATTCTCAAAATTAAATAAATGAATCCTATTTTTAAATTTCACCTTTTTCCTATTACATCATTAGGAGACTAAAAATTTCTTAATCTAGCTAATAATTTACACAAGTCAAAGCATGATTATTTTAAATAAACCTTGTCTATTTTTCTAGAATACACATGTGTCCAAGAAGGGATTTTTTCATGCATGTGTCACATCCATCCCACTTCTCCAAAAATATTATCTTTCAATCTCATCCATATATTTCCCAAAGAAGACTTTGAGCCTTAACATAAATCAAAAAAGTATTTTTTTGGTCTCCCAAAAAGGTCCTTGTTAATCTCCCTCCATCCTCTTCCAAGAAAATACCATCCATCCAATCCCCTTGAATCATGGGGCTCACATTATGCACCAATCACAAGGTATCGCTTGGTGGCCTCTCATGTATTCAAAGCTCTCATTCAACCCCAACACTTAAATTTTCAAATATAATATTATCCATTTATCATCCATATCCAAAATTTATAAGTAGTACCTCTTATGAGATTTTCTAGATGATATTTGAATGCAAAGTTATGTTGTCTAAGTGAGAGACCAACATAGCTTCAATCAAACATTAAAATATTGAACATATTGACACATTTGGTGTGCAACTATAGGTATTAGGAGATCTCTTCCAATATATTTCAACTTGGATGTGAATACCTCTGGTTCAAATGGAGATGCATTTGGATGCAAGGTAAAGGCTTGATTTCTTGTGTTTGAGTATTATTTTTGTGCTTTAGATCTTATTTTTTACAACTGGGTGCATTTCCCCCCCACTCCATTATTTGTACCAAATATATTAACCACCTCTTTTAGGTAGGCTCCCAATCTATCTGTGTTTGATCCTACCCCCATATATGAACACATATGGCTCTCTTTGCTCACACTCCCTTGTCATAGATCAAGTTGAACATAGTTATGTGCTCCCAAGCCTACACTTGTAGTAATTTCACTTCCCATGTGTTGTAGTCATCTTTTTAGGTTACCAAATTCATGTCCCTATATAACTATGCTAGGACACATGGCCTCCACACAAACTCTCTACCACTCTCTTGCATATTTGTGTAATAGTTGGCTAATATAGTAGGGAAGAACCTCCCCATCTTGTTTGCTATAAAGAAACCACCAACAAGAGATGTTATTGCAAGGGGAAGATCATATATCATCCCCACACATACATCCATATCAAGTGATACATTGTATGATGGAGGTCACTCTTCTCAAAAAGCCTCTCTAGTAATCCCTCTACACTATAGACTTAGTAATATATTGTGTGCCTGTGGATATGGATCCCTATAATCTACCATATATCCTCTTGTGCTTGATACCAAATTAAATGAAATATAAACCATTTTCCTATACTAACCATATTATAAGAGATGTCGTCACAAGTTATATAATCTATACCAATATTTCAACATAAGCAACATATAGAAAGAATGAAAGAAATAATAAAAGAACCACACAAGAGAGAGGGTTACATTGATTACCATGGAAAACCATTTTATTAAAAAAATCAAACCTTCAAATCACCAAAACTAATAAATTTCCAAAAACAAAATAGTTACAAAATAATATCAAGCTTTAAGCCTTAACAAGGATATGACTTTATTAAGTGGCAATGAGAAACTATTGTTTATTTATTCATGAGACTGATCCATGAAAAAATTAATGCCACACATACCACTTCATGATCCTTGAGGTCTTCTCAACAAACAACTCAATTTTTTTATATTTTTTACACTAAACTTCAAACCCCGAGCCTTGTATTTATAGGAAAGAGACAAACAAGTAAGGAAAAGCTTACTAAGTTTTATTTCCACCATTATTTAATGCCCTGTGCACTAATAATAAATATACCCATTTGCATCTATAAGGTGAACACCCAAGTATTCCACCAACAACAAGTGACAACACATTTTCTTCAGCACCAATATTACTCACTCCAAGCCTATCACCCATGTTTGAGTTGCAACATATAATCCAAGAATTAAATTATTTTACAATATTGAATATATTTTATAATAATCTATAGCCATTAAATACATTCCTTAAATAATCCTAATAAACCATATTCTCACTAAACTATGACTCCTCAAAAATTAAATGCAAATTTCCCTAATGTGCCACTAACATTAAATGCATATTACAATGTTACACATGACAATCCCATAAAAATATTGATTCCCCCCAAAGTGTGCCATCCAACATATACATGGACAATAAATTTACAAAATATCAAATATTTCAATGCAAGGTGTACAACACCTTTCTCAAAATTTAAGACATAACTAACATCATACACCTTAAGCATTACTATGCATAGTTTTATTTACGTTTTACTATGATCAAAAAAGGAAAACTTCCAATTATACTTAACTATTTATTTGGGATAATATGCTTATTGAGATATTTTGAAATATTTATTTCTACATCATGTCATTCTCTTGTGGAATTTTCACCTTATATGAAATACCTATACGTAGAATTTGACAATGATGTATTTTCTACATTATCATGACATACATGTTTAGTCATTATAGTTGGCTTCTCCACATGGGAAATTCATTGATTTTATCTTTCAATAAAACCAAAAAATTATAACCCTTGAGGATAAATATTCTATGACACACTTTATTACTACATGATCATATTTTTTTATGGTATTTTTTCCAACTCTATTACATGATGACATCTTTTATTGCATTGTTTTTATGGCATCACATTATGATATCTTTCCCCTAACACATCCATAAACTCTTTTGTTACATTTTCTTATCATTTTTATGAGACCTTATTCTCATTTACATGGGAAAAGATTAGGGTAATTGATATTTTTCACTGTTGTGAGCCTTTACAATGGCATCTCTTTGCTTATATTTAGAGTTAGCATATTGATATATGTGGTAATTTCATATTTTATTCTCTTACAACTAATTTATAATGATGCAAAAATCCAATTTGGGGGCATCCTATTATTATATTCACAAGTTTGTCAATGCATACATTGAGGGGCCCATAATAATTCTAATTCCTTGACAATTCTACACAATTTTTTGTGTCCCTTTTAGTTTATGTCTATAAATATTAAGAGGGAACCAGTTTTAACTCCTTGAAAACCCTAACAATATGACACCTATTTCTTTTCAGAGTCTCTTATATGGTTTCAAATAAGCTAAATTGGTTGCAACCCCATAAATTCACCCTTTTATTGATTTTTTTCATTAAAATTGATGCAAAAATGCGCAATGATAGATATGATTCTTTTACATTTATGTTTATGCTTGACATAGGTGCTACTGATGGCTTTATGTGTATTCTTGGACATGTGGCTCTACTTGCACAAATAAAATATAAAGAACATAATCTAAATTGTATCCATTTATAAATATGCTTACTAATTAAAATACTCTTATTCAAGTTAGTATGGATGATTCATGTAGCTCACATGAATGCTAAAGTGGGGTTAAAATTTAGATGAGAATTTTTTTTTCGCTATTTTCCCTCTTGTCTTGTATTTACTTTGGTTTTGTCTCACATACATTATCTTAGAACTCTATTTATATTACTTGCACACAAGCTAGCTCTAAACCCCATGTTTACCAATTATTGTCAATATTTTATCCTTAGAATTGGATCAAATCAATCATTTAAGGGGTTTCACCACTTAGAAAAAAATTCAATGTAATTATGGCCCTTAAAGATAGTCATACATGTGACTACATTCTATTTCAAAATTCAAATTTAATAGTTTCCAAAGTTGGAAGTTTTAAACTTGACCATTTATATTGGCTTGCATGTGAAATATTTAAAATTGACCATCTCAAAAAGGGGAGATCTCGAGTGTCCCCATACTCCAAGTACATGGGGTGAATTTAAAAGTTGGATTTATGGGAATAGAAGATTTTCCCTATGCCCCAAGTACCTCATGTTATGTCATGTATGTACAAGCTATGCCATGTGGATCCACATCAAAACTTGGGTGGGTCAACACTTGATTAATCATTGTTTAGATCCATGTGAAAATGGTTAGAAGAATATTAGGTGGTAGAGGGTGATTAGGGGTAATAATAAATAAATAAAAATATAAAATTATTTATTTAATTTGGGAGGGAAGAGGATAAAGGTTAAGATAAATAAATTATTGGATAATTATTTACTAGGAATTAGACCTTTGAAAAGATAGGAATTGATGATTTTAGGTGAAGGGAATGAATAGAAGAAATATCATGAAATATTAATTAAATAATAAAGATATTATTTGATTAATATTGGGAGTGAAATAGGACAATTGATCAAATGGTAATGATTGATTATAGGGGATATGTTTGAGATTGGTGGGATGTCAATTTTAGGTGTCTAAATCTTGCCCCTCTTTAAAATGGAATAACAATAAAATTATTTCAAATAAAATAAAAATATAGCTCATTCAAAGAAGAAATAGCATGTTAAGATGCCCTGGTGTAGAAGAAATAAATAAAATATGATAAAAGGATGATGCCACCTTGAGAGGGCAGCGGACAAAAGGGGGTTCAGGTGACCTCTCAAAAGAAGAAAATAAAATGAAAAATGGATAAAGGAGATAAAATAAGGAGGAATGAAAGAAAAATAGAGGTAGAATAAAGAAATGGGAGAAAAATGTGAGAAAAAGGGTGAATAAATAGGCCTAAGGGATGAAAAAAATTCATTTCACCCTAGCCAATAGTAAATATGAGAGAGGAAAGAAGGGTTAGTAGATCAAAGATGGAGTGTGTACTAGACCACGAGAACCTAACATAGTGGGTGAGGCAATATAGGTATCTAGAGGGTAGTGATCCAATAGCGAGTACCTAAAATTTTAGCATTTATGGCACTTTAGTTCATTACTGGGGGGCAAAGGGTTAATTAGTGCAACCATTAAATCATGAAAATTTTCATTTGACATATGCATAGGGGGTTGAGGCATATGTGTTCAAAGATGCGATAAATGTAAAGTGATTTAGCATGTTTGTTAAACAAGTGGTTGTTGTGTAAAATGTAGCACATTATAGAAAGTGCAATGCATGCACAAGATGTGTAGTGGTTGTATAAAAGTCAAGGTGTATGTAGAAAAATGAGGTCTATACATCTTATAAACAACATATGCACCAAGATAGGGAATGGGCTTGCAACAGTTGCATGGGTAATGAGTCATATGCATGGAATAACATGATAGCTGCATTGGGGTAGAAAAGAAGAGTGGAGGGAGAATAATGGATACATGCATGCATAGAATTAGATTAGCATATTTATTGTGACTAAAACATGGTTGAAAATGATGTATAGGAGTGGCTAAAGTTGCTATGGATCCAAGAGAGGTGATCAGTGGTACCGACCTTGATAGAGGGCTTTGGAGATGTAGAACAAGTAGCATTATGAACCTACAAGTTAGAGTATGTAGTGTGTATTCTAGCAATTAGGGAACATAGAGTTGTATTGATTATATTGGCAAAGAGGTGGAGATCTAAGATAATCACATTTCATTTTCCTATTGGGGATATGATAGTGACCTTGGAGGATGTGTGGAAAATTATGTGGGTATTGATCTAGACCTTGTTATTGTACATATCGTCTATTGTAGTAGATAAATCACTGACATAGTTGTTTGGGTGGATGGACCTACCTAATACAGGTATGGCACTAGACTTGAAAAAATGTAGAGGGTCAATGTTATACCTTCCCTTAGTGATGGTAACTATTTTTAGTGGCATTCTACTACCCAACAAGAGCGGGAGAACCTTCTCAATTAGCTTGGTTGATTATATGGATGACATGGTATAGGATGGGCAATTATTTGCATGGTGAGCATGCATGTTGGCACATTTATATCGAGATATACACATGAGGACTTATATGGGTGGGTAGAGTATTATCCATACTACACTACTATAGAGTTTTGTTGAGTATATGAGGTTAGAAGGTTCAACCTCAAGAGATCCAAACCATTAGTAGTGAGAGGATCATATCTAGGACCACCATCACCATCACTAGGAAGATTAATAGAAGAGGGAGTTAGCCGAAGTTAGCTTTGTTGTGCAGTTTTTGCACACACGCCCCACTAAAAGTTGGGACCCTCATTTTCTTCACTTTGTGGTGTCCTGGCCTTTCTATTTTGGAATTTTGCTTGCTTGGGCATGTGCTTTAATGTTCATCCTTCCGGTCAGAGTGGCCCATTTATGATTTATATTGTCAACCTTAAGCTCTGGGTGCAATTCGGGGTTTTCACTGTCTTCGGGAAAATTTGCCTTGGCTGGACTTTCCAGATTTCCCTTCGATATTCAGAAATGGTTGCCTTCCTGCTCAAGTCTGAGGAAATCCATCGTGTCTGGATTTTTCTAAAGTTTTTTGCTCTATTAGATTTCTGGATTTTGGTCTCGGTTGTCTTGTCAATCGCATTAATGGTGATTGCGCAACCTTTTGGGGCAATGTTATATTGAATTTTGGGAAGTGATTTACCATTTGAGTTTGGAGTGCTAGAGCTCGAGGTGTGTTGCTAGAGTTTGCATTTGGAGGAGATTTTGAGTGTTGCATTTGTATTTTTGGGGCATTTCTTGTATTCTACTCGTGCTTGAAGGTTATTTGCTAGCATCCTAGGTTTCAGTTCCTTCTATTCTCATGGTATGTGAATATGCCCTCTTCCTCTTCTAGTTTTTATGCTTTGTTATGTGCGCTTTCATGTCAATCATTGCTTCTTTCTTGCTTGTGTGTGTGCACCATGTCTGGAAGTTTGGGGTTTCCATGTCTTGCCAGTCCATCTTGTTGATTGTCTTGAATGTTTGCTTTGGAGCGGTATTTTGTTGCTATTTTCAGGGCTTGCTTGCCTTTTCCATGAACTTCCTATCTTTTTTTTGCAAGCGAGTTGTGACTAAGCTTTTTCGTGCTTTCATGGCGGAGGTTTTCGGGGTTCTTGACCCAGGGCATAGCCAATCCCTTTCAAATTGTTGAGAGGAGAGTTTTAAATTCATGGTTGATCCATTGGAAATGTAGGTAAGGTCATTGTCGAGCTGCAAGCTCTTGGTCTCTGCCATTTGATCTATTTTAGGTGAAGACAAGGAAAACATAGACGTTCGGGTTTTCATTGCCTCCATGGAATTTCACCCTTGCTGGATTTCCTCGAGTCTTCCTGTTTCTCTTTCTTTCTTCATAATTTGCTATTAATCCAAACTTTTGTTTGCCTCACAGAACTTTGCTTCCTCCAGATTTTCCTGGTGTCCGTTGCTTGGCCGTTCTGCCGAATTCATGCTTCCATGGTGAATTTGTCTCAGTTCCGCTAAAATCCGCTCCGTTGGGATTTTCCCAGATGTTCTGGGCTTCTTTCATTTTCCTGGATTACTGAAACCATTATTGTTTTTGGGGATTTCTATCTCTGGCGGATTCTTCTGAAGCTTTGCGGAAATGAAGAATCTAATAATTACATGAGGAATTTGTTTATTAATAATTCATTTTGATGATCAAATGAACTTATTCTAAGTGGTTTCAAGTTATTCCTTTATTATATTGATTGATTGAAATGATATTGTGGGGTTTGTATGTTTATTTTGCTAGATTCTGCCTGGTCTGGATTTCCCCAGAATTCCTCTCCAGTCTGGATTCTGTCGAGGAGGCTAAACCCCGAACTTTCAAATAATTGATGTTGACACTTGGTGTTTGTCTCAAATATCATTGTGGTTGTTTTACTTGTTTGTAGGCAGGATCAGGACAAGATGTTGTTGGGCATGGCAAGGGAAAAGCAACAGATCCAAGTGCTGAAAGTTCTGCTATCTCTGATGCAGAAAAGGTGAAAATGGACATAAAGAGTAGGATTCCTGAGAGCAGATTGACTTTCGTCTGGTCAAGGATCACTGATACCAATGTGGGTATGTGGGATTATGAGGAGTTCAAGGCTGAGATGGCAGCACAAAACTTCCCTTTGCTGGCAAGAAGAACTCTAGAATCTGGGTTAGCACATGTAGCTAGTTTCCCCTCCACAATACAATGCTATGAGTTGGTGCTTGAATGTGCCAGAAACTAAAACAAGGGAACACAAAGGATAGTTGGCCCTCAGGGAAGAATTGTAGTGAGCTTTGATCATGTGTCCATTGCTAGGAATTTTGATATACCTGATAGGTCACATGTGGTGGCCTTTGATATGGATACAACAAAGAAATACTATGAGGAGAATGTGGTTAAGTCCCAGCAAGTGATCAATTCTTGGTTGGAGAAGCACAAGTCCCACTTCTCCAAGTTTCCAAAATAACTATTTAGACTTAAGTTCAAAAGGGAGTACTATAATGTTATCACTCTCTTCAACAGATTGGTAGGGTTGAAGAGTGCAGGAGTTCTTGAAAGTTGGATGTTTAATGTCATTACTCGGATGGAGCAAGGTATAGATTACCACTAGGTAGGTGCCATAAGTGCAGTAATCCATGAGCAGATGTGCAATGTCTTGCAGACCAAGACTTTCACCATGACTTCCTACCTGGTGTATGTATTGGCAAGATTCCACCCGTACGAGGGGTATTCAGACAGGATGCAATCTATGAGGTGTATCCACAACTGCATTTGGCAGGAGGTAGCTACAGAAGAGCAAATGATGCTTTTACAATGTACATTACTAGGTTCCATCAAGGATATCTTGTCGACTGCAGGGGATGCCATGAGGTCAGTGAATTGGTTAAAGACTATGTTAGCCCAAGACAAAGAGGACATTGATCTCCTGTTGCAGAAAACAAGAACAATCATGGAGTTTACTGAGGATAAACTGGTGAAGAGTGGGATTCTTCCTTTTCCAATGGTTTCTGAGCCTTGGGAATGGTTCGAGATCTTGCAGATGAGGTAAAGGGCCTTGAAGAATATTCACAAACAAGGGAGGCAGATTGAGGACACTTTGACTAGCATTCATGATAAGTGCATCTCATTCTTTGAAATTATGACAGGGAGGAAGAAGTTTGCTCCAAAGCATTTCAATTTGTAACAACTTAGGAAAGGGTGGAGAGATGTCTATTCTCTAGTCAGTGATGGTCCAGTCACTAAACATCAGCTAGATGATGTTGTAACCTACAGTGCAGTTATTGACAGGTATTTAACAAATAGGGTTGATTGGGATGGCACAGTAAGGCAGGTAAGAGATGACATTAAGTCTCTTGAAAGAAGAGTTAGGGTTTTGCCTGTGCCACCTATTACCGAATTGGACAGAGTGTTGCTGGCAATGCATGTTGAAGTAGATCGAGCTAAGGACAAGGATGGGAAGTGATTATATAGGGCTACATCAAAGTTTGTGCTTCCCATTATTTACATGCATTGGGCCAACTTTTTGAGACCACGAGCCGACTTGGATGAAATTGCTGCAAATTGCACATTTCATGTTGTGTTCGAATATCTTTTGAGGCCGACCTCTTGTGTGGCATTTTTATTGTAAAACTCTTAATTGGGCGGACCTATCTTGGGGGATTCTCTATAAATTGGGCATGTTGCCTCATTTGTGGGATATAGTTAGAGAGATAAGTGATACATAATAGACATAGAATATAGATTTGAGTGAACTAGGGTTTGTCTTCAAGCAAGTATTGTAACAGAAGACTAGAATTATTGCCATTTTGGATGACCTAATATAAGAAAGGATATTGTGATTTTGTATCTCTCTTGTGTTAAGTTTTATCTGGCATGGTTCCTGTTATTCTATCTTTAAAATTGCTTAAGTTCAATGTTAGATAGTTTGGTGATGCTTAGGGTTTCATGATTGGAATGTTTGCAGCGATCTCTAGTCCATACTTTTTGCAGTTAGTTGATTGTTAGCTGCTTTGCAAAGTTAGCCTGGACTTAAAATTGTGCTTAGTTCAATTATGAATGTTTGTTCATTTCAGTTGCAACAGGATTGTCTTGAATGAGTGTTTATGATTTGAAAATCTTTAAATACCTCAGAAGATTGCACTATTCATGTGAGATTGTAGATTTATCTGGGTCAAACAGAAAGTATTTTATGAGAGATCGGTCCATTTTGGACATCTTATCTTTTGGCATTGTCAATCCTAGGGTTAGAATTAGTCTTAGAATTATCTCTGAAACCTTTATATTTTGTTATTTTCTTTATTATCTAAGTTCAAGGATTTCAAGTATCAATTCATTGTTTAGATCTGATAAATTCAAAGTCCAGTATTTTCTTGTAGTAAGCTCCCTTTGTGATTACCAACATTTTCACATTATCTCTGGGTTTTTTTGTTGCATTTTCAAGACCTGACATTAGAGACCTTGGGGATATCTCTTTTCCCATAGAGATTTACCTTTCAAGAGAGATAGGATATCATATTCTGTATGAGTTGTTGTTGTGCAAAAAACACCATCAACAAGCTTGATATCGATGTATTTTGAATGTATATTAGAAAATTCCTCATGGGTTGATGTATATGTGTATATTCTGATGCTTCACGTAATAAATGTAAATTCCATTTTTTATGTATATATAAGACAATCATACCATGTCATTCTTTATATATATATATGGTTGAAATGTATGATACATGATGTGATATATGACTATGGATTTATGTTGATGATGTCATTGTTTATGATTATATATGATGGAAACATGATTTTTTATGATTATGATGTATGACATATGTACATATATGTTGATTTTACATTATGTGTATGTGGATTTAATTTAGATGCATAGACTAACAAATATGGATATGCAATGGATTAATTGTTTTAAAATTATGTCGTGGATATGCATATGGGAATGTGATGGATTATTATGATATAACCTGTGTGGATTGCATGTAGGGTGTAGGTCATGACACAACTATAGAGAAAGGGATGGTGAAAATAAGAAGTGGCAAAGAGAAAGTTGACAAACCAAAGCTAATCAACTAAAATTACATGCACATGGATAACCTTAATAGATCAAGCATTTAAATCTTAATGTAGGATAAGGAATTATGGATACAAATATGAGAAGGATAGGGATACTTTGAATATAAATATAAAAATGTAATGTACTGAGCACTTATTTTGATATAGCATGAGATATTATGCACCAAGGTATAAAGAACCAAGGTGATGATGCATCCCATGCATAGAACTATCTCAACAAATAAAAGGTTAATCCAACACTTTGCAAGGTCTTAAAAGGCCTAAGTGGATATAATGCGAGATAACCATAGACAAAAGGAATTACCCTAAACAACACAAGTTTGTAAAGGGCCTTGGTGGGAACAACACGAGACAGTTGTGTAAGCATGCAACACACCAAAATGAGAAGACTGTGCCCTAATAGTGACTAGGTAAGACACACCGTGATATAAATGATTGTGGCAACCTTGGTGTAGTGAACTAAGAGGCAATAATCAAGAACAAGAAACACAAATCTAAAAGAAATAGTCAACTAACATACACCATGGAATACCTTTTCCAAAGGGTGGGTGAAGGGATAATGCTTGATGTGGGGAATGATATATCCCATGAAGGCAAATGGATGAAAGGTAAATAATGGAAAATAATTTCTAGGTGCATAGTATTGAGGTTACTCAAGGATCATGTTTTCATGTAGGAGCACGTAGGTCACATAAGTTGATATGTAACAAGCATGAGTGGATTGAAACTTATATATGAGATGAGATAGGGGATATACAAACTCATGGGTGGAGGATATGAACATGTATATACAAGGTCATGAATAAATGATATGCATGATTATGCATATGGTGGTTGAATTAAATCAAACCCTAACCTCAAAATATGAGATGTGTCTTTTTAGTTGAACAAGTGAGGGATTTGTTGAGAGTTATACAATTCCAATGAAGAAGCCAAACCAAAATTGTGCAAATGTACAATAAGAGAACATATAATTATATGAAGCTATAATAGATGAGGAGAAATATCGATGTCTTATACACCAAATTACCAAGAGGGAAAGAAAGGGCATCAAAGATGAAAATTAGAATGGTGAAGATGGAAGTTGGGATGGGAGTGAATGGTTGTCATAAAAAAACCAACTGTATGATAGGTCCTACTTTTTACAAATGACACCTACAAATGTGATTTTCACCATAGGACAAATTATAATCTCTTTACTATTTTAATTTTTTAATAAAATTTTGAATAGGATATTTCATTTGTCATGTGAATAATGGTTTAAGATATGTGATATTGAGGGGTCCATCCAAAAAAATTCCTTTTGTTGTTTCCAATTGGTATGTGCTTGAGTCATATTTAGCAGTGATAACACAAGGACCTAGCTAATTAGGCTCAAATTTCCCTTTCTTTTCTTTGTCCTAAATATTTTTTGATTATCCTTAAGCACAAGATCACCAATTTGGAATTCTCTAGGTATAATTTTCTTGTTATAACTTTTATGGAGATGATTTTGATAGGCCTATAAATGATCAAAGGTATTGAGGTGCTATCCATCAAGGACCTCTAGTTGATGCAAGCAAGCAAGCCAATATTCTTCATCATTAATGAGATTTTATAATGAAATGTGTAGTGATGGAAGTTTAACTTCAATTGGCAAGATGACTTTGACATCAAATACTTGAGTGTATGGAGTAGCATCAGTGGATGTACAAACACTAGTGTGATATGCCTAAAGGGTAGGATTAAGCTGGAGATGATAGTCACAACCAATGTCATTGAAAACTTTCTTGATGATTTTGAGTAGGGTTTTATTAGTTGCCTCAACTTGGTCATTACTTTGGGATAATATGGTGTGGAACAATGATGTTGGATGTAAAAATTCTCACATAGGGTACAAAATTCATGATTTTTAAAGGACTTCCCATTGTGTATAATGATGGTGGATGGGATACCATAATAACAAATGATATGATAAAGGATAAATTTGGATACTTGGGTGATAATGGTGAATGTGATGGGGATAGCTTCAACCCAGCTTATGAAATACTTAGTGGAAATAATGATAAACTTATGTCCATTAGATGAAGAAGGGTGAATCTTGCCAACTAATTCAAGAATCCATTAGGAAAAAGGTCAAGATGTTGCAATATGTTGAAATAGTTGTGAAGGTGCGTAGATGAGGTCTTCATGTTGTTCATATGTAAGGCACATTTTGACACACTCAAAAGCATCATGCTTTATGGTGGGATAATAATATCCAATTCTGAGAATTTTATTTTCTAAGACCATTCCACTAGTACATGTTTCATAGGTACCAACATTTACCTCTTATAGTGCAAGACTATCTTCTGCCTTGTTTAAAGATCATAATAAAGAACCATCATAGCCTTGATGATAAATTATATCTACAAGGATAGTGTAACCAGAAGTGTGTTGGTAAAGGATTTGTGTTGATTGTGTGAAAGGTTGAGGGTAATGTTTGGTTGTGTAAGTAGGTATACATATCATGGTACCAAGTGGACTCAAGATCAATAATCGCATAAACAAGCATTGATTTAGGGACTTGTATGCAGGGATCAGGATTTGTTCAACTAAAAATTCACACCTCTAACTATCAATGTAGCATATCCAACAATGATCAAATGGTATCATAGAATCTACAACATTAATGTTGAGGCAAGGGAATTTCTCAAACTAAATGTAAGTGAAATATTGTATGACACTATCCACCATCTACTCATAAGGAAGGAGTTTTTCATCTCTAGTTTGGTATTTATTATTAACTTGCTTGATCTTGAGTTGGGAGTTCCCATAGACTTGTTCCACTATATATCCATCTTGAGCCCTGGAATTAAAGCCTCATATTATACCATGTTTTTTGTGCATGGAAATACCCACTCAAAAGCCTTAGGTATGAAGTCACCCTAGGGATGATGAAAATAATGCTAGCTCCTAAACCATGTTGTGTGTAGGAACAATCAAAGTATAGTTTCAATAATGAAGTAACATATACTATGAGAATGGATTCATCAAGAAAATCAATATCTAATGGATGATCATCTATGTTTTGGGATTTGGTTAACTTATATATGACAACTTGTCCTTTGATGGAATTCCTATCCACATACTCTATGTCAAACTCACTAAGAAGCATTACCCACTTAGTCATTTTCCTCGTAAGAGAAGCCTTTGATAAGATATACTTGAGAGGGTCTATTTTAGAGATGAGTTTTGTTTGATGATTGATCATATAATGTCAAATATTTGAAGAGCTAAATATGACTATTAGACATGCCCACTCCATAGGGTTCACTTGAGTTCATATTCAACAAGAGTACAACTAATATAATAGGTGTCTCGTTGAGGACTTGCATCATCATGCTATGCAAGAAGTGCTCCTAGGTGTAACTAATATGGCATAAATATATAAGAGTAGGGGCCTACTCAAAATTGGACTCATGAAAATTGGTGAAAATGTTGGGTTCTCTTTGATTTTGTCAAAATCTTACTGACATGTAGCATTGCACTAAAATATTTCATCCTTGCAAAGTGGATGAGAAAATGGCTACCATTTATCTACAATTTGTGCATTGAAGTATTCAATAGCTTGGATTTTTCCTTAGATACTGTAGATTTGTTTCAACTTATTTGGTGGAGGAATTTTTGTAAGATCTCTAACTTTAGAAAGACCTACTTTGATGCCTATATGAGAAATTATAAAACTCAACCATTTTCCTTTATCTTACACCAAAGACATTTTCTTAGGATTCAAGCATACTTTATATTCAATCAAGAAATAAAATATCCTTTCAATAACTTGAGGATGTGCCTCTTTTGTCTTTGATTTTCTTTAGAGATCATCCACATAATCCTCCATGATGCCATGAAGAATTTCATGAAAGATGATAGTCATAGCTCTCTGACATGTAGCTCTTTAATTCCTAAGCCCAAAAGTGTAACATCCAACATTATCTCACAAAATATTTACCATGATTTTTTCACCAAATAGATGAAAATTGTTGTAGACATAGACAATTCGATCTGAAACACTGGATCCTGATTTACTAACACCATTTCATCCTCAATCATCTCCTTTGCTATTCTTTTAATCAAATAATTTGTATTTGATTAAATTCATCACTCTTCATGTCTTAATTATATAAATCAATTTTATTTAATTAATTTGTAATCCCCCTTTTAATTAAATAAATTATTTTATTTAATTAATCCCTAAACTCATCTCATTTAAATTAAATAAATCTTTATTTGGTTTAAATCCAACATCATTCTCCTTTAATTAAATAAATCAATCTTTATTTAATTAAATCTAAAATTATTATTCTCTCAACTTTGATTTATTTAAATCCTAAAATCTAAGTCAAAATGGTCAAATCAACTAATCCCCCTCTTAATTAATCAAATCCTAATTAATCCTAATCCTAATCACTCCAATCCTCTAAATTTGCAACTTGCACAATAAATCAATTTGTTTGATTTATAAATTCATCAATTTCCATTCAAAAGGGCATCTTTTGTGGAATATTCTTCCAAATAAAAAATCCCTCCAAAAGGGGATGGGTACTTTCAACAAGGCATTTAAGGCCTCTTACATGTCCTTGGCCTTGAGCCAAGTGACATTAACTTTATTTCCTTCTCCCTCCAACATGTCACATTCAAATTTCAAATTTGAATCTCATAGCATTTATCATGCACATTGACCAAAATGTGCACAACCTTCATCCATTCACATCTTGACAAGTGACACTTGGCCATTGGATGTTGAATGATCCCACATTGCTCAATTTCACTCTTTTTTCCAATTTGGAAATCTATAAATGAGAGACGCTTCCTCTCATTCTATCATCCACAACTTGAGTAAACTTACTATACTCAACTTCATCCTCAAGCAACATCTAGTTTCATCCATTTCATCAAAATCTTAGCTAGGTTATGCAAAATTTTCATCATGGAGCTTGATTGAATCTTCATCAAAGTGGATCACTCATCAACATTGCAACAAAGGAGTTGGGAAAGGGCCAATTTCTACACATAATTGGCACCAATTCCCCCATGGGATCAAGTGTTTACTTTGCTTAATTAGGATTTTATTGCTTTTTTGTTCATTTCTTCATTTTCTTTCCTATTTGAGCATTACAAATGGATTTCATGGAGAATCCTTGTTTTATCTTGCATATGAGCTTACTAATGTGTTTGTTTCTTGTATTTGTGCAGGTATAGGAATGGGGTTCACAATTTTCATGCAAGGTAAAAGAGATATGTATATTTTTTTAGTAAATAAGAAATATGCTACTGCATTCTATTTATAATTAGATAGATCAAACATGCATAACTACTTTTCCAATTGAAAATATTATCATCATTAACGTTTACATCATAATTCAATGATTCTAATTAAGTAAGCTATAAACAATAAGTTAAGCAAATAGGGAGAGAAGGATACATATCTAGTTTTTACTGTCTTCCAAGACTCAGCAAGTCATTTACAAGAGGGAGAGAATCACCCAGGTGCTTTACCTCTAATCATGGACTTAAGCAGTCCCCCACACACCTTCCTAATTGGAAGTGGCCCTACCCTTCAACAAAGGGATTAGTCAAGAACCCTCTTAATCTACCATCTAAGTTATGGTGTTGTGCCTCTACTTAGCTAATTTCATCACAAAACTATGGACTTCTTCCAACTAAGTATGACATTTCTAACTAGCTAAGTATCTGGGACACAATGAACCGATGAATGCATGCAGAGACAACTGCACCCACTATGGCCATAGTATTTATATCGGATATACAATCACTACCAAAAGTGAAGTTGATTTTTGACCCGCCCTACTAAACTTAGAAAAGCTTTCTTGACCTAGGGTATACTGGAACTAACTATCCCACCCAACAAACCAACACAAGGGATTCATAACACAACAGGACTTGTTTTTCTATCATAATTCAACTGAGTTGACAAAAAGGTTGGGATTTTCTTGAACCCCCATGTTACTTGGTGTAACTCTTGGTTCTTGGCTCTTGCCACTAGTTCATGGTCATAAGATACATGGGTTTCCCACATAGTGGTTTCTTGGCATTCTATTCTCAAAACTACCATCATGACCTGACTAGTGATATATTATAAAGAACTCTCTTTTCAGCAACCCTCTACTAGTGCCATGGTACTTAATATGAAACCCTAGAAGGGTTTGGATACTAAACCACGTATCAATCACTTTCAAGAAACAAAACGAGTCATAACACATTTATCAAAAGATAACAAATATTTTGTCCTTTTCCCCTTTAGACAATCTTACAACCTTGGCTCCTATGTGATGCAAGGGCATCGTGTCAAGTTTTGGTTTTGGCTTATGATCAGCTTTTGATTCCTTGTCTCCATGTGATAAGTGACGATCATGGTGGGGAAAAGAATTTTCTTTGTTGTTGCATTTTGAGTCTACATTTTGGTTGGAAAAAGAGGAGTTGGTAGTTACATCGAGTTCAAGGGAGAAGGCAATGAATAACTGTTTTGGTGAGGATTCAACCTAGGAAAAGAGGCTTTGACTATTTTGTTTCTTGACTGGAAGTTGATTCTAAATTTTTGGAAGGGACGAACTATCCTTGAAGACAAGAAATAATGAAATTGTGGGAAGCAAAAGACAAGGAGAGTTTTTGCCAAGAGGGATCGACGGGTGGAAGGAAAAAGCCGCTTCTATGAAGAGAGAGGATAGCAATGGTTTCTTTTGAGGTTAGATTCTACCTATAAAGGAAGGAGGACCAATGTGTGGGGAGAAAGTTGAATGGGTATGGAAAATGAAGCGATTTAATAGGAATCAATGCTATTTTCCTTTTGCATTGAAAGAAGCTTGGTAGGTGTATGTGGTGCTTGTGACTAGTTGAAGGAAGCCAAGTTGGAGAGTCAATAAGAGTGAATTATACAAAGGGTTGTGATAGGAGTGGATTGAAGACACCGACTATCGATTCATCCAAAATCATTGCACACAGATTTTGAACCGATTATTATTTTTCTTAAACTCTTTTTCCTTGTTTTGAGTGTTGTAAGTTTGGACTCCTAGATTAATACACAAATGTTATTTGGTTCATTTGTTGTTCATATGTTTAGTCTTCTATCACAATTGGATGGAATGTGTTTTACCAAAGTTCTTGGCGCCTTGAAAAATAAATTTGTCTATTCGTTTGGGGTATCTTTATGTAGTTTGTGTTTGTTGCTTCTTATTGTCCTTTGATGTTCGAAGTGTTTTTTATTATTTGTAACTAGTATACCATCATTTTGGTATCAGAGCAGTAAGAAATTGGTAGATTGGGAAGTGGTCAAAATTCCACCAAGAAGGATGAGAAGATGAGGTGCTCGAGGTGGTGGTCGAAGAGGCCATGAAGAAGAAATTTTGGATATGTTGTAGAAATTGTCAACAAGGTTGGATTCCATGGAACAAGCACAACGAAGGGGAATCATTATTGATGATGTGAGAAGTTGTGGAAGAAGAACAACCACAAACCAAGGACAAAGCTCAAGAAGAACCAGAAGGAGTGGAAGAAAGATTGATAAAAGAGATGATGAATGTGGGAGAAAAACCAAGAATAGAGGTCCCCATGTATTATGGAAGCTTAAATGGGGAAGAGCTCATTGACAAGATCAATGATTCGAATAAATATTTTGAGTATGAAGGAGTTGCAAAAGAAAGAAAAGTGAAGTTTTTCTATACAAGGATTAAAGGTCATGCAGAAATGTGGTGGGACTATGTATAGTCGGAAAGACGAAAGAAAAAAAAGGAAAAGATAACCTCGTGGGATATGATGGTTTCCAAATTGAAGATGAAGTTCTTTCCGACAGACTATTAAACCAATCTTTTCAGAAGATTGCAAAATCTCAAGCAAAAGGATATGTCAGTAAAAGAATACATGAAAGAGTTTTATAAGTTGGTGACTCAGTCAGGCCATAGTGAAGAGGATATGGAAAAGGTAGCAAGATATTTGAATGACTTGAAATATATTTTACAAGATGAGTTGAGTTTACTATCACCAAGAACTCTTGACGAAGCATACTGGAGTTTGCCATTAAGGCAAAGGATAATCTTATGAGGAAGCAGAATCAACAAGGAAATAGTAGAGGATGAGGCTATGGAGAAAGAGGAAAGATGCACCATTAAGATGGAGAGGCAAGTAGTTCAAGTGGGCAAGTCAAGTCAGAAAGAGGGGGTTATCAAGATAGAGGAGAAAGATCATTTGCAAGCAATGGTTATCAGGGAAGAGGAAGAAGTTTTATTGGTAAATGTTGTAAGTGCAATCAATATGTTGGTCATAAGAGTTGGGAGTGTCCAGAATCTCTCCAAGGAGGTTACACAAGGCCTGAAAGAAGAAATCAGATGGTACAAGAAAATCAGGAGAGTGTGGGATCATTTTCTTTAAGAAAGGAGGAACCTAAGACAAGAGAATCTTTGTTGTTCAAAAGAGTGTTGTTGAAACCACCAAAGGAGATTCATGAACCTATACAAAGGAAAGCTTTATTCAAGATGAAGTGAAAAGATGAAGGTAAGTGCTGCAAAATTATTATAGATAGTGGTAGTACGAATAATATTGTGGCTGTTAAAATGGTGGATAAACTAGGTCTTAGGAGAACTAAACATCCTACTTGATATACGAGGTTTCTTGGTTACAAAAGGAGCATCATTTGTTGGTAGATGAGAAATATTTGGCTGAATTTTAAATAGGAAGTTATAAGGATAGTGTTGTGTGTGATATCATGCCTATGGATGTGTGTCATGTGCTACTTGGCAGTTTGACCGAAATTCCATACATGATGGAAGAAACAATACATACACTTTTGAGAAGGATGGTCTCAAACATTCCTTGTTGCCTTTGTAAGAACCAAAAGAGGATATTCATAGCATTCAAAAGTTGAAGGTAATGATATCGATACTCCTCTTTTAATAGGAAATCATAAATCTATTTTTGAAGTGTATTTCATTACTAATCCTCAACTTTGTTTTGTTATTTCTTCAGACAAGATAGTCTCTAATTTCAGAAGTGATGTTTGAAGTGATTTGTAAATGAAAAGGGGGACATATTGAGATCATCGAAAAAGGCTATTATGATTTCATTTTTAATTTTATCAACAATTTCAAAAGTTTTCTCATCACTATTAAAGGTGTCAAATGGGTCTATAGATTGTTATTATGGAGGTATATATCCTAGGCCTCTCTTGTAGAAATTTTATCAAGGAAGAATAAATTCCATTATATCTTGGTATTTAAGGCCCAAACCTTTCCCTCTGTAGTTCATGTAATTATTAATGTGTAGAGAAACATAATTTTTTGTTTTAAGTACTTAAGGAGAGTGTCATCTAAATTTTAATAGTCCTTGTATAGCCAGGCATCTATATTTTATTCAATATATTTATCATTGAGTGTTCCTATGACCAAAAGGTGGAGGACCATATTCCTTTTCTCTATCCACTTTATAGCATGTTTGTTCTATCCATCGGTAAGAGTGAGGAGAAGATGCATTATACTAATATAGAAGGTATCATGCAACTCATATTCTCCACAACCCTTGATAATGATCTTGATCTTAAGTGTGATAGGATTGGGAATTGTAGATGTTGTGGAAGAGGAGGGTAGAGAATCAAGGTCAAAATATGAAGTGGTTTTAGTTTCATTTGGAGTTGCATCATCAATGCTTGAATTATGATGATATTATTGATATGACTTTCATGGATCAACAATATTCTAATGGGTGTGGATCAATATATATAGTTACGTCAATACCGTTATGGGGGAATTTGATGCACTGGTGGTAAGTGGAGGGGAACAAATTGCATGACATGGATTTGTGGATGGTTAAGGAGAAGATTATAGGGGAGGTAAAAATCAATAAAATGACAAGTGATATATTATAAATTCAAACCCACCTAGATATAAGAAGAAAAATGGTTCCCTTAGACTCATGCTCTACATTGTCATTGGCCTTGATGGTAATAACTTTAGGTGCCAAATATATTACAAAATACCTTAATTATTTTATGGATTTTAATTTTCATAAGTTTAAGGTAGAACCGTTGTCCAATAAGACCCTCTTGAATTTATATTTTCCGATGAGGACTTCGATATGGGGAGCTTTATTTTGTGATGGATCCATAGATGAAATTCCATTCTAACTAAATGCATGTTGATAGGTAGATGAAATATGACCTACAAGGGTATAAAATTATTCAAGGTCAATATCATTCGGGACACAAGATTCTTACAAAGCTCAGTCTAGGATGTCTCTATGAATGAGTGACATTTTGAGGAGTTCTAGGATTGATGCATGGGATGGAGATTTTTCCAAGGTGCTATAAGAGATTGAAATATAAAATTTTCAAAGAGGAGGTGGATGGTCTACAAACAATGACCCTTCCATGTCGAGTCGTCAATACACCCCATGACATTGTCATAATTATGAGGAGTTTTATTATAACAAACATTGTTGGTACAATTATTTTGAGACTTATTAGGATTGACATTGACAGACTGTAAAGTGTTTTGATTATGCTTGGGGAGTTTTTTATAGTAGATTCCTAGTTGTTCATTAAGGGATGAGGATGGGGCTCCTTGGATTTTAATTTCTCCTTGATCAATAAGATCTTGAATATAATTCTTAAGCTTCATGCATTTATTAGTCGCATGCCCTTTAATTTTATGATATTCATAGTATTTATTATCTTTGTACCAAACTAGTTTTAGTTTTGAATCATCAAAGGTTTGTGTTATGGTAAATGTAACCATGTATATTGAATGAGTTTTTGATACACTAAATCCATGGGTTCCCTAAGGGCGATAAGTTTCTGTTTTGGATTGTTTTGGGTGTTTTCCTAGGTTATCCTTGTGGGATAAAAATAATGATGGGATATTTTCTTGAGTGAGTTTTTGAAACACTACATCCATAGGTTCCATAAGGGCGATAAATTTCCATTTTGGATTGTTTTGGGTGTTTTTCCTAAGTTGTTCTTGCAGGACAAAAACAATGTTGGTGTCATGAGTTGTTTGTGTGGTTCAATTGAAATTAGATGTACTCATTGCTTGCACATGTTTAGTGTCTATAACTCCATTACTAAGAGAATTGTTATTCTTGGCCCAAAAGTGTGGTTTGTCATTAGATTTTATTATCATTATTTTCCTATAAGGGCATTTTAATGGTAAATTCTTTCTCAATAATCTCATCAAACGTTGAAGTACAATGTACTTGTAGATGGAATAACATTTCTTGATTCAAATTTTGGTTAAAGATAGTGATGAGTTATTTTTTATAGCATAATTAAAGGGAGATTACTTGCAAGGGCTCTCCATCATTGTAGGTAAGTTGCAAAGCTCTCAACATTATGTTGTTTTCCATTACAAAGGTCTAAAATAGTGAGTTCATGTTCAAAATTATAAGAGAAGTGTGTGAAATTTTTTTTGGTTAGATCAATGAAAGATGAAATAGAGCCTTGAGGGAGGTGCATGGACCATTCATAGTATTTTCTACCTAATCTTAGTGGAAATAAGTGAAGAAAATATTTATCACTATATGCAACCTCTTCGTATGCCATAATAAAATTATTTAATATGATCACGGGGGCTTCCCTTCTCTTTATATTTTCAAACTTTGGAATCTTGAAGTGTTGGGGAAAGGGTATGATTATCATGGAGTGATAAAATGGATAGAGACATAGTTTTTCAAACTTATATAATGTTTTTATGCTCCAATTTATAGATTCTTAAGGGTGTTCTTCATATCCCACCATTATTGATCAAAGTGTGTACTTATAAGAGGGTTGGTGGTAGCTTATGAAACCATGTTAAAAAGTGTAGATTGGTGTGTAGCATGATGAAAGTTGTTTTGGGTGATGGCATATTATTGGCTGGGAGGTTGGGTGTGCTAAAAAAGTGAAGGTATGAAGTGTTTCTTAGAGTGGGAAGTTTATATAAGGTGTGAGATAACACATGTGTGTGATGTTTGAGGGATATAAGAAGAAGAGGATTGAGGAATATGGGATGATGTGAATAAATAATGAGTGGAAGAAGGTTGAGACAATGTTTTTGGTATGGATATGGTATAGGTGGGATAGAGGAAAGAAGGGGGAAAATAGTGAAATAGTAAGAAATGTTGTATTAAGATGAAGTTGAGAAGTGGGTTTCATATATGATTGTAAGTGTGGGTAAGTTGAGAGAGTAGTGATAGGGTGGAAAATTTTGTGGGTGGAGGGCTTGCCATTATGTTACCACCAAATCTATGTGTTACATTTTTTTCTTGTAAATAAGGGTTGTCCCACGTATTTTCAAAAGTTATTGTGGGGGGCTCTTGTCTCACAATATCACCCAAATTAGACATGTCATAACTGGCATGACATTTTTCACCTTCATTTATCACTTGTTCAAGAATGAAATATTTATTTAAGCTTATGAACCACTTGATTAAATAGAATTTTTTGGTTTTGTTTATAAAGTCTTAGAATATTGGATAAATTTAGGTTGGTATATTAAGGTTCCTTGCTATTCATGTTGATCTTGGGGGGTAATGTTGGTTGGATGATCCTCCTTAGGTGGAGAAGTCATGATGCTCATACCTTGTCATTCCTAGAGTAAAAGATGGTTGCTCCATTAGTCTCTTAGCTTGAAAGCATGTGATGGATATGAAATGGTGTTGAAATGTTCAATGACATAGTTATGAGGTGATTATGTTGGAGTGTTATATCGAGATCAAGGACTATTTCTTTTGATGTTGGATGTGAATGTGTATGTGGGTAAGTATGTATTACCTCTCAAATGATAAATCAAGATCTTAAGTTGATACTTCTTGATGTTGATTTACTACTTAAGATAGGCTATATCCCTAAGTGTAGAAGTTTTGATTCAAGCTATGCCTTTGGTTTAAGATGAGTAACTTAGTTTGGGGATTGTTGCTTTGAGATAGACTATGCTCCCAAGAGAGGATTTTTTTATGACAACCTATGATTAAGATATTTATATAAGCCTAAGATTCTAATTCATGAGTTGGATGATTATAATGTGGATATATGAATGGTTTTGGGAGGTGTGACCTTAACCTCGACTAAAGATAGAGGAAATTGGATGAATGTTTGTGTGTGAGATAAAGAAGCTATGATTTTTTTGTTTTAGTGATAGGGATTGAGTGTTAAATTTTTGATTTAAAATGACTTGGGAGTTGTAATATGATTTTGAATCTAGGACTAATTGTGACTTCTACAATGGAATTTCCAAAATAAGTGATAGATATTGTGTTCAGGTGAATTTCCCTAGTCTAGAGTATAAAATGAAATGAAATGCAAGAAAGGAAAAACACAAACAACACCTCAAGATTGGCCTAGTTGAACTTGAACAAAATGAAAGAGGAAAGAATGATATACCTTGTCCAAGTTGATCGTTTGATTTGTGTGATCCTAGACCGATTTTGACATCATAACGGCTTGTTGTAGCTTGATTTGGATGCAAGGATGGTTGTGGATGCAAGATTGTTTGAGAGATTGAGATAGATTGTGGTTGAATGTGAATGAGAGTGAATTATTGAAGGTGAATGAATACAAAAATGACTAAGTGTTTAAGTCATTAGCAAGAGGGGAGACAAATGAATGGTCAAGATTCATTCTTGGAAGAGGATCAAGTGCTCGGATCAAAGAGTTGACTAAAGGAATTAAAAATTTATTTTTAGTGTGCATGGAAAGGATAAAAATAATTTAATATTCCTTGGTAGATGAGAGGGGAATTAAAAATTCCTCAAAAGGACCTCAAAAATACAAAAAAGGAATTAAAAATTCCTTGGGAGATGGGGAGAGTTGACTAAAGGGGGTTGATTAGACAAGTTGATGGAGGATTAGAAGAGGGTTAGGTGGCTAATGATGATTAGGAACCAACTTGCAAAATTTTGAGGATGTGACACATCCTAATCATGTATTAGGGATGTGCACATCCCTAATGATGGGATTAAGAGATGAGGTAACTTTAAGAAAAAGTGATGGAGGATGTGACATTTGAGAGAGAGTAAATTAAATAAATAGAAATTGTTTATTTAATTTATGGGATAGAAGGGATAGATGATAAAGTATTCAATTAAATTAAATACCTTAGGGATTTAGAATACTTTAGAGGTATTAATCAAATGATGGAAATATTATTTAATTAATCCAGGTAGGAGGATATTTAGATGAAAAGGGATAAATTTGATTAGATATAAGTGATAAAATTTATATGTCTACATTTTTCCCCTCTTTGAGATGGTGTTACGAAGTAGCATTATTTCAAAGAAGATTAAAAGATAGCTCGAAGAAGAAGATGGTTAGATTAGGGACAATGCCCCAGTCATTCAAACAAGTGACTAGGAAGAAAGATGATGGAAGTGAAGATGAAGATTAGGGATTTAGGATGCCCCCTCGAGAGGACATGTGGGTTCAAGAGAACACGGGTGTGCTCTCGAAATGGATGAGATGATGTAAGGGGAGATGGAGAAGATGATAGGAGATGATATATAGAAGAGAGAACGAGAGAGATTAAGAGATAACAAAAAGCACAAATGGATTCAGGGACAAATATGATGTTGCCTCGATCAAGCTACAAGCCAAGATTGGGTTGATGATGGACGGAGTGTTGTTGTTGAGGGAATGATATATCCTAAAACAACACAAGGATAGGGAAGGATATATCCTGATGATGATGAGAGTGTTGTTGATGAGGGAAGGATACATCCCAAAACAACACTAAGGATAGGGAAGGATACATGATGATGAGAGTGTTGTTGATGAGGGAAGGATACATCCCGATGATGACAATTATGAAGATGATTGGATCAAGGCTTGTAGAAAGGCTAGGCACAAGACTAAGGATGTGATTAAATGTTTTGTGCTAGATGGAATGGATTAGGATTTGGATTGAGATGTGAGATTTTTTAAATGAATGAAGATGATGGAGGAAAAGAGGCTTAGAATAACACATCTCTATTATCCTAAGCAGATTGAAAAGATGATGATATGATGAGAAGGATGGATGAAAATATGCTTAGACTAGCAGATCTATATTAGCCTAAGCAGATTGAAAAGATGATGATATGATGAGAAGGATGGAAGAAAATATGCTTAGACTAACAAATCTATATTAGCCTAAGGAGATCAAAGAGATTATGATATGATGAGTATAAAGATAGTAGAGTGATGAAAATAGATAAGATAGATAGATGAGGGAGAGTGATGAAGGATGAACGGGTTAGAAAGATTTAAGGTGAATGGACGGGGGGATTTGGATAGATGAGAGGATGGGAGATGGGGAGATGAATGGATAGTACCCAAATCAAGCAATTTAATTTTTATGCCTTATGTTTCCATGTAATGAGCACTATGCACCAGGGTATGAGGAACCAAGATGATATCGTATCACATGCATAGGACTAACACAACAAACAAAAAGGTTAGTCCAACATCCCAAAGTCACGGGGAATTTGGTTGGGCCATATGTTGGGATAACCACAAACACAAAGGATGCCCCAATGTAACACAAGACCATAGGGATCTTTGTGGGTACTATGCAGGACAACCAAAAAGATAGAAAGTAGACAAAAAGATCAAGATACGCCCCTATGTTTACCAGTGAAAGCATGCCATGATATGATGGATCATGGTGACCCTGACAAGGTATAATAGGAGGTGAAAATGATTAATAAAACATCAAAAGCATCAAAAGATAACAATATATTTCAAACGTCCTTTGCCATGGGATCAAAAGGGTGGATGGGATTGATGTGGTCTGTTAGGAAGGATGCATCCTATTGAGACCAAAGATAGAGACTAAACTAAAAGATCGACATGACGTGGGATATCTAAATTCGATTAGACCTCATGATACTAATGACCTTTTTTTGTAAGTACCGGCTAGGATAGGGACATACTTGACAAGATGACAAGACAAACACACCCTAAAGACCTAGGGGATCGGTGGTCGATTAAAGATCAGCCTTGCCTATGTGAAAGCATAGAGCCCTCGTAGTTCGACAAAATAATAACAATCATCCATGGATAAAAGCGGAAAGAGGGCAATGGAGACCATGATGGAGGACAACGACTGGACGGAAAATGCCCTGGGGGTGAACCAAATGATCGACCTTGCCTACGTGAAAGTGCAAGGGCAATGTAGTTCAACACAAGGTCAAAGATAAACAATAGATAAAGGATGATGAGATGATGATGATAAGCAGACACAATGATGGAACTGATATGATGATACAAGATAAACCTGATGGATATGATGATGGATATGCATAAGATGTGGATTATGTGAAGCTCAGGGATGGGATAATTATCCAAATCATCGAAAAATGAATTGGGAGGATGATACGGTGGATAGGTGAGATGAAGAGTGATAGGAGGCTAGAAAGATGTGAGAAATAGATAGGAATGATGATAGTGAGATGAATGTCATTGAATTGCATGGGGGGGTAGCCTATAGCGAGATACCAATGACAAGGGATTATGAGATGGAAGGAAAATTAAGGTAAATGGATGGATTGATAAAGATGGGGATATAGAAAGATGCTAAGATGGATGGGTAGAGGGATAAGGATTTGGATAGATGGAATGGATTATTGGATGGATAAATGGATGGGGAGATAAGGATGAAAATATGGAAGAGGACTAGTGGATGGTGTTGGAGTTGAGAAGATACAACACCACAAAAGCCCAAAAGATCTTTGCAAGCAAATAACCTGTTACAAGGAGAAGCAAAGAAAAGCAACAAAGGAAATGCTCAAGAATGTGGAGCAATGTATTCACCTAAAAATGTAAAATGAATAATGATACAAAAGATAGTTTTCAACTACATATAGATGAAAACCCTAAAAAGAAAAACCCTAGGCTTGCACAATAATAATTAATAAAGTAATTAATTATTATGTACCTAATGTTAGCTTAAGTTAAAAAGAGATAAAAGGGAACTTTAAATAATTAAACAAATATTGTTTAATTAATAAAGTAAATGTCCAATTACTCTAACAGATGGGTGGATAGGAAGATAAGGATTTGGAAGATGGAAAAGATTACTTGGATGGATGGATGATGATGTCTCCAAGGACTATGTCACAAAGAAGGAGATGCCCCACTCTAGATGTGTCATGCATGACGATGCAAGAGGGATGGAAAATAGCAAGATGGATCGTAGTAGGATGGATGGACAATGGAAGATAAATAGATGTGGATAGGATGCCTGGATAAGGAAGGACAATGGGGGAGGATAAGGGATATGGTAGCGTATGGATGAGGGGAATGTATGCCTTGAGTTGTCCAAAGCATGTATATATATGTGCCCTTATCTTTATAAAGATCACAAGGAAGATGAAGGGATTGGATACAAATGGGATATCATAGGTAGGATGTAGAAGATAGGTGGATGTAGGAGATGGAGGAAGGGGATGGATAGATGGAAGCTGCCCCCAATTGTGGAAGTAAACTAGATGGGGGATTTATGCATGATGTCTGTTTGCCAGGTTTTTATCACGGTACTTATCCAAGGCACTTTTTTTCCAAGTTTTCACCATTAGACGAATTATTTCTCTTTACTATGTTTTTTGGATTTTTTAATTTTTTGACTTTTTGGACAGAAATGTGGATGTAGATGGATAAAGATAGGGATGTGGATATGTGGATTTAGAAGATAGTTGATAGGGAGATGGATGAAGGACTCAAGCATCAAGTTCCATACGAGGTAATGAGAGCCCATATTTGAAGCGACTATTCGGATGTTGGTACAGCCTTATTAGAATGGATGGATTAAAGGGATTTGATGGGGGAGATATGTGGGATAATGGATGGGATGTTGTAAATTGTATGGATGGAATGATGGAGTGGATGTATGATGGGGGAATGTGTTCAGGATGAACATTGGCACATGTGGTGGTGGATGTGAAAGGATAGGGGGATGAATGGATGGAGAGTGTGGGGATAATGGAGGAGTTGGGAAAGTGAATTTTGGGAGGTAGGTACCTAAAATAGATTTAGGAGATGGAGGATGTGAATGATTAGTTGTTGGATTAGCAACTTTGGATGTCGTTATGGATTTTTCATTTGAAGGCATTGCATCTTTTTTCTTTGGGATCCACATGGTTTTGATTTTTGCTTTCCTTCGTAGCCTATATGTTTGATTTGGCTTTTGGATTTGATTTTATTTTCTTCAACATGTCTTTTTAAGGGGACATGAGGAGCTTTAGATTCATGTGAATGTTTGGATCTATGCATTTTTACTTTGGCATCCAAAGTGCTTTTAGTAGCAATGGGGCGAGTATGAGGCGATGGATGATGTGGAGGAGATGTGGATGGAGTGATAGAGGTAGGATTTTGATGGTGATGTATGGATGGAGGGTGTGAGATAACATGCATGGAGGGGTACCTTTTTTTATCCTAATTAGGGATTATGAGGCTAGGATGTTTATGGTGTGCACTAAGGATAAGTGATGGATGAATGAGAGGATGAGGAGGATAAGATGGAGGAAGTGATTTTGGGATATAAGAGCCCAAAATGGACTTTGGATATGGAGGATGGGTGATGATGGAGGGAGGTACATAAGGACCCAAAATAGATTCAGTAGATGGAGGATGGACGATGGGGGATGGAGGGACATGAGGACCCAAAATGGACTTGGAGGAGGAAGGAGGAAGATGGATGATTGTTTTGAGATAATATGATGGAGGAGGGGGGATGGCGACAAATGGTTTGGTGGAGCAATGGTAAGTACCTCCTATTCCTTTGGAAGAGGCTCGCTTAGGATGTATGGAGGTTGTACCAACATTTTTGGAGTGTGAGTCTTGGGAGATATATCCAAGACCTTGTGCATCTAGATGTTCTTTGACTTGGATGGGCTCTAAAATACCTTGCTCATGAACACCTAAACCTTTTCCTTGATATTTCATGATCTTGAGCATGTGATCTATGGTAGGATGCATATTATTTTGGAAGCATGATGCGAGTCCATTAACAGGTGGAGGAGGAAGGGTGGCGCATATGCTTTGTTTTTCTTCTGCAAGAAAACCACCATGGATGAGTGTAATGTTACCAAGGTGATATAAAAGCGGTGTCGGGATGGCAGGGCTGGGCGGTGATGGAGGATCATGCGGTGGAGATGATGGGACGACAGCATCCTAATCGAGAGGAATGAGTGATAAGGGATCAGGAGAGGGATTAGGTGATATGATAAGATATAGATTGGATCTTGAATGTGAAGGGTATCATGGGATGGAGCGGATGAGCTACTATGATCTTGAGATGGAGTAGATAGGATGGTAGGATCTTGATTTGGAGGAGGGGATATGTTGGTATGTTGTGGATCAAGCTCTTGGAATGGCTCATCTTGTGTGGGAGGCATGATGATGGAGGAGTGTTGGAGGGACTCCTCAACGAGGAAGATGGATGGATGGGGGATTCATGAAGGTCATGGGATTGTAATTTGGTGATACTAGGACTAGGGGGAGTGGATTGGATTTTGGTGTCATCATTGGTTTCAGTGGTTCTAGGAGTAGAAGATGGTGATTCAGTGGATTCAGTGGTTTTGATGGTTTCAAAAGTTTGGATGGTGTTTAGAAGGGGCCTCATCACTAGTGACCGTACATGATAGAGTGGGATGGCATGGTTCCACAACATCAGGATGTGGATTTAGGGATGTCTCTTCTATCATGAGTCCTTGGATCATATTTGGAAGGAGATATTTGGGTATTGTAGGTTCAAGTGGGGTGATGGGAATGGATGGAGGATTATGGATGGGTGGAGGACTAGGATTAGGGATTGGTGGATTAGGATTAGATGAGTGGATGGAATTGTATGGAGGACTAGGAGTAGATGGAGGATTAAAATATAACAAAATGGAGGAGGGAGTGATGCAGGAGGATGTGGATGATGAAGTAGGTTGGGAATATTGGGATGGTGGATTAAAATAGAATGGAATGGGGGATGAAGTGATATAGGGGGACGTAGATGGTGAATTTAGATAGGAATATGTGCATTCCAAATTAGGTTGGGAGGATTGAGATGATGGATTAGGATAAGAGGACGTGGGTGGTGGATTAGCATAGGAGGACATGGATGGAGGATTAGGATAGCAATATGTGGATGCTGGATTAAGGTGGGAGGATGTAGATGTGGAATTAAGGTAGGGATATTGGGATGGTTGATGATGATAAGGATTGGAGTATGAGAATGGTGGATTATTATAGGAGGATGTGGATGTTGGATAGGAGAGAGATGTAGAGGGAGGGTATGATGAATATGTGGATGGTGAGGATACTGGATATCTCTTGTCAAGGGTAGCATAAGAACTATTATTAGATTGGATGAAGGCATGGATGGATTGCTCAGAGGAGTGGTTGGATTTTGGGAGGTGATCAAAAGAAGCTTGCTAGCAATGAAAACATCAAGGGGATCTATACCATACTCATCTTGATCAACAAGACTTTCGTTATCATCATCAACGTAGTTAGGATTCCCCTTGACTACTATTTTTGGTTGCATTGATGAAGGATAAGGATTCATGATGTTTGATTGGATGGATTTAGATTGAAAAGATGGGGATAGATGATCAGAAGGAAATAAAAGATGATGAAAGCTAAACAAGAATTATTGGAAGAAGATGGGAGAAGAGATCTTAAGATTTGTTTTGATATCAAAACATCTTGGACATAGATGGATGAAAAGCTCAAATTGGGATTTGGATTAAGCTTAGGTTGGGATTGGATTAAAGCTCAGATTAAGATTGGATTAAAGCTCAGATTCATATTGGATTAAAGCTCAGATTCAAATTGGATTAAAGCTCAGATGTGGATGACTAGAAGATGTGATAGGTTGTGATAGGATAGATGAGATAAAATTGAATGATTGATCAGATAGGAAGATGGGAACGGATTCTAAACCTAGTTCAAAGATCTGACTTAGATGGTGTAAGGTGCTGACGATCAGATCATATTATGAATGGGATGGTTACAACATCGAATCTACTTCAAGATGGAAGTAGATTGATTGGGTCATAATGATGATTAACTAACTTAGGATGGATGACAACCCTAAGCAGGTGCAAATGATGACAATCGGGGTTAGACACCTAAGCTAACTTGGACAAAAATCTCAAAAACGAAGTCTAGGGGACTCAAATTGATGAACCGATGATGGATATGGGATCCAGGGATGCTCAAAGATACTCCTAGATCATTTTATTGATGAAATGATGAGCTTTATAAAATGCAGACGGACAAAAATGATGATTACGAGAAGATGGATGGTGATAAAAATCTTTCGATTGTGGCAAATGACTCGAAGAATGATAGGCTTTCATTGGCCAAAAGGATTCATGTTCTGGAGTTTGTATGGGAAGCAAGGTCACCTCAGAAGGTTGAAAGGTCACCTATGAAGGTTGGAAGGTCGCCCTTGTACTAGGTGACACCAGAAATAGGCAAATTCACCCAAAATGGCAAATTCGCCTATCTGGCAAAGAAAATTTGCCCAAGAAGGTTGAAACCTCACCTACGAAGGTTGCAAGGTTGCCTATGAAGATTGAAAGGATTCCTATGAAGGTTGCAAGCTCACCCCTATATTAGGTGACACAAAAAATAAGCAAATTCGCCTCAAAATGGAAAATTGGCCTATCTGGAAAAGAAAATTCACCCAAGAAGGCAAGAAACTCACCCAAGAAGGAAGAAAAATCACCCAAGAAGCAATAAAACTCACCCAAGAAGCAAGAAAACTCACCCAAGAAGCAAGAAAATGTGCCTAAGAAGCAACCAAACTCGCCCAAACAGTTGAAGACACCGAAGAACAAGCATATGAGACTGTGAGGATCACCTAATAGGATGACATACTCCCATAAACAGATTTGAATAGGGACTCAGATGAATAACAAGATGGAAAATGGATAAACCAACACTAAAATGGACTTGAACAGGGCCTCGAACGGAGAACGGGATAACAAACAGAAAGAACAGATTCACCTAAACAAATTTGGACGGAGACTCAGATGGAGGATAGGACCACCAACAAACAAATGGATCTGACTAGGTACTTGGATGGAGAACGGAACAAAAATGATCAAATGGACACAAAAATGGACCCGAACGGGGCCTCGAACGAAGAACGGGATAACAAATAGAAAGAACGAATTCACCTAAACGGATATGGAAAAAGAATCATATGGAGGATAGGACCACCAATAGACAAACATATTCACTTAAAGAAATCAGAATAAGGACTATGATGGAGAACGGGATAGAAAACAACCAAACGGACACCAAAACAGACCCAAACGAGGTCCCGAATGGAGAGAAGACTTGAACAGGAGGCAAGGTCACCCCTATAACAAGAAAATTCACCCAAGAAAGAAGCAAAATCTCCCAAGAAGCAAGAAAACTCACCCAATAAGGAAGAAAACTCACCCAAGAAGCAAGCAAATTCGCCCAAGAAGCTGACAAGTTCACCCAAACAGCTGAAGACAATGAAAAATAGGCAAATGAGACTATGAGGATCACCTAATGGGATGAAAAAATCACCTAAAAATATTTTAACGGGGACTCAGATGAAGAACGGGATGGCAAACGGATAAACGAACACCAAAACGGACCCGAATGGGGCCTCGAACGGAGAACGAGATAGCAAACAGAAAGAATGGATTTGCCTAAATGGAGAATCAAATGGAGGATAGGACCACCAATAGACAAATGAATACACCTAAATGAATCCAAATAGGGACTCAAATAGAGAACAAGACAGAAAACGACCAAAAAGACTCCAAAACGAACTCGAATGGGGCCTCGAACGGAGAATGAGATAACAAATGAAAGGAACGGATTCACCTAAATGGATCTAGATGGAGACTCAAATGGAGGATAGGACCACCAAAAGACAAATGGATTCGCCTAAAGTGATCCAAATAAGGACTCTGACGAAGAGCGGGAAAAAAAATGCCCAAACGGACACCAAAATGGACCCGAACGGGGTCCCAAATGGAGAGAAGACTTGAAAAGGAGGAAATTCCACCCCTGTAACAAGAAAATTAGACCAAGAAGGAAAAAAAATCACCCAATAATCAAGCAAACTCACCCAAGAAGGAAGCAAACTTGCCCAAGAAGCAAGCAAATTCGCCTAAGAAGCTAACAAGTTCGCCCAAACAACTGAAGACATTGAAGAATAGGCAGATAAGACTATGAGGACCACCTAATGGGATGAAAACCTCCCCTAAATGGATTTGAATAGGGACTCAAATGAAGAACGAGGTAGCAAACGATCAAATGGACACCAAAACGGAGCCGAACGGGGACTTAAACAAAGAACGGGATAGCAAAATGGATAAACGGATTCGGCTAAACGAATTTGAATGGGGAATCTGACAAAGGACAAGACCACAAAAATACAAATGGATATGCCTAAACATATCCGAATAGGGACTCAGACGAAGAACGAGACAGAAAACGGGCAAACAGACACCAAAACGGACGCGAACGAGGCCTTGAACGGAGAACAAGATAACAAACAGAAAGAATAGATTCACCTAAATGGATCTAGATAGAGACTCAGATTGAGGATAGGACCACCAAAAGACAAACAAATTCACCTAAATGGATCTGAATAAGGACTCCAATGGAGAACGGGATAAAAAATAGCCAAACGGACACCAAAACGGACGCAAACGGGGTCCTGAACAGAAAAAAGACTTGAATTGGAGGAAAGGTCACCCCTATATTGAAAAAATTCACCCAAGAAGGTGGAAAACTTTCCCATGTACAAGGAACAGGTGAATTTGATGGACTAGACTAAAAGGAGAAAGCAGAATCGCCCCTATGAAGAGAAAATTCACCCAACAGGCAAGCAAGCTCGCCCAATAGGTGAGAAAACTCACCTATGAACAGGGAAATGGGTGAATTTGATAGATGGGGAAAAAAAGACTCGCCTAATGGATGGAAAGACTCGCTTGTTCCGGAGAATAGGCAAAAATGGGATCGCCTAAGAGAGTGACTGACAGGCAAATTCGCCTTTGTAAGGGGCGAGTTCGCCTCTGAAGGTAAAAACTAACTGTGGCAAAGGACAAGAAGCACAAAAAACAATAGACAAAAGGTTGGACTGACTCAACTAAAAGTGAAAGCACTGGTATCGCATAAAGAAGACACGCCCAACAACACCATCCTAGAATTAGTGATATGGGTTTGCAAACTTGATGTAGGCTCACCACCTTGAGCAGACAACACAATGTTAATACTCTGTGATACCAGGGTGGTTCTCTAGAGCACTCTTTCTTATGAAGGTGGATAGCTAGCATTCCAATGGCATAGGGTCATCGACCAAGACCACGGGCTCACCTTCACGCTCTCACTCGAGGACTATCGTAGTCCACCATGAGGATTCCTATCTCAATCCAAGGGAGTACGTGGTGAGTAACTTCAGGGTATGATCTGCATCCCCTGCACTACACCAAGCCGTGGTCGAAACATGGGTCTCTATCTAGGCTACACAAGGCTATCTCGGGCATTCTTGATATACACAAGGTATGTGAGGCATAATCGTGAACACCAACCTGTCACAAGCGTGAGTCGAGAGCCCCAATGAGGTACTAGAAACTTAGACCAAATCTTCATGTCTTATCTAGGTATCACCCTAGCTTCAATGATTCGCCAGACACGACGTGACTGGATTGGCGTACAACTTTCATTCTCCTCCCTTTATATACCCTGTCGGTAACATGTGGTTGGAATCATCCCTCGGGTGGTGAAATCCCAGGTAGGTCCCGCTAAAGGAAGAATATTCTAGACATTTCGGCTAGTCCCCAGGCTCGCACGTAACATAAGGGGAGAGCTTAGACACACTAGCACCTCCTAGGAAGACTTGATTGGACTAGAGCAAGCTATGATTTCTTATCACCCAAGATCGCCTAAAGGTGCAAGGGGAGTGGATATGTCAATAGCCTACTCACAAACACGACAAAAAAAATAATTGACCCTTTAATTAAAGCTACATGTGCCTAGCTAGGATGGAAACACAATAAAAAAACTAACTAAAAGGTCTTGGACCAATCGTTCTACAGAAAATGCGTTAGTAGTTTGCAACCATCGATCTTGGACGGATGAAGACAAGCTGCACAATTTATTGGGAGAAAGCGAGGACACTCACAAACAGACGAGTTAGCGGATTAGTACCTGAAAAAGGAGTTGAAATGATCTTGAAAACTAACGATTCAGGTCTTGGATTTACCTCAAATTTGCCTCTGTGTGAGGCAAATTCGCCCTTCTAGATGTGCAAGTTCGCCCTTGTAAGTTGCAAACTAACCCGTTCTAACCAGTCAAGTTCACCTATTCTGAAGACCAAAGCAAGTTAGCCCTTGAAGGAAGCAAATTCGCCCTAGAAAGAAAATTCACCCCAGAAAGAAAATTCGCCCCAGAAAGAAAATTCGCCCATGTAGGTTTCAAGTTAGCTTGTCTGGAAAAGAAAATTCACCCTTGTGCAATCTAGCCTATTTGGAGAAGCAAATTTTCCCCTGTAAGTGGAAAATTTGCCCGTCAAGGCAGTTTTGCCTCTGCAACGAAGGTCTGAACCTACAAAACTCAAACAACAAAAAATGTAAAAGTATAAACCTGTGATGTGGCTCCCACTGGGCATGCTAGAAATGTGTGCAAGTGAATTTCCCTATTCTGGAGTGCAAAACAAAACGAAATGCAAGCAAGGAAAAACACAAACAACACCTCAAGATTGGCCTAGTTGAACTTGAACAAAATGAAAGAGAAAAGAGTGATATACCTTGTCCAAGTTGACCGATTGATTGGCTTTTTGTTGATCGTTTGATTTGTGTGCTCCTAGACCAATTTTGAAAGCATAATGGCTTGTTGTAGCTTGATTTGGATGCAAGGATGGTTGTGGATGCAAGATTGATTGAGAGATTGAGATAGATTGTGGTTGAATGTGAACGAGATTGAATGCTTGAAGGTGAATGAATGCAAAAATGACTAAGTGTTTTAGTCATTAGCAAGAGGGGAGATGACTGAATGGTCAAGATTCATTCTTGGAAGAGGATTAAGGGCTGGGATCAAAGAGTTGACTAAAGAAATTAAAAATTCCTTATTACTGTGCATGGAAAGGATAAAAAGAATTTAATATTCCTTGGGAAATAGAAAAGGAATTTAATATTCCTTGGTAGATGAGAGAGGAATTAAAAATTTCTCAAAAGGACCTAGAAAAGACAAAAAAGAATTAAAAATTCCTTGGGGGATGGGGAGAGTTGACTAAAGGGGGTTGATTAGACAAGTTGATGAAGGATTAGAAGAGGGTTGGGTGGCTAATGATGATTAGGAACCAACTTGCAAAAGTTGGAGGATGTGACACATCCTAATCATGGATTAGGGATGTGCATATCCCTAATGATGGGATTAGGAGATGAGTTAGGATTAAGAAAAAGTGATGGAGGATGTGACATTTGAGAGAGTAAATTAAATAAATATAAATTATTTATTTAATTTGTGGGATAAAAGGGATAGATGATAAAGTATTTAATTAAATTAAATACCTTAGGGATTTAGAATGCTTTAGAGGTATTAATCAAATAATAGCAATATTATTTAATTAACGCAGGTAGGAGGATATTTAGACAAAAAGGGATAAATTTGACTAGATATAAGTGGTCAAATTTAGATGTCCATAGATACATTAAACTTATAGTAATATACAACAAAATGAATAAATGGATTGGGGATGTAGCCATTGGGTTATGCTATGAATAAATTGAAGGGTGAATGGATATGTTGATTCAAAGTGATTTTTTTTCATATTTTCCATAGTGTGAGTTTTCTAGCAAGACATATACGTTGGGCTATGTGAAAAATACGTTGAAGGGTGGACAAATGCATTGATTTAGAGTTTAGCATTTTTTGGACTAATGACATGATTAAATGCAACTACTAAAATAAGTGATATATACATTGAGGTCTAAATGAATATGTTATTTCAGTCTGATCTTTGAAAAGGTGACTTAGTGTTTCAAACAAATTATACAAGAAGACAAGTCTTAGACTGAGGGGTATTTTCACTTCTTGGAATTTATTGGTTTAACACATAAAGACATGCCAAACATTTGCATAATCCTAAAATATGATTCACACCTCTCGTGGGCTCATAACATATTAAACCATATATTAAGTGAGGGATAGCTAGGGAGTGTCACATTGTATGGGATCCCTTACGATGAATGGCCAAAGGCTTCACCCAAGGTTAGCTCCATCTCAAATTTGGAAGGTACATGGTGAGTAAATTCTCAAATGACTATTTATTTGATACACCACAAGAGGGTGGTCGAAGGTTTTATTTATAATTTATGATATTTCTAAGGTATCCTCGATATACCATGAGGGTACATGAGGCTAACATTCTTGAATATTGGCTCATCTACAAGCATGGTGCCTAAGCACAAGCAAAATTTCCTTCATCTTGGTCTTGAATTTAAATAGAGGCCCCAAGGCTACGCCAAACAAGATGATAACTAGATTGAGGTACAACATTTGTTCTCCTCCTTTATATACCCCACTAGATTCATGCAGTTGAGGTTATCTCTTGGGTGATGAAATACCTAAGAAGGCCCCCTAATGGGACAAGAATATTAGGTGCTTTTGATCACCCAAGATCACTCAAAGCATAAGGGGAACTCACATACACACGATTTAGTATCATTGGGTTGTACATTAAAACAAAGAGGAAATTCCAAAACTTTTAATCCTCAAGATTGCACTAAGGAAACAAGGAGATAATGCATCTTGGCATTTCCACAAGCATGAAAAACATGTTCATTGACCCTCTAATCTAATTTATGTGCAATTAAAATTAATAGAAAACAATATATTTTGACAAGAGTTGCTATAAGAAAATGTGTAGGTAGTCTAGTTTTTGGTCTTTGGTTTACAATAGGACTGCAAAATAGATGTTAGCAAAGAAATTGTAACATGCTCACTCATAGTACAAATTAAATACTTAGGTTTTTACCACAGAAGTAAATACAAGCAACTGCATAAAAATATGAATGTAATTTTTGTTCACACAATTTTTATTGCATGCGATCAAATATGAATTTATAAAAAATCTTTTGAAATTGAACTATATAATTTCCAACTTGAGAATTAAGATATAACTTCCCAATTACAATTCATGCATGATATACTTTCAAGTATTCAAGTTTACAAAATACAATAATGTTACAAGATCAAGTCTTCTATATTTGGATAATGCTTTTGTTTCACAAGCCTTGACATTGTCATCTGCAAGAGGGAGAGCATCACCCAAGTGCTTTACCTTTAACCATAGACCAAAGGTCACTTGCACACCCCCCAATTGGAAGTGGACCTACCCTTCATGAAGAGTATAGACTAAGGAACCCACAAGTATGCCATTTGAGTTTCTAATGTTGTGTCCTACATAACCAATCAACCATACAACTTTAGACTTCTCAAACTAAGTATGAGGTCAATTTTGACTGGATATGTAATCTGGATGATAGTGAACCGACAAATGCAAGCAGAGACCTTTGTATTACTTTAGCCAAAGTTTTGAAACATTTCAAACACTTTCTTAAGAAGTGAAGTCGTATGTTCACACACCTCTAACTCAACTTGGAAACCACTTTGACCTAAGGATTTAAACATAACTGACTATTTGACTTACTTAAATAACCTTCCTTAAGGATATTTAATCTTCAAATAATAACTCATTAAGTCGGTAAATGACTAGGATGGAAATGCTTTCTTGACTTTGAACACCCATGTTACATTCTCGTAACCAAGTACTTGGGACTTGGCAATTGCCACTTGTTCAAGTACTTGCATTCAAACCTTGAGAGTAAACTACTCTCCTATTTTCATGCACATATGGTTTATACTAATAACATATTGTCATCGACTCAAGACACTTGGTCTCACATTTAAGGTATTAACTACTTGTCAAAATAAATAAAATATTATAATGTTGAACAATAATAAAATATCACTTCTTTAAAATAGTTCAAACTTTTCAGTTTTTTTCTCTATGGTAAATATACTCGAGAACACCATAGAAATTATGGTAAAATATAATATAAAATACCAATTTAATTTTTTTTGAAGAAAAACTATGATCAAGTGTTTGAAAATTCTTCAACACATCAGTTTAGAAAGTTAGTTTTATTCAATTAACTCAGCTAAGAAAACATCAAGCTTATCTATTAATTTCATAATCATATAATATAATATATCCTTTACATAAACTTATATGTATATCTCTCTCTATATATATATATATATTCTCCTACATATTTCATTATAAATGAATATATGTTTATATATAAATATAATTATTTATAAATCAAACTGAAATTATTCTCTATTTGAGAAAATAAAATAAATCTTTCCACTTAACACAATAGAGAAAAATAACTTTCAACTTTGTTGTCCAATTTAAAATGAAATAAAATTAACTAAATCTTAGTTTTTGATTAGATAAGTAGGGAAAGGGTCCTAATCCCATGATTACAGCCACACAAACAAAAACGAAAAGAAATAAGGTGGGAAATAGCACCACCAGCCAACATAAAAAAATAGCATCCAGGGTGGCACACATGCCATGATTCATAACCATAACCATAGACCAACCATAATTAATCAGAAACATAAATTTTCTGCTAGAATACTTAAGGCTACACAAGCCATTGATCAAATCCACCATATACCAAGTAGTCATAAACCATAACAATGGTATAATGAAATAGCAGTCTGGAATCTGGAAGCAAAAAGACAAAAAGAGGAGAGTAGACATAAAACATCAACATAATAGAAAGCCATTAATTGGATTTTCTCAATAGGTCCCCATATTCATCAATGAGGGAGATATATTCCCTCTAATTAGGTCCCTCTAAATCATCCAACACCTTCAACACATCAGACTTCCTCAAATTTTTCAACTTCTTAGTGGTTTTAGTTTGTCCAAAAACTACACCAATCATCGCTCTTCTCATCAGCCTATTAGTCACCTTCATTAGTGTAACCAAGGATTTCTCCATGTCATCCACTTGTACCTACAAATAAGTTAGTCGGCTTTTCATAAAATTCAAGTTAGTGTCATCAGAATTAATCTCATTGCCAATATTCCCAACATCCAAGACAATTAGATTCTCTTTCTCTTGATCTCCTCCATCTCAATTTGTTCCTCCTCATCATCATCCTTTTCTTCTTTTGATTCCTCTTCCCCCATATCATAGACCGAATCCTCAAATTCCATCTCATCAAAATCTTCATCAATTTGGGCTTCAAATTCTTCAATATCCAAGTCTTCCTCTTCATACACAATGATTTTTTGTTTTCCTTTCCTATCCTTAGAAGCAGCCTTAGCTAAGTGAGCTAACCTATGACCACCACTGCCTCTGCTACCATACCCCTGCTTATTTTCAATCAAATCCTCTTTTTGCATGCCCTCTTCACTGATAGTAATTACTTCTTTTTGAGGATTGAGGTCTTTTTTAAGCTTCTTAGGCTTGGGTAATTCCAGGAGAAGAGGAGAGTGTATCCTCTTCTCTAGAGTGGCTTTCACAAGCTCGGACTCAAAGGATCCTTTACCAACAATTTTCTAATTCATAGGGGTAGAAGGGTTTGAAACTTTAGCAACAAGGGAAGGGCTATTGTCTGGAATTAACACCCTTCTAGCTGCAACAATAGTAGGCGGGTGAGGAATGAGATCCTCAGCAGGGATAGCAACCATGGGGGTTCCTCGTTATCTTCGTCATTACAGTTTTGATTGTCATTTTGAGCAATAAGAGGGTTACCATGAGGGTTTAGCACAAGGGAATGCTTATACGGAGCAAGCATAAATCCTTGATGCAAGGGAGGGCTAGCACCTTTCTCAATGTTTAATTGTAGGGAAGACAATAAGTAGAACAAAAAATTAACTCTTTCAGCATGCCTAATGTGATTAAGCAAAGGGAAATGGTATGCATGTACAAACATGTATCTACCTTCCAACATAAAATACTTCATGACAAACAAACTAACCAAGGCGTAGGGAGGCAGAAGCTTTAACCTAGCATATCCATTCTGGAAGCATTTGAGATTATCCCCTTCATGCGGGAATTTATCCACAAACTTCTGGTAGTCGGCCCCACTTTTCTTTGCCACCTTTAATCTTTGGTTCTGTAAACTCGTAGCTTCTGCTATAAACCTTGTAGTCACTTCAAACTTGATAGCCCTAATAGAAACATTTCCCTTCCTCCACAAACTTGTGAACTTCATAGTAAGGCTCTCATTGTAGCCCTTCATTATCTCAAAGAAAGGAGCCATACTTTCGTTATTAAAAAGACTCCACAAATCTGTATTCTTCTTGAGCACCTGACAGTTTGGAGGTTCAGTGTGCTTCTTCGGCCCACCCATCTTAGCCCTCTACAACTTTTTTGGCTGCTGCGAGCTATTCCTCATAACCACCCACCTCTTCGGCTCTCTATCAATCTTGCAAAAAAATATTTTACTCAAAGTTTCAAAGTAAGCCCATAAAAAATGAGGAGTCAAGTACTGTCTTTTAGGGGAAGCCAACGACACAATTCCTGGAGCCACGATCTCATAAATATTATTGCAAGTAATTAACATCACATTAATAATCATACCTTTCAAATCTTCACAAAAATGGGGAGAGCTGACATTAGGCATTTCGGCATATTTGTATTTGACATCCCTTTGCAACTTGAAAATCTCCATATGATCCTTGATCACCTCGAGAAGGAAATAATAATTAATTTTACCTTCAATGAAGATCGGCAAGCTCATGACCATACCAAAATTATCATTATTAAACTACAATTCTTTAAGAACACGTGGCCTCTTACACCTCCACCACCACTTCCACACTTCATCTTAGTTACAAACTGAAAAAATCAGAATAATATTTCACTATTTTATCTTGTACTATTCTTCAAAATGAGTAACTAATCTTTCTCTTTTAAAAACTAGAAATCATAAAATGAAAAACTATGAGTTTATAAAAAATAATAAATATTAAAACATGCTCGAGTTATTTGCTCTGCTCTCCACTTGAGCACAAAAAATCACAATAACAGTGATTTGCACATTATTTCCCAAGAACTCGGCTTGCAATGTTGAAGAAAATACGGACCTTTGTCACTGCCTTTTTCAATAGACTAGAAATAAATCACAATGCAATTATAAAATGCTGAGAAATGCAACTCACTTTGTTTATCGCTACCCTCCAAACTCAGAATGATAATTGAAAAACAATGCAAAAGAGAGAAAGACAATAGATAACTCTCCCTTCTCATTGATATGTGCTCCTCTTTGCAAAATTCAAATAGCCTATGCAAAGAATAAAGATAGTTCTTTATCTATTGTTGTCTCTCCAAACTCACAATGGAAAATGGAAGCCAAAATCATAATACTCAGTCACTCCTTTCCAAGTAGAACCATGCCATTAAAATGCATAAAATCTAAATTAAAAACCTCTTATCTTACTCACGTCGCCAATACATAAGATACAACATCAAATAAAAACTCAAACTACATAAGACATATATGTTGCCTTCTACGCAGGCTTCTTCTTTTAACTACTACTATTATTATTAACTGAACTTTAATGAAGTCCTATTTCCTAGCATATGTCATGACTTCCTTTACACTATTCCATTAGTTTTAACTAAAAACAACTTCATTTATGTTTGGCACCAATGCTAAATATATAACATGTTAAATAATAAAAGTTTATATGCCACATAAGGGCTCGACCACCAGTTTAATTACTCTCCATGTCATGGCATGAAGTAGTTGTTAAAGGCATTAAAATGATAGTTAGCAATGTAATTAAATGGTAGTTTCTACCACCACTTAGTGGCTAGAAAGTTAATAAAGGATGATGCACCACTATGTGGCCATAACTATGGCTTAAATGCCAAATAAATAAGCCTTTGATGGAGGCTAACATGCTTCTTGAAGAGCTGGTTAAAAATAGGTTTGTAAAACCTTTATACATGCATGATAAACATACATTTAATATAACTATTATATTATATGTAATATATAATTATATCTATACTTATATATTATATATACGTAATTATTTAATATTATTTAATAATAGTTGATTTGACTTGATATGTATATCAAATTGATAAATCGAAGAAGCATATGATTCATGTCATATAAATCAATTTATTTTACCTTATCAAAATTTAATATATCAAGACTCGACTAGGTTAGACCTAACCTTTCGAATCGACACAACTTAGACAAAACACACAAATTGACTGAATGATAGGATTAGGGTAGACTTACATGAGTGTGTGTGAAAACTTAATTGGCATAACTTGTTATTTTTGAGGTTTGTATTCCTCTCTCAGGTGATGCTCTCCCTCTCCCTTTGGAGGGCAAAAAATTAGTCCTGCATTTCACTTAGAAGCTAAATCAAGTAGTTAGTCATTATTAATCACAACATCAACATAATCTTGATTCAATGACATTAATAATCATCAAAATTAAAATACATTACATTTCATTTAATCTCATCATAATGTTAAATAACATATAATTATGGCAAAAAAAAAAGCGATGAGCGGGAGCGGCAACGGGCAGAGGAATTTGAATTCCTCAGGGTCTGAGGAGGACGGGGAAGCTGAAGCGGAGGATGATGATGTGTTTGCTTGGCTTCTCTCCCTGGCGCCCGACTTGCCTGTTGTTCGACGTGTTCAGGTGTGGGCTCATGTGGGGAGTGGGGGCTTGGCAGGGGGTGGTAGGAATGGAGGAGGACCTCTTCGTGCGTTTCCTACTGTGGGTGTGCGCTTGCTTGCTGCCAGTGCAGGTTTCGACCCTGTTCTGGGTTTCTTTGTCAACGTTTCAAAGACTGTGCTGGCTGCCAGTGCTAGTGCTGACATTGTGGTGGTTTGGAGACTATGGTTGGATGAAGTGTTTCAGGCAGTGTTTGGGTCCCCTATTTTGGGGCTGTTGTGGCTCGGTTTTGGTTCTCGTGGGCCTGACGGTGGGAGCTATCTCCTGGGTTTTGTGCCTTGGGTGGTGTTGTCCTCCCAGCATGGCAGAGTTGCTTGGTTGGTGATGGTGAATGGTTCTATGGAAACCGTGTCTCTTCAGCATGTCTTCTTGATTAAAGACTTTGATATGTGGCATCATTTGCTAGCTTTGTGGTGTTTTTGTGGCTCCTTGCCTTGTTGCTTGGTGTCCTTCGATGGGTTCATGGTCTTGCGTGGACTACAGTCGTGTATGATGGTTTGGCTTGCAGAAGCGGGTTCAACTCCCATTGCCTGTTCTTTGGAGGTGTTGATAGAGTTGTTGGGCTGGCTTCGGGCTTTGTTGCTTTCCCTTGGCGTTTGTTGGTGCTGCTCTGTTTTCCCTCTTGGCGATGGGTTCTGGTGGAGTCTTTGGGTAGTTTCTTGCCTCCTTTCCCACATTCTTTATTGGTTTGGGGTTTGTCTGTGTGCTGGTGGTCTTGTCACCATTTGGGCTCGGTTAGTTCAATGACTTTCTTTCTTGGTTGTGCTTGTGTTTTGTTGCGTTTGTTGGCACTGCACAATGTTGGGTCCTCTTTGAGTGGGGGTCTCGGTGGTGGTTTAGAGTTAAACTTTTCGCAAAAGTTTGGGGTTTGGTTTTGCATCCCCTTGATTGTCTTTCCTTTGGTGTCTGTGCTCAGTTGGAGGTACTTTGATATTGCTTTTGGAGTGTCTTATTCCTCTGCTTGTCTTTGGTCTTTGGGGTTTTGGTTTCGAAAATCCTGCACTGGTCCATTGTGTTGGGGTTTGGGCTTTAGGAGGAATGGTTCATTGTGGGTTTTATGCTTTTGGGGGTCTGTTGTCTGTGCGGTGCATATTGGCCTGGGCTAGTGGGTTGGAGATGCTAGTTTCTTGCTGTAGTTGTGTTTGATGGGGAGCAACTTTAGTGTTCCTCTGGAAGTTTTGTTCTCTCTCACAACCCTGGTGGGGTTGAGGCACAAGAGCATTGTTGATGCTGGTTCTGTTCTCACTTTCTTTCTGATTCCTTGTGTTCTTCCTATTGAGGTGGAGGCGGGGGTTCTGGCTGAAAGTCTTGTTCTCCTTTTGAGTCCACATTTTTTGGCTCCTTTAGAGGTGGAGTTTGCTCCTGTTAGAGGTGGAGGTTGTGGACTTGGAGAGGAGGAGCCTGCTCCTATAGAGGTGGAGTTCGGTTCAGTTGTTAGAGTTTGTTGTTGCTGTAAGGGGTTGTTGTTGTCTATGGTTATGGTTTGCCTTCAAACTTTTCTATTGTGGTGGAGTGTGTTTGGGGTGCTGGAGTGGTGGCCTTGGTACTTAAACTTTTACTCACTCTTCCTGTTGCCTATTGAGGTGGAGATAGGGGTTGTTGTGAGGGTTGCCTTTGCAGGAAATTGGTAGAAGATTTTATGCAAACCTTCTGATGCTGGTGGGGTGTGGCCTGGTCCTATTGAGGTGGATTTGGTGTGTTTCTTGGCTCTTATTTGTGTTTCTGGAAGTTTTGTTGTAGTTTGTCTATTACAGGTTTATGGAAGGTCGGTTGCAGTCCATCTGCTGCAGGTGGCTAGTGGCTTTGCCTCTAGCAGTCTTTTTGAAATTATTGTGTTGTGGATTGTTTATTGGCTCAAGGCCTTTACTGTTTCTAACATAGGACTGTTGTTTGTCCTATGGGTTTTATTGATCCTGGCTTTTGTACCAGGAATGAGTTATTTAGCTGGTCTTAGACTTGGGACTGTTGTTGGTTCTAAGTGTGTTGTCACTCCTGGTTCTCTGATGACCAGGTGTTGTTAGGTTTTGTTGTGTCTCTGCAGTGTGTTCATTGGTGTTGTCTTAGCTCTATAAAAGGTTCCTGGTCCTTTCAAAACCTTGCTTGTCCTTCTTGGCCCTAGCAATTAGTTGTGTATAGGGTACACCGCCCTGTAAATGTTGCTTAACTTTTCAAAAACATATAATTATCATCAAATATAAAAATGCATGTTAACGTAAACAATTAAAAGTAATTGGTAAAAAAAATCAGGGTGTAACATATCTCCCTCATAAGGATCATCATCCTTGATGATTCAGTGTATCATAACATAATTAAAATAAGTTTTTCTTTAGAAATTTAAAAAGCATGAATAAATGAGGAAACTTTTGGTAAATTTCATTATAGTCCTCCCATATAGCACTATCCTCTACATATTGGTCCCATTGGACCTTACACTAGGTAACCTCTTTGTTATGTAGGTGGAGCTTGCGTATTTCAAGCACTTTGAGGCGCTTGATCATTACCACTCCTGGGTCTTGTACCTATAGTGCATTCCAATATTTAGTATGTGATTAACACCTATTTTATACCTTTTAAGATAAGATACATGAAACACATTGTGCATTCGTGCAAGAGTTGGTGATAGAGAAATTCTATAGGCAATTGGGTTAATCACTTCAAGAGTTTCGAAGGGACCCACATTTCTAGGAGCTAGTTTAGATGACTTTCCAAATTTTATGGAACTCTTTTGGGGTTTGAATCTCAAAAACACTTCTTTTGCTTCTGAGAAACATCTCAATGTACTCTTAGCATTAGCATAGCTTTTCTTTCTATCATTTGCCTCCGCCAATCTTTTCTTGATCAACTTGATCTAATCTTCCATTTTTGAAAACATTTTCAGACGAAGTCTAATCCTATCTTCTAGCTTATCCCAACTTATAGGAGTTTAACACTTTCTTCTGTATAATGCTTCAAATGGAGCCATCTTTATTGCAGAATGATAGGAATTGTTATAAGCAAATTATATAAGTAGAAGATAATCCTCCCACTTGTATTGTTGATCCATGCAATACATCCTCAACAAATCTTCCAAAACTTGGTTTAATCTTTCAGTTTGACTATTTTTCTCAGGGTGATAAGTTAAGCTTATATTTAGTTGAGTTCTAAGTGAGGAAAATAAGGTTTACCAAAACTTCGATGTCATGCACACATCCTTATTTGAGATGATCTTCTAAGGAACTTTGTACAACCTAAACACTTGCTAAATAAACTTACGAGCTATGACTGGTGCTCCATCCGTTATATTCCCAAGTATAAAATGAGTTACCTTGGTGAGTCTATCCACCACTGCTAGAGTAACATTATGTCTATTTCTAGACATAGGAAGACCTTGTACAAAATCAAATTGATGAATTGCCACTTCCACTTTAGAATCTCATGAGGATACATAAGTCTTGCCAGGTGATGATGTTCAACTTTTACCCTCTATAATTCTAGACATCTGATTACAAACCTTGCAACATCTTTCTTCTTTCCCTTTCATAAATATAGCAGTTTCACATTCAGTAGGATTTTTGTCATTCCAAGATGTCCTGAATATGGTGTAGGATGAAATTTCCACATGATATTTCTTAACTCCTCAAAGTTTAGATCGTGCATTCTTCCTTTGAACCTTAACAGTCCATCTAGTTTAAAATAGAACCTATCATACCTTGAATCTTGAGGATTGTCTAAGCGAGCTTACTTAACTTACTCACAATACTCATCTCCCATGGACTTTTCAATACCTAGTTTTTGAAATCTAAGTGAATAGAGATCATCAAGGAAATGTGTCTCCTTCAACTCAAAGCAACCGCTACTCAGTTTTCCTTGCCCTTAATATAACTGATCTCAAAAGCATAGTTAGATGTCAACTTTAACCATCTTCTCTGACAAGTATTGAGATGTAGTTGGGTGAATAAATATTTAAGACCTTGATGGTCTGACCTTAACTCGAAAGGTTTTCCTAACAAATAATACTACCACATTTGCAGATCATGCACAACTGTTGCCATCTCAAGATCATGAGGAGCATAATTATGCTCATATGTCTTTAACTTCCTTGACTCATAGGCAATAAATCACTCTTCTTGCTTAAGCACGCCACCTAATCCTTCTCTCGAGGCATTAGTAATAACTACACAATGACCTTTTGGATAAGGGACTTTCAGTATCAAAGTTATAGTTAACTTCTCTTTTAGTTGATCAAATGCCCTCTAGGCATTTTTCTAACCAATCAAAATGTTTTCCCTTTCTTTGTAGAGAAGTGATGGGATAGGAAATCTTAGAAAACTTAGACACAAAATTTCTATAGTAGCCTGCTAAACCCATGAAACTATATACTTCATGCACATTTTTTGACGCGGGCCACTCCAAAATGGCTTTCATTTTTGTTGGATCTACTACAATTCCCTCAACTGAAATTACATGACCCAAATATTATACTTCTTTCTGAAAGAAAGTAAACTTTGAGAGCTTTCCATATCTCTCTTAGATGTTGAAGAACAAACTATAGATGTTGGAAATGTTCCTCCTCATTCTTATAATATATAAGAATGTCATCTAGAAACACTAGAAAAAACTTATCTAGGCAATCTCTAAATACATTGTTCATCAAATTCATGAATGTTACGGGGGTATTCATCAGTCCAAAAGGTAAGACTATGAATTTATAGTGCCCATACCTTGTTTTGAAGGCTATTTTGTGAATAACTTCATCCTTGAGCCTTAACTGATGGTATCCTTTAGCCAACAATTCCTACAACTAGGCCTTTAATTCCATCAACTCTGTTATGGCCATATGTGTAGACATCCAAATTCGATCACTTCCATATGATCAAAATCGTCTACTCTATTTATCTAGTTCATTAAATAGTGATTAAATAATTTATTTAATCATTATTTCATTTTTTGCCTAAGGTTCTTAAAATATGTAATTAAATTAATTAAATACTTTACCTTACCCCCTTTCCTTCTCTATATTAAATAAACATGAAAACTTATTTAATTTAGTCATTTAACCTATTTGGATTAAAAACCAATTTTTAATTCCTCTTTTTCTCTCTCCTTGTCACATTCTCCATAACCCTCTTCTAATCCAGATTAAATTAATTAATCTGTGATTAGGATGTGCACCACTTAATCAGGATTAAGTGTCACATCCTCCATAATCTCCCACTTGCCTCTAATCCCTCATTAATTATCTTAATCATGTGTTTGCACAACCTTAATCAAAATTATTAGCCACATTTGGCTTACCTTTTCTAGTCAACCTTCCCACTTACCATTTTTAGCTTGGACTCCCTTCCCCATGTGAATTTTTAATTCACATTTATTTACCCAAGGTTCCTCTCATCCCCATGTGAATTTTTAATTCACTTTAGTCTTCCCAAGGTCTTCCTCATCCCCCACGCAAATATGACATGTCATTTTACATGTGTCCAAGGTTTCTAGAACCTTGGACTTGTCACATCACCCACATGTGACAAATCTCCAGCTTTTTGGAGACCTCCTTTTATCCAATAAACTCTCCATTAAATGTAAATTTTTAATTTACATTTATTTCTCCCACACACTTCCCTTTTTCCTATGGAGATTTTTGAGGAATTCTAAAATTCCTCAAAAGTCTCTTTCATTCTCATTTGGGGACAAGAAGTTCCTTTTTGAGGAAATCTTCTCATCCCCAAGGTACCTCAAAGGTACTTGTCCTTCATCCACCTCATGTACTTCCCCTCCACCTCTTGTCCTTCTCTTCCACCTCATTTCCACATCACTCCACCCTAAAATCTCTCACCTACCACATGTCAAGATGTGAGGGCTTGTGAGTCCTCAACTCACCATAGCCCTTCATCTTGATCTTTGTTAGATCAATCCCAATCGTTGAATTCTCTAGAGAATTCAATTTAGCCTATAAATACCCCTTCAATTCCTTCATTTTAGAGGATCAAGTCTTTTTCAAATAAACTCTTGCAAAATTATCATTCAAGCTCTCATCCATTTTAGCACTTACATCATCAATCCATGTTGCATCAATTCATCTTGCATCCATTCAACTTCGTTGCCATCCAAGGAGCACACAAAACTTCAAAATCAAGGGCCAACCAAGGAAGCAACAACATGAAGGTATAACAACAATCAATTTGTTTATCTTACTTCTATGCTATCCATTTTCTTAGGCTAATCTTATTGAGGTGCCCTTTTATCTTGTTACTTCTCTTCAAATTGCACTATTAGTTTTAATCTAACATCTCACATTAGGAAGTAGCATTTTATTAGGATCACATTTCTGGCACGCTTGGTGGGACCCACAAAGGAGTCTCTTTCTTTCACATTTTCTGTTGTTAGCTTGTTTGCAAATTCAGGTTGCAGAGGGGCGAACTTGCCCTCTCGGATGTTGTAGAAGGGCAAACTTGCCCTCTGTTTTAGCCGTTTTCTGTAGAGGGGCGAACCTGTCCTTTGTTGTTTATGACTGTTTTCTGCAGAAGGGCGAACTTGCCCTCTGTTTCAGCCATTTTCTACAGAGGGGCAAACCTGCCCTTTGCTATTTTTGACTATTTTCTGCAGAGGGGCGAACCTGTCCTTTGCTGTTTCTGACTATTTTCTGCAGAACGGCGAACTTACCCTCTGTTTCAGCCGTTGTCTGCAGAGGGGCGAACCTGCCCTTTGTTGTTTCTGACTGTTTTCTGCAGAGGGGCGAACCTGCCCTTTGCTGTTTCTAACTATTTTCTGCAGAGGGGTGAACCTACCCTTTATTGTTTCTGACTGTTTTCTGCAGAGTGGCGAACCTGCCCTTTGTTGTTTCTGACTATTTTTTGCATAAGAGTGAACTTTCCCTCCCAGTTCAGCATTTTTCACTGCAGAGGGGCGAATTTGCCCTTAACAGCACATTCGAAAAGGTAAAAAAGGGACATTTTAGCTTCGTTTTTGTCTCTTTCTTTTGTTGTTTTGTGCTCTAACCCACTAATCCTGTTTGTTGATGAGTGAAGTTAGATTTTGTGTTGGTATCTTATGTATTTTTGCTACAAATCACAAAAGGGCAAAAGATAAACAACTAACATTTGCTTGCAGGGCCTTCGTTTCATTCTGATTTTTAAAAGTCTTTCCTTACTGCTTTATCTATTTACTTAGTATAAGTAGGGGAAAGTAATACTTGTTGCTTGTTGTGTCTATTTTATTTGTTTTACCCTAAGGGGGCATTAGTTTGTTTTCACCTTCCTCCTTTGCACTTTGTGCGGATCCGAAGGGGGTAGTTGGAAATGATTAGTGTCTTCTTCTTAGCGGGACTTGCTTGGAGATTTCATCACCCCAAGGGATGATTCCAACCATGCGTACGGTGGGGTATATAAAGGGGGGAGAGCCAAAGTTGTACCCCAATCTAGTTGCATCGTAATTAGCGGAACGTCGAAGCTAGGGTGATACCTAGATAGACGTGAAGAGTTGGTCCGAGCCTTTCAGTATCTCGTTGGGGCTCCCGACTCACGCTTGTGACGGACTGGTGTTCACGGTTGTACCTCACGTATATCGAGGACTCCCTAGAAACTTTGTTCATCCTAGAGTAAGACCTTTGCCGGCCATACCCGTTAAACACTAATCATAGGATTGTGTTTGTTCAGAGTGTCTTTCTGTGAAGAACCAATAAATTTTGATAAGTCAAACTGTCATTAAATCATTTTAAGTCCTTGCCAAAATCCCTTATCCAAACCAAGTTACATTTTCCACTGTAGAGGGCCGAACTTGCCCCACTGTTTCAGCCTTTTTTACTGCAGAGGGGTGAACTTGCCCCACTGTTTCAACCTTTTTTACCGCAGAGGGGCGAACTTGCCCCACTGTTTCAGCCTTTTCTACAGAAGTGCGAATATGCCCCCTAAACAGACAGTTTTATCCATTTGACCCTTTTAAACCTCTGTTTGAATCCCCAAAGCCTCCATTTGACCATTTGATCATCCTAAACACTCATTTGACCATTCCAAACCTCCATTTAACCTCTCCAAAAACGTCCATTTACCACATTCACATTGATCATTCCACCATTTGGGATACCCATCTTATCGTAAGACCTAAACATCTTCAACAACACATCTTCCCTTTGCATCCATCATTATTCCTCAACACAAAATCCCTTAAAACCTTGTGTTAGGAGTTGTCTCCCGAATAGACCAAGACGTTAAATTGATCGTTATCCTAAATAATCAATCCTTGTCTTCAACCTAATCAATCTGCTTCTATCTTGAGGTGGATTTGTGTTGTAAGTCAACATCATTGGCCCAAATCAATCCCCTTCCATCTCAAGCTGGATTAGGCGTCATAATAATTGATTTAATCCGATCAACCAATGTTACAAGTCACCTAGGGTGGTCTCCAAATCAGGTTTTAGGATCCCTTCCATCATCCAATCATCAATCCAAATCATCATTTGATCCAATCCGATCCAATCATCAATCCAAATCATCATTTGATCCAATCACCAATCCAATCATCATCCAATCATCAAGTGATACATCATCACTTGATCCAATCAAATCCAATCATCAAGTGATACATCATCACTTGATCTAATCAAAATCCAATCCTCATCCAAAGCATCAAGTGATACATCATCACTTGATCCAATCAAATCCAATCACCAAGTTGACACATCAACATTTGATCCAATCAAACCCAATCCTTAATCCAATCATTAAATTGATACTTTGATCCAATCCCAAACCAATTATCAAATCAATACATCATCATTTGATCCAATCAAATCAATCCTCATCCAAATCCTCAATCGATACACCATCAATTGATCCATCATCCAATCTAAGTCAATCAATCCAAATCATCACCTAGATCATCCTCTAGAGATTACATCTTGAAATCACCTAGTTGTTTTACACATTCATGCCTGTTCACACCCGTTCACAAACGAAAAAAGCAAATGGCAGACCAACAAAATCAAGGCTCCCAACCAAATGTCCCTCAAGATCCTAATAACGTTCCACACGACCCTCATAACAGCGTCTCATCTCAATCAAACACCAACATCCAGAACATCACACCACCTGGTGACAAAAACATGGACAATCAACCCAAAGTCGCCGTTGACGAATACCTCAGTAATCCTGTCAATGTCCAAATGACGGATCATCTCCTAAATGAACATGGGGATAAGATCCTTGCCACCTTACTCATGAAGGGAGTCAAACCACCATCCGATTTCAATACATCACAATATGTCCTTCCCCCATTTGTTGACCCACAAACCTCACAAAACGTTCTAGAAAATTCCTACATTCCTGAAGGTGCCCCCACTGAAAATTGGTACCACGCCAAACTTGGAAATGCTATCATTCATCAAGTCCAAGAATATCCTCGTCTTCCAACCACAACATCTACTATTCCACCATCCGATCTTAATGACCCTCATACCTATGGCATGCCGCCATACATTTCATCTGCTCCACCACTTCCTCCCCCATATTCTAATATTGGGGGCACACCTCCACTTACCAATGTGCTACCTCCTCAATTCCAACAACCTCCAAATAATCCACACCAATCCACCACACTACCAGCACCACCACAACATGTTGCTACTGTTATAGCATCATCTCAACACTTGCATCCACAACACCCTTTCGTTCTCACACAACCATCACATCAAGTGGTGCAACATACATCTCAACAACAACAACACATTTCACCTAACCCATCTCAACAACAACAATACATCCCATCTCACCCGCCTCAACAAGAACAAATCTTATCTCATCCACCTCATCAACAACAACAACAACCTCCACAACAACATGTGCACATCCCTACGCAAATACACCATAACCCGCTTACCAAATACCTCTATCATCCCACTAGCACATACACTATTCCATCCCATACAAACCCTCATCAGAATGTCCAAAACCAAAAGCATACCCAACTGCCACCTTACGCCAATCTTTCACAACCTCAACACAATCCTCATCAACAAACGTCAAGTCCATACCCATATGCCACACAACAAACCACCATTGCACCACAATACCAATCCTACCCACCCCACTTGCAACAACAACAAACTCACCAACAAGCGGCACCTTACGCTTCTTATTATCAACAATCGTCATCACATCCACAAAGAGGCCTTACCTCTACGCATTACCATAATGCTATGCAGCAACAGAACCCCTCTCTCGTTTCCTACTATCAACAACAAGTGGCTCTCGCTCAATACAATCAATCATCCAATTATCAAACCACCTATAATCAACCAATGCATTCATATCCGACCCAACCCGTTTATGATCCAACAACAGTAGGGCCATCCTCATCATACCCACAACATTATCCATACACTCAATCCACTTTCACTCCCATGACACCCATCAATAAAGACTTGGAAGAAGTAAAAGCCGCATTAAAGGACTTACAAGCTAGAACGGGAAAACAATCCTTCAAGTTTGAGGACATATGCCCTTATCCGTTTGATCCCTCCATTTCCTTGATTCCTTTTCCTAAACATTTCGAGATACCCAAATTTGACAAATACAAAGGAACCAAGGATCCTAAATCTCACCTTCAAGAGTTTTATTCTCATTGCCAACAGGTCATGCACAATGATAATTACCTTATCCGACTTTTCCCTAAAAGTCTACAAGGGGTCACCCTCAACTGGTTTATGGGTCTTGAAAAGGGATCTATCAAAACCTTCGCACAATTGTCCAAACAGTTTGTCTCTCATTTCTCTTTTAACCTAGAGAAAGATATTGACACACTTGATCTCCTCAAAGAAAAATAATGTGACGGAGAGACCTTTGCAAGCTACTTGCAAAGATGGCATGCCTTGGCTAGTAGGATGAAATCCCCACCAACAGAAAAGGACATGGTCACGTTGTTTATCGAAAAATCCCACCCGGATATGGCGCACAATTTCCAACTCCACTGTATCACTACCTTTGCGGGACTTGTGGAGAAAGGCCCCATCTTAGAACGAGCCCTTGTCACAAGAGGACAAGTCAAACATTTCAATTCTGATAGAGAAAAATCCTTTGGGGATAAACCTCGCTATTGGAATAGAAATAAGAATTTTTTCAATGACGGTGTCATAGACACCAAACATGTTCAAGTGGCCACCACTACGCAAAGATACTCCCCTCCACAACAACCATCAGTTTAGACCGCCATATTCGTCCCTCAAGGGGCACCATGACAATCCAATCAAAACAACCAAGGGGGTAACAAATGACAATTCACTTAGTTGGGAGAACCCCTTAGCGTGGTGTTTAATAAGCTTCTTCAAGCTAACTACCCCATCACATATCCTATTACCAAACCTCTCGATACGTGTAAACCCAAGCCTGCTTGGTTTAAAGACAATGAATACTGTGAATTTCACAAAATTAAGGGACATACCTTGGACAAATGTCAAGGCTTAAAAACCTACATCCAAGGTCTCATCGATCAAGGTGAAATACATGTGGATGCTAACGCAACATCCACATCCAATGCTCAACTACAAATATACCAAAACGCCTTTCCTAATCATAACCAGGGTCCTAGTACATCCAACTCAAATCCTGGACCTAGCAATAATAACCAGTCGGGAAACAGTACTAATAACATCAGCTACAAAAATGTACCATACAATTATCAAGGTGTGGTATCATACATAGAACATGTGGAACCACGTGTATCCATGATACATGTCAAAGGAAAGGATTCACAATGTGTTGTTGCTACTCGATGGACTCGCATCACAGTCCCTGCCGCATCTCCATCCACCCAACGACCATCCACCAATTCCCAATATAACATCCTAGACCATCTAGGTAAAACTACAACCCAAATATCCATTTTGGATCTGCTTAAGTCGTCTCCCATACATCAAGATATCTTAACTAAGGCTTTGCAAAGCACACAAGTGCCTGATAATATTGACCCTACCCAATTTCAAGCATTGGTAGGCAATCTTTCATCGACCTATCAGCTAGCCTTTAGCCAAAAGGACATGCCACATCTTGATTCAAGCCACAACCGCCCCCTTCATCTTGAGGTCGGTGTCAATTGTCAAAAATTAAAAAGGGTACTGGTAGATAATGGTTCGGCCCTAAATCTTTGTACGTTAAAATTCATACAACAGGTTGGATACACCCAAGCTGATCTAAAAATTCAAATCATCACCATCAAGGCATATGATAATGCAAAGCGGGATTCTAAGAGTATCATTTACCTCCCTATTCAAGTGGGCCCCATTGTACAATACACTATGTGTCATGTTCTGGACGTTGAACTCCCCTACAACATCCTTCTTGGTCGTCCATGGATTCATTCTATGCAAGCCGTACCATCCACCTATCACTAATGCCTAAAGTTTCCATTTCAAGGAATGGAAGTCACCATACAAGCTGACCCCCAGCCTTTTGAGTATTGTCGTGCCTTGGAAACTTCTTTTCCGCATTTGCATTACTGTCCAGGAGTCAAAATGGGGGCAACCCCAACATCTGATCCTGACCCATCCACCAATACACTAAACACTTCATCCCCACCATCATCCACACCTACTTCCATTGTCACCAAGGTCCAGATCATAGACAAGGGATGTGGCACATACGAAATGCATACCACACTCAATGTGGCAACCATGCCACCTTCGCCTCACACATATGGACAACCAATCCTGCCAGTGCCAAAAGTGGAAAAGCCACTTACCCTCACTTCCAAGAATGTGGGGTCAACAACATTCAATGATTTGGGATCCCTCCAGGATCAAATGGATGAAGATATCAGTCAATGGGTTTATCGAGAAGAACCTGAACCACCATGTCCCCTTATGGAATACTTTCAAGAGGCTTATCCACGTGCATCCAAGTTGGTTGAAAAATGTCATTACCAAGGCGAAGGCCTTGGTACAGAAGAACAAGGAAAACAACTACCCATTGAAGCACTTACCATCCGACCAAGAAATTTGGGATTGGGTTATGATACTAAACAGAAGGGTCCTACAACATCCGCTAACACTTCTAACAATGTTAGTGTTGACAACGGTTCCCTCGAAGACATACCGGAGAAAGAGTCCATCATACATGTGTACGATGATCTGGATCACATTGACCTCCCTGCCATGTTCGAATGCTTATCTGTTTGTACCATAACTTTATCCCTTAAACATCCTGAGCTTATTGACTATGACCTACAAGGTAGTGCACCTATCAGTACATTGCCCTCAGAGGATACATATGTACATCTAATGGGATTGGGGGAAGATGAACGCCCTAATCGCAAAAATAAGAAGAAACAAAAGCAAAATAGGTCAACTAGTGAAAACCTCACCAAGGCACTTTTTGACTTGGAAAAAGTAAAAATAAAGGATGTATCTGACAGTGAAAACCTTAATACGGCACTGGAAGATGGGGACGTTCATCTTCCCCTTGTAGGAACACAACTATCTAAGCAATCTTCAATTCTCATTGAAGAAACGCAAGAGGTGAACTTGGGAACATAAGAAACTCCAAGAGTAACCTATGTGACCAAATCTTTATCTATAGCAGAATACAGCACCATTGTCCACATTCTTCAAGAAGGGGTCATCAACTTTGCATGGGCTTACTCTGATATGCCTGGCCTGGATCCAAATCTTGTTGTCCACCATTTGGATGTCCGTCCAGAGGCTAAACCTGTTAAACAGAAGCTCCGAAAGATGCACCCACAAGTGGCATTATTAGTTAAGAAAGAACTGGAAAAGTTACTAGATGTTGGTTTTATTAGACCCATTGATTACTCTGATTGGATCTCCAATATAGTACATGTTGCTAAACCCAATGGAGACATCAGAATCTGTACGGATTTCCAAGATCTTAACAAAGCCTGCCCAAAGGATGACTTTCCCTTGCCTAACATCGACATGTTAGTCGACATCACTGCGGGACATGAGATGCTATCCTTCATGGATGGCTTCTCTGGTTACAATCAGATCCAGATTGCCCCTGACGATCAACATAAAACCACTTTTACAACATGTTGGGGTACTTTCTGTTACAATGTCATGCCCTTTGGTCTCAAAAATGCAGGGGCAACATATCAACGGGCAATGACGATTATATTCCATGACCTTATCCATATCATCATGGAAGATTATGTTGATGACCTACTCGCAAAATCTGGAACCAGAGAAGAGCACCCTGCCATTCTAAAACGGATCTTTGAGCGCTTAGAACAGTATAAACTTTGACTGAATCCAAAAAAATGTGCGTTCGATGTCACATCAGGGAAACTCTTGGGCTTCATAGTATCCCGAAGAGGCATCGAGGTTGACCCGGCTAAGGTAAAAGCTATCATGGATATGCCTCCACCAAGAAACCTAAAACAATTAAGGAGCCTCCAAGGGAAACTATAATCCATCCGCCGGTTTATAGCCCAACTCGCAGATAAATGTCAGTCATTCACCTACCTTCTCAAGAAAGACACCAGCTTCAAGTGGAATCAACAGTGTCAGTTGGGTTTTGACATGATCAAAGGATACTTGGCCCACCCGCCGATTTTGATGCCACCTATCCCTGACAAACCACTCCTGTTGTACATATCTGCCACATCAGTTGCATTGGGGGCATTATTAGCACAACATGATGAGTCTTCAAAGGAACAGGTGATCTATTACATTAGTCGCACACTGGTCGGTTATGAGCTCAATTATTCACCGATGGAAAAGGCCTGTCGAGCTATGGTCTTCAGCACACAAAAGCTACGCCACTATATGCTTAGTCATCCTATAAAATTGATATCCAAAGTTGACCCCCTCAAGTACCCACTATTCAAGACAACCTTGACTGGTCGAATGGCTAAATGGATCATGCTCCTTAGCGAGTTTGATATAGAATATGTGGATAGAAAGGCCATTAAAGGACAAGTAATAGCGGATCAATTGGCAGAGGCCCCACTAGTGGACACTTATCCCATAAAAATTGAATTTCTAGATGAAGGAGTATTTGCTGTCTTAGAAGCCACCACCTAGACACTGTACTTTGATGGATCACACACTCATAATGGATCGGGGGTAGGAATCTTGCTTATCACCCCCCAAGGTGACTACATACTGAAATCATTTAGATTGGCTTTTCCTTGCACCAACAACATCTCTGAATATGAAGCCCTTCTCACAGGCCTCAGAATTATAGTCCAATGGCACATCACTCATCTACACGTTTTTGGTGACTCCCAGTTAGTCATAAAACAGGTCAGCGATGAGTTTCTAACAAAAGATGAAAATTTGGTGCCCTATAAATGAATGGTGGATGACTTCAAGAAATATTTCACTACCATCCAATTTGAGCAGATCCCGAGACTCCAGAATAAGGTGGAAGATGCTATGGCTACCATTGGTTCTCTCCTCGACATGCCAAAAGATTGCACAAATTGTCAGTTCCTGGTTGAGCAACTCCTAATCCCAGCATACGATATCCCTGAGGATGACATGGTGTGTGCTATTGTAGGTCCTGAATCCCCTTGGTATCATGATATTTACACCTACATTCATGACAACACCCTCCCGCCTGATCTCATGAGAAACCAACGTAAATCATTTATCCAACGCATAGCCCGCTACACCATTATCGGTGATACACTTTATTGACGTGGGTATGATGGAACTCTCCTCCATTGTTTAGATGAAACTGAAGCCCGCACGATGTTAATAGAGGTACATAGCGATATTTGTGGGGCCCATGCTAATGGTATGACCCTAGCCAAACAGATTCTCAGAGCAGGATATTATTGGCCCACAATGGAACAAGATGCTTGTGAGTATGTCAAAAAGTGTCTTTCGTGTCAACAACATGCAGATCTGATTCACGCTCCAGCATAAGAGCTCCAACCCATCACGACACCTTGGCCATTTTCACAATGGGGTTTTGACTTGATTGGCAAGATCTACCATCCATCCTCCGATGGACACACCTTTATCATCACAGCCACTGAATACTTCACCAAGTGGGTGGAAGCCATTCCACTCACTCAAATCACTGGTGTTCAGATCTCTAAGTTTATCCTCTACCATATCCTCTGCAGGTATGGTATCCCCTTCGCCATCATCACTGACAACGGAAAGCCATTCAAAAATAAGTGTATGAAATCCCTTTGTGACACATATCATATCCAACATCACTGGTCCACTCCCTATTACCCCCAAGGTAATGGGCAGGTAGAAGCAACAAATAAAACATTATCAAAATCATTAAGAAGATGGTCAATAGCACTGGCCGCGATTGGCACCTCCATATCCATCCTGCTCTTTGGGCCTACCGTACATCCATCCGCACCCCTACTAGAGCCACTCCATATTCTCTTGTCTATGGCACTGAAGCCATCTTGCCAATCGAAGTTGAAATCCCTTCGCTCCGCATCTCCCTCAAGAATCTCATCACCGATGAAGACACCCGAGTGACACGCTTGGCACAATTGGAATTGCTAGATGAAAAATGGGTCAAGGCTTATAACCACCTACAAGCCTATCAACACCGATTCAAAAGGAGCTACAATAAGAAAGTCCTCCCTCGCCAATTCAATGTTGGTGATTTAGTCCTAAAAGAGAATCAGCGGAATCAGCAAGATCGAGAGAAAAAGGGAAATTTTGAAGCAAACTGGTTAGGCCCTTATGTCATCACCATAAAGTATGGTTCTGGCGCCTATAGGCTCTCCACCCCTAAAGGTGAGCCCTTAGAGGAACCCATCAACATAATGCACTTGAAGAAGTTCTACACTTAGATCAACTGGGGTATCCTCCCTGGTAAAAGTCAAAAATACAAAAAAATTAAAAAATAAAAAAAATCCAAAAATAGTAAAGAGAAATAATTTGTCCTATGGTGAAAACCACCCCTGCGTGGCACCTTGGATACCCACGATTGGTGAAAACCTAATAACAGGCGCCTCTCATATAGGGCTTAATCATTATCTACCTCACGTCTTGGTTACTTTATGGCTTATTCGTTGATTCCTCAATCCCCATATCCTCCCATCCGCTTGCATCACCTCATCACTTGGTACATTCTGGTTGAGCATTGGACGACTGTCATCCGCTATCCAACACCTTGATCTTATTATCCTAATCTGAGCTTGTGTTATCTCTTCTTATCTGTCTCCATCTTGGTCTCATCATGTCTCCTTTTGAACTACGTTGCCCCTGCGCTTGCACGTAGGCAAGGCTGATCATTTGATTCACCCTCGGGGCTTCTCGTTGTCTTCTTTTGTGGTCAACTTGTTTGATCATTGTCCACCATCATCTGTCATCATCGCCCTCTTTCCACGTTTATCATCATCTCCTCTTGAACTATGACGCCTCTGCGCTTGCACGTAGGCAAGGCTAATCTTTGATCGGCCCCCGAGGCATTTTGTCCTTCATTATTTGTCCTCATGGTCCACTTTTCGATCTTGTCCATCCTCGGTCTTTTGTCGTGTCTGAACTACGTTGCCCCTACGCTTGCACATAGGCAAGGTTGGTCTTTTGATCTGCTCCTAGGGCTTGTGTCTATCTTTGTCCTCCATCGGTTTCCATTAGTCCACTTTTCGCTCTTTTATCATGGTCCTTTCCTGAACTACGAGGGCTCTACGCTTTCATGTAGGCAAGGTTGATCTTTGATCAACCCTTGAGCCCCTAGGTCTTTGGGTTGTGTCTCGTCCTCTCGTTGTCAGGTATGTCCCTATCGTCGTTGATTCTTCACAAACAAGGTCTTCTCGTATCAAGAAATTTGCTCAATGGCAATTATCCTGCGTCATCTAGGTCACTTTAGCTTAGTATCCATCATCGGTCTTAACAGGATGCATCCTTCCTAACAGACCACATCAACCCCATCCATCCTTGGGATCTTATGGCAAAGGACGCTTGTAAATTGATTACGATCTTTTGGTACTTTTAGATTTTGTTTATCATTTGAGCTCCCTATAATCACTAGTCAAGATCACCATGATCCTTCATATTATGGTGTGTTTTTCCTAGTTAACATAGGGACATCTCTTGACTGTTTTATTATTTCTGTTTGCTGGGATACTCCACATAGTACCCACCAGGATTCCTCTCGGATCCTGTGTTATGTGGGGGCATCCCTTTGTGCTTGTGGTTATTCCAATACCTGGCCTGACCAAAGTCATCGCAACTTTGGGGTATTGGGATAGCCTTCTTGTTTGTCATGTTTGTTTTATGCATTAGACATTAATCCGTCTTGGTCTACATACCCCGACGCCGGATGTCTTATGCTATAGCAAAAATTAGTGCTCCAAAGGATGGAAAATTGCATTCATGTTGCATTTCATCTCATGTTGCATATTCCCTCTTCATCCTATCTTGCCCCTACATCTATGACTCATGGTTTTGGTTGTGCAAACTCTCATTCACTCTTAATAACTTTTCTTCCCAAGATCCTTACGGTTTTTGATAGGTACTGCAACCCCCACATCCTACACATATCATCTACCCATTGATACTTTATCCATTAACATCCATTTACATTAAACATTCGTTCATTTATCCATTTGCAGTCACATCAATCCATTAGGTTCATTTATCCATTAAACATTCGTTCATTTATCCATTTGCATTCACATCAATCCATTAGGTTCATTTATCCATTAACATCCATTCATTTATCCATTTGCATTCACATCAATTCATTAAGTTCCTTTTTTCATTTGCATTCACATGAATCCATTAGGTTCATTTATCCATTAACATCCATTCATTTATCCATTTGTATTCACATCAATTCATTAAGTTCCTTTATCCATTAACATTCATTTATCCATTTGCATTCACATCAATTCATTAGGTTCATTTACATCCATTCATTTATCCATTTATATCCATTCATTTTGCATTACTCCATATAAGGCCCATATTACTCACACCATTAATACAATTGCATTACCATTCATAAATCATTAACATAATCACACATGCATAAGTAAAACACCCATAGCAACACAGAAAACATCATATACATATGCATAACATACATCCACTATCATAGAAACATCACATAAAACACCATATGCATACCATCCATCGCCAAAATGTGGCATAACATCTTTGGGGACCATCACATATCATCATCAAAATAATACAATGTCCATATCCAAAATATAGTCACCACATAATCACCTACATATCATGCTCAAAATAAAGTGCATCACCACCATTTGGTACCTGTCAAAAACACCTATATCATGTCACCTGTCATCTGCCTGTCCTGAGTTGCCCACATCTGACCTCTTAGGAGACTCAGGTACTGGTCCCCTGTATGTCGGAGTCCCCTGAGACTCGCGCCCTGGGGTCCCAAACCGAGAAGGAGTCGACTGAAAGTCACTGTATCCTCCGGTCCGTGTCCCTAAAGACTGAGACGGTGCTGGCATCTGGGGTGTCTACCTAACATACTGTGCTGTACGCTACGTCGGATCTAGCACTGCCTGCTCGTACGCACACCTCCAGTACGCTACCTCCTGCATGTAATCATCTCTCTTCCCATCCTGGTACTGAGCGACATTCCGCTCATGCCTATACCTATCCCTCTCTCTGCTCATGGCCCGTTGCTCCTGCTCCCATGCCTCCTGTGCCGCTGTCAATAAACGTATCTGCTCTGCGAATCTCTCCCACTCTGCCTGCATCGTCTCTAGCACAGTCCCATCACTCAGCCCTCGACGTGCCCGCATCTGTGCTATATCCCCCTCAACGTTCTTTGCCCGACCCACTGCTGCGTCTCTCTGGAACTGCAGAATCTGAACCTGTCTCCATAAACTGTCCCTATCTCCCTGGAGTGCCTGCATCTGTCCCTATACACGATCCCTCTCCTCCTGTAGAGCCTGCACCTATCCCTGTGCACTATCTCTCTCCCCCTGTAGAGCCTGCATCTGTCCCTGTGCACTTTCTCTCTCCCGCTGCACCGTCATCAGTCTAACCTTCACGGCCTCGGCCCTCGTCCTCATCTCCTCGGAAGATGCCTCTGTCATAGATGTCCTCTCCTGCAGTGTCGTCCTCTCCTCCTGAAATCCTACCACCTGAAGTCTCAATGCCTCCATTTCTCCCCCTCCTGCTGACTCCGGCTGCCCTCGCATCTGCGCAACTGTCATTGCTGCCTCTAGCCTGTCTCGGTCCCATGTCACCCGAGCCAGCTCCCCTTGTGCTCTCTCCCACTCTACTCGCATCTCATCTCTCTCTCTCTCCGCAGCCAATACGTCTGTCGTCAACTGGCTCACCACACGATCAAACACTATCTCCTCTCTCTCTCTCATCCTCCGTACCTCTGCCTCTGCCCTCCTCACCTCCTCCTCTAGCACCCATATCCTCATCTGGGCCCCTCTCAGTAAAACAACTGGATCGTCAACTGTGGCTACTGGTACTATGGCTAATGGCTCCATCACCAGTACATCCAGGTCCATCGCCTCTCCCTCTCTCTCCTCCTGCACCGGCTCTGTTTGGCGCGTCAACCGAATCCTCCGCGATTGCCCATTCCTCCCTATCCTCATCAGTCTCCTCCCCTCCTGCTCAACTAGCTGGATTCTCCTTTGTCGACTGCTCTTAGGCCTCTCCTTAGGCTGTCCTCTAACATCCATCACCCTCTCTACCTCCTCCTGCGGATTTTTGACTCGCACATCCACTTGCGACTCTGAGGCTCTCCCCTCCTCCTGCTCAACTCTCACCTGCACCCACCTCCACCGTACTCTAACACCAATCCCTGGCTGAGCAGCTCTCCCCTCCACCACCCGAAACATCTCCACCTCCGGCTCACTCTCCAATCTCACCACCTCTATCTCCTCCCCCCCATCAGCCCCTACCACCTCCATATCCTCCCCCCCATCAGCTCCTACCATCTCTATCTCCTCCCCTCATCAACTCCTCCTACCTCCATATCCTCCCCCCCATCAGCTCCTCCTACCTCCATCTCCTCTACCATAGCTCTCCTCGACCGACTCCTCCTCCGGGCTCTACCCCTCCTCGCTGGCTGATCTCCAGCAACAGCCTCCTCCGCACCACCACTCTCAAGTCCCTCATCCTCCTGTCCCTCATCCCTATGTCCATCCTCCTGTCCACCCTGCTCCGCCTCCTCCTGTCCCCCCTCCTGCTCATCCTCTAGCCCCCCCTCTAAGGCCCCCACAACAAGCATCTCCGGTGTAACCCTCTCCCATCAATGGTTGCGAAACCACTGATCATACCGATCTGTCACTCCAGCATCCTCTGGACCCTCCCACCTCCCTGGATAAGGCACCTCACCTGCCGTCACCCATGATGCCCTCACGTCTCTCGCTGCCAATGCCGTCCCCCAAAGTACCTCTTTGGTAAGCCGACGAAACATAACCGACGCTCTTGGAATATCCTGCACAAGTCCAAACTATCGCGTCACTCAGTCTAGACAATGCAGCTCCACTATGTACCCTGGGCTCCCAATCAGGAAACATCTACACATGAAGAACCCTCGTTGTCTCTCCTCCTCGGTCCTCCATCCTCTAAACCGTTGAAACATATATGGCCGCCATAGAATGTCCTCTCTCCATAAATCATCGAATGCTCTCCTCCACCGCTCCACCTCTCCCTATGTCTCATACCATAGGATGCAACCCCTGGCTACCCCAAATTGCCACGCCGCTGACTCTCTCTCATCCAAGTCTCCTCCTCTGATCACTATAGGCCTCATCACCGTGATATGCGTCCATCCCCATACCTGCAGTAGCATCTGGTGCGTCAAGCTCTGCACCCCCTGATAGCAGATCACGTACATGTCCCAATATAACTGGGCCAATGCACATGACCCCCAAGAAAACTGTCCATCCCTCCACTCGACAATATGTCGAATCACCCCCATATACCGTTGGCTACAGAAACGCCTACTTCGATCTGGCAACAAAATCTCGCTGATCAAGCAACATAGAAACAGCGGTAATGTCAGCACCCCTAGGGACAGACATCTATCTACATCCAACCCCCCCTTTGTATTGGCAAGTCATCTCGCCCAAATAACTCCAGCATAGTCTCATCCAACTGATCTCCTCTCAACTCCTCCTCGCACACTAACCATCCCATTATCGGTAGCCTCAGGATACGCCACACACCCTCAAGTGTAACAGTCATCTCTCCAGTCGGTAAATGGAACGTTGATGTGGCCGAGCTCCACCTCTCTATCAAGGCTGTCAACATCGCCCGATGAGCCCTCATCTCAAGAAACTGCACCAAGTGCAATAACCCTGCCCACTCCAAAACTGCATGATCTGCTCTGGTCATCGCCTCAATCGACAATGCCAATGCCTCCAGCCTCCCCTCATGAGTCCGCAATCTGGCAAAATCTTGCAAAAAATTCGTCATTTTATTTAAAAAAAAATCGTCTCACAAATTCTCTTCCTCCCACTTTTTTTCTCTCTCTCTCTCCCCTTGGAATTATATCTATGGAGAAATCAAAATCCCTATTAGGAGGTAATCCAGGAAGTTCAACTAGAAATACATCCTCAAAATCTTGTAGAAATGGTTAATCTCCATATCAAGTTTTTCTTTATCCATATGATCCCCATCTTCAATTCCTTGGAGTTTTTGAGACTCACGATATATTAAGTCATCTTGGAAGATAAACTCCTTGAAATATTCTATGTTATCCATTTTGACTGCAAAGAGTTGAAACCCTTTTTGCTTGGCCCTCTTTAATTTCATAAAAAATATTTTCCTTAACTTTACTTCTCTAGGAGTGAATTGAAGGAAAAAATAATTCCCTAGGTCATCCAAACATTCTACTATTTTTGCAAAATAGTCCAACTTAGCCCTTTGCCTCCAACACAAGTTTATTCCTAAGACAACATCGTAGGAACCTAAAGGTGTTACAAATAGGTTCACTTCGATTAAAAAACTCAAGAGATCAACCTTGGCTTCAAAGATGCATTGCTCTACTTGAGCTTTTGTCTGGTTAACATACTCTAATCACCAAAGTTTTATGATATATCCAACTCTTCTAGGAAATTTATCTAATAATATTGGTGCGATAAAAATTTTGGTTGCACCAATGTCCATTAAAATTTAAATAGGGACACCAAACAATGTAACTATTGTTTCAATTGGAGTAATATGATACTTCGCTTGCCAGTTATCTAATGTTGCATGGATCCTTTGTTGAAATGATTCTTGTTGAGTAGGTAAAGGATTGCCAAGTGGATGAGCTCCTTGAGACTCTTTCGGGCATTGATTCACATAGTGATCTCCTCTGCATGAGAAACATCCTCTAGGACCTGTCCTCACCTTTCAAAAGGCTTTCCCAAGTTGTTTCCATTATTTCTAGAGTTATTGTTGTGCTTCTTGAGAGACTAGGATGATTGCAACCAATTGAAATTTATACAATTCTTCTCTCGATAAGTAGATACATACTTCAAATTTTGTTCTTGCTTTATTACTTTCTTATAAACTTGGGGTGATCCCACAAAGCTGGTTTACAATTTCTGAGAGATTTTGATTTTTACTGAAATCACATATTTTTAGAAAATATAATGATTTGAGCCTTAAAAAGTTCCATTTAAGGATTTCAATTGAAGAGCGTTTGATCAAACCACCTTAGATCAAACCCCCTTGGATAGAACCCCACTAGTTTTAAACCATACCTACAACAGAGTCTCCTTTACACCTATCAAAATGCTAATAAAAAATCACTTTTGATTTACATTTTGGGGGATCAAATGAATTCATTTAAAATTTATTTCAAATGATCATGGTAGTCCTTAGAATGAGCTATCCAACGAATATAATTTTAATATGTTTTGGTTTTATTATATATGTGTTTTTTTAGTTTTATTAAACATAGGTTTTTCATCGAAAATCAAGCTCTTTGTTCTTCACATGTGAAAAATAAGCATATTATCCAAATAAAATTTTAAAAAATATGTTCAAGCTAGGTGTCCTTGATCCATTATTTTTTTTTTTGAATTTCGATACATACATAAAAAGTTATGTTCTATACAGTCTGCCTATGTTTCAATTGTAATTGGTTTGACTTCGAAACTTGATTAAGGAAAAAATATTTAATAAAACACTATGAAACCAAATGAAAGTGCTATATATCATAGTTACAAATCTATATTCGAAAAAATTATAATTTTATCCTTCATACAAAAATAGTTATGTTGTATACGGTGAGCGTCACTCCTTAAAAATGTTGTTTTTAAAAAAAACTAGTTTTTGAAGGAGTTAGAAAAAGAAGTGCAATCTGATTCCAAAAAAATTGAAAAAAATATATTTATAATCTATGGACAAAATGTAACAAATCACTAGTTTGCATCATCTTCAAATTTCTCATGGTTTAGCCACTATAGGAGCCTGAAAGTGAAGATTTAGTTGAAAAAATCAGTTCAGTGTCCAGTTTGCCCAAAAATTGTAAACCAGTATTGTGGGATCACCCCTTGGTCAATTATTGTAGGATGATTAACATATCTACTTCTCCTCCAATTTGGGCATTCAACCCCATGATGAATTTTCTTATCCCGAACCTTTCATATTTTTGGTATTGGGGTACATATTTCAAGAGACGTGTAAACCTTTCCCAATAATCCACTACTGACAAGTCTCCTTGTTGCAGATTTTGGAAATTAGTAAGCTTTTGATTGAAGAAAATTTATGATAACCATATTTTCCCAAAGATGATTATGAATTGATCCCATGTTAAGCTCAAAGAACTTAACCCCAACTCCATTTTCTTGTTCATCCATTGAGTGGATGCTTCTCCTGACAAACCAGTAAGCTCCCCAAACCACCTTAGTAACTTCAGAATAATTTCTTATTTCAAAGTACTCCATTCTCATGAGCCAAGCCTTTATTTTATCACCACTAACCGTTCCATCAAACCTTGGCGGGGTTACCTTTTTCATGTCCCTTGATAACTCAAGGACTAATTGATTTCTCTTCTCATTATTAGCTCTCGAATTTGAGTTGTTTTCACCACACCCACTTTGGGTGGTGTGCTCATGCCTGTTCCCATATTCTCCTTCATGAGATGCTTTCTTTTCAGGCTTACTTTGGCCCCTAACCTCTTGCTCCAAGGTGCCAATTCTATCCCTTTTTTTGTTTAACATTTCCAAAATTTGGTCTAGTTTTGCATTAAGATTATCAGAAGGATGGGATACCTCCTGACTTTCTCCAAGGTTAGTTCTAGTTTGTATCATGTTTTTTTCTACTTCACTTGAAGTTTCATTTTATGCATTTAATTAGATCCTTTAATTTAGCATTGCATTCAAAATAATAAATAATACTCATACATTATTTCTTAATCCAACCGAGAGAGAGATTTGATAAAATTTCAAAACTTTATTATATTATTCAGTGAATTTATATAACATCTTTATTTAGTACAATTTTTTTTACCATTTGTGACTATAGGTCACAATTGGATAATGGTATCTCCTCTGGTTCTTCCTTACCCTCAAAGACAACTAATACAAACTTGAAGGGTGGACGTACATGTAGGTACTCCTCCATAATCTCCTTACTTATCTTAGGTGCATTACGACCACAACTAAAAGGCATTTCCCTATGTGCAAATGGTTTAACCGGTTTGACAATAGAGATTGGTACAATGGCCTTCATTAGTGGATTCTCACGTTGTTTCTTTTCCAACTTAATACACTTAAGTGTCCCAAATAGGGTTTTGGAGTCAATAAGCCATGCATCCCCCATGTAGTTGATATTCTCAAGGAGTTTGACCTCTGCAAATGACTCCTTCTTAGCCATTAAACTAGGTAAGTTTTTGAGTACTGTCTTCCTTGTAGTTTTCCTAATTCTTCTTCTTCCTACCTTTCTGACACAAGAACATTTCAAACATTAGCTACTATTAATGTTTGAGGAAAATTTTCACAATGAGCTCATAGGTCCATGTGTTGAACCTAGTAGCTCTGATACCATATGTAACATACTCACTCATACTACAAAGTAAATACTTAGATTTTTACCATAAAAGTAAATACAAGCAATTGCATAAAAATAGGAATGCAATTTTTTTTCTTTTTTTATACAATATTTATTACACATGATCCAATATGAATGTATAAAAAAAGTTTTGAAATTGAACTATATAAATTTCCAACTTAAAAATTAAGATATAACTTTCCAATTACAATTCATATATGATATACTTTCAAGTATTCACGTTTACAAAATATAATAATGTTACAAGGTCAAGTTTTTCATATCTAGATAATGCTCTTGTTTCACAAGTCTCAATTTTGTCATCTACAAGTGGGATGGCATCACCCGAGTGCTTTACCTCAAACCATAGACTGATAGTCCCCCGCACACCTTCCAACTAGAAGTGGCCTTACCTGTCCATGAAGAGTATAGACTAAGGAACTCGCAAGTATGTCATCTGAGTTTTTAGTGTTGAGTCCTACATAACCAATTGACCATACAACTTTGGACTTGTCTAACTAAGTATGACCAATTCTAACTGGATATGCAATCTAGATCATACTGAACTGACTAATGCAAGCAGATACTTTTGCATTACTGGGCAAAGTTTTAAAATATTTTAAACACTTCCTTAAGAACTGAAGTCATATGTCCATGTACACCTCTAACTCGACTTGGAAACCACCTTGACCTAAGGTTTTACACACAACCGACTGTTTTCTTTACTTAAATAAACTTCCTTGAAGATATTTAATCTTAAAATAATAAATCATTAAGTCAATAAATGAATAGGATGGAAATGCTTTCCTGACTTTGAATACCAGTGTTACATTTTCGTAACCACTTGGGACTTAACAATTGGCACTTGTTGAAGTACTTGCATTCAAACCTTGAGAGTAAACTACTCTCCTATTTTCATGCGCAAATGGTTTATACTGATAACACATCATCATCAACTCGAGACACTTGGTCTCACATTTAAGGTATTGACTACTTGTTAAAATAAGTAAAATATTCTAATGTTGAACAATAATAAAAGATCAATTATTTTTTAAAACAATTCAGACTTTTTAGTGTTTTTCCCTATGGTTCTATACTTGAGAACACATAGCTATTCTGGTAGAAATATAATATAAAATACTATTTAAATTTTGTTCGAAGAAAAACTACAATCAAGTGTTTGAATTTTTTTCAGCAAATCAGTTTATAAAGCTAGTTTTATTTAGTTAATTTAGTTGAGAAAACATCAAGCTTACTTTTAATTTCATAATCACATAACATAATATCCTTTACATAAAATTATATATATATATATATATATATATATATATTCTCCTATATATTTCATTATAAACAAATATATGTTTATATATAAAAATATAATTATTTATAAATAAAATTGAAGTTATTTTCTATCTGAGAAAATGAAATAAATCTTTCCACTTAACATAATAGAGAAAAATATCTTTCAACTTTGTCATCCAACTCAAAATGAAAGAAAATTAACTAAATCTTAGTTACGAACTAGAAAAATCAAAATAATCTTTCACTAGTTTATATTGTATTATTCTTTGAAACGAATAACTAATCTTTCTTTTTTAAAAACTATAAATCACAAAATGAAAACTGTGAGTTTATACAAAAATAATAAATATTAAAACATGCTTGAGTTATTTGCTTTGCTTTGCACTTGAGCACCAAAAATCACAGTAACAGTGATTTCACAGTATTTCCCAAGAACTTGGCTTGAAATGTTGAAGAAAACACAGACCTTTGTTGCTGCCTTCTTCAATAGACCAAAAATAAATGACAATCAATTAGAGAATGTTGAAAAATGCAAATCACTCTATCTATTGCTACCCTCCAAACTCAAAATGATAATTGAAAAATAATACAAAAGAGAGAATGACAATATATAACTCTCTCTTCTCATTGATGTGTGCTCCTCTTTGTAAAATACAAACAACCTATGAAAAGAATAAAGACAATTCTTTATCTATCGTTGCCTCTCCAAACTCACAATGGAAAATGGAAACCAAAAGCATAATACTTAGTCACTCCTTTCCAAGTAGAACTATGTCATAAAAATGCATAAAATCTCAATTAAAAACCTCTTCTCTTACTCCCATCTCCTCTCTCCAACTACTCAGCAATACATAAGAGCCAACATCAAATGAAAACTCAAACCACATAAGACATCCATTCCACCTTCTATTCCATAATGGTGCGGGCTTTTTCTCTTAATTGTTGTTATTATAAACTAAACTTTAATGAAGTCTTATTTCTTAGCATATGCCATGGCTTCCTTTACACTATGTCGTTAGTTTTAATTAACAACAACTCCATTTATGTTTGGCGCCAATGCTAAATATATAACATGTTAAATAATAGAAACTTCTACGCAACATAAGGGGCTCGACCAATAGTTTAATTACTCTCCATGCCATGGCTTGAAGTGGCTATTAAAGGCATTAAAATGACAGTTAATTAGTAATGCATTTTAAATGGTAGTTTATATCCCGACTTAGTGGCTACCAAGGTACTAAAGGATGATGTGCCACTATGTGACCATAACTATGGCTTAAATGCCAAATAAACTTCCTTAAAAAGAGCCTTTGATGGAGGCTAATATGTCTCTCGATGAGTTAGTTAAAAATAGAAATATACTTTTTTAAAAAAAAATTAAAGAGGGGTAAACGCTTTTGACCCAGAGCTATGAATCGGTGAGGTCACAAATGAGGGACCTTATCCCCAATAAAAATTCACAACAATTACACCCCAATGGGGTTTGAACCTTGATGGAAAGAATAACAACACAACAACTTAACCATTGTAGCATGCCATTATTGACATGATAAATATACTTTTAATATAGCTATTATATTATATAATTTATATATATATTTCACCAATTATATAACTCTCTCTCTGTATGTATGTATATATAGTCGATTATAAATCAAACATATTGTATATATACCTATACACACATATATATATTTATATATATTATATATACATAATTATTTAATATATTTATTTAATAATAGTCGATTTGACTTGATATATATACCAAATTGACAAATCGAAGAAGCAATATGATTCATATCATATAAATCACTTTATTTTTCCTTATCAAAAATGAATAAATCAAGACTTGACTAGGTTAGACCTAACCTTTCAACTTGACACAACTTTAGAGACAAAACACACAAATTAACTCAACAAAAGGATTAGGGTAGACCTACATGAGCGTATACAAAAACTCAATTGGCATAACTTGTTATTTTTGAAGTCTATATTCCTCTCTCTAGTGATACTCTCTCTCTCCCTCTCCCTATGGAGGGTAAGAAATTATTCTCGCATTTCACTTATAATCTAAATCAATTAGTTAGCCATTATTAATCATGACATCATCATAATCTTGATTCAATAACATTAATAATCATCAAAATTAAAATACATTGCATTGCATTTGATCTCGTCATAATGTTAAATAACAGATAATCATCATCGGATATCAAAATACATTTTATTGTAAACATTAAAAGTAATTGGTAAAACAAAATCAGGGTGTAACATAAATCAACAAAGAAACCAAGTTAGCAGGTTAGACCAAATCAAAAGATGACCAAATTGACAAAATTTTTAGCATAAAATAAATGTTGAAATACAAAATACATACACCATTTTGAAAACACATGCATTGAATTATAAAAATGTATAGATATATTATACTTGAGATGAAACCACCAAAAAGGGTGATAAATACATTGATAAGAGACATTAGATTTCGACAATCCATGTTCAATGAGAATGCTTTTTTTTTTGGATTTACTGTGTATAGTTTATTTCCACAGTCCATATTTTCTCTTACAACTCTCTTCATCTTGATAATGGATCACAAAGTGTGATCCGAAATGTTGATGCAAATAAACTATACACAATAAATCCAGAAAAAAAGCATTCTCAAATGCATTGAATTGAGAATAAATACACCAAAACTTGAATCTTGCACAAAAATGATTTTAATTAGTCAAAAAACATTTTTTGATTGATCTTTCTATAATGACATAGAGGGTGAATGATGATTTTGGTTGTAACATGCCGATTGTTCATGCAAGTAAATTTCCTAGATTTTAACCTCAAGTAAATAAACTATGTTCATTTCTCAATGCAATAAAAAATTTCTTTTTTGAAAGAGAACATTTGAGAAAATATGACATAACAAAATTCCAAAGTATTGATTTCATTTCCAATACAATATTTCACAATTTATAATTTTCCAAAGATTGTATACAATACACATGCATGGCTCAGCTAAGCTTCATAAGCAATAGATATCATTGGTCCAAGAAAAACTCCTTTTCAAATTTTGGTCACCATCTATTGAGGGGAAGCATCACTCAAGTGCTTTTCTTCCAACCATGGACTATCTACGGTCCCCCGCACATCTATCAAATTGACAGATAACCCTCCCTTTGATGAAGGAATTGGTAAGGTAACCTCATAATTATAACCTTTCTGAGCTTAGTTTTGTGCCCCACATAACTAGAACTCGCATACTCACTACAATCCTTAACTAGCATGCATAAAGAAACACAGTGAATTGACAATGCAGCCAAAGGAAAATTACACTACTTTGGCCAAAGTATTCTTCACTCAGTACTTTGAGTGAAAGCCATCCTATCCACATACACTATCCTAGTTCGATTTGACTTAAGACCATTTAAATACTATGCATAGGTATTTTCCTTCCTTATGTAATCTTTAACCTCAAAAATAACCTATTCCCTTTTCTAAATCACAATGGTATTTCTCCTAAGTAATCACATGCATATAAACTAGCCCCTTCTTTGGACAATCTAATCCCAAAAATAATTTATGAACTTTCTAAGATTAAACAACAACAGGTTATATCAAATGACTTCGTAAGCTATTTAAGCCTTATCAATCCTAGTATATAATACTATTGATAATTATCCACTCCTTATTATGGACTATGTACAAACACTCATAAGGAATCCATAACAACAAGATTCTTTTCCTTTCAATAAGAAAATATAATCTTTTCTCTAAACTAGCAAATTAATGCATTTCTCCAAACAATATAAACAAACACTCAATCTTTCCAAAAGAAGATTAAACATAAAGAGAGTAGAATCTCATGCCTATTATACGCTATAATCCAACTTACCAACTGATTTCTTAGCTAAATCCTTCCTAGAATCAGCTTGTAACTCTTTCCTCTTCTCAATACCTCTTCACAAAATTTCCTTTGAATAAGTCTCTCACTATATGGCTCTCACTCTCCTCATAGTAAACTCTTAGCTTCAAGAAAGAATAACATAGATAAAATGTAGCAAATTGCAAAAGAATGCATAAGAATGCATATCCAAATTAGGTAAAGAATGCCTCTATTTATACACAAAAATCAACATCTACAAGCTAGAAACAAGACAAGTGAATCGACACTTCTCAACTCATCTCAATTGACTCAGCATGGTAATTAAAATGTGGCAGGATCCTAACTTAATACTCAACAAATTATCACAATAGATTGACTCTCTTTATGCCAGTAGCTTGTTTGACCATTTCATATTTGCACATGTTTTCTAATTGGAAATCGTCTTACAGGATAAAGACTTCTATTTGAGTTTCTCAGTTCATATCTTGGTGCCAACAATTCACCATGTTCCCTATTTTTTGGCTTGTTGTTTTCTTAGAAGAAATAGTCAGTATTTCTAACCTGCATTTTCACAGTGTTGACTTGGTCTTTCTAATGCATTTGACACACATATCAAATGGATCGACTTCACATAAAGCGCTGGTTTATTCTTATATACAACATGTAACTTACCACCTTCACAATAATGCACATCACTTTAATTTACTATGCTTTATTCATTTAGTTATAAGCTATGCATACTCAACGCATTATATCAAAGATAATATAGATGCAGGCTTTATGCATTAAGTTGTATTCACTAAACATTACATAGTACGTATTTTAACATTAGAAATGTTTCCAAAGCTTTCATGCACGGGTAGATATTAACATTGCGCTATGATATAAAGCACTATATATTCTTTAGATCAACCACTATATATATATACATAGCATTAAACACTCATGTATATATATATGAATATATATATTCTTTGATAAATAAATTCATTTGAATAATTCATTCGATATTCATATGAATATGATCATGTTATCATTTTCACAAACAATATCATATGTATATATATCTATATACATATATACATACTTATACATATATCAACATACTCATATGGACATTCCTTCACGTCAACACATACGTGTGTATTGACATGTGTTTATATATGTATATTTGCATATATCTCATATATATACATTCACTTATACAAACAATCACATATAATTGCTATCCTACCGATAAACATATATGCATGCACAGTGTATATATACATACATATATATATATATATACATATATATATATATATATATATATATATATACATGTCTTATTGTCCATGAGCATGCATAGGTACGTGTACCTACGTATACTCATGTATGTATTAGCTCATGTGTATGGGTTATCACTGACATGTACATGTACACATATATATACATTTCATGTATATGTCTCATCGATTGAATACAAACATACAAGCGATAACTCACATGCACTAAGCACTTATCATAAACCAAGAATGCTCTCAATAGAAATCATGATTCTTCCTAATACAAACACAACATGACTAAAGGATGACTTACCAATTTCCCCAAAACTATGACTTGACTCAACCATTTCTATAAGTGAGTGTGTGTGAAAGCTCAGATAGGTTTTATTACAAGTTACCTGACAAAGTCCTCTTGAGTGATACTCCCCCTCTCTTCTAGAGGATTGATCCTGTATCTGCATTCAACTTAACACATTTTTAATAGTAGTAAGCCATTCATCGAGACAATCATTTGTATTATATGTTTCATAGTCAAAATATCAAATTCAAACAATATTCATTCTTCATATTCATTTCATTATAACATCAAATGAAATTATCATTCATTCATCATTTTCCCAAGGATTCAGATAAATAAAGTGCAAACACATGTATTTAAATTAGAGTTACAAATACATTCACTTATTCAATATTTTAACCTATCATAGTAATAGTAAATAGATAAACACACAACGAGATGTAACATTGGTAGCATATCCCCTTGCAAAAACAATTAATGACAAAAACTAAGAGCAATAGTAATTAAATTACACAAAAAACTCCTTTTTAAACCTAAAAAAATACAATAATTTGTAGAACACATACACCATTTTACGAATGTATCTGTTAAAATGTAAGGAAGCATTACAAATGATAAAATTGCAAATAAATACGTGAGAATCTACATAATCAAAGGCTATGAGTGGAATTAGGCATTGTAATGTTTTATAAAAATGTATCCTCATAAAAAAAAGTAAAATGACAAAAGAAATGATAAAACATGTTAAAAATGCATTAAGACAAAATTTTCATGGGATGTGACACATACATAAAAATATAGAACATAATCACCAAATTATAATGTGTGAATGCAAAATAGCTAGAAGTTGCAAAAATAAGTTAGTGAAAGGGATGGTCCCATCAAGCATGCCAAAAATAAGTGAAAGTGAACATACAAGATTAACCTAAACTAAACTAAACTACTCAATTTAGAATCAAAGGAAACACTTAAGTTAAGGCACAAAGGAATTCAAATAGAAAAGATAATCATATGATTATACCAATGTAGAACTCCCTTGTTACACTAGTAATAGTGGATTTGCCCAAGTGCTTGAACTAATTATGACTATTGTGGTATATAAAGTCCTCAAAGAGATAGCATAACATTTCATTCAAATTTCTTAAATGACTAAGGAGAGTCTCTAGTTTATAAATTTTTGGAGAGACTAATGGAGTGCTAGGATTGGAAAGGGGAATTAAGGGCCCAAGATGTTTGATACCTCTCAAGGAAGGAGAGTTTGGACAAGTAGACAAAGTGTATTGGTTGAGATGGGAGGCTCCAAGAATGTAAGAGAATAGAGGGTGGCAATCAAGCTTGGGCAAGAGTGGATGATGAGGATGAGATGGAGTACCTCAAAGTACTTCAAATACTTTGGAAGTATCTCAAAAAGGGGAGATTTGGAGTGTTCCCATACTCCAGGTATATGGGGTGAATTTAAAAATTAGATTTATGAGGATTAGAAGATTTGCCTCACACCCCAAGTACCTCATGCCATGTCATGCATGTACAAGCTATGACATGTGGATCCACATGGGGACTTGGGTGGGTCAAAATTTGATTATATTATTTAGATCTATGTGCAAATGATTAGAAGAAGATTAGGTGGTAGAGGGTGATAGGGGGAATAATAAACAATGAATACAAAGGTAAATTAAATAAATAAAATATTTATTTAAATTGGGAGGGAAGAGGATAAAGGTCAAGGTAAATAAATTATTGGATAATTATTTACTATGAATTATACCTCTGAAAAGATAGGAATTAATGATTTTAGGAGAAGGGAATGAATAGAAGAAATATAAGAAAATGTTAACTAAATTTATATAACGATATTATTTGTTTAATATTGTGAGTGAAATATGATTAACGATCAATTATGGAAGACATGTTCGAGATTGACGTGATGTCAATTTTAGGTGTCTATAACAATATCTTATCCTTAAAATTATATTGATATGATCCTTTGAGGTTAGTCCCCACTTAGACAAAATTATAGGTGCAATTATGACCCTTGGATATAATCATCCATGTGATTGCATTCTTTTCTCTAAAAGTTAAATTTTATAGTTTATAGAGTTTGATAATTCCAAACTTCGACCATTCTAGTTGACTTGTACACAAAAACTTTCAAATTGAGCATAGATAGGGTTGTGTATTTAAAGACAAGTCCTATGTTACAAGAGAATATCTTGAGAGAATAACATATCTAGAGAAAGGAATTATAGATCATAGACTTGCATCAACATCTATGTAAACACATATTTGATCAATATTTGGTCCTAGGTGTCTTACATCACTGTCTTATGCACCTTTGATCATGTGCACAATAATAACATGAATCTAGCCAAGGCATAAAAAACTATCAAACTTCAATGCTTGCATGGTTCTTCAACACCACACTATGTACAATTAGACATTAGGTGAAGGCATACAAATTCTTAAGATTTGCAAGTGTGTAGATCATGATTGCAACATAAAGACATAATTATAATGGACTATTGAAATTATAAATTTAATTCAATCCAAAATCCAAAACAATATAATTTTATTTTATCACAATATTTCATTCATCTTCAAAATAATTTAATCCAATACATTAAATTACATCAATCACAATTCATACTTTTTATTTTTAATTTACACATTACACATATGCTTGAGATCTCATTTGTAAAACCCTAAATTTATGATATTACAAACAATTAAGCTTTTTACTTTATTTCCCTAAAATTATACACCCATGTGGGAAACTTGAATTTAGGGTTTGGTGGGGTAAAGGAGCACTTCAGCAAAAGCTAGTCTGGCACAAGCTCTATGGGAAGATCTAAATTGACGTAGATTGTCGGAAAAATGTAACGACCTTTTGAGGAATACAATCAATTTTGAACACACGGGATTCATGTCTCTTGTGTGGCCGCCAAGTCTGACACAGATTCTAAATTCCAAATTGAAAAGAGATCCCATGAGCGCATTCCAACGGTAATCTTTGTATTTCACTTCTTTGACTTGACTTAGAAAATGAAGCAAGCAAATTGGAATTCTATTTAATACTTACTTTCGTCCACAGATTACGAAACCAGCCCAGATTTATGTAAGCAACATGATAACTATTTAATAGGTGTAGGATATACTTTCACCTGCTCTTCTGTGGACGCCGCCTTTCTAAAGTCGAATATACAGAAGGCTTCGAATCCAAGAGCACAAGAAGAAAGAAGAGGATCGGCTTGACTGTACGGGTAAGGTTTTACAGGCAGGGTGAAACAGAGTATTTCCAAATGCACGTTGTTTTTCCTTACAATTTGATCAAGCCTTGCGTCTTTAATAGTCTTGAGAATCTTGGTTTCTCATATTTTATCATTTTTTTCTTCGATCTGATTATTATTTTATTTTTTTTGCCACTTTTGAGTGTTTTTCAGGTGCCTAGGGTTTTGGGGTTTAAGAGTGAAGAGGAAAAATGTGTGGAATACTCGCAGTGCTGGGTTGCATTGACACGTCACAAGCCAAACGAGCTCGCATACTCGAACTTTCCCGAAGGTAAGTTTTTATTTCAATGGCTTGAATTTCAACATTTGGCGAACCATTTATTTATTTTTATTTGAGTTTCTTTTACTCCGCTTTTCTTGTTCTGATGTTTTCTGTTCGTTCAATGTTAGAAACCCTGCTAATACTTTTTGTTTTTGGTAAATCCCTTTTAATTTCTGTGGAGGGTATGTAACTGGTTACATTCTATATTATTAATAGCATTCCATTGACACGGAAGGGCAATGGAAGCGACAAACTCGGCAAACTTAAAAAAGATGAAATAGTCTTCAAAATAGAAAAATAATTAAATCCCAATTATTGAATAAATCCATTTTATTCCATTTTTGCAAAATATTGCCCCTTTTTTGTGGGTTTTTGGCTCAAATCAGCACAGTACAACTAGTAAGCCACAGTTAGTAGCGAGTATTCCACAATTTTTGTTATTATGCATTAAATTACCTGTCCATATGATATACAATCTGATCCTAGTCAAGACTAGGTCATGACTAAGCAGTGTAACTCGTAGTTCATCTGATGAGGCTACAAGGGAACCAGCCATAAGAGGACCTTGAAAAAGCTCTTCTTGATCTTCCTGCTTAATATTTAAATCTGCAACCAGAGAAGCACTAATAAGTTGCGATCCCAACCAAATACAGTTTGGATAAAATAGCCTGAACATACATAACATGAACAGTAAACATGGTGCAATTACCTGAGGATCTTGAGCAGCATAACAATGGTAAGAGTCAACTGAGGATCTTGAACTTATGATAACATTATCTTGCTCAACTGTCACAACTGTTTGCATCAAAACCGGAAGAATTGCCAATAACTGCCTTACTGCCAAAATATCATCCAGACCAAGTTCTTTTAGCAACTTTGACACTCCATAACTACATCTGTCAGGAATACAATGAACCGATTTTCCCTGAGCTAGGTACTCCAAAATTGTGCTTCTACTGGTTTTTTAAATCTTTCTAAAAGATTCTTGGACACAAAAATGTGTTTACCACATATCAAAATCAGGGCTGTTCCTAGCTTTTGACTACATATAATGTTCTTACCCAAATTCATCTAATGTTATAACTTTAAAGACTGATCATGATTTTATGACTGTCAAGAATATGATGTTGATCAATTTAATTAGGAGGTGAAACACTAACTACTTCATTATCAACAACTAAGTTATGAACAGGATCACCACTTACTTCCCAGCCATTGAACTGCCTAGGATACTGCTAAGGAGGATCCTGGCTGCTACTGCTACAATAATTGCCAATACCTCAAGAAGCAACAGAATCATTATGAATTGAAGGACTAAGTCCATGCTAAAAACATTGTCCATAGGAATATGCTGTCCCCATAAGATTGGATGGAGCATTGTTGATTGAACTTGATTCTGCTTCTGCTTATATATTACATCACCACCTCTCCACCAATTGTATTTATCTTTATATACAAAGTTAATAAAGCCACCTTGATTGACAAGAATAGATGTGAAGAAAGGGTTTCTAAATGGATTATACCATTTGATTCTTATTTGTTGGCTGAATTGAATGGATACTAAAGGGAGCTAACCATTCACCCTAGGTTTTTGTTACCCATTACATTTATTGTTATGTGATATGCTTCACTGCAATGTTCTATCTGTTGAGAGCATTGTCTATAATCTCTAGATGAATGACAAAGACAAATTCATTTTGTGTTATCACCACTAAGAAATTCGACAGTCAATCCTTTTCCAAAATTCCCTTTAACAAAAAAATGGGAATGCATAGATAGTTTAGTTGATGCTGTTAGTTCCACTGGTATGAATTGCACAAAGCCGTAGATAATCTGCCAGTAAAGAAGAGCTGTTTATAGCCTAAAGTCACATTAAATATGTCTTAAGTCTGAAGCATGGTAACAGATATAGAAAGAGAAGGCTGCTGAGATTGCTATTTCAAAATTAGATACTAAAATTTGGTTGATTTACTGTTATCATGAATTATGTTTCCATTGACACTACTCTCAAGAATTGTTGACCTAATGCACTTTAGACAGTCAAAAAATTTAAAATAATTATTTAAAATGAAAATTTTAACACAACTGGCTTCTCTTCTCTTTGTATGTTGAAAATGAAGGCCTTCCGTGTTTTCTTCTATTTATTGAACACAAATTTGTTACTGTATTGTTGTCTTGTAGAACCTACATAATATTTCTTTTTTCTTTTATTTGTTGACAGGCTAAAGCACAGAGGTCCAGACTGGAGTGGAATCTCTCAACATGGCAATTTTTTTCTTGCGCACCAGAGACTGGCCATAGTGGATCCAGCATCTGGGGATCAACCATTATATAATGAGGACAAAACAATAGTTGTTACTGTAAGTTTCTATCCGTGCTCAAATGAAGTGAACTGTCAATTTTGGTGTAATTCTAGTGAAATGAGTTTTAATTGGATATCTTGTAAGTTAGTAGTAAGTTAGTTACTACTACCAGCTCTTTCAATACACAAAAGTGGATATTGATGATTGCATGTGAATTGAAGTTGGCTTTCTGATTCTGCTATTCAAAAGAAATTATACACACACAAACATAGTCTCTTGGGTGCATAAGTCATGGTTACAAGTTTCCAATGGGAGCTGAGTTAACTGCAATTAGAGAGGTGTGAAGTCAACTTAGGAGAGGTGCTAACTTAACAACTAGAGGCAGTCAAGCAAGACATTATACATGTGTTTATTACCTACCTAGGATAAAACTTATTTGCCTAACTAACTTAAATAAAAGAGGTGCAATATAAAATACTACACCAATATTGGATATTTGAAAATTGTGGGTAAATTCTTTTGTCTCTTTTTATTCCCTCCAGTTGCATAGTATATTATTATATGCTCAATGTTTTGTTTACAATTTGTGTTTCGGTTACTTCATATGATAGTGGCTGTTTTGCCGTTTGATTCAAAATAGTTCAGTGTATTACGCAAGTAATTGGTAAATTATTTTATGTATTAACAATGAGCAAAACGCTCAATAAATAAGTTACAAATAAATAATATTTTAATACCCTACCTTAATGCTCAATCTGTCAACTACACCAAGATGCCTTTGGAATTTTACAAACTTATATGGATTGAGCGACTTGGTGAGAATATCTGCTGTCTGTTCCTCTGTTGGAACATACAGTAACTGAACTGATCCTTCTTCAACAAGTTGTCAGATGAAATGACAATGAGTTTCCACATGCTTGGTTCGTTCATGGAAGACCGAATTCTTGGCAAGTTTGAGAACTCCCTGATTATCACAGTACAAGGGAGTCAGAGTTGCATGAGATATTTGCATATCCGCAAGCATCCGGCGGAGCCAAACTACCTCACAAGCTGCCTTAACTGCTCTGTTATACTCTGCTTCTGTCGAGGAGAGAGCCCAAACTGAACAAATACCTAGAGGTTGATTTCCTGTCATCAACTGAACTTGCCCAATCTGAGTCTATGAAACCACTGAATCTAGGATCATGACTTTGAGAGTATAAGAGTCCATAATCAAAAGTGCCTTTCACATAACGTAGCACACACTTCGTTGCTACCCAATGATCAACCTTGGGGGCTGTCATGAAGTGTGAAATGTAGCTCACTGCAAAACTGAGGTTAGGTCTAGTGGCAGTGAGATAGATGAGGCTGCCCACTAGTTGCCTGAACAAGGATTCATCTACTACAGGTGAGTCTGACTTAGATGACATCTTGAGCCCTTTTTCCATGGGTGTGGAGGTAGGTTTGCAATCCTGCATTCGAAACTTATCCAGTAGACTTCGAGCATATTTGGACTAGGAGATGAAGATACTGCTCTCAGTTTGCCAAACCTCAACACCTAAACAGTAATGCAAAAGTCCCAGATTTGTCATGTCAAATGTGCTACACAAATCTTGTTTGATCTCAGTGATCAAATGTGTCGAGCTGCCAGTAATGATCAGGTCATCCACATAGACAACAAGAATAAGAATATCACTACCAGTATGTTTGACATACAGATTAGAGTTTTAGATGGACTCCTTTGAAAGCCATGATCTGTGAGGTACTTGTCAATCTTGATGTACCAAGCCCGAGGAGCTTGTTTCAGGCCATAGAGTGCTTTTACCAATCTGCACACCTTGTGTTCTTGACCGGCAACCTTGAACCCTGGAGGCTGCGTCATGTAGACTTCTTCCTTCAACTCACCGTTGAGGAAAGCACTCTTAACGTCCATCTGATGGACTTTCCAACCAAACTGGGCTGCTAAGGCAAGGACGAGCCAAATGGTACTCATCTTGGCTGTAGGAGCAAAGGTCTCCTCATAGTCAATGCCTTCCTTTTGTGAGAACCCCCTAGCAACTAGACGAGCTTTGTACTTGTCAAGGGTTCAGTCAGCTTTATAATTCCACTTTATACACCCATTTGCAGCTAATGGGCTTCTTCCCTGGAGGAAGATCAGAAAGGACCCAAGTGTGATTCTTCTGAAGACTCTGGTATTTAGCCTCCATCTTTTCCCACTCGGGAATTCCTTTAGCCTTTGAATATGTCTGAGGCTCATAAACATTGTGAATGTTGGCCATGAGAGCAAAATTAACTGTATGCTGCTGTTTGCTCTTGTTTCTGGATGATCTACCCTCAATGAGCTCATCATCATGAAGATCACCAATAGTCTTAGCCCACCATTTAGGTCGGTAAGGAGAAGTGCTAGAATTGGTTGTGGATTTGGAACAGGTTCATCAGGTGGAAGATCAATATCATCCGAAGGAAAATCAGGTTGAGCATCATCAAAGATAGAATCTTCATCATCCCTCCCATCAAGTAGACCTAATGGAAGACGAACACCCAAATCAAAAGCCTTCAAAGGTTGATCCTTAGAATGTTGCACAGACGAGGAAATGTGAAAGAGTCCTCGTTCTTCATCAAAGACAACATCTTGACTGAAGACAAGACGATCAGTGTCTACGACAATCAACCGGTAAGCCTTATGGTTGTCATTGTACCCTGTGAACCTAAGCTTTTGACTCTTGGAATCCAACTTTGAGCGCTTGGCATCTGGAATCAATACATATGCTAAAGAGCCAAAGATTTTCAAATGACCGATCCTAGGTATTCTACCAGTCCAAGCTTCCTCAGGAGTCTTCCCCTTAACAACGTGTGTAGGAGATCGATTAAGGAGATAGATTGCAGTGAAGACTGCTTCTGCCCAAAATTTATTAGGAACACTCCTGTGTTGTAACATAAAGCGGGCCATCTCAACATTTGTACAATTGCGCTGCTCTACAACACCGTTTTGCCAAGGAATGTAGGGTGTGGTTAACTAGCGTTTGATTCCATGTGTATCACAAAAGTTGGAAAAAGGAGTAGAACAAAATTCCCCCTCATTATTTGACCTAAGAGTGATTATGCAACAACCAAACTCTTTTTCTACTAAGGCCTTAAACTTTTGAAATACAGTAAACGCATCTGATTTTTGTCTAAGAAAGTACACCCACATTTTACAACTGAAATCATCCACAAAAAGCAAGAAATACCTGCAACCAGTAACATAAGGTGTATTCATTGGCCCACATATATCGGCGTGAACCAATTGCAATACCTTAGAGGCTCGCCATGAGTCACCATCCGTGAACGGTGTCCTGTGCTGCTTCCCAGCCTGACAAGCTCCACAAACGCCATGATGTTGAGTTTGAATGTCAAGGAAACCAGCTACAAGTTCCTCCCAAGCTAACTGAGAGAGATAGTGCACATTTAAGTGCCCATATTGTTGATGCCAAAGACTGCCAATAGAAGAGTTTCTGGCTGCCATGGCTAACTTCGGAGAATCACCTGTATCCACAAGTCTGTAAAGACCATGATCCTCAATACCAACAGCCACAATGGTGCGAGTCTCCCAATCAACAATGGAACATCTGTGAGTACTGAATACCACATCCAGTTGAGGAGAATGCCGCATAATCTGATTGACTGAGAGAAGGATGAGTTCCATGCCAGGAACATAATAGACATTGAGGAATATGAGATTCCTCCCACTAGACTGAATCTGAACTGTGCCCTTACCGACAACGGTATACTCTTCCCCTCCTCCAAAAATAACTGAGTTAGTGAAAGGAGAGAAGTCTGTGAACCAATCATGCCAATGAGTGAAGTGTCGCGAAGCACTGAATCAATGTACCAGGCAGAGGACTTCACATGATCTGTAGGCCTTTTAGCCATAAATGCGTAAAAGGCAGATTCCTTCTGCTCAGCAACATTCGCCTTTTGCTGAGACCCTCCCTGCTTCTTCTATTTAGAAGCCAAATGTTGACAACAATCCTTCTTCATATGACCAAATTTGTGGCAATAATTACACCGAATGTTTTTTTTCTTAGAGCTGTCCTGAGGTTGTCCTGAGCCTTTCTGCTGCGAAGGCTGACCTTTCCCTTTGTTCTTAAACTGAGTCTTGGCTGCAAAAGCTTGCTCTGTAGAGGATGAAGATTCACTGCTACCAAACTGTTGTTTCCAACGATCCTGCTGCAAAAGAATGGAGCACAAATTTGAAAACTTCAAATCAACATTAGCAGACGTAATGTTGAGAGTCTCGATGAAATGTTCATAAGACTTAAGGTAGACTTTTTTGAGTGATCACGACCATGTCTTCCTCCATTTTCTGACCAATAGCCTCCAACTGATCTCAAATCTCCTTGATCTTGTTTAGGTGCGCCTACAAAGTTGTCTTCTCATCCATCATGATAGAAAACATCATGTTCTTTAGGAAGAATGCATGGCTCTTGTCGGAAGTCTCATGAAGACCCTTAAGATGATCCCAAATCTCTGTTGCTGATTTGCTAATCGGAATCTAAGGTAGTTGATCATCTGTAACTGAAAGCTTAATGAGCATCAGCGCTTCACGATTTTGTTCGTCAAACGTTTCCTGGGTTTTATTTGCCGTTGTGGGGCGAGTAGTATTGCCAAGAACAATTTGATCAAGACAGCAATATTCAAAGATGGTCATCATTCGTTGCTTCCAGGTATTATAATTTTTGTCGTTGAAACGTTGACTACCTTCCAACATAATGTTGGTCAAAGAAGCCATCTTCATACTTTTCGAGGCACGAAAGATGAGGTACTGAGAAGAGATTGAATGCACGCAACTCGATGCACAAATTTCAATGCATCGAAGCAGGTACATGTACAGATTTCAAGGCAAATCTGCTGGCACGAAAAATGAGGTATGAATTTCAAAGTACCTAGAAAAATCTGAAGGCAACCCAAAAAAAATCTCGAAAAACCCACAAATAATTTGTCATCAAAATAATTTTTCGGCTTGAAACTGAGGATGAAAACCCTAGCCGAAATTCTCAGAAACCCTAGCCGTTGAATGAAAAACCAAGCAGAAAAGGAACGTGTAAAAACTGACTTAGAAACAGAGGCAAAAATGAAGAAAACTAGGTCAAGCGTCGTCCTTGATCACGTGCTTGAATTATGAGGAGATTCAACGCCAAAAAATGGAGCCAAATCGCACTCGAAGGAAAGCCCTCAACTTAGAAATCACCTTAATAACGCGAGTATAAACAGAAGGATGAATCATGCAAGAAGAAATCATGAAAACACGACCACAAAGAGCTTGAAATCGCGGCCAAAAAAATAGATAAATTGTGCTCCTGATTAAGACGAAGAATTGCACCCAGACAGGGCTGAAAACCGCGATGAATCAAGAGGAGAATCATCGCCAAAAGTAAGAGTTTCAAGAACGCGTGATTTTAAAAAAAAATCAGACAAAAATCTGATTTTGTGACCCACAATTTTAAACTTGTAAGCACTCGATTTTCTTAGCAAATAAGACCCGTGAAAACCAGAAGAACAATCCCGGAACTTTTCAAAAAATTTACAGACAAACGAAATTATTAAATTTTTCGAAAAAAAAAACATTTACTGTTTTGATACCATATTACGCAAATAATTGGTAAATTATTTTATGTATTAACAATGAGCAAAATGCTCAATAAATAAGTTACAAATATATATATATTTGTTTTGCTAGGTTAATCGCTACGTGTGGGGCAGCACCCATAAAATGAACAAATAAAAATAGAGACAGCTTCAAACCCAAGACTGGGGAGCACAAAAAGAAAAGCCTGATACATACCCACGAGTGGGGAGATAAGTTACAAATATTTACAAAGAAAACTGCAGATAAGATCAAAGACAATCTTATCAAACTAATTACAATAAAATACATTATTGAGCATTAAATAACTAATAAATAATATTTTAATACAGTGCCATATAACTTATTTGTCATTTATCAAAGAATTTAGCCATTACAAAGTTTCACAGGTGAATTTGGAGTTGAAAAAAGCATGAAAGTAAACATCTCAAAGGATATCATAAAATTTGGAAATCGTATGATAAAGATTTTAAAATTCTCAATGTATTGCATTAATACCATTTCTACCATTTATGTGACTTGATGGCAAATATATTAATTGGATACTGGATTAAAACACACAGTGTTGCTTTGCAATTTAATAATGTCCTTTAAAAGTATTTCTATAGGGGAAAACCAGACAACCGTTGTGTCACTTTTGACAATGTTTTGATGGGTTTTAACATGGTATAGTGTTCCTAAGTTGTTTTTATATTTTTTAAGTGATATCTTTGAGCATGATTAAGAAAAGGCGAGTTTGACAATGTCAAAGTTTGGTCAATGTCATTTCCTACATTTTCTCTACATATTTCTTTCTTTCATCTTGTCAAAAAGTGGCTAATCTGTTATGGCTGCTTCTGGGTAGGCATTATATAGTTTCTCATGAAATTTGTCACCCAATTAGCTAACTAAATATGGCCTGCAGACTTATTTGTCATTTTAACCAAATTTTCATTCATTGGGTTGGAACCGTCGGACAAACATGTTGCTCAATGTCATGCCCTCTTTTTTAGATTAAAATAAGTAATAATATTTTTTAAGTCGGGCCTGACACTTTTTAATTTAAGGGGCAACTTAAATAATATTATTAAAAATAAAGAAAGTGTTTTTTAAATACTAGAAGTAAAATAAGTATTTTTATATACTAAAAATAAAATAATATTTTTAAATAGTAATTGGGAGGGAAATTTAATCAAGGGCCCAAATTGGAAAAGTATAAAAAGATTGTGCCTAGCCTCATTCAAGGGAGATATTTCATTTGCCATTTTTCATTGTGAGCTTTGCTTTGAGTTTGACATCCAAGGACAAAAGCCCTTGACTGTTTTCAGCATTTTGGGAGGACGAAACCCCCCTTGGCTCTTTTTTCTAGAGGTGAGGATGAAAATCCTCATCCTTTGGCATTGGCAAATCCCACATAGGGTTTGCATGTTGAGCTAGTCTAGCGATTAGTTCAAAATTTTCAGGGTTTTATTGATTAGATTTGCAAGCAAATAATTATTGGAGGAGATCTTGTGGATTTTCAGAGGTATCTATCATTGTTGCTGCTGATCGCCTTATTTTGTATGTTGATTGGAGGTGCGCCAGCCATAGAGGAGACACTTCATTCCAACCGTACCAGATCTGCAGCCATTTTGGGGTCTGCACATCAGCAAATATCAGTATTTGGAAGTTTCCAGCCAGCACCAGCAAGGAGAAAACAATAAATTTATTAATTATACTTGTTACCAGTTGCTGGACCAGCTGTAAAGCATTTATTACCAGTCATATCAGTCATATTGGCTGTACCAGCGCACCATACAGATCTGTAGCACATAATTGGATAGCTGTACCATCATTAGAAGGGCGATCTGTACATTTTAAGGGGGGTGCCAGCATTGGGAGAAGCTAAAAATAACTTTTATTGACCTTTGGGAATCCTACTGCGTCTGTACAGCTGCTGTACCAATCCGTACAGGTCTGCAAAAGTAATCATCATAGCTGGATCAGCCAGTGGTACCACTTCAAGGAGGTCTTTGCGAGTTAAATGTCATCTTCAAATCTGTTTCCAGACTTGTAAACATTTGCAGATTAATAAAATCAGACTTTGAGGGTTTCCAAGTTTGAATTTGAATCAGATCTGAGTATTTGAAGTCAACTAGGTTTTGTACCAGCAACTATACCTGTCAAAATTTTGTTCAGATTTGGTTTATGAAGTGTTTGAGGGTTTGATCAAGTATTTTCCATCATTATTCTCAAATTTCAGTTTGTTTCTTGTTTATAAAAGATCAGAAAATGCAAAAAAAAGTATAAAACCATAATTTCTTTTAAAGGGGACATTACACTCAATTATCTTGAATGTCTCCATGATTACTTTACACACACAAAATATGAAGTTCTTTATTTCTGCCTCTTCAAAACAATGGCCAGGATAATATTCTAAGAAATTTAAAAATCCTGTAGTTTTGGTACCATGGCCCTTCTCCTTGGTCTGCTGATGATTATACATGGTTTGAAACTCCATTGTAAATGAAGTTGTTTCATCTTTTGACAACATAAACATTGATTTGCCTCTCCATGTTCAGTAGCCTGAGCAACTTAATCAGTGTTACCAGACATGGACTCAGCAGGCTAATTTTTGACTCAGACTCGGGAAATTTTTGGCACAAACTCAATGCTAAACACGGTGGATTTCAAAAAATGATATCCAGTGATATCATCTAGAATTGTTTCTATAAGGACCATTGTTACTGCTCAGGCTCAGCACAGTCTCAATTTGGCTTGTTTGGGCCTGCTCAGACCTGGACTCAGAGGACTTGCTTTTTACTCAGACTCCTGTAACCCTAAGCCTAGAGAAGTCTTTCCATTCAAATGTTACAGTTATTGGTTTGGTTTCTGTAGTCTAAAGGATTCTCCCGCAGGATTGGAAAGGTCATGCCTCTTTGCACAGGAAGCCTTTACACAATTAATATGCAGCCCGCTATTTGATGTGCTGCTAGAAATTAGAATTATAAGCCGTGAGCTGTGTAACCCTGAACCCAGTGAAGTCTTTCTGTTCAAATGTTACAGTCGTCACTTTTTTTCTGCATTCTAAAGGATTCACCCTCAGTTTTGAAAAGGCTATGCCTCTTTGCAGCAGAATCTTTTACAGAAGTAATATGCAGCCCACTGTTTGATGGGCTGCCTGAAAATAATCTGTGCTGGTTAACTTAGGAATAATGTGTTGATCAGCACACAATGGCTCTTTCCTTTCCATTAATAAAAATGGACTCTCTTTATAATGTTTGTAAATTACTAGTTAAATGTCAAATCAATGCAAATTACAATCAATTATTGTCATATTGAGAGCATCAATGTCGCCACTTCGTTCATTTGAACCACAAGCAGCTGCAGTGCCATATACATATATACCCATAATTTGCAAAAAAAAAAATGCAGAATTGAAAATACAGCTGATAGTGATAAAGGTAATTGACAATTCAATGTCAAGTGTCAAATCAATACAAAATTACAATCAATAATCTGAATATTGCTCTTCATCGAGAGCATAAATGTTATCACTTGGTTTGTTTTAACCACTAGCAGCTGCAACGCCATTCCCACTAGTTGCACTATGCAAGATCTGTGTGGGAGTTTATTCATCCTCTAAAGAGATTGTGGCAAGCTGTTCGATAGAAACATTCAAGTTGGCATAGTCAGGGGTTACATCTCAATTTCTCATTGCCCCTTCCTTATACTCATTTTGCTTATGTGATAGCAGATGCAAGTTGGAATGCACATAGACCAACAAATTTGCCTTTTTTGCAGTCAACCAGTTGCACTTAACAGAGTGGATAAAGAAGTATGTATTCTAGGTCTACCAAATTGAAGAAGAATTCACATTTTGTTGAGATTAGAGAAGAAGTCAATACAGCAATTCACAATTATAAAATATAATATATAGCTACCAAAGAAAAGTAAGAAAGTTTAAAAAAATACATACTTGTGATAAGACTTTGATTGCAAGAGGTTGCAGCTAAACAAATCCTTGGCCATGGAGGCACATAGAGCCTTGGCCATGGAGGTACATAGAGCTTTGGCCATGCAGGTAAATAGGACTTGCATAGTGCAGCTAGTGGAAGTGACGCTGCTGCTGCTTCTAGTTCACATCGAAGAGTGAAGCGGATGGGAGAGGATTTGATTAGAGTGTAGAATGCCACCACCATTCAGCTGGATAGCAGGTGGTCACAGCACTGCAGCAGCTGCTCTTGGTACTTTTTGAATATGTAGGGCTTTGCATGACAGTGACTAACAAGCATCTCACAGTCATGTGGATGAATGAGAGAAAACTTATGTCCAAAACCATCAGAGAGATCATGAGAATTGCTAGCAAGAGGAACTTAAAGTTGAAGGACTCTTCAGGCTGCTGTGAACCAGTATCAACAAGAATAGAAGCATTCCTAGATTGTTTTGGAGAACCTTTTGAAGGGGTGTAACTTACTCCATGGTTTGACAGGGGAATCAAGAATGAAAATGACCAATGGATGGAGGGTGGAAAGGGGAGAGAAGGAAGAGGGAGCCATGAGAGTAAGGAAGAATCTATTTAAATCACTTAACCACATAACACAAAGGTAAAAAGAGTAAGGGACAACCTAGAATCCATGAAGAATATTGGGATTAAATGCAAAATGAATATAGGAGCAAGTTAATACAAGAAAAAAGGACTATCATGGGAGAGGGAGCAAAGCCATAATATGAGAGGTCACAAAACTAATAGGCACAATAGGGAAGGTAGCTAAAAGGAGAAGAAGAATGATGGCACCTAAACATAATTGGACATAACAAATGCAAAGAAAGTCCAAAGAAGAGAACATGAGAAAAAGAAAAGGAAAGGAAGAACCTCAAAGAACAAGGTGTTAGTGTTTTATAGCTGCAGGAGCTATTTTCTTAGGCAGGTCGGCCTACATATGTTATAATTATTTGTATTCTCAAGGAGGCCGACCTAAGTGAAGAGTCACCATGTTTTGTATATATACAAGGTGGAGTCCATTCATTCATTATCATTTCATTCGCACCTTCAAGAAGCAGTTCGATCTTCCAGCAGCAGATGGCCATCCTTGAGAAGCAGATCAGATTGCAATACTCAGTTGTGTTATGAAGAGATTCTCATCATTTATTGTATCAAGTTCGCCCTTGAGAAGGGTCTGATTGTAAAGCAGATTTCTGCTCTTATTCATCTGATGTATAAATATAAGAGATATGTTTTTGCTGGGTTTTTCTCCCTTGAGTAGGAGGGTTTTCCCAGGGTATCTGTTGTGTTCATTGTTTATGTGGTGTTGAATTTCTGTTTGCTTACATGTCTGATCTAAAACTAACACAAGGAGATGACCAAAAAGAAGTCTTAGAATGAAGGAAAGTGCATAAATGTAGGCAAAAATAGGGGAAAAGGCAGGAAAGGCCAAAATGACTCCAAGAGAGATAAAAAGAAATAGAACTAATCCAATAAAGTTCCCTTCCAAAACCTAGAAGGGAATCCTCAAGGAGAAGATTTAGTTCCATAAAGAGAAGAATGAAACTCGCTATTCTTCAAAGTGACGGTCTTCAACAAACACACAAGAAATAGTTTGTTTATAAAAACTCACTTCTCCTTTTGTCCATTTGCATCTTTTTTGTGCTATCTCAAATAAATCTGTCAAATTCTTGACCTTTTGTGTAATATCTTGTTTAAATTTTTTAATATCTCAGAAGTAATATTTCATAATATCTAATCAAGTTCAATTTTGATTTCTATAAAATGATATATATGCAGGAAATTATACCTTTTCTAATTGACATTTGAGAATTAATCAAATTTGTACAATGGTGATTTCCATGTGAAATCACTCTAAGGAATAGTGGGTTTCCGTCCTCAAATTCCAAACCTAGAGGGGGGTTTTGTCCTTGGGTTACTTGAACGGTAGTTCCATGTTCCACAAGGAGTGTAAAAACCAGTTAATAAAATGTTTCTCAATGTTGCTCCTTCTCCTTGCTTGGTCTCTCTTAAATATCTTTTTCCTCCATCAGACATGACTCTTCACATGCCCCTCGACATTTATTAAATATCAATATTTATAATAATTTCAGTTTATTATTAGTTAACTTCCTTAAGGAAATCACACGAATATGACTAAATTCCTTTTGGCAGCAGTTGGCTTAACTACAGGAATTCTTCTACTATGCTGATTCCATCTTATTTCATAAAACTGCCATTTGATTGAAGAGTCCTTCAAATACATCCTTTTTATTTTATTTAAATCCTTTGTCTTTTACTGCCAGCACTTTTATGGTATGCAGCAATTGATCTTAATTACTTAATTCTTTTGTGTGTTTTCTTAAGGATGGGAATTGCATTTTCTTGGAGAATACATCTGCTGCGCTAACATATATTTCCACACCTGATCATGTCACGCGTCATATGTCGCTGTTATTAATAGCGACCTGGTATCTTGTGTGGACATAGTTTAATTTTGAAGAGGGGACATTACGTTTTGACTAGTGACAACAATTTCTTTATTCAGATTAGAAACTTCTTAAAAACACTGGCCTGATCAATGTAATTTAGTTGATAAGTCTCCAACTCTGACAACCATCAGTTTGTGAAATATCCCAACCAATATAACACAAATTTTCTGATTTTAAACTTCTACCCAAATCCTAGTTTGCTGATAAGAATTTCTGAGTTTTTTTATGCATTAGCAGCAACATTTATTCATCTCAATAACACCAAACTGATAGCAGATTTGTTTGATCATAAACAAGTATGAAATCAACTCAATAGATCACCAAAACATCCACCAACATATGCCAAAATTTCTGATATTCAAATGTCCAGTTCGCTGGTATAAATCAGATCTAACTAATGGTGCAATTACACAATGCAATGGGCTCCAAACATGCCCAGCAAAGAAGTCTGCTGATATGAAGTAACCCCAATCTATGCAATGAAAATGACCTCCTACTCTAACCCTAGCTGGGCGAAATTGCTCCAGCTCACACCAATGTTACAAAATGCAATTATTTGATGAAAAAACAACTTGAAAACCCTACAAAAGGGGTGTGCTGGCCTGTTGGTCTAGTGATAGGGTTTGCAACCCTTGAAAATTTGAAGAATACCTTCCAACTTGCCCAATTTGCTCTTCCAAACTAGTCGCCTATGCTGATGCAAAAATCTGAGTGTGAATCTAGCAAGAATCACCATTGAAGCACATGTGAACCTCCGTCATGAAGTCCTAACTTAGGTAAGCTTGTTACAAGTTTTTCCACAGAAGGTAGGGCACGAAAATGAAGGTGTCCTAATCTTCTATGCCAAATTTCATTTGAATCAAAAGTGTCCAGGGTAAGGGCTTGCTTAACCTCAGTGCATAGTCTGTAAAGATACCCTTGTCTTATATCTATGGTTTGGGCTTTCTTGATAGTTGAGTTCTTAGGCCATGCTAGAACTTTCCCATCCATAAAGGTAACTCTATATCCATTGTCTTCAAGGGCAGAGATGGATATTAGATTCCTCTTTATTCCAGGTACAAATAAGACTCCAGCGAGTTGAAGGGAAAGACCAGATTTCAATTTGATGGAGCAAGTTCCAACCCCTTTTACAGGACGTGCAGAATCATCCCCAATGGTTACTTCTTCATCAGTCTTTTTAGTCATAGTGTCTAAGTGTTCTCTGAACCCTGTGATATGTCTAGAGGAACCACTATCAATTACCCAGTTGTGGGTGTTGTTAGATACTTGACTAGATAAGGCTGAATAGAACACAAAGTTCTCAGATTCATGATCTGAACTTGACTTTCCTACTTTAGCAAAAGATGCTTGTTGTTTTGATCTATCAAGGCAGTTCATTGCATAGTGGCCATATTGATCACATCTAAAACATTGTACTTGAGAGATGTCTTTCTTCTTGAAAGATCCCTTTCCATTGGAATTTCTCTTTCTTTTAAATGATCCTTTCCTGTAGGAGTTTTTCTTACTCCTTTTATTAGATGTTGTGTTGAGCACATGAATGTCTTCATCTATGTTCTTTTGTTTATTTTCTTTTGTTGAGAGTCTTGTTTCCTCTTGAAGGCAGTCTGTTCTTAGCCTATCAAACTTGGGGAGTTTAGATCTCACACTTATTCCTTGAACAAATGACTCCCATGAGTTTGGTAGGCCTCCTAGTGCAATTAGAGTTAACTCTTTGCTATCAATCTGATATCCAATTGTGGATAATTGATCCCTTAGTTCAATGATCCTCATGAAGTATGCATTAATAGTTTCTCCTTTGTTTATTTGGACATTGTTGATTTGCCTCTTTAATGCAAGAGTCCTACTGGTGTTGTTTATCTCATAGGTGCTCTCAAGGGATTTGAACATTAGATATGCAGTTTCATGTTTTGCTAGAATGGGCACTATATGATCCCTAACTGCATCTACTAAGATTTTCATGGCCTTTTCATTGTTCTCAATCCATTGAGTTTTCTCAAGATCAGCCTCTGGTTCCCTTTTGTTTTCTCTCACAAGTGAGTCTAACTTATTCTTTTTAAGAATCATCATGATTCTAAATTTCCATAATGTGAAGTTGTTTGCTCTTGCAAGACGATCTTCAAATCTGATCACACTTGACATTATGAAGAATGTGATGTGAATTCGATTTAAAAATAGTAAAATACGAATTTTTCCTAAGCAATCTGATATCTATATTTGATTTGGATTCACTCAACTTGGCTCTGATACCATGTAAATTTAATCAAATCTTATCAAATTAGGATCCAAAGAAATCTATGGAAATTCTAAGTCTGAAATTCTGTGTAAGAATTCTAAGTCAGATTTTATTTTCTGTATTGTGAATGTGCTGATTGCAGAACATTTATAAATTCCGATGTCTCCAATCAATGTTTGCTATCATGTTATGTATCTAAAGGAGAGACACATACCTCCAAGAAGATACGCGCCTCCAAGGAGAGACGCGTCCTATGAGAGGACGTGTCCCTTGAGGGCGCGGGTCTCCTATAGGCAACCGATGTTAATCGGTGGCTTAACATAACCATTTACATTTACCTTCCTACGATTTCATAATGCAAACATTTAATTTATTATTTCGAATTTTATTCATGCTCATAAATTCGAAATTCTTATTTTCCAGAAATATTTATTTAATGAGTAATTTCGATCACATATAAATGATGATGATGCAATCAACAATCATCATTTATATCTGACCGAAGCTACCTTTCATTAACACCACCACCTGAATCCCATATCATCATATTACCATATGTATCAAAATTGAGGGGATAGATGTATCTCAAGGATCTATCAATACCCACCAACTCTCCCACTTTGAAGGTTTCCACGTGAATGTGTAAGATGCCCCTTATAGGTGATTGGAAGAACATATCAGCCCCTCTTATGTTGCTGATATAAATCAGAACAACAACCTCCCAACTGAAAATCAGACTCAAGTGAATACAAGTACCATTGACAATGTCATATGATGATAGAGTATCATCCATACGCCATTCCCCAATGGTGAAGCAATGATCCCAACCTCTCCAAAATGTCCAAACAGCTGTTGTCCCCCAAGTAGCATGTAGGGTATCCATGTGCAATGAGGTAGAGTAGCCATCCCCTAGCAAAGTATGGAGTGGGTCCTCATGAACTAAGGCAAGAAGGCCAAGATCCCCACTCTTCCTTTCAACCCCTATGACATAATCCAGCTGGAACACAAGCATTAGTAACTCAAAACCAAACATTATAGCAATACCTCCATACCTTGTATCAAGATTCAACTTCTCCCATGTGTGCCCAACAAAGGTAACTATCTCCATGGCATGCATCACAAATTTCTGAAATAGGGCAGCCTCCAATGCAACCAAAATATGATGATAGGATTGCACTATTTTATTGACCAACTCTACATCTTCAAGGGGGGCCAATGAATCACCACAAATTGGATCACTTATGACTCCCTCTTCATGTGAACATTTGACACTAGTGGCTGATCCACTAAGTGTATGCTCAACTACTCTAACCTCCTCTAGGGTTTGGGCCTTCAAAGGGCCCTCAAACAAAGGCAACTCATAATGCAAATTAGGTACAAGAACAAAGTTTTATGACTCGTACCTTTCTGCTTGTCCACCCAAATCTGCATACTCTTCTTGCTTGCTTTTCTTCACAAGACCTTTCCTTTGCTTGCACCATCTCTGTGCATCCTTTCTTTGGAAGAAATAGAGATCTAGTGTGTGACTTCCTTTGCCTCTTGGCTTGATCTAGCTGATTACATCGTTCCTTGAGCTCTTGCAAGTGCTGTTTTGTTTGGGCAGCCAACATCTTTGCCCTTCTAGCTATTTGCAACCACCCGTTACACATATCTTGTGTCTTTTCCACATCTCTCATAGTATGATATGCAAAATTAGAACCTTTGTGGCTTAAATCCACAATACATTCCTCATATTTGACACTCACATCTTGAGTGCCAACATCGGGGAATCCTTCAACATCATTCCCTTGATGTGACATAGCTGCTATCTCATGGTTATGCATAGAAATGTGACTGCTGTCATAAAACAGAAAATCAGAACTTACATCATACCTCTTTGTAGTGCCTTCGATCACCACAAACTTCTCCTTCCTCATTGTTGCATGTTCTCCAACAAGTGTCGGTCCAACATGAGTTTCTTCATGAAAATCATAAGCCTTAGGGCTGATCCTCTTGGCTGTCATAACATGATAATTTGAAGATAAGGGGCTGCTGTCATACATCAGAAAATCAGTCCTTACCTCATGCTTTAGTGTGATGTCTTCCTCAATCTCAATCATCTCTCCTTCCATGAATTGGTGCTCATTCATTAGTGCAGGTCCAAGGGATGCCTTCAATGGAAAATCAAGTGTGTCATATGCCATAATTTGTGTCCCATGGTTGCCAGCTAAATCTTCACGTGTATTGATCTTCTTTATCTTCATGACTTCATCAGAGGACCCTTCAAGTCCTTCCTCCATGTCTCTGCTTTTTGCCATCTTCATGTTGCCTTGCTTTTCATTGGATGTAGCTGGCATAGAAGTTTGAAATTCTGTTGTGTAGGATGAAGAGTGTGCGATGCTCAACTCCTCACAAAGCTTCTCCACCTCATCTTCTTTCCTTCTCAAGGCATCAAAATATATCTCTCCAAGTGTGAGGAGATGATCTCTATCCGCAAGTAAATGTAGGTAGTTTGACTTTACTACCACCAAAGCCTCCTTGAGCTCATGCAAGACATCAAGAGATAGACCTCCTTCAAACCCTTCATGCTTCTCTAGGGCCTTCCTACACAAACCTGTCATCATCTTATGAATATGATCAAAATGAGTTAGGGCTGCCACAATCTTACCTTCGTTTATCTTCAATTGTCCTTCCAAGTGATGTGACTTATGAAACCCAAAACCTTCATGCAATATTTCTAATTGGTCCTCATGATGATGCTCCTTCAAATTGGCTTTCTTCATGGCCTTTTTTTCAATACATCCATGTGTAAAAACTAGGTTATCATCGTGCTCAATGAAAGGGTCACCATCAAAGTAGTGAGTAGAATCTTCTACATCATGCTTTTCCTCATTGACGGATCTAGACCGAGTATGCATAGCTATAGCTTCTTTAACCTCCAAGTGATCCTCCATATCTTGCAATGTTAAATCAGCCTTATCCAATTCACTTTGTTCACTACATACTGAAATTTCTGAATTGCCATCATATGTATGAACAACATCCATCTCAACGACACCCAAACCACAATTTGAGTCCTTGCCAAAATGATGTAAAGGTGGTAAAGCAAGGCTAGACTCAATTAATGAAACATCACAAAAGCCCATACCTTCATGTAGCTGTTCTAACATGGCTGGTTTGACAACCTTCATGGCGGTATCTTCGTCAATCTTCATGTGCTCTTCATTTGTAGCTTCAATAGGTGAATCTCCTTTGTCCTTGTCCTCATAGGGTTGAAGTGAACTTTTAAACATAACTTTTTTTATCACTTGGACGATCTCAACATGCTCTTTTTTGGTGGCTGTTCTAGAACCTTGTTTACCTATAGGTTGATCAATGACTTCTGATTTAGAACCCTTGTCAAACTCTTCATAGAGTTTTCTGGCCATTTCATTTGCGGATAAGATGCTATAGAGCCTAGATTGTCTCAATAGGGAGTCTTCACACTGCTGCAAGCTATGAGCTAATCTTTGTTGTGACAGCATAAATTCTTGCCGAAGATTAACCAAGATGTCCTTAACACTTGGCTGCTCACGCTTCTTTGATTTCCTCTTTTGCTTGCTATTTTCCCTCCTATACTCTCATGTGTTGCCATCACATACCCAACAGGTTGGCAAGATCAAGACTCTGATACCATTGAAATATCCCAACCAATATATACACAATTTTTCTGATCTTTGTAATGCAAAATGATGCCCTAATTTTCTGATTTTAAACTTCTGCTCAAACCCTAGTTTGCTGATTATAATTTATGAGTTTTTATATGCATTAGCAACAACATTTTTTCATCTCAATAACACCAAACTTATAGCAGATTTGTTTGATCATAAACAAGTATGAAATCAACACAATAGATCACCAAAACATCCACCAACATATTCCAAATTTTTTGATATTCAAATGTCCAGTTTGCTGCTATAAATCAGATCTAACTAATGATGCAATTACACAATGCAATGGGCTCCAAACATGCCCAAACAACATATAGAAGTCTGCTGATATGAAGTAACCCCAATCTATGCAATGAAAATGACCTCCTACTCTAACCCTAGCTGGGCGAAATTGCTCCAGCTCACACCAATGTTACAAAATGCAATTATTTGATGAAAAAACAACTCCAAAACCCTACCAAAGGGGTGCGCTGGCCTGCTGGTCTACTGATAGGGTTTGCAACCCTTGAAAATTTGAAGAATACCTTCCAACTTGCCCAATTCGCCCCTCCAAACTAGTCGTTTATGCTGATGCAAAAATCTGAGTGTGAATCTAGAAAGAATCACCATTGAAGCACATGTGAACCTCCGTCATAAGTCCTCCATTGAAGAAGCTAGGTTTTCATCCAACTCCTCCTATATTCATAAGGGTTTTCGTCTTTAGAATATTCGCCTAAGTGCAGATCAAAATAGCAGTTATGAATTAGTCGATGATAAAATGCCTCCAACTGACCTTGTATTTATATTCAACTTTCCTTATGCCTCCCAATCTAGCCGACCCAACCTTTTGGAAATTTAAATTTGTTTTTGTTCAGTTTTTCCTGCCTCTTTTGGGCGCCAACTTGCCTTTTTATTTTTTATTTTTATTATTTCTCCCTTCACCTTATTTCTCCAAGGGGCCGCCCGAGCCCATATAAAATATATAAAATATTTTGGCATAAATATTCAAAAATAATAAAATATTATTTCTGCCTAATTTTTCCTTGTTTGTTTGAGAAGGGACATTACATTTTGAATAGCCTCAATCAACTATTTATAATTTCATTTAGCTAAAATTATTTGCACTCCATGGTTGAGGGCTCGCCCAAGCCCATATAAAATATTTTGGCATAAATATTCAAAAATAATAAAATATTATTTTTGCCTAATTTTTCCTTGTTTGTTTGAGAAGGGACATTACATTTTGAACAGCCTCAATCAACAATTTATAATGTCATTTAGCTAAAATTATTTGCACTCCATGGTTGAGGGCTAGCCTCAAACAGTGATGAGTCCGCATTCTTCAACATTATTAATGTGTTTTGCCCAAGATGGCAAACTTCCAATGCCTCAACTTGTCTGCTGACCAGTGTTTTGACAGCTACAGTAAGGGTTTAAATAACCCTTCCATTTTAGGACCTCACCAAAAGACCCAATGCACTGTTGCTGCCACCAGTATAGGGTTAGTAATGTGGAAATAAAGGAAACCAAAAGATCGATTCTCTGAGAAGATAAAATTAAAAAAGAATAAGGGTTAGGGGACATAGGTTTCAGGTGTTCTGAGTCTCTGACCACAGAGATTCTGAGAAAGCAGATTAGATATCCCTAGAAGTTGTTTCCATACTATATGAGGAAAACATGACAAAGGTACAGATAAACATGACACAGTGCAAATAAGCAAGTAACTAGATATTTTAAGTAATTGAATAACAAAACTTCAATCAGCAACCTATCTATCTAATTGTTTTAACTTTTAAACCAGATATAGAAATTTAATATGCAAACAGTATAAGTTCCAGAATTCAAATGACATTTGATTTAAATCTATAAGGAATTTGATTGTGAAAACTAGAAGAACATTAGCTGAAACTCAGTAGTCACGCAAAACAATAGCATATGACATGCAATCTGGCACGGGAAACTGGACTACAAATAAAATCTGTAGTACTGTTTTTATCTCTTGAACAAAATGTGAAAGTCAAGTATGTGATACGAAATTGCTGACCTTGTTTCTAAGCTGGAATCAAATATATGTAGAGTTGTCTTTTAGCTCCCTCATATCCTGCTCCAGGATAGGGCTATCTTCCTTTTCCTCTAAACAAACATTTGATATTTTTTAGGCGGCATTACTGTTTGGTTCCCATATTTGCTATCACAAAAATCATCTTCTGTATTGTACGAGTGCATCTTCTTGTTACTATCTTACATAAGAGAAGGCTTGGGGTGGCTGAATTCACCTGTTTTTTTCCAACAAGAGGAAAGACACAAAATCTTCTATAGTTGTACACTAAGTTACCGGTTCGGTTTTGGGTTCGAGAACCCGGTTTGCCGGTTTGGGATTTGGGTTCGGTAATACAAAAACATATAAAAATCAGAAATATATACATATTTGCAGCAGTAATTAAGTTCAGAATACACCACCATATTAATAGTCAAATAACATAGCAAAAATGAAAAATACACCACCACTTTATACTCAAATCATCAAAGTTGAAACATAAAATTTAATAATGTCAAGTGTTTACAATCAGCCATTAATAATTATTGATCATTGATCAATCTGAATCATATGGGTCATCAAAAAAGCAACATCATCAGCATCATTAGATGCTACATTTTGTGTAGAACCACAAATAGCATTAGTGGCACTCACACAAGCACTGCCACTAGCATTGACACTACCACTCTCATGCTCAGCAGTTGCTTCAGGCTCATAGTCATCATCAATATCAAGTGCAGCTAAGTGACTTGTGGAAGCATCCAAGTCAAGCTGCTCTTGCTCAATATCCCACCTCCTTGTGTCTCCTTCTTTGTAGGAACTTTGCTTGTGTGTAAGTAGGCGCAAATTTGAATGCACATACACCAAGTCCTCTGCCTTTTTCGAATGTAGCCTATTGCGTTTTATTGATTGGATGAAGGAGTATGTGCTCCAATTCCTCTTAGAAGAAGATGAACTAGCAACCTATTAAGACCAAATTAAATAGTTAGGAGTTACAAAATTTAACTAAACAAAAATATAAATCAATATAAATTTAAAATTAAAATTAAAATTACAAAATATAAAACTTACTTGGGATAATTTTTTTATTGCAATAGGATGGAGGTGCTTGTATTCTTGCCCATGGAAGTACCACCAACTATGAGCATCCACCCTAACCTTGTCTCGAAGAGCATCAAGATTTTGATCAACACTACCAGAGCATGCAAAAGCCATGAACTCAACCCTCACTCGATCATGTTGGTCACGATCAGTGAAGAGTCTACGAATTGTTGCCTTGTACCCTTGAGCCACTTCAGCATCCCTATATGGAGCAACTCTTGATGAAGTAGAAAGTTTCTTTGGACTATAATATTTGGGACTCAATGCAAAAGCGAGAAGATGCAACGAAGTGGTCATTTTGTTCCATCTATCAACAATGATTTCGTGTAGCTCTTTGAAGAACTTTTCTTTAGGATCTTCCTCTTTTGCATTGATGATGGTTTTCATCTTCTCAATCATTGAGTCGATACCATCATATACTTCACCCAAACAAGGTCTATCCATGTCAGTGTAACGGATCATGCTCAATATGGGCTCAATGAAACTGACGAGATACTCAACAAGGTTCGACCAACTATCATCTAGGATCCTTTGCTTGATCCTATTTGCCCTTTCACTGCTAGATTGCCTCCATATGGCCCAATTAGGGCTGATTACCATGGCAGAGAGTGCCTCATGAACCTTTATAAGTCGTCTCAACACAATTGTGTTGGAGGCAAAACGAGTCTCGACAACCTGTTTGAAAATCAAAATTAAAACTAAAATATAATTTAAATTTACAAAATCAAAATTTAAAATTAACAAAAAATTCAAAAATTCAAAAATATTGAGAATTAACTTACCTTCAACAACTCCAATTTTGAGAATTGTCTAAATATTCCTTGTGTCATATGGTGGTTGGTGACAAACATTTGAATGTCTTTGCCCTCAGCATACACCTGTTTGATCCATTCAATTTTGGATCCAATTTTTTGTAGCATTAGATTAAGGGAGTGGACAGCACAAGGTGTCCAAAAAATGTGTGGATACTTCTCCTCAACCAATAACCCAGCAGCCCTACAATTTTTGGCATTATCAGTTACAACTTGCACAACATTTTTATGGCCCACTTCTTCAATAGCTTGGCAAATGATGTTAGCAATAAATGGACCATCCTTCACCTGTCCTTCACAATCCACTGCTCTCAAAAACATTGCCCCTTTAGGGGACACAACAATACAATTGATCAATGGGCGATCTTTTGCATCTTTCCATCCATTAGAAACGATGATCACCCCTGTTTCGATCCACGAATCCCTTATGGGCTTCAAAGAGTTTGCTACATGTTTCACCTCTTTCTCCAATAAGGTGCAACGCACCTTCTCAAAACCTGGGGCCCTTAAACCCCTTTGGAGCCTCATTAATAGATTTCACCATTTTTTGCCAATATGGTGAACGGACAACATTGAATGCCAATCCATTGGCATAGATACATCTTGCTATGTCTTGATCAGCAATCTCTCTTGCCTCATTTTGAAATGAAGCTTTTAATGGTCCCTTAGATCTTTTATTTGAGGAGGGCGTGGTTTGCTCTTGAGGGATGTCCATAAATGGATGGCTTTTTGTAGGTGGAAAATAAGAAGGCGGTGTAAGGGGTTTCATGGATCGAGATCCTTTCTTCAAAGGATGGCTTGTTTTACCACTGGCTGCTTTTTGAAATGGTAAAAAGCTCCTCATTAATTGAAAAAAGGATTACATTATATAGAGGTTACACAATACTGTAGTTAAATACTGTAGATATTAAATATATCTAACTACCTACCTAATACTGTAGAAACAATAAAACTAAACTAACTTAACAATACAATTGACCATTAATATGAATAATATAATATTCTAACACCCTCCCTTAATGGTCAATCGGTCAAAAACACCAAGTTGCCCCTTGAATTTGACAAATTTATCCGGGCTCAAAGACTTGGTGAGAATATCTGCAGTCTGATCCGCCGTTGGAACATACTGCAGCTGAACTGATCCGTCTTCTACCAGCTTGCGGATGTAGTGACAATGAAGCTCGACATGCTTGGTACGTTCTTGGAAGACTGGATTTTTGGCCAATTTGAGCACCCCTTGATTGTCAGTGTACAAGGGAGAAGGACCTGCTTGTGACATGTGCATGTCAGAAAGCATTCGACGGAGCCAAATTGCCTCACATGCTGCTTTAACTGTTCCTCGATATTCTGCTTCGGTCGAGGAAAGAGCCACTGCTTGTTGCTTCTTGCTGATCCATGTTATAGCACTTGTACCCAAACTGAATACATATCCAGAAGTAGATTTTCAGTCATGCATTGAACCTGCGCAATCTTAATTTGTATAACCAATCAGCTTTGGATCCTTGCATCTGCCGTACAGAATGCCATAATCTGAAGTGCCCTTAACATATCTTAGCACGCGCTTCGTTGCAAGCCAATGATCAGCTTTTGGAGCTGTCATGAAGCGAGAAATGTAGCTCATTGCAAAACTGATGTCAGGTCTAGTGGCAGTGAGGTAGATGAGATTGCCCACTAGTTGCCCGAATGTCATTTCATCAACCGGAGGTGAATCAGAGTTGGCTGATAGCTTCAGCCCCTTCTCCATAGGTGTGGAGGCAGGTTTGCAATCCTGCATCCGAAATTTGTCAAGCAAACTCCGAGCGTATTTAGATTGAGAGATAAAGATACCATCAACGGTCTGCCAAACCTCAATACCCAAAAAATAATGGAGAAGCCCCAAATCTGTCATGTCAAAAGCCTGACACAAATCGTGTTTGATTGTTGCAATCAAATGTGCTGAACTGCTAGTAATGATCAAGTCATCAACATAGACAACAAGAAAGAGAATATCATCATCGGATTGTTTGACATACAAATTAGTGTCAGAAGGGTTGCGCTAAAAACCATGATCAACCAAGTACTGATCAATCTTGATGTACCATGCACGGGGAGCCTGTTTCAGTCCATAGAGTGCTTTCACGAGCCTACAAACCTGATGTTCTTTTTCGACAATCTTGAAACCGGGAGGCTGCATCATGTAGACTTCTTCCTGCAACTCACCGTTGAGAAAGGCACTCTTGACATCCATCTGATGAACTGTCCATCCAAATTGGGCTGCAATAGCGAGAAAAAGATGAATTGTGCTCATCTTGGCAGTAGGAGCAAAAGTCTCCTCGTAGTCAATGCCCTCCCGCTGTGTGAATCCCCGAGCAACTAATCTTGCCTTGTATTTATCCAAAGTGCCATCGGCATGATACTTGACCTTATAAACCCATTTGCAGTTGATAGGTTTCTTCCCAGGAGGAAGATCAAAGAGAACCCAAGTGTGATTCTTCAGAAGACTATGGTATTCGGACTCCATAGCCTTTTCCCACTTTGGAATTCCTTTAGCCTCTGAATATGGCTGAGGCTCATAGATGCTGTGGATGTTGGCCATAAGAGCATAATTGACTATGTTTGGCTGCTTGCTCTTGTTGTGAGCTGATCTACCCTCAATGAGTTCATCATTGTGAAGATCTCCGATAGTCTTGAGCCACCATTTAGGCCGACGAGTAGAAGCACCAACATCTGGAATAGGAGAAACAACATCATCTGGGATTTCTGGAACAAAGTCATGTGGATGTGAATCCTGAGGAAGATCAGGTGCTGCTAGATCATGACCAGTAGACTCCTCATCTTCAGAGTCAGAATGCTCTGAAGCCCTCCCATCAAGGGAACCAAGAGGAAGACGAACACCATCATCAGGAACCTTCATAGGTTGATCCTCAGGGCTAGTAGTAGGAACAAATGGACCAGTAGTCTCATCAATCACAACATCACGACTGAATATGAGACGATCTGTCTCCACATCAATCAACCTGTATGCCTTGTGATTGTCGTTGTAACCAGTAAACATAAGTTTCTGGCTCTTGGAGTCCAACTTGGCACACTTGGCGTCTGGGACCCATACATGAGCTGTAGAACCAAAGACTTTCAGATGGCCCACTTTAGGCTGACGTCCTGACCAAGCTTCTTTTGGAGTCATCTTCTTAACGGCCTGAGTAGGTGACTGATTCAGGAGGTAGACTGCAGTATAAACTGCTTCAACCCAGTATTTCTTGGGGACATTTCTGTACTCCAACATAGAACGAGCCATTTCAGTAATGGTGCGATTCCTACGTTCAACAACACCATTATGCTAAGGGGTGTATGGTGTGGTGAGTTGGCGTTTGATGCCGTGTTGAGCACAAAAAGAAGAGAAGTCAGTTGAACAAAACTCCCCCCCATTATCTGACCTTAGAGTAACAATGTGAGAACCTGATTCTTTCTCAACCAAGGCCTTATATTGCTGAAATGTACTAAACACATCTGATTTATGTTTAAAAAAATACACCCACATTTTTCGACTGAAATCATCAACAAATAATAAGAAGTACCTGGACCCAGTAACAGATGGAGTGTTCATTGGTCTACAAACATCAGCGTGAACCAATTGAAGTACCTTGGAGGCTCGCCAAGAATCACCATCCGAGAACGGTGTCCGATGCTGCTTTCCAGCTTGACAGGCTCCACAAACTCCATGATTTTGAGTTTGGATCTCAGGTAGACCAGCAACCAAACCCTCCCGAGACAATTGAGAGAGATAGTGCACATTCAAGTGACCATAATGCTGATGCCAAAGTTTGCTGATGGAAATACTCCTTGCTGCCAAAGCGTGTTCTTGAGAATCACCGGAATCAGCCAGTCTATACAGACCATGATCCTCAAGTCCCATGGCAATTGTAGTGCGTGTCGCCTTATCAACAATGCTGCAGGTGGACGAATTTAAAATGACATCCAACTGGGGAGAATGCTTCATGATTTGGCTGTCAGAGAGAAGATTATGTTCCATGCTTGGAACATAGTAGACATCAAGAAAGAGTAAATTTCTTCCGCCAGAGTGAATTTGAACATTGCCCTTACCAGCAATTGTGTACTCTTCACCGCCTCCAAAGATCACTGAATCAATGAATGGTTCATATTTGGTGAACCAATCTCGACGATGAGTAAAATGCCGAGAAACCCCTGAATCAATATACCAGGCAGAAGATTGAACTGGATCTGTAGTTCTCTTGGCCATAAAAGCATAGAATACAGACTCTTTCTGCTCAGTGTGCTCCGCGACATATGCCTTTTGTTGAGACCCTCCCTGCTTCTTTTGTTCAGAAGCCATCCGAATTCGACAATCAGCCTTGATGTGACCATATTTATGGCAATAATTGCATTGAATGTTCTTTTTCTTCTTGCTGTCCTGTAAAGAACCAGAGCCTTTCGGCTGAGAAGATTGAGACTTCCCTTTGTGCTTAGCAAAAGATTTGGCAGAGAACGCTTGCTCTGTGGAGGTGGAGCTGGTAATGCTTCCAAATTGTTGTCGCCATTGATCTTGCTGCAAGAGCTTGTTGCAAAGATCTTCAAATTTGAGATCAACATTGGTGGAGGTGATATTTAGTGTCTCGATGAAATGCTCATACGAATGCGGAAGACTCTTCAGAGTAATGACGACCATGTCTTCTTCCTCCATTGTTCGACCAATCGCCTCCAACTGATCACGAATGTCCTTAATCTTCGTGAGATGTTCCTGTAAGGACATTTTCTCATCCATCATGATAGAAAAGAGCATGTTCTTGAGAAAGAACGCTTTGCTCTTGTCGGAGGTTTCATGAAGGGCCTTCAAATGATCCCAAATTTCTGAAGCAGTTTTGCCAGACGGTACCTGAGGTAGCTGCTCATCCGTGACTGAGAGTTTGATGAGCATGACGGCTTCTCGGTTGCGTTCATCCCATTTGTCCCGGTCCTTTCCGACTACAATGGGACGAGGCGAGTTCCTCAAAACGATTTGATCGAGGCAACGATATTCGAAGATCGTAATCATGCGTTGCTTCCAGGTGTTGTAATTTTTCCCGTTGAACTTCTGGCTGCTTTCGAGCATTATGTTCGTTAGAGATGCCATCACATACCCTGAGGTCAAACTGGTGAGGCAAAACGAAAATAAAAAACGCACAAATTCAAAGATGAAACCCTAGCACGGATTTCGAGGCACATTGAGGACGAAATCCAGAAGATCTGAAGAGTACCTAGAAAAGAATGCTGAAAACCCAAAATTTTTTTTGACTACCCAAAAAATTTTGTCAACACCCAATGGCACAAATTTCGAGGCACGAAAATTGAGGTACCCAAAAAAAACGGAAGACAACCCAGTTGAGATCGTAGAAAACCCACTAGGAATATGGTCTCCAAAAAAAATTTCGAGTTGAAAAAACACGTGAAAACCCTAGTCGACAGTACGGAACCCTATGTAGCCATGGTTGCACCAGAAAAAAGAAGAAAATCGCAGAAAAAACACACAGAAATCTTCAGATCGTGTACACCAAAGAATGCAAACTCAAAAGCAGAGGCGCGTGCCAGTAAACACAGCCAAAAAAAAGACCAAATGAGTTCAAAAATCGCGTTAAAAAACAGACGAAAACACACGCCAGATTTTTAGAAGAAAACGCAGGTGTGAAGGGTTTTTTCTTTAAAAAGACATTCAGATTTGAAGAAACGGGACTAGGAGGAGATAAATTGTGGCTGAAAAACGCAGGCAGAGACACCAAAATCCGAGTCCAGAAACAAGAAGAAACGTGTTAAAAAAAACGTGTTTTTCAGATAAAGAAAACGCGAATCAGAAAATGCGCTAGAAGCAAATCACGACTTGTAGACGCGAAAAAACAGTCGCCTAGAAACACACAGAAAGAACTGATTGAAGGTGTCGCGCGGATGCCCAGAAAGCCACAATTTTTTTTTTTTTTTCAGAAACCCTAACACGGAAAAAACTCGAATTATAATTTTTTTCCAAGCCCACAAATTTTTTAGGGTTTCTTTTATGGCTTTGATACCATGAAATGGTAAAAAGCTCCTCATTAATTGAAAAAAGGATTACATTAAATAGAGGTTACACAATACAGTAGTTAAATATTGTAGATATTAAATATATCTAACTACCTATCTAATACTGTAGAAACAGTAAAACTAAACTAACTTAACAATACAATTGACCATTAATATGAATAATATAATATTCTAACACTTTTTGGTCTACCTTTTCTTGCTCAACAATATATTTCAACAGTATATGTTTTGGAATGCCTTCCTCGTTTTCACTTGGACAATTTTTTATGTCTGTTTCAGGGATCCCGCACAAGTGCCCTTTCACTCGATTGTATGAGCTCGAATATTGAACATGGCAATGACTACAAATCCAAACATATCCTCCACCATCTGGAAGTTGCTAAACCATTTCTACATATTTCCAAAGGGGAGAGTTTGGGTTTGTTTTGAAATGAGATTGGATTGAGCTTGAGGAGGTACCGGTTGCCATTGTAATATGGAATACCTAAAGCACAACATATTTATATTTTGGTATTGATTGATTGAATTTGAAACTAACAGACTTAATTAGTTTCAAAAAAATGAAAAAATTGAACATGTGTTATAGACATTTAGGGGAATGAAAAGTAAAACAAAACAAAAACTATAAAACAAAACAAAAGAGTTGAAGTCCATTTGTTAAAAAAAAATGTGAAAAAAATAATAAAAAAACTTCAAAAAACCTAGCTCTTTTGAAGAAATCTTGCTCTATGATCTTCTTGGCAATGAATAGACACTTGCAAGTGCTTAGGAATAGCACAACAACCAACTTCGAACAATCTACAATCAACCTTCAAGTCTATTCAAGCTTGTGCAAGCAAAAAAGAAAGTTCAGCAATGGAGGCAAAAAATCCTTTTTTCTCATTCACAAATTGGTAAATGACTATCACTTTACCTATTTCATGTTTTAGAGGCACATATTAGGGTTAGAAGGAATAGAAAAATATTAAAAAGTCAACAAAGACTAAAAAAAATATAAAAAAATTGCAAAAAAACGCTTTTATGTCTACCTGGGCACGAAATTCTACCCGGGTTCGAAAAATTCGAACCCTGGTCGGACCCACAGTCCGGGTTCCAAACCCGGTTCGAACCCACAGTCAATTTTTCGAACCCTGGGCGAACCAGACCCGAATTCTGAACCCGGATCGAACCCAAGCCTCTTAGGGCCAAACCCAATAACTTAGGTTGTACAGAAAATCCACTTAGGTTTACCAGAATTACATCAAACCCTGGTCCATAATGCTTTTCTTTACCTCCAAATGTCTTATCTGGTGACTTCTCATTGTTATGAGTTTTTTTGTTTGCATTAACATAGTTATATCCATACTATTATTTTTTCTTATTAATAAAACTTTATTATATTATTAACAGCATAAAAGGTGCTAGTGTGGACAATTGTCATAGTCACATTTGTTAGGTGCTTCAAACACTTAATAATAATTTATTAAATAATAGGTGAATGTTTTGATTACTTGTAAATGGTCATTACCAATCAGTTATATAAAATCTGGATGTGAATAATTTTTTCAATTTACCGTTTTTTAAGAATCTAGTAACTAAGGCAATAGGAAAGAATTCTCATAACTAGTTGGCTATTTTGACATCTTTCTCATTATTAAGGTTTTACTAAAACAATTCTAGAAATGAGATGTTAGTATTTGTAGAGCTCTTCTTATTGGGCCCAGGAAGCTACCAATATTTGTGATATACCTCAGGATTGATGTCAGCACAGTAAAAGCTGTAAGGTGTTGACAATCTATACACACTAAGAAGAGGTGTATAAATAGGGGGCTCTGCCACACCTGTATCCACACAATAAAATGTCATATCATTCATACTCTTCTAATTCAATAATGAGTAATTTGTGTGCTTGGATGCCCTAGGAGTATATCTTGACTTTTTTGGTGTTCTTGTATGTGAATGAATTATTTGTGTGTGTGCTTTGTTTTCTGTCAATCACAGGATCTTGCATTTTATTCACACTATGTTCTGGCAGGGACTTGTGGTGTCAATGTTAATAGATTTTTTAAAGTAACTATGTCAATGTGCAACTATAGATGTCTACCTTTGTTGCAGGTGAATGGAGAGATTTACAACCACAAGGAATTAAGGAAAACAGTACTCAAATCCCACAAGTTTAGGACTGGAAGTGACTGTGAAGTTATTGCCTATCTTGTAAGTACAATTTTACCGAGAAGAATTTGAAGCATATGTTTTGGGGTTAAGAGTTGAAATTGTGTATCTTTTTTTGCATGTGAATCTTTTTTTGAGGTTGAAATTAAATGGAACTGCAGTTGTCATATCTTAAATTATTTTTGGTATGTAGAGGATTTCAGGGATACTGACTATTATTATTCATGGTTTGAATATATGATAGTATGAAGAATATGGTGAGGACTTCGTTGACATGTTGGACGGAATGTTCTCTTTTGTTCTCGTGGACACCCGTGACAACAGTTTTCTTGCAGCTCGTGATGCTATTGGCATCACACCCCTCTATACAGGCTGGGGCCTTGATGGTATGCTATGGCTGTTGTTAGGGAATTGATGCTTTCAGATATTTGATATTATATTTTTGATTCATCCTTATATTGCTTTTAGAAAGATCAATTTTCTCTAGCCTAAATCAGTGCTCCTATTTACTTTTGTAACATTCTTTTATTGCAGGATCAATATGGTTTGCATCTGAAATGAAAGCTTTAAATGATGATTGTGAACGTTTTGAATGCTTTCCTCCTGGACATTTATATTCCAGCAAAGGAGGTATTTATACACTGCTTTCCAGATGATGCTATTAATACAATGGGGTGTTCGGTTACCGGTCTTTTGAAAACTTGAACTTTTATATTCTCTTAGTGCTTCTTGGGAAATTGTAAAGTATCAATTGGAAGTGAAACTTTACAAAGATTTATGAAAATTGAGGAGGGGAAGAACACCTACGAAGAGTAGTGCCATAGTCATTCTGTTTCACTTATTTGAATTCTTTTTTTAATTGCAAGCAAAATCTCTTCAAGGTTGCATTAATTTGACGATTTACCAGGTTTTCTCTTTTACTGTGTATTCATTTATGCATTCTTTGTATATGAGAAATTGCACCTTTGTTCAAAGTTTGGTTTGAGACAGTTTGGTTGAAAACTGTTGCAGGAGGCTACCGAAGATGGTACAACCCACCTTGGTTCTCAGAAGATATTCCATCAGTTCCATACGATCCCTTGGTTTTGCGACAAGCATTTGAGAATGTATGGTATCGCATTTTCTGTATCATTTGAATTTATGGTATTGTTTTGCTTATTTTCGTCCTGCTAACTGTTAGTTCAGCAAACTTTCTTAATCCCTCTTTAAAAATATAAAGTCAATTCATAAAAAAATTATGTGTTCAAGGATTAGTTCATTATTTTTTCTGTAAAATGCATTTAAGTTGCAAAGCGAAGTCTTTAAAAGGGCTAGCAGTCTCAAAATAGCAAGAGAAAGCCTGAATTAAGATATAGACTGGTTGTGCATACATAATACAATCAATATGTATACTTGCATCCAAACATCCTTATTAGACTATTAAAACCATACGTATAAACTTACAGCTATATCTAATCTTGAGTCAAATTTATAAACTAGTCATAGCTGCTGGCTTTAACATCAGAGAAGCTGGGGCTACCTGCAGCAGGATTCACATCAGCTAAACTGGAACTGCCTGATTTAGAGCCAGCCTTCAGGATGATACTCCCTGCAATAGAATTCTCTTCATCAGTTTCTTTTATGAGAACACTTGGAGGAAGAGAAGGGAAGTAAAGCATCAGATGGATCTGAAGGAGGAGGAGGAAATGTCTTCAAACTCATCATAATGTAAAATGTAGTCTTTAATATTTACCACCACAGGGTCATCAGAAAAAGGGACAAGCACATCACTGGGAGTCGACAAGCACATCACTGGGAGTTGATAGGCTCTTCATATCTTTTTTTGATTTTTCCTCTATAATCTGGTTATAGCTCAATTGTTTTTATATAAAGATTAATTTATCTTAATAATAACATTAGCCTTTAATAGCTCAACTGGTAATAGCTGGTTATAGCTCAACTCAGAGGAAGAGAATAGAACTACAGCATTAGATGGATCTTAAGGAGGATGAGCTGTGTCTTCAAACTCATCATAATGCAAAATGTAATCTTACTACTTACCAGGGTCATTAGAGAAAGGGAGAAGCACATCACTGGGAGTCCATATACTCTTTAGATCCTCTTTTTTTCTTCTATAAGCTGGTTATGGCTCAACCATCTTTATAAAGATTAATTTATCTTAATAATAACATTAACCTTTAATATCTCTTTTTGATCTTTTTTGTACAGCTTTTCAAATTTTGTTCTCAAATGCCACTTACCCTCAAAATACTCAATCTCACTATATTTGCTGCATTTGTTTGTTAACTTAACCCAAGACTTTTACAGTTTTACTGTAACAACTATGATCATCCTCCATTTTTTGTCTATGGATTAAATAAAACTTATGTTGCTTTATTGCTTTCAATAATCTATCCAGTCCAGGATTCCTCACCCTAGGACGTCTAAAATTGGCGCTTGATCATTAACCATTCCCCCTTAAACCTATCCACTCAAGTCTTGTTGATCTATAAATGCCCTGGACATAACCAGATTTGGTGAATGAACAAATTTCTCTAATTGCCCTTTCAAGTACCAGATAAGTTACGAGGAGACATTCATGTTTATCATTGTGAAAATGTAAAAATAAACTAAATTGGCTTTTGATATTTCTGTAAGCTCTGTCTATTAAATGATTGAATTGCTCAATAAATTCACAACAAATCTGAATTCCAATTCAATTGCCTTGTTTTATTAACTTGTAGGACTTGCAGAGATAATCTTGCAACTTCACAACTTCGATTGTCTATACTTAGATTTACTGTTTAAAAGGATATACTTGAAGAAAATATAATCTCATCACTCAACAATTTCACAACTATCTTCCAAAACCTCAACAACAATCTCAATAAAAGTCTCAAGATTGGCTTCAGCAGCACCCTTAACATTAGGCCTAAACAGCAAACTTTGAACTTGATAAGTTCAGGCATATTCTGACAAATTTATTATGAACTGTGGAAATCTCCTTACTACAACTATATGAACAACCTAGATCCTGATTTTGTTTTGTTGAATGATTTTCAGACTTGACGACATGACATTTTTTATTTCTAGAAATTTAGGAACTTCGGCATAGACTTAACTTAAATTGTCTTCCACTGTTCATCTGATTTGTTTTTGACTCTTAGCAAAATCAAAAACCTTTTGCACAACTCTTTGACTAACTATTTAAAATTGTTTTCACATTAATATGGACTGTGGAAGTCTGTTCTACAACTATATGAAATAGTTAGACTTTGACTTTGCTTTGTTGAATGATTTATCTTTCCTCTTCTGTTTTTCTTATTTAAGTTTTAACCAATGGGCAGATTGGCAAGGTCTACCATGGGATAAATTAAGTAGACTGTACACGCTTAAATTTTCTTACCTTGCATTAGCCATTTCAATGATGCAGGTAGTGACTATAAATAAACTTCATTTTCAGCTTAATTTCCATTAGTTTGATCAATGATTTGATTCGAAACTAATTTTGACATACTTAAGTTGCATTTTTTAATATCTCATTATGCATAATGGTGGTGTATTTATTAACATGTGCAATCAGAGAAATCATGATATATAATTCAACCTTGTCTTCAACAATCTTGTTGTCTCATAATTACAACTTCAGTTATTGTCTATTGCCATTGCCATGCATTTGATGTTTTTCTTAATTGAGTCTTTTTGTTTTTTTAATCCAATTATTCCTACATATGAAAAGTCAGATTTATGTGATGAATGTATGAATGAATGAGATCTGGATGAAACCCCAAGAAATTAAGATCATGACAAGTGTCTTAATCCTATGACATGGGATACACCTAAGCAAGCTTAAGTAACTAGGTGTGAATAGTTCCTAAAATAATACTAGTAAGGTATATACCTTGTTCACACGAACACCCCCTCTTAAGTGCAACTTAGGGAGAATGATAAAACATGCAAGAAAGGGTCCTAGCTACAAGGCCATGTTTGGTACCCATGTACAAACATATCTGTCATACATGAAGTAAAGGAGAAAAACTTGTAGGAAAAAACCCCTTTTCAAAAGAGAGAAAAACATGAAAAAGTGAAAGAAGGAGAACTCAACATGACCCCCCAAGGATTGCTCCCATCACATAAATACAATAGATGCCCTCCCCCGATCAGATAGAAAATGAGTGAAGGACTAATAAGCCTCCAAAAGGTGTTCCAAGAATAGTAGGACTATGAAGAACACCATTAAAGCATGAAGAGGCTACAAACAACTACCCATGACTGCTATAGTGCTGAAATTGAAAAACGTCTTTTGAAATCATGATGAAGATGAAGATAAAAAAGACACGATTTTGCATGAGTGACCCCAATGACACTACTCGAACAATGTTCAAATGGCTAACCAAGGCAACAATCTAACAGTCAAAGATACAGATGGCACATCTATTTGCACGAGTGACTTGAACGACACTACTCAACCAATGAACATATAGATGCCAATAGTCTCAAGAATACTAATCAATTGAGGATGGAAGGTTGTCTCCATAAATAGGGATTCAAGAGTGTCTCTATGGTATATGTTCAATTTCACTAAAATGCATGGGTAACTAGTTGAAAATATAGATGCCAATAGTCTCAAGAGTACTAATCAATTGAGGATGGAAGGTTGTCTCCATAAATAGGGATTCAAGAGTGTCTCTATGGTATATGTTCAATTTCACTAAAATGCATGAGTAACTAGTTGTTGCATTTGCCTAGCATATAGGAACAAAAACTAGATACGTAGCACACTCCAAAGTGAAACAAACGGAGCATTAGCACAAACAATATATTACCTCCATAATGTTGACAAGGGAGAGGTATGACAAGTCCATTGGAATTGTGTATCATAGTGCAAGAAAGTGAAGAAGCAATATCAAAAGATGCACAAGATAGTACCTGCAACTAAAAGAGGGAGTGCAAAGAAAGATATTCACATGAAGCTAGACGAGGGTGTGATTGCAAATAACAAAGTGCACACAACAAACCTTCTATGTCACTTTATAAAGTAGTTATGAGTACAATAACGACAAAATACAAGTAAAATATGTGGCATTTTATCTTAGTGCGTCTGCAAATCAAGAAGTGCATTGAATAGATGCTTACAATGTCCAAATTTGATCACATGTTGAAAATACAATTTTGCTAAAAGATGAGAGGAAACAAAAGGAACCATTACAAAGTAGGAAAAAAATATGCACTTTAAAAAAAATTGCACCAAAAAATGAGTCCACATGAAAAAAGATATGGCCCTTCAAAGTTCCCAAAAGAGAACTACATAACTAGATCACTAGGAAAATTGAAAACCCAAAAGTTCAAATTGAAAATCACTTGCATCATTGTGAAGAGCATGGAATTTTGCCTCGTTTTAGAAAAAAATGCTTTGAAAAAGGACCTTGTATGTGTAAGAATAAAGCCTTTGAAGATTGGCTCTAGAAAACAAACTACCAATGGTGAAGGGGGACAAAAAATTCAAGTTGTATGTTGATGTTATAGTGATGGCACCACCAAATTTGGCAAATCTGCCCCCAAATTTAGAGGTCCACCAAAGTAATTGTCACTTGTAAAAAAAACACCTTTTACAAAATGAAGTCTTTGCTAAATATGGATGGATGGATGCAAGGTGATTTGTAGGTTTTTTTTTGTCATCAATGAAAAAAGGACACTATTATGAATTTTAAAAAAAAACTTGGTGGGTAGGGGGGTGAGGGGAAGTGGGGTGTGGCCACCTTGGGGTACCACACCCTTTTATGGGGTGGGGCTCTATACCATCCTTGCCATGGTAGGGGGGCAGGTCCCCATGGCCCCTAACATTTTTTTAATAAAACAAATAACTTTGATTTATTTTTTAAATTAAAAAAACCGTACTTGGCAGTGATGGTGGCAATGGATAAGCATGACACAAAAGGTTTTTTTTGCACGCAAATTGAGACTATTAATGGCTTTCATATAGTGGTAGTCTAGGCAACCCCCCCAAAAAATCTAAAAAGTGTTTTAGGTAAACCTATTGTGTCTTAAATGAATTTATATGTTTTTGGGCCTTTTAAGCATAATTGTGAGATTGTTTTGCTCCAAGAGGCACCTTGTAAAGTTCTTGGAACCCCAAAAAAGCTAAAAAGTGTTTTAGTTAAACCTATCGCATCTTAAATGGATTTATATGTTTTTGTGCCTTTTAATAAGCATAACCGTGAGGTTTGTTTCACTCCAAGAGTCACCTTGTAAAAGTTCTTGGAAATAATCCTTGAAAAATGAGAAGGGGTTTGCTGATTTAATGTTTTGATACCATGTTGAAGAAATGAAAGAACTCATAGGACTAGGAATCTAACTAGCAAGGCTAAATACCTTCCACAAGGGAGATGCAATAGAAATAATTGCTATATTGCTATAAAACAATGAAAATAGAATTCATAATGATTACAAAACAATAAGATGACCTTACTAAAAAGGCATGATGAAAATCTAAGACAAACTATGGTAATGACAAGTGTCTTAATCCTATGACATGAGACAAAAATTAAATGAACTAAGTAAGCTTAAGTAACTAGGTGTGAATAGTTCCTAAAGAGAAATTAGTTAGGTAATGTACTTCGTTCACATAGTTGGAGTTGATAGTGAATCCACAGCTCCCAAAAATCACTTGCAACTAAAACGACTATCACATTGAGAGAAAAATCAACTGATTTTCTATGCAACCATGAGAAGATATAATCCAAAAAAGCATGATGGCTTTTGTATTAATCTGAAAATGAATACAGTTGGATGATTACAATGTACAAATGAATGCTTATAAAAGCAAAAAAGCAAAAAAGCAAACCCTAGATGAAACCCTAGGTGATGATTAAGTTAGATCATGACAAATGTCCTCATCCTTTGCTATGAGACATGACCTAAAAATAGCTCAATCTAATAATAAAGAACATGTCCTAAGTTTAGCTTAAGTGAATAAAGTAAAAGGGGCCTAATAATTAAATAATGAATAATTAATTATTAGGTGATTTTTCCATTTACTCCAACCCCCGCCCCTCCCCCCCAACCTAAGATCATTTTTGAGAGAAGCAAAAATCCTAATGATGAATGCAATGATGGATGCATGGATTGGTCCCGACTACAAAGCTTGATGAGGTACCTATGTACAAACACATGAGTCTCCCATAATCAGAGAAAAGTAGAAAACCTCATGGGAAAAAACTCCTTTCCAAAAGAGAGAAAAATGAAATAAATGCACTTGTGAAAGAAGGATAGGAGGACTCGATGTGAACCCCCAAGGATTGCTTCTATCACACAAGTACAATAGATGTCCCCCCAATAGGAGAGGGAAAATGAGGATTTGAATCCCCCCCATAAAAAGTAGCTCCTGTGCCAATTATGAAAGCCTGAAGACAGAATACGATCCATTGCCTGCAAACAACATTTCTCCCCTTAGGAAAAACAGATCCATTGGTGATTGGAGAAGCCATTCCCATAAGATGGATGAATAGAGAATTCAAGTCCAAATGATGTGTGCCTCTGAAAACTGCTCAAATGTCCACATGTCAGAATGAGATGATGTCAATCCAAAACCTTGTGAAGATTGATGTAGAACAAGCTCCAAAGACAGTGATGATGGGTAAACATCAATGATGTGGCTGTTAGGAAAGAGGAGATGAATGTCCTCAAAATATTCTTCTAAATTTGCAATATGAGACTCCACAAACAAGGATGATATGTTTTCAAGATATGAAACCCAAGTAGTTGTGTCTGAAAGAAGATGAATGCCTTGCTACATTGAATCAAGAGGGGCCATGGATGTGGTGATGCCAAGCTGATCAAGAACAACAAAAGATGGTGATCGGGTCTTGATAGGAGGAGTAGGAACAAGGGGCCAAGCCTTTGAACCATTGGAACATGCAAGAACCGTGATATAGTCAAGCTCCTCTAAAGTATCATCATCAAAGGATATACAATCTGCATCATCAAGGGGAATGAGACAATTTGTAGCAGGATCCTTTTTGAATGGAAGGATGTGAGGATTTCCATGGATCTCCCAAAGTCGAATCCAAAGTGTGTGGGGACAATCAATGTTTGATATAGTACACATAGTGTCATGATTAACACTAGAACAAATCACTGATGATAGCCCATGCTGATCTAGTCCCTAGTGTGTTTGATTTAGGTATGAGTCCATAAAGATAAGACAAAATCTAAGTTACCGGTTCGGTTTTGGGTTCGGGTTCGGGTTCGAGAACCCGGTTCGCCGGTTCGGGTTTTTTTTTTTTTTTGATTTGGGTTCGATTTGGGTTCGTTTTGGGTTCGGTAATACAAAAACATATAAAAATCAGAAATATATACAGATTTGCAGCAGTAATTAAGTTCAGAATACACCACCATATTAATAGTTAAATAACATAGCAAAAATGAAAAATACACCACCATTTTATACTCAAATCATCAAAGTTCAAACATAAAAATGTAAAGTGTTTACAATCAGCCATTAATAATTAATATTAATTGATCATTGATCAATCTGAGTCATATAGGTCATCAAAAAAAGCAGCATCATCATCATCATTAGATGCTACATTATGTGTAGAACCACAAATAGCATTAGTTGCACTCGCACAAGCACTGCCACTAGCACTAACACTACCACTCTCATGCTCATCGGTTGCTTCAGGCTCATAGTCATCATCAATATCAAGTGCAGCTAAGTGACTTGTGGAAGCATCCAAGTCAAGCTGCTCTGGCTCAATATCCCACCTCCTTGTGTCTCCTTCTTTGTAGGAAACTTGCTTGTGTGTAAGGAGGCGCAAGTTTGAATGCACATACACCAAGTCCTCTGCCTTTTTCGAATGTAGCCTATTGCGTTTTATTGAGTGGATGAAGGAGTATGTGCTCCAATTCCTCTCAGAAGAAGATGAACTAGCAACCTATTAAGACCAAATTAAATAGTTAGGAGTTACAAAATTTAAGTTGATTTAACTAAACAAAAATATTAATTAATAATTTAATATAAATATAAATTTAAAATTAAAATTAAAATTACAAAATATAAAACTTACTTGGGATAAAATTTTTATTGCAATAGGTTGGAGGTGCCTGTATTCTTGCCCATGGAAGTACCACCAACTATGAGCATCCACCCTAACCTTGTCTCGAACAGCATCAAGATTATGATCAACAGTACCAGAGCATGCAAAAGCCATGAACTCAGCCCTCACTCGATCACGTTGGTCACGATCAGTGAAGAGTCTACGAATTGCTGCCTTGTACCCTTGACCCACTTCAACATCCCTATATGGAGCAACTCTTGCTGAAGCAGAAAGTATCTCTGGACTATAATATTTGGGACTCAATGCAAAAGCAAGAAGATGCAACGGAGTGGTCATTTTGTTCCATCTATCAACAATGATTTCTTGTAGCTCTTTGAAGAACTTTTCTTCGGGATCTTCCTCTTTTGCATTGATGATGATTTTCATCTTCTCAATCATTGAGTCGATACCATCATATACTTCACCCAAACAAGGTCTATCCATGTCAGTGTAACGGATCATGCTCAATATGGGCTCAGTGAAACTGACGAGATACTCAACAAGGTCCCACCAACTATCATCTAGGATCCTTTGCTTGATCCTATTTGCCCTTTCACTGGTAGATTGCCTCCATATGGCCCAATTAGGGCTGATTACCATTGCAGAGAGTGCCTCACGAACCTTTATAAGGCGTCTCAACACAATTGTGTTGGAGGCAAAACGAGTCTCGGCAACCTGTTTGAAAATCAAAATTAAAACTAAAATATAATTTAAATTTACAAAATCAAAATTTAAAATTAACAAAAAATTAAAAAATTAAAAATATTGAGAATTAACTTACCTTCAACAACTCCAATTTTGAGAATTGTCTAAATATTCCTTGTGTCATATGGTGGTTGGTGACAAACATTTGAATGTCTTCGCCCTCAGCATACACCTGTTTGATCCATTCAATTTTGGATCCAATTTTTTGTAGCATTAGATTAAGGGAGTGGACAGCACAAGGTGTCCAAAAAATGTGTGGATACTTCTCCTCAACCAATAACCCAGCAGCCCTACAATTTTTGGCATTATCAGTTACAACTTGCACAACATTTTTATGGCCCACTTCTTCAATAGCTTGGCAAATGATGTTAGCAATAAATGGACCATCCTTCACCTGTCCTTCACAATCCACTGCTCTCAAAAACATTGCCCCTTTAGGGGACACAGCAATAACATTGATCAATGGGCGATTTTTTGCATCTTTCCATCCATCAGAAACGATGGTCACCCCTGTTTCGATCCACGAATCCCTTATGGGCTTCAAAGAGTCTGCTACATGTTTCACCTCTTTCTCCAATAAGGTGCAACGAACCTTCTCAAAACCTGGGCCCTTATACCCCTTTGGAGCCTCATTAATAGATTTCACCATTTTTTGCCAATATGGTGAACGAACAACATTGAATGCCAATCCATTGGCATAGACACATCTTGCTATGTCTTGATCAGCAATCTCTCTTGCCTCATTCTGAAATGAAGCTTCCAACGGTCCCTTAGATCTTTTATTTGAAGAGGGCGTGGTTTGCTCTTGAGGGATGTCCATAAATGGATGGCTTCCTGTAGGTGGAAAATAAGAAGGCGGTGTAGGGGGTTTCATGAAACGAGATCCTTTCTTCAAAGGATGGCTTGTTTTACCACTGGCTGCTCTTTGGTCTGCCTTTTCTTGCTCAGCAATATATTTCAACACTATATTATCTGGAATGCCTTTCTCATCTTCACCTGGACAATTTTTTATGCCTGTTTCAGAGATCCCACACAAGTGCCCTTTCACTCGACTGTATGAGCTCGAATACTGAACATGGCAATGACTACAAATCCAAACATATCCTCCACCACCTGGAAGTTGTTGAACCATTTCTACATATTTCCAAAGGGGAGAGTTTGGGTTTGTTTTGAAACGAGATTGGCTTGAGCCTGAGGAGGTACCGGTTGCCATTGTAATATGGAATACCTAAGGCACAACATATTGAAATTTTGGTATTGATTGATTGAATTTGAAACTAACAGACTTAATTAATTTCAAAAAATGAAAAAATTGAACATGTGTTATAGACATTTAGAGGAATGAAAAGTAAAACAAAACTAAAACTAAAAAACAAAACAAAAGAGTTGAAGTCCATTTGTTTAAAAAAAATGTAAAAAAAATAATCAAAAAACTTCAAAAAACCTACCTCTTTTGAAGAAATCTTGCTCAATGATCTTCTTGGCAACGAATAGGCACTTGCAAGTGCTTAGGAATAGCACAACAACCAACTTCGAACAATCTACAATCAACCTTCAAGTCTATTCAAGCTTGTGCAAGCAAAAGAGAAAGTTCAGCAATGGAGGCAAAAAATCCTTTTTTTTCATTCACAAATTGGTAAATGACTATCACTTTACCTATTTCATGTTTTAGAGGCACATATTAGTGTTGGAAAGAATAAAAAAATATTTAAAAGTCAACAAAGACTTAAAAAATTTTAAAAAAAAGTCAAATTCGTGCTTTGAAGTCTGCCTGGGCACGAAATTCTACCCGGGTTCGAAAAATTCGAACCCTGGTCGGACCCACAGTCCGGGTTTTGAACCCGGTTCGAACCCACAGTGCATTTTTCCGGACCTTGGGCGAATTAGGGCGAATCAGACCCGAATTTCGAACCCGGATCGAACTTGGGCCCCCCAGGGCCGAACCCGGTAACTTAGGACAAAATATTAAGCCACTTGATTTGCTAAGAAATGAAAAAACCTATATTCCACGACCTTTTGGGGACGAGGACGAGGGGACGGCTGGGGACGTGTTTTCGGGACGTTTTCTAGGGGGCCATTTTTAGGGGACGGTAGGGGACGGCGACATACAAAATACATATATATATATATATAGATATATATATATATATATAATATATATATATATATATATATATATATGATTTTTTCAAAATGTATTAATATATTATAGATAGAGAGAGGGAAAGAGAGATATATGTCAATAAATTAATAATTGATAACAACAATATCAAAATATAAAGGATACAAACCTTTTGGTAAGGACCATTGCCTTTTTTGAAATGGAGTTTACTTTGGGCTCAAACAAAATTTCTTTGTTTCAGCATGCAATGAGTGTTTCATAAACCATTTCAGTAAAATATTTTGAAATACTTTGTAGCTAAAATACCTTGGAGCAGACGTTTCTGAAATATTGGGATGATCTTATGCGTCCTATTTAAGACATTGCAATTGCAACTATGGCAGCTATGGCAGGTTCTTTGGTCTGCTAACTTTTAAAAGAACCTGGGATTAGACAGCTTAGGTAGTGTTGAAATTGTAATGATTCTTGAGGAAGTGTTTACTTTTGAAAACCCTGAAAAGGGAGCTGATAAAATTGAGGCCATCCGATTTGTTATCAATCACATTTCTTCACATCCATATGTCTACAGTGATTAAGCATGTCTTGGGTAAAAATTGGTTTTAGTTGTCAATTGCAATTTATTATTCATACAAAAGATGGGCATATGATTCTGAAATATATGTTTGCATTATCAGTTGAATCATGGAATTTCTGATGTTGTGCAGTAGGAATAAATCTATCTTTTTATCAATATCACAAATTTACATATTGGACGTGGTCTGTGAAGCTTGCAGAACCCACATACAAAAATTGTATCGAGTTTGTATTTGATCACCATCTTGTATAGATAGATTATACCTAATTATATATTACCATTCTATAGACAGCTTGATACCAAAGGTTCAAAACATAAAATCCCAGCTAGAACAGAGGTAAAATGAGCATAAAGTTAAGATGATCAGGCTTGAGGAATCTTCTGCACAAGAAAAACAAAAATATGATTTGGGCAAAATGTTTATTGCTTGCCTTAAATCTCACAAGCGTGATATGTTGCTTCCATTATGGGTCTGCACTACCTTATTTATTGTTTGTGTTAACCTAAACATATGCTCCTGTTGCATTGAGTTTCATATGGTGAAAATCTACACAAAGATCTCTGCAATCTTTTATGAAAAACTAGTTGCTGTTTCAATGGAAATGATCTTGTGTACAAAATCTTTGATAAAAATATGTAGCACACAGATCTAGTAAAATCCCATGACCTTATTAGTTATTTCCTCAGAGCCGTCGCTTGTCGTGAGAGCCCAGTTCGATAGTCATGAAACTTTATTAAGTTTCATTTACATTTTACTCTAGTTTTTGGAGAAAAATTTAGGTCGCTAGTCAACGTGGGCCCTGCACAACATTTAGCAACAGGTAAAAATATTAAAAAAAACAAAATTTTAAGTTTTTTTAATGTTTGGAGGCTTGAGGCACGTAGGGGATGGTTAGCTGTCCTCGGGTACGGCGGACCGTTCCCAGCCAAGAGGAAATGTTTCCTACCGTTTCCTGTGAATTTTCTTAATTCGGGGACGGCTGAGGATTGTCCCTGATGCATCCCCCTGTCCCCGAGACAGATGGGGACGGGTACAGGGGGTTTTGGGGTAGGGGACGCGTCCCCGTGTAACATAGGAAAAAACCCATGATACCTCTTCAAAATAAAAAATCAGAGACCAATAACCTCAATGCATGTAAAGCAAATCAAATGAAGTCATCTCATGGAAACAAATCATTTCCAATTGCCAAGATGTCCAAGTAATTGACCAAAATGTGAAATCACAAAAAATGGAATAAAAAGTACTTGGGGTAGATTATGGAAAAAGTGCTTGGATAGATCAAGCATCTTTGAAATACCTTTCCAAAGCCACAAGAATTGTGAAAATATGAGATATAGGTGAAAATTTATGAGCTCAAAAGCAAAAAATGATGATTCAACTTCAACAGATAATAAAGTATGCCAAAAACAAAATCTGATGATGAGACTTTGTAATGTCCCCAATTTAGCCCTACGCTCTTCTTGAAGTTTTAGCCTATTTCTGGAAACTCGTAGGCTAAGCAGAAGCGAAAATTAGGGTTTCCTATTTTATAGGAGGTTTCAAATGCATTTTTGAAGGCTTGCATGCAGGAGTTTGGTAGTGTGCTTCTAGGAGTTTTTGGGGTTTTAAGAGAGCTTCAGAATGGTGTAACATGCATCTCCATCTGATAACCTTTCCAGACACTTACTATTTATAGTAAGTCATGATTATTGCTCAGTCGATGTTCAAATAATGTTTTGCAAACTTACTATTTATAGCAGTTGACTATTTTTGGTAAGTCTATTTATAACAGTATCATTCTAGCAGTAGTTCAATCATCGGCAATTCACATTTCTATTTTGGGCAGTGTGGCTGTTCAACTTGGCTTTTTGAAGAGTTTGAAGTTAACTTACTATTTATGGTATTGGCTATTTTTAGTAAGTCTAATTTTAGCAGTGGCATCATCAGTAGTTCTGCTCAGGCCATCATTCTATTTTTGGCAGAATCAGTTTGAGCATTGGCTGGTTTTTGGCTTTTATTCCTCCTTGGGCTGAGTTCCAAACTTAAGTCAATTTTATGTCTTGAAGTTGACTTCAAGTTGTTTTAATGAAGGGGACATAAAGGGGGGTTGAATTTCATATGCACTTAATGTTTATTGTGCAACTTAAAGTTGGATGGCCAAAAAGGGAGATGAATAATATTTCATTAAATTCAAAATAAAGTGATTGTTAAGAGATGGCGTCCCTTGGAGGAACTAAACAGTTTCTTGTTGGGAGTTACTGATTGCTTCATTTGCCAATTGAAGCTTATATATTGGTGGCTTGCTCATTGTTTGGTATCTTGAAAAATTGAAAGTAAAGTTATGCTGCTGGTTTGAAATCCAGAACCTGGCTAAGGGCAAGCTTAGCATTTGCAATCCATCCTTCGGGCCTGAAACTATGGCTTCCTAGGTGGGTCTTTGAGACTGTACTTCACACAGGAGTGCAGATGGAGCTTTATTTCTGATGTTATTTAACAGGTTGCTGCTGTATAATCTGTTATTGAGTTGCTGGTTTGTTCATGGCTGAAACGAATTTCTGTTCATAGCTTCGCCATCGAATTTTCTAATGTTCTGGGTACTGGCCCATGCTGTTCTACAGTGGAGGGCGCCCCTTTTTGCAAGTTTGCAGATTTTATCATCGAGTTTCTGATTTTTAAGAAGAGGTCGACCTTCTTGCTTGGTCGTACCTTTTCTTGGCATGTGCATTGGGATTCGTGCCACACTATTGCTCTTCGTTTTGGCTCATTTTCTCAATGGAGGTTGGACGCCTAGCTCCTAGATGTTGATTGGCTGTGGTTGGGGAGCTTTCCGAGCTTTCCGAGATGAATTGAAGAAGATACGTCCATTATGGTGAATTCTCACCTTACTGATCTGATTTTCTGTATTTCATGTTTCTGATCAGATTAGTTAGAAATTGTTATAATGCTTTTCTGAGTTTCTTTCTATATCATTTTGGCATTGTAAATGTTAGAGGAAGTGTTACTCTAACCATTGAGTGTTTTGGAAGCATATCATTCTAATTTGCAGCTTAGTTCATTAATTTTTAAAGCTTGTTAGTAGTACTAACAGCCGATTGTTTAGTTGCTGCAATTTATATTTGTTTATACTCCCACAATTGAGTGGTTGAGTTTTAATAATCATTCTCTCTTATTGTTAAATTCCCCCCACGAAAAATAAGTGGAAGTGAGGATTTAAATGGTTGGCTTGCCGCCTTTAACAATTGTAATAATCTCACCCACTGCAGAAGTGGAGAATCCCCACCGCTTGTGGATGCCTGCTTCAACAGAAGAAGTGTTATTTCAATTTGATAATTAGCACTCCGCCATATGTTAGCACTTTGCCTTCTAAAGGATCTTGTGTGCACATTCTTGGTGTTGAGTTTAGCTCTCTATTTCAATTGTAATCAAGTTATTAGATCCTAGGGTTCCTTTGAGCATATGCCCGCCCCTCTTCCTTAAGTGGTTTTAGGGTGCATTCTTGGTTAGAGTTATTTCAGCATCGTTTTGATTTGGAGCTAACCTTAACGGGTGCATGATTGCATTGTATGTGAATTGAAAAAATCAAGAAAAAATTAAGGGGATCATTTCAGACTTGCACCACTGGAAAGTATGCAAAACCAACCTTCTAACGATATCTTGTTTTCTCCTTTAGGGCATGACTAGTGTTTGAAGGGGCCAAGTGGCATTACAGTCGTTTACATTAGGTTGACGTCAGCTCAGAATATTCTCCAACCGTCAGTATATTCCTTTGCGTTTGTCGAAAAATACAAAGTTGCCTGAAAGAAATCTTGGTTGCCAGAATTTCAAAATGCTTTCGAAATATTTTTTGGTTTTGTTGGAATTTTCGCCAAGAAATAGATGACCAGAATGGGAGGTCAAAAAGTCGTCGGAAAAGGTTCCAATTCCAAAATTTTATGCCACAGGTGAAGGCTTATCGTTGGTAGGATTAGAGATAATGGCGGGTGGCTGGAAGTCTAGGCTGACTGATAAAGAGGGCCATTGGAAAGATTCAAACCCCCTACGTCACACAATGATGTGACTGTTAGATGCTTTAAGTAGTCGTTGTGCAGTTGGGTAGGGTACCTATGTACCCTAAAACAAATTTTTGTTCCCCTTTTTTTTTGAATTAAAACTTGAATTAAAAGAAAGATTTTTCTTCAAACCTGTACCAGCATGCATCAAGGAGTATTAATGGCAGCTGGGGGTTTGTATGGCGTCATACAATTGCACAGATCCATATATAGTGTAGTATGCCGCCCAGTTTGCACTTGATTTTTTTGTGTTTTTGATGAGCGTTTTGAAATGTTTTAACAATGATTCATACAACAATATATTGTAGCAAAAATAGAAGATATTGCAATTAAACTTTTAGCCCAAAAGTGAATATTACATAGAGGGTTTACAACTGAAAATTCTAGATTTTTCTACAAGCTTAAATACTTAGCTTTTACCAAAATAATGATAATCCAGTTCATAAAATATCCCCTAATATCTAAATCAATAGTATCCAAAAAATCTAGGAGTTACAATCTTGAAACTCACGGGAGAAATGTGCTTGAAGAACCCTCTAAAATGGATGCCAGCTGGAAGAATCACCTCCAATGGCAGAAAAGTTGCACACTCGAAGCTCTCCAACCTTGGACGACCCCAAATGAAGCATTACAACCTCTAGAAACCCTAGCTGCTCTTGCAAACGATCAACCCTCTCTCCAGGATGTATGGCCAGCCTAGGAAGATGGTACGGCCAGCAATAAAGGGACTGAAACTTCTTAAATCTGCTGCTAGTGTATTCAAATCTGCCCTACAATACAAACTCTCCAATCTGAAATATAACTTTGATGCCCAAACTGGAAGTCTCAATTTGTAATGAATCTCACCAGTGATTCCTGAAGTGAAATCACCAAGAATTCTCTAGACTGTATTTTTCAACAGCGTAGAAGGGTTTTCGTCCTCACAAACCCTGAGAAGATAACTCTCCTCCAAAACCAAAACCAATTTCAATATCTTCATCCAGCCTATCAAATGAGTTCTCAACTCCCCTTTTATAAATAACTCCTCGATCTTCTAGAAAAACCCATGAAGAGTGTTCAACAAGCTTTTAGAAGAATATTTTAATACTCCTTGATGTGACCACTTGATGTGACTCTTTGATGTGACCTCTTGATGTGACCCCTTGATGTGACTCCTTGATGTGACCTTTTGATGTGACATCTTGATGTGACCGCTTGATGTGACCCCTAATACTTAAGTCACTTTTTGAAGATATATTAATAAAGTGACTTTATTAATTTATCATTAAAGTATGTCATTTTTAACCTTTTAATATAATTATTTAATATTACCCTTTTGACTTTGCACTTTTTGCCTAGTAACATTAAATAATTAAAATAATGATTATTCTTTAAGAGGGCCGAAAAACGGGGACATTACATATAGTTGTATGGAATTATGTGCAAGATGCCTTGGCCCCTAATTTTTTTTTCTTTTTTTGCAACTACTCCAATTTCAATGTTTGGACAAACAAGCTTGGGGTTTTTGGTCGTTTTAGACTCAACAATGATGCCTGTTATGCTCTAGGATGAGCCAATTTTTCCCTCAAGGTTGGATCTCTCAAAATTTGAATAGGAAGTTACAAATATGTTGCTTTGATATTGTGTTGGACTTGATAGTGAACCTCATAGCTCCCAAAAATCACCTGCAACCAAAACGCCTATCACATTAAGAGAAAACACTATTGATTTGCCATGCAACAATGAGAAGAATTGATATAGAAAAGCATGATGGCTTTTGTATTAATTTGAAAAAGAATATAATTGGATGATTACAATGTACAAATGAATGCTTATTAAAGAAAAAAAGCAAGCCTTAGATGAAACCCTAGGTGAGGATTAAATTACATCATGACATGTGTCCTCATAGCATCCTATGCTATGAGACAACATGACCTAAAACTAGCTCAATTTAATAATAAAAAAACAATTCCCAAGCTTTTAATTGAATAAAGTAAAAAGGGCTTAATAATTAATTAATTAGTAGGTGATTTTCCTATTTACACTAACATACACCATTTATGAATGAATGAAATCTAGATTCATAACCTAGGATGATGTGTAAAAGCTCTCTCTATAATTTTGTTATTAATTTTGGTTAATAGAGATGTGAGTCATGTAGGCATGGCTATTTGTTGATTTGTAACTTGTTTAACTTGCATGCTTGGTTGTGATGTGTCCAAAAACCAACATTTCCAACATGTTAGAGTAGAATAAGAATGCTAAAGCTCTTGTTTTTGATTATTATACCAACTTTTCGTTGTTTTATTATGTAACAAAGCAAATTATATAAGTTGCTAGTCTTGGTCCGAGTTTAGGGTTTGGGTATGCCGGTATGACATAATGAGAGAATGAAAGGGAAATATTGAGCATAGACAATGTTGTTTATGTGATAATTTGTGGATTTAACCAATTTGGCTATTTTGCTGCCCATATTTGTTGGGTTTGGTTTGGGTCTGGATATGGGTTCGGGATAGCTCTAGACTCACTTCAGCCCAACATACATGGGAGCAATGATGCATTTTTGTGTTGGCAGCAATATATTTATTTAGGGTCGTGTTTTTATTGGGACTAATAATTTTTCGGAAGCATTCACATGTAAGTGGCAAACTGCACTTAGTTTTCTCTGCATGTGAAGCATGTACATTGTATACCATTCTTGTGTCGTTCAAAAATGGTGAAACATTCTTGTATCATGTGAAATGAACCTTTTGGCAGGACTGATGATTTGGAGTCTACTTCTTCACGTGAATACCAATCAACCGCTTGTCCTACTTATTCCTATTTTGAAACAAACTGTATGTTTTAGTCCTCGAACTACTTTTTTCCTTGATCTCTGCATTGCACTAATTGTAATTGCGAATCTCTCAGTATTGGGGTTCAACTGTTAATGCTCCATCATGAATAAACCACTGATTGCTTATATATATATGTATGTATGTATATGTATATATATATATATATATATATACATACATATATATATATATATATATATGTTAGAATATATTGTCATTGATGTCAACGTGTCAACGGGAGAATATGTTAAATGGTTGTCATTAATGTCAAATCAAATGAATGAGAATGTTCAGTCAAGATGAAATGAATGTCATGATGATAGGCAAAGAGGCAGATTGAGAAAATGGAGTAATAAAGATCAAAGAACAAAGTCAAATAATGCCCAAACAGATTCAATACAGTTGAATATGAAAGAGTTTTTAAAATGACATTATTTAGAGGCTGACTAGTAGATATGCGACATTGTAGCTGACCTGTGAAAGAGAAGTTGCTGTATTCCAAAAATAAAACAAAATTAAATAAAGAAATTAGCAATGCTGGCTGACCAAGTACGTAGCCAAAGTTATCGACCAAGGAAAGATATTATTTAAGGCAGAGATAAAGACTAGTAAAAAGCAGCGATTACTTTTTAGAAGGCAGAAATTAAAATTATCATAAGCATTGATTAATATATTTGAAGGCAGCACTTATGTAAATAATGGTAAGTTTATTTAAAAAAACAGAAGCAGATAAGACAAAATCACATAAAGGAAAAAATTAAGAAAAAGACAAAAATCAGATATGACAAAAGAAGACAGTGATTAAAAAGGTGGTGATTAAAAGTATAAAAAGAAGCATTAATAAAGGGACAAACAAATGCAGCAATTATCATTTTAAATAAGCAGCGATTGATTAACATTAAAAAAGGCAGCGTTTAATAAAGATAAACTTATGTTTTGTCAAGGCAGCGATCATTAAAGACAAGACTTATTATTGAAGAGGCAGTGATTACGTTGAGATGAGTTGCGATCCCTTGTAGAGGTATACACTTTGGTAAGAGATATAATATTTTATAAGAGACATATCCATTGTAAAGATATATAAGGTGAGAATATTTGTGATTTAAATGCAAGCAATCAATGTATATTGTCTGAGCATAAGGATGAGAGAGAGCAGAAGTATGAAAAGTAAATTTGATTTATATTGAAGATATTTGTGTGTAAAAGAAGGGGACAAATACATCATATACACCAGGTTCATGAAGAAGATTATTTGCTTACTTATGAAGAGCAAGTTGTGAAGATTAATTGCAGATTTATGAGAAGATTAGTGCATATTTATAAGGAGATTGTGATCAGATTGGTGTGGCAAATTTAGGAAGGGAGTTATAGGAGAATTTTTAAAGAGAAATCTAGTGGGTTGGTGCTCACAAATCAAATGGAGGTTGGTGCCTCAAATTGGTCAAGGTTGGTGCCTTGCTAAAAAGGAGTTTGGTGATTCACTGAGTTGGTGCTTAGTCTAGGGGATTGGTGTCTCCTATAGGTTGGTGCCTGCAAAAGTTGTAATTAGCGATTTATATTAAAGAGCATTATTCCGTTCCGTGGTTTTCTCCCGTAAGGGTTTCCATGTAAACCTTGGTGTTCTGGTGTTCTTAATTGTCAAAATAGTTTGTATTATACTGATTCACCCCCACTACCTCAGTGTAATCTTGTGCTCATCAATATATATATTGCTAATCGTTTACAAATATTCAGCTTTTACAAGCATCAACATGAGACCAATACAAGCTCTTCATGAGACTAGTATCAACTCCTTTCGAGCAATTACATTAGAAACCACCTATGGAAGACCAAGAGTCACAACTTAAAAATCCACTTAATTAGAAAACCACCTCCACACTAGAAAGCAACTATGGAAGACCAAGAGTCACAACTTAGAATTCCATCTTAGATTCCCCTTTGGGATTTGAACTTGGGTCTCCACAATGAGAACTCAATGCTTTAACCAATTAAGGTCAAATCCTTGGACTATTTATATTTTTTAAATATTTCTGTATTAAATAAATAAATATGAATATATATATATATACATGAACCCATACCCATACTTGAGGAAAAAAATTTACATTGAAATATAGAAGTCTTGATTCTTTAAGCAACATGACAACAATATATTGTAGGATAATGTTCTCTACCGTTCTCAAAGTAGTTTGTCTCCTTTTATGATTATCGTGCCACTTCCCAATCAAAACAAAGAAGGTTTTGGGCACAACACCATTTGTCACATTATCCTTTTCTTGACATATCATTTACAATTTTTATTTCCAAATCTAGATTTTGCATTCCATGTGTTCCATTATATTTTATCTTCCTTTTGATATTAATGTAGTAGTGATTTTCTCAACCTTCGTTGAAGTCTTATGCCTGGAGAAAAAAATAGGTTATTAATCCTAGCCTTTCTCAACCTTCAGCGGCATTGGGTGAAGTGGTTGTGGGGGGCCCTTCTCCAAATGTCATGGATGGAAAAAGCTCGGAGTCAGGCAACACAGAATGTGTCAATGAGGATCCGGTGAATACCACTCAATCACTTGTATCGTTATCCAAATGCAACGACAAAATGAAGAAGCCTTTGGAGGAGAGGATTTTGAAATGCCCCTTGAATTCTTGTGGTTCAAGGCAAACAATCTAAAAAGGGAATGTTGATAATAAGTATTTTTGCTGAATTGGTCTGGTGGCTGTATTCAAAGCTCCCTGGAGTGCTTTGGATTCAAGCCACCCTGATTTAACATTTCTTCTGTTGTAACCTGCTTCTTGTTCCTTTTTGGTCCTTTCACTTTGGGTGTGGTCTGCCACCATTTATCCTTTGTCTTCTTGTTTCATGTTGTGTTCCATTGTTGTGTTTCAGGCTTCATTGCTATTTCTGCTCTTTTCTTTGTAAAAGGTTTCTGGGTTCCTTTCAAAACCCTCTTTTATCTGTGTATCAAAAATGTAATAGTGATTTTTGTAATCTTTTCATTTTCCTGAAACTGAAAAGCAACCTCAGCTTTTATTTATTGAAGTAAATACTTCTAAAACTACACGACTTGCCATTGTTTATAATTTATAGAGAATGAATCAGATTATTTCTATCGTATATAATTCGATTCCTCCCCATTTATATTCTTTTAATTAAAATATGCTCCTCAAAGTGTTGCCTCACACTAGCAAATAAGTATTGTTCTTTGTGCCGTTTCATTGTTTGTGGGCTTTATGTTATTTTTTTGGAAATCAAAATGAATTATAAAATTGACAATATGCATCATCTAGTAGCCACAATTTTATTTATGGGTCTAATGGAATTGTGGAACTGGACTGATTAGATTCATTTTAGTGATGCAGGCTGTTCTGAAAAGGCTTATGACAGATGTCCCTTTTGGAGTACTGCTGTCTGGTGGCTTGGATTCTTCCTTAGTTGCTGCTGTTGCTTCTCGCCATTTGGCAGATACTGAGGTTGCTAGGCAGTGGGGATCCAAGCTTCACACCTTCTGTGTGGGACTAGAGGTTTGTCCAATTTCTCCATCATAACAAAATATGGCTTGCATGGTTAATACATGATGTCATTCCTATTATGTTAATACTTTTCGTAGATTATTTTTGTTCCTATGCATTAGAATAACACTATGCAAAAGAGCACACCTAATTCAGTAAGTGGATGATGCTGTATGGTATAATATCTGTTTTACAGAATCCTGTTTATCATTCATATTAAGAGTATATCAGAGTTCAAAGTGAGGGATGAGACTTATCTCCATGTTACAATTTCAGAAAATTATTTTAAAAGAGGAATCTTGGGCCAAATGTGCATTTGTGAAGATCTTGATACATCTGACACTGTTTTTTTGTTGTTTTTCTTTTTCTTCTGAGAAATTGCTAGATAAATAAAATCAAAGAAATTAGTATCAATGAAATCAGAAATATTAACCATACGGTACTTAACAATGAGAAGGGCAGATGTATACCAACATCTCCTTGTCTTTTGCATGACAATCATCACATGATATGTCTGATGATATTGTCTACACAAAACAACATTTACATCCTATTTCTGGAAGCAAAGTTGAAGAACATTACTCTCACCCTAGATTTTGTCAATGCCTTTTTGATCTTTTTTTTTGAAAATAAAAGGTTAATACTACATTAAAAAGAGAGTGAGCAATCACAAATGGAAAGAATGATCATTCAAGACAAGTATCATCTCGAGAGTTACAATTAAATCTTTGAACTAAGATTTTGCAGCTAGGTGTTTTGATTCCATCATTAGCCTTTCTAGGAACATGTCTGAAATCATTCATATCAAAATTGCCTGACAAAGCATCTATTCTCAGTTTTACAATCTGAAGTTGAACAAAGTGGAGACTTTGGAGGTTCTTCAAGGCTTGGATGATGAGTTTCAAATCTCCATAAACGATAAAGTTATTTAAGTGAGTTCTAGATGCCTATGGAAGGCCTATCTCGCAGGCCATTAGTTCAACAACATTATTGGTGTTCTTACAAGTGTTCGTACAAAAGTCAAGATGCTTGATGTTCTGATTTACCATCAAAACCCTCTCAACAGCAACAGCTCCATGCTTAGATTCAGATGCACCATTGAAGAAGAGACCTGGAAAGGAGAGGTGCAGGCAGCTTAGGAGGAACCTCCTTCTGAAAAGGATCTGTTAGGAGCCATCTGTTAAGGAGGGGAGATTTGGTGGTGGAAAGGCTTCTCAAAAACTGAATTTGTGTGAAGTGAACTTTGACATCAAGAGAAATTTCAGATTTGACTTTGGGGATAGTGGAACAATTGCTTACAGCTTTATCATTAAAGATCCTGTGATACCTATCTATCTAAATAAACCAGACACAAAAGAACAGAATGACATTCCAGATATGTTTGATTAGAGGTTTATGGTGAAAACCACCAGTATAAAGCTTGTTCCAACTGATCAGACAATTCTGTTCATTGAGGATGCTGCAGAATTCGACTCCCATTGCCTAGGTAAGATAGATCGAAGGCTGGGCAGCTTTTGGGTAGGTGAGCCAGAGTTTCTTTATTTTTAAAGCATTTGTGGCATATGTGGGGACTAACAATTGCTCTGTTAAGAAAGTTGTCACCAGTCAATATTTTATGTTGGTGAAGAAGCTATTGAAACTGGAGAACTTTGGCAGTGAGGGGCTGACTCCAGACAGAGTGAAAATTTAATTGGAGGGATTGATGGAAAGTAGCAAAGGGAAACTGGCACGAACTGAGTATTGACTAGTTGAGTTGAGACCCTTACATTAGTTTGTCATCCTCATTTGGAGCAAGAAGCCATAGGCCTGGTTAATCTTCCACTTGACCAGCTGAGCCAATCTGGTGAACTGCAAAGATTGCAAGGACTCAAGAAGGTTTGGAGGCACAAAGTGAGTGATAGGAGCATTGCCAAGAACAGAGTCCTCCCAACAAAGAATACATTGACCATTACCTGGAAGCCAACAAATCTTGTCACTAATGATGTTGGAAGACGTCCTGATTGAATTACATATTTGAGAAGCACCCCTGATGAGGGAGACATTCTTAAGAGGCTTGATCCCCTGAAGGCCTTTCCAAAGATAAGAGGGAGGAATTATAACTGTCCCAACTAGTTTAGATCCAACTTTAATCATGTGAAGGGTGGATCTTATGCCCAGGCCACCTTGAGTTTTAGCTGTGATGACATTGTTCTTTTTCACCAAGTGAAATTTCTTTTTATTGTCTTCTTTTTCCCCTTGCCATAATAAATTTTGTACTTTTTATCAATTTCTTGAAGAACATATGAAGGGGCATGGTAAATCATGAGATGGTAAATAGGAAGATTGGTGAGGACATACTTAATGAAAGTAACTCAACTAGCCAAGGAAAGCCATCCATTGCTGTAGTGTTGAATTCTCTTATCAATTATTTTTGGAAGATTATTCAAATAGTCTGAATGTTTAAACTTAAAGTTGATAGGAACCCCAAGGTATCTGAAGGGCCCATGGCCACCACGAGGGAACTAGATGATGGAGAAACTTATAATCTCAGCCAGAGAGCAGCATGAAGTGTAGAATTTACTTTTATTTCTGTTGAGAATGGCACCAAAAGCATTAAAAAAAGAGTCAAGATTAGCTTTGATTCTTTTGATATTGGATTTACTAGCTTCACCAAGGAGTATTGTGTTATCAACAAATTGAGCACAGTTGGTTTCCTGTACTCCACCAACTTTTATCCTAGTTAAAGGGTAACTTATTTTGCTCATTGAGAGAGCTCTTCAAAGAGATGCAACAAGAATAAGATAGAGGTAGGGGGAGAGAGGAGAGCCTTGGTGGAGTCATCTTCTAGACTTGTAGAATCTGGAAGGGGATCCATTTACCAGAGGATTGATCCAAGGGTCTTTGATGCAATTGTAAACCTAGTTCCTATGGGGAATCCCATTTTTCTCATGATGGAAAGAAGAAATTTATGTTTGACACTGTCAAAAGCATTGGACATATCTAGCTTGATAGCCATTTTCTTCTTCTTTTGCTTCTCGAAAGAATGTAAGGGTTCGTGAACAAGCACAATATTGTAGTGAATCTGCTTGCTAGGGATGAAACTGCTTTACTCTTTAGAGATGATTTTGTTGAAGATCTTCATGATTTTTTTAGCAATGATCTTGGAAGAGATCTTATAGGAAGAGTTACATAAAGAGATAGGTTTGAATCTTTCAAAGCTCACAACATTTTTGTCTTTAAGAATCAAAGCAGGAAAGGTGGAGTTAATAGAGCATAGAACTTACCTCTTGTTTGGATATTTTATAACCTTAAGATGTAATTCTTGGCTTATAAGTTATAAGATCAATTTTTTTGGTGAAGCCATTGGAATTTGGGACCAAGAGATTTGTCTTAAGGTAGCTTGGAAATCATCTCTTGAAGCTCAACAATGGAGATAGGTTGGCAAAGAATGTCCTTGGAGTCCTCTTGGAGAATATGGAGGATGAAATCTAGAAGGGAACCTTGAGCTAGAATGTCACCACCTTCAAAATGATATACTTCTTCAAAGTGTTGAGAAGTAAGATTCATAATCTCCCCAAGGTCATTTGTAAAAATATTATTAGTGTTGATGACTTACAGCAGCGGTCCTCTACTTCCAAGTCCAAGTTCAATGAAGATAATAAATTAAATGTAGCTTGGCTATTTAATTTATATATAATCGATTTAATGCATGAAGAGGTGCTTCATTATAAATAATGTTTTATTCATTAATGATTAATATTTAATTATTAATAAAGGCCGACCCTCCTTGAAAATTGCGCCCCTCTCTTGAAAAGACGTGTTCATCTCATGAGGCTGACTTGTCTATTGAAGAGGTGCGATTCTTTGCTGGTGTATATATACACGTGATCTCCCTTCATTTGATCAAGTTAACACACATTCATATTCTAGAAGAAGGTTGATTCTGTAGCAGCAGTTCATCATTTTTGTGCAGCAGATCGATATCAAGGAGTTTGACATATTCACTTGTGTATTGCATCTTAGAGAGGTGCCCTTATTCATTGTATCTATTTGGCATTGCATTGTGCCTAAGCTGTAAGCAGATTTCTGCTCTTATTGGATTCAATATATAGGAGATATATTGGCTGGGTTTTTCTCCCTCGGGTTGGAGGGTTTTCCCAGGGTATTGGCTGTGTCTTTGTTTCATTTTGAATTAAAATTCCTGTGTTTATATCTGATCATATAAAACTTACATGGTATCAGAGCGGGTTTGAAGAAGATCTTGATCAAATTCGTGTATCACAGCGATACTCTTAATTTATTTCTCATCCTTATTCACCTTCATCTCTCCGTCAAGATGGTGAATGGTCTCAAGATTGAGGATAGGCTTGAGGGAGCATCAAATTTCATTTCGTGGAGATTCAGGATCATGCTCACCTTGGAGGAAAGCAAATTAGCTGAATTTGTGGAGAGCTTCGCCCCCGAGCCTACAAATGAGGAAGAGAAGGCTCTATGGAATAAGAAAGATATTAGGGCAAAGAAGATGTTAGTTGATTCTGTTAAGGATCATATTGTTCCTATTGTCTCCAAGTTAAGGACTGCAAGAGAGATGTTCAAAACTTTGGAGGAGATGTACAAAATCAATAACACAAGCCGGGCTCTTGCACTGAAGTAACAACTCCATCATTTGAAGATGGCGAAAGGAGAATTTGTTATTGCCTACGTCATGAGAATAACAGATCTGAGAGATCAACTCTTGTCTATTGGGCATGTTGTCGATAGCAAGGATTTGACCATGCTGGCTCTTAATGGTCTTCCTTCATCTTGGGAGTCTTGCATTCAGGGAATCAATGCAAGATCAAAACTTCCCAAGTTTGATTGGTTGAGGGCAGACTGTATTCAAGAAGAGTCTAGGTTGGTTGCAAGAGGTATTGGGCAAAACTCCATTAATGAAGACATTCATGTTCTTGCCACTCAATCCTCAAAGAAGAAAGGAAAAGATGGGAAGAAAGGTTATTTCAAGAGAAATAGAGATAAAGGAGCTGATGGTGGCCCCGCATTTAAAAAGAAGAGGGACCTCTCCAAGGTCCAATGTTTTCGATGTGACAAGTATGGTCACTTTGCAAAAGAATGTCCTATCAGGCCTAGGCAAGAGGCCGCCATTGCAAATGATGAAGTCTCTCTGCAGAAGGATTCAAGTGAATATATATTCTACTTGGCTGATTGATAGTGGTGCCTCTTGTCACATCACCGGATTTAGGGAGCATCTATTTGATTTGGTGGAGAAAGATTCCAGTGAACAAGTCATTATTGGAGATGATGCTAGTTATTTTGTAAAAGGAGTTGGGACCTGATCTCTTCACCTAGAATCTGGCGCTTCCTTGCAATTGGATGATGTGCTATTTGTTCTAGGCATCAAGAGAAACCTTGTTTCCATCTCAACCTTGGAAGACAAGTGTTATCAAGTTGCATTTTCAGAAGGCAAAGTTCTCATATGGGCTAAGAACTCCAACTTCAAGATTGCTGGGGTGATTGGAGTTAGACATGGGTGTCTCTACAGGCTTTGCACTCGTCCTCTTTAAGCTCTAGTGCATGATTCTTCAAGTTTGTGTGATCTTTGGCATCGAAGATTTGCTCACCTTCACTTTCGAGCTCTACCTATTATGGAGAAGATGGTCATCGGCCTTCCTAAATTCAACCAGGAGCATGAAGGAACTTGCAAGGGCTGCGCTTTGGGTAAGAATACAAAAGGTCCATTCCATAATAGTGAAAGTAGATCCAAATGTATTTTAGATCTCATTCATTCTTATTTATGTGGTCCAATGTCTGTTGCTTCTTCGAGTGGTTTCTTGTATTACATTATTTTTATTGGTGACTGCTCTAGAAAGACTTGGATTTATTTCTTGAAATCTAAAGAATCTGAGGAGATATTAGAAAGATTCAAAGAATTCAAAGCTCAGGTGGAGAATTTGTCCGAAAAAAGGATCAAGGTCTTGAGATCCGATAATGGAGGAGAGTACACTTCTGTTATCTTCCATAACTTTTGCATTAAAGCAGGGATTAAGAGGGAGTTCAACGTTCCTTTTAATCCTCAACAAAATGGTGTTGCGGAGAGAAAGAACAGATCTATTGTGGAAACGGTCAAAGCCATGATACATGACCAAGAACTGCAAATCTCTCTTTGGGGTGAAGCATCTAGGACTGCTGTTTATATTTAGAATAGAAGTCCTCACAGGATCTTGGAAGATATAACTCCCGAAGAAGCATTCTTTGGGGTGAAGCCTGAAGTAAGTCATTTGAGGATCTTTGGATGTCCAGTGTATGTCCATGTACCAAAGGAAAAGAGGACAAATTTGGAACCTTCTGGCAAGAAGGGAATTTTGGTAGGCTATAGTGAGACATCAAAAGCCTGCAGAATCTACATTCCGGGTCAGAAGACAATTGAAATCAATAGAGATGTCACATTTGAGGAAGATGTTGCATTCAGAAGATCCAAGGGCACTCATATGGAGATCGATGATGAAGAGCCTCCTTAGGATATGGAAGTTGACCATGTTCCTAAGAATCAGAGGGAGGCTCCAGAACCTAAAGGAGATGATGAACCAGTTGAGTCCTTGGAACCTACTAATGGGCCTACAAATATTGTGATTGGAAGGAAAAGACCTCTTTGGGCCAAGAAAATAATGCAGGAGGCAAAAAGTTTTGCAGCCCCAAGAGGAACCTTCAGAGAAAGTAAGAGACCTAACAAGTTCTCCAGTTACGTAGCCTTGATGAGTCAGATTATTGAGTCTGAGCCTTCCAGTGTCGAGGAAGCTTCTAGTCAACAGGTTTGGAAAGATGCTATGTCTGAAGAGTATCAATCCATACTTAAGAATGATGTTTGGGACATTGTCCCTAGACCCGAAGGAAAATCTGTGGTATCTTCTAAATGGCTCTTCAAGATCAAGCATGCGGCTGATGGGAGCATTGAGAAGTACAAGGCCAGATTCGTGGCTAGAGGGTTTTCACAAAAAGAGGGAGTTGACTATGAAGAAACCTTTGCTCCAGTGGCTCATTATACTTTTGTCAGGACTATTATTGCTATTGCTGCATCTAGGGGATGGAAGATTCACCAAATGGATGTAAAGATAGCCTTTCTGAATGGTGTAATAGAGGAAGAGGTTTACATTGAGCAACCTGATGGGTTTGAGGTACATGGGAAGGAGTCTCATGTTTGCAGGCTGAAGAAGGCCTTGTATGGTCTTAAGCAAGCTCCTCGTGCTTGGTACGAAAGGATTGATCGTTACCTATTGAGTTTGGGTTTCTCAAAGAATGATGCAGATTCAAACCTCTACTTCAAGGTAATTAATGGTGAAGCATTGATTTTGGTTTTGTATGTTGATGATCTGATTATCATTGGAGAAAAACACCTCATTCTCAAATGTAAGAAGGAGCTAGCTTCTGAGTTTGAAATGAAGAATCTTGGTCTCATGCATTACTTTCTTGGCTTAGAAGTTTGGCAAAAGCCAGATGAGATGATTCTAAGTCAATGGAAGTATACCATTGACATGTTGAAGAGGTTTGGTATGATTGATTGCAAACCTATGTCTACACCTATGTAGACCAACTTACATAAGTTGAAGGAGGCTGCAGCTGGTTTAGAACTAGTGGATCCCATGATGTACAAGTAGTTGTTTGGTTCATTGATGTATTTAGTTAACACTAGATCGGATATCTGCTACGCAAGGAGTGCACTTAGTCAGTTCATGTGTGAACCAAGACAGATACATCTTGTTGCAACAAAACATATCCTGAGATACTTGCGCGACATAGTTGGATATGGGTTCAGATATTCTTCAGGTGTGGATTTGGAGCTGCATGGTTTTACTGATTCTGATTGGGCAGGGTGTGTTACTGATCGGAAGAGTACCTTTGGTTGTTGCTTTAGTTTGGGATCTGCTATGATATCCTGGTGCAGCAAGAAGCAGTCTTCAGTGGCATTGAGTACAGTAGAGGCTGAGTACATTGCAGCTTGTGTGGCAGCTAGTGAAGCAGTGTGGCTTCGAAAGCTCCTTGCAGGATTGTTTGGACAATCAATGGAGCCTACTATCATTCATTGTGATAATCAGAGCTGTGTGAAGCTTTCTGTCAATCCTGTGTTTCATGACAAAACTAAGCATGTTGAGATCAAATACCATTATATCACAGATATGGTATTGAGGAAAGCTATACAGTTGAGGTATATCAACACTGATGAGCAGACGACAGACATTGTCACCAAGCCTCTCTCCAGGATAAAGTTTGTGTTCTTTCGAGATAAGCTTGGTGTGGTGGAGAATCAAGCCCTAGCTGAGAAGGAGTCTCAGTATCAGTGATCCTCTGTTAATGGATTTCTCTATTGAGAGAGATTTGAGGTGCAAGCCCTTGATAATGCATTTCTCTTTGAGATTTGAGGTGAAAGCCCTTGTTTCCACCCTCTGGGAGAGCCATGGTGGATGTCATGTGTGTGACTCCATGACAACATCACGTGAGGGAGTCCGTGATGATTTTCTTGTACTTGTGTTTCACCCTCTGGGAGAGCCATGGTGAACATCACGGTGAGGTGACAACATCACATTGAGTGATGAGCACTTGTACATACCATCTATGGAGGTAGCCATGATGGTTGATATCATGATGAGGTGATATGCTTTCAAGATGAGGTGATAAGCTCTTTTCATGGGTGTAGCCATGTTGATTGTCATCACGATGAGGTGATATTTCTTGTACAACTGGAAGTATTCCTCCCTAGCTTAGAGGGAGTGTTGATGACTTACAGCAACGGTCCTCTACTTCCAAGTCCAAGTTCGATGAAGATAATAAATTAAATGTAGCTTGGCTATTTAATTTATATATAATCGATTTAATGCATTAAGAGGTGCTTCATTATAAATAATGTTTTATTCATTAATGATTAATATTTAATTATTAATAAAGGCCGACCCTCCTTGAAAATTGTGCCCCTCTCTTGAAAAGATGTGTTCATCTCATGAGGCTGACTTGTCTATTGAAGAGGTGCGATTCTTTGCTGGTGTATGTATACACATGATCTCCCTTCATTTGATCATCAAGTTAACATTCATATTCTAGAAGAAGGTCGATTCTGTAGCAGCAATTCATCATTTTTGTGTATCAGATTGATATCAAGGAGTTTGACATATTCACTTGTGTATTGCATCTTAGAGAGGTGCCCTTATTCATTGTATCTATTTGGCATTGCATTGTGCCTAAGCTGTAAGCAGATTTCTGCTCTTATTGGATTCAATATATAGGAGATATATTGGCTGGGTTTTTCTCCCTCGGGTTGGAGGGTTTTCCCAGGGTATTGGCTATGTCTTTGTTTCATTTTGATTTGAAATTCCTGTGTTTATATCTGATCATATAAAACTAACAATTAGGAAGCTTGATTTTTTTAATCATGTTTCTTTTATACCTTAGGTGGGCTTTCAAGTCTGAGAACTTAGAATTGGAGTCTCCTTCCTTTAGCTAGAGCACTCTTGACTTGAATCTCCACTTTTGTTATTCCACTTAATTGAGGTCATTCATTTTTTGGAGAGAGGTATCCCTTTCATCAATCAAATCAAGAGTGGGATTAGAATCTTCAAGAGTAGTTTCAGTTTGCTCCAAAATTTAGGTGCTGTTTGGAAGTATCTTGGGAGGAAGCCTACTTATTCTAGGCCCTAACAGTCTACTTTAGGCAATGAACTCTGAATTTCCAAAGTTGTTGGGGGTTTGGAGGGGGGGTACCAAGAGCTTCAGCTATCTTCAACCAAGAGCTTGAAGCCTTCTTGAATACTCTAAGTAACATTGTATTTGAATGAGGTAGGTCCTTCCTGATGTTGATCTCAAAAATCAAGGTTAATAGGTTTGTGAGCAGAGATGGAATTTTGAACAACGAGACTTGTAAGAGTAGGAAACTTGATAAGATCTTCATCCACTAGAAATTTGTCAATATGCTGTACACCAACTCTTCTATTAGATTGGGTATTTTTGCCTTGGAGAGGTTTTATGTTTTGCAAATTTGAAATACCATTGATGTCTTCAACATATTCTTTGTAGGGATCTTGAACATGGAGGGCCATAATTTTTTCATAACTATGTAGGACAAGATAATAATTTCCATTTATAATTAGATTTAAAGTTCACTACTTTCAACTATAGTAAAAATAATATCCCAATAGGCTTCTTCTAATTAGGGGACTTAGGAGAGCATAGACATTCAAGAAGGTAAATTGAAGATTAGAATTAGATTTGAAAATGGTAGAAACCCAGTAATCCCCTTTCTCAATGCTAATCATGGTTAGTTGAGAGGGATCCCAAGTAGTGAGAATGCCACTAGAAGCCCCTTTAGTTGAGACAATCACAAAATCCGAGTTATGCCAAATGTGCTTCCAACACCTACCAAGCTTGTCAAGTTCCATTTTGGTTTCTTGCAAACCAACAATACCTTTGAATTAGTTTTTCTCAAGAGGTCCACCCAGATTTCATTGGTTCCATGAAAAAAATTTCATTTTTTGGAGTACCTTTTGGATTTGGAGAAACCCTCTAGGGTCACTTAAGCCTTGTCTACAAAATTTTTCTTAGCCTGTTCCACTTGTAGTTCGCAAAATTAGTTTTCTGCCTACCTTAGCAGCAGATTTGGTTTGTGATTGATTAGAGATTTGTCTAGGAATAGGGCCATCCTCTAAAAGCTTGATGGAACTACCTTATTGGGTGTGCTTCAGAGAATATATTCTACCAACCCTTGCCATATCCTTATTGGTATCACCTATGGGAACTTCAACCTTTGAATCCTCAAGGTCCTTAGTGGCTTGAGTAGCCACTATGTCAAGGTTACTATGATGATCCAAGTCAAGAATTTTGAAAGGGTTGGATTCTTCAGACGAGTCGGTTTAAGATCTCTATTAGGACTTGGGTGCATGCTTCTCAATCTTCTTTGGTTTATTCTATTTTTGGGTAGTCATAAATTTTGCATCATTTTGATTCTTTTTGGTTTGAGTAGTCTCTGGTTTGTTCTAGTCAACAAATTCTTGCATAGGAGGCATTGTGGGCTTTAAGAGGGATCTAGTCAACAAATTTTTCTATCTGGTTAGCCATTTGTTCTAGAGTCAATTTATTCAATAAATATAGAGGAAGAAAAGGAAGTCTTTCCTAGATTGGAACCTTGTTAGGCACATTAACTCGAGGATTGAAGCGTGCAGTCTAGTGGCAGAGAATATAGGGCTTGGTCCTTGAAACAATGACCCTTGCTGACAAATGATGATAAATATCCTCTCCCACACAACCAGAGTTCAAAAGGAAGAAATTTTGGATCTCTAGGATCCCAAGCATTTGAGATCACAGCTTTTTCAGCATGATTTTGATTTGTTTTCAAAATAAGCTAGAAGTTTTACTATAACTTATTTGAGTCTAATCCTCACTTTGGTAAAAAAACTCCAAGAAATTTGCTGTTTTGCAACACAACCTTGGAAGTGAACTTGGTGAAAACTCTTATTTCACAATAACTCCTTCAAAAATGGACTATATCTGCATCAAAAATGTGTCTTTGATCAACCTTCAAGATTTCAAGAAAAGAATTGCAAAATTGAAAAAAAGTTGCCTTGTTTCTTGCCTTTTGGATGCCAAGATCAGGCTCTAATATCACTTAAAACAAAATCACTTGCACAAGAGAAGGATATAATAGGAAATAAGAACAATTTTTGCAAAATGATGGTTAACTGCTACTCACTACCTCCTATATAAAGGCACCATTAGGTAATATTAGTATACTAATCCAAATAAGGTCAGGCTAGCACACAATAATTATACTTAGGAACTCATAAATGACTCATTTGAGGATTATTTTATCGACAAGTTGGCGACACATATTTCAACACAATCAATGGGTTAAGGGCATAACAAAGCCATATGAAATGGCCAATCAACGTATTTGAGGAGAAATATATTACCAAAAAGTGGATGCTTTTTGGAGCCAACTTGACCAAAGGAACCTTATTGAGCTTGGGGATGAACGAGCTTTGTTTAGGAAGAACAAACAGCTGAGAGAAGGCTGAGGCTGCTGAGGCAGCAGGCTTTGGAGGGAGCTTAGATTTGAAAAGCTTAAGAGAAGCAATATCTAAGGTAGGAGGGGAGCTGAAGAGAATGAAACCCTCGCATCAAGAGAGTGCCACTCCATTTTTTCAACTTTCCCTTTGCTGATAGATTGATACCAATGCTTCTTTAATCTTAGTAAAAATGCAATAAAGGGATTCATTTTACTGAAGCATTCACTCACTTTTAAAATGGTGTGGGTTAGGGTTGACCCTCATGAATTATGGAATACTTTGGTCCCTTATTCTTCATAACAGGTAGCTACTTCATTCATTAAGGAATTAAAAAGAAACAAGTACAAATAGTTTAGACATTATTATTAATACTATAAAGTTGACATTGGTTAAATGTATGTATACGAAACTTAATGATGCTTTTTGTAATCCAACCCTTATTATAGGAATGCAAATATCAATCTTTTGTACTGTTGGGCCTCGGCTGTGTAAAGGCCTTTATCATCCTTGCTAAGTTCAAATGTTTCATGTGATTGTTGGCTTCTTATTTTGTTGCTCTGTTGTCTTTTCTTATCTTTCTGTTCCCGAGCCCTATTAATTGATGCTGCCCGTTATTACCTTCCTATTGCACACTTGTCACAACATTATATATTTTTTCTTTTGTTTTCCTGACGACATGCTACATATCAATGCAGGGTTCTCCAGATCTAAAGGCTGCAAGGGAGGTAGCAGATTATCTAGGTACTCTTCATCATGAATTTCACTTCACTGTGCAGGTATCCCTTCGCACCAATGGCTCTCTTTATATTGACAGTGTAAAGACATTCTTTAAACAACAAAGTTTCATGCTCATAAATTAACATTAGATCTGACTATATGAATTTGATAACAGGAGGGCATAGATGCGATTGAGGAGGTCATCTATCATGTTGAAACATATGATGTGACCACAATTAGAGCCAGCACACCTATGTTCTTGATGTCCCGTAAGATTAAGTCTCTGGGAGTTAAGATGGTTCTTTCTGGTGAGGGCTCAGATGAGATATTTGGTGGTTATTTGTATTTTCATAAGGCTCCAAACAAAGAGGAGCTTCATCGTGAAACATGTCGCAAGGTATAAAAATGGTTATGTGCTTCTGTATTAACTATTCTGGTAGAAAATTTGACCATATACTTTTGCAATATAATCAATGTTGGAAAAGTACCTTTATGTTACATGATCTTTAAGGCTGGTGCATTTGTGTGCATGTATTCTCTCCTATGGATGTTGATATCAAGCACACATTTCAAGCATGTTGACTGTAATTGCCTGTTTGGTCTTCAGGCACATTCTTTTTCCATTGCTTCAACTTGAAGTTTTTTGTTCTTTTTGTGCGTGGTTGCTTCATGCATAGTTGCTTGGAGACTCATGCCCTGATCCTCGGTATTTGTTTCCAGTCTTGGAAACACATCCTCATCCTAGAGATGCATGTGGGGATGTCCCTAGACAATAGAGGACTTGAGCTAACATCTTTATACACATTCTAAAACTTCTCTTGCTTGAAAATGTACATGCATGTTTTGCAGCTAAGAATCTCATAATCCATCTCCAAAGTGGTAGTAGTAAGAACAGAAAATTCTCAGCAAAAAGGGTTAAGATGTTAGTATTGAGGTATTATCAATTGATGGAATTTTGAAAGATTATTACTCCATGTTAGTAAGTTTTGCCACCAAACAATTGTGTTGCCTGATTTGCGTTTGCAGCTTTCAAAAAAAATAAAAACAGGACAAAAGAATTTTCCATAGTCATTAGTTACAAAAAGGTGTTCAAAATTATCTCTCTGCTGTCAAGACATTCAAAATCATCCATCCATTGTTGACAATGTATGTTAAGTAGGACTGTCCCATGCAACAAATCGTAGGAGCAAATATTAAATAATTATTTTGAGCAATCTTACACATATCACCTCTAAGACTATGAATTGCATTATGTCTTTGGGAACTCTATGTTATCCATGGGTTTTTTATCTGATCTTGTTTGAGTGTTGTTGAAGGAGCTAGTCGTTTGTTGTACACATTTATACACCTTTCTCATGTTATGTTTCGTTTGGGTTAGCATATAGGCCAAAGTTCTCTATGCTTCATTATTGCAAACACTTATGGACATATAACCTAATTATCCTAGTCATCTAGTTAGGTGTAGTTATCTACTTGAGGCTCGTGTGAATTGTTGTTACACCTCAATCACACCCAGATTGAGTGCGATTCCTAGTTGGTTTTAACTTTTATACATTGTAACTATTAATTTGTTAATAGAATTTGCTTCAATATCCTTAGCGATGTTATGTGTTCAGTTTGTCAGTTGATTCCAGGATATTATATCCTGTGGGTTGCTTAAAAAGTCGTTAAAACTTAAACCATTTTGTTGTCCCTAGACCATTCATAAATTTGGGGCTTTTCAGATTTAATTAATTATTTCAAAAATTTGAATTTTCATTTATAAATATTTTAATATCATTATTTTATCAAGTCTATATAAATTTAGAAGTTCTTTATTGTGGTGCTTTCTTGTACCTTTGTATCCTGTTTTTTCAAAATGCCTTCCCAATTTCCATTCCCACCTCTTGTCACAGAGATGTTGGCAATTTCCAGGTGACTATTTTATAAGTTGTATTCTAATAAGAGTGTATTTGGTTTTCATTCATTTGTCGACCATTATTTGGGCAGCTCCAAATTGGGTAAACTAACTTCCAGAAGTTCAAACTTTATTTACTTAGTATTTAAAGTTTTTAATATCTGTAAGACATGGTTATGAGAAGTTTCGTTGGAGTTCTGAATTACAAAGGTGGAATTTAAGGTATTATTTATTTCATTCAATTCAAGTTGGATCAAGGCATGGAATTGAATTTTCAAGTGGATACACTTTGTAATCAGTCTTTCTATTTCAGTGTTCCACGGGGATATGCCCTTTGCCCAATGGGGCTATTTTGGACATCCTAGATATTTTGAGGATGCGGGGATGCAGTGGGACATTTTTTCTACAGTTTTTGCTCACATCATTGAAATGTTTTATATTTTTTTCCATCTAGGAATGGTTTCCAAATACTTCCCCCCCCACCCCCCCTGCCAAGAAATTTGCATATTGGATACTGAATAATAAATATGGACACAATACTCCTAGTCGTGACATAACTACTATATGCAGATGTATCCATATACAAGCCCATTTTTGGGCCATAACCAATTCAGGATAATAAAAAGGCATTCAAAATTGCAAAAGCAATAAAACATAAAAAATGAACTGTTTGTGTGTGTATATATTTAAAAATGTATATACACACACATATATACATTAACATACATATATACACGTGTATATGTATATGTCTGTATATATGTACACATGCAAATATGTATGTATGTGTCTATACACATACATATGTAATATTTTACATATGTGAATGTGTGTATACATATATATGTAACATTGTACATATGCATATACATATACACATATACACATGTATACATATACACATACATGTGTATGCGGATATACATATGCCTATGGAGACACATATAATATAACAAAATAAACATTATAAACTAAAAATATAAAAGCAAAAAATAGTCAAATATTTTTTTTGTGTTACTTCCATGTTCTAGAACCTTAGATATATAAAAATTAAATATATATGTATTTTTTAATTTTTTTATCCAGTCATATTTGTGTTGAGGGATCTTGAAAATTAATTTTACCCTTGTCTCACTGTATCTAGATCTGATACTATATCCATTTCTGTGCAATTCTACATCAGAGGAATACTTCTTGTTTTAAAGGGGGGACTTGGGGATGTCTTAAGTCCTTGGGATACTAATGGACATCCTCAATCTGCTTCTGGGGATGACTTGATGCCCCTCACATCAACAGTTGCTTTAAAAACAGAAGAAAACAAAGTGTAAAATTGAAAACAAGTGTAGGACATCTTCAAACAGTTATTTTCATGATTGATAACATAACAATCAGATATTCATGTTCACAATTTTGTATCTGAATTTCAGAGTTTTGCTCATTCAATGCCATACATGTTGATGCCATTTAAATTTCTGTTCTTTAGACTGTTCAATGATGTTTAATGGTTTAAATTTTAATCATACATTTGAAAAAGCATATGTATGATTTTATAATTATCTTAATTCTTTCATAAATGTTATATATGTAATTTGCTGTTGCTTGGCCACCTCGAAAATCTGGAAACTTTTTGCCATCAAAGAAATAATTTTCCTATGCCTCCTTGTCTCACTATTCCTTAGACTCAAAGAGACATAGCTATATTTCATCTAGTTAGGGGTTTGCACTTGAATTTAATTGAATTTTCAAGTAGATACACTTTGTAATCAGTTCCTCTATTTCATGTAAATTTGGGTTTTGCATTGGATTTTTCATGGTTTTGAAAGTTTCGTTGAAGTCATGAATTACAAAGATGTAATTTGAGGTGTTCTTTAATTTTGCCAAGTAAATGTTGGATCTGAATGAATCTTCAAGTGGATACACTTTGTAATCAATCCCTTGATGGCAGTTGTGAGAACGCCAAGATCCTTTGAATTGAATGCCTGTACCAGTTCAAGCCACGTGAGTCAAGCACACACACTCCTTGTTGCAAGATGAAAAACATAGAATGCAAAGCAAAATGAATACACATGAAAATGGATCTAACAATGTTATCATTAACCCACAAAATGAGATGTACATATAGGAGAGAGGGAAGAAATGACCACCTTGAATAGTGGAGAAGACTAGGTAGTCGACTCCCATTAACTGAGATTGGTGGCGAGTTAACTTCCCCAAGACTAGCAAGAGGTGGCAAGCTAACTCCACTAACTAGGACACTTAAGTAGGCTTAACACCATGTGGAGTTATCCATGTGCATGAGATAATATATACACTAACACCCCCCATTAAGCATAGCTTAGGTGGGAAAAAAAATTTGGGTCCCGACAACTAGGCTTGATGAAGTGCCCAAGTACAATGTAATCTCTCATAAAGTGGAGAAAGGGAGAAAACCCAGTGAGAAAAAACTCCGCTCGCCGCCACCCCTCCGTCGCCCCTCCGCCCCCCCTTCAAACAATGTAATCTCTCATAAAGTGGAGAAAGGGAGAAAACCCAATGAGAAAAAACTCCGCCCCCTCCCCCCTCCCCTTCAAAAAAAAAGAGAAAAGGTGGACTAGAAGTCCTCGCCCTCCCCCCCTCCCCTCCTCAAAAAAAGAGAGAAAAATTGGATTAGAAGGCCCCTCCAAAGATGATGCTGCTACTGAAGTAGACCACACACCAAGAAGAGCTTGTAGATGAATACCCCTCAATAAAAAGAGAGAAAAGATGGACTAGAAGGCCCCTCCAAAGATGATGCTACTATTGAAGTAGACCACACTCCAAGAAGAGCTTGTAGATGAATGAACTTGTTCTCAATAAAAGGCTTGGTAAGAATATTAGCAACTTGCTTTGAAGATTGGCAAAAATCAAGTTGATGATTTGACAAAGAATAAGCTCCTCAATATAATGCATATGGATCTCTATGTGATTTATCTGTTGGTGTTGGATTGTATTCCTGCATATCTGGATGGTGCTTTGGTTGTCACAATAGATGACTGTGGGTTTCTTGAATGGAATGCCAAACTCTGTGAGAATGCCTTAAAGCCAAAGAGCCTTAGTAGCTGCGTTAACAACCCCCTTGTACTCAACGTTTGTGGATGATAAAGCAATAGCATTTTGCTTTTTACTAGACCAATCGATAGGACCGGAACCTAGTGGGGAACTATACCTTGAAGTGGACATGCGATTCTAAGTATCAACATCTCAATCTTAATTTGTGGATCCAACCAAGTCAACGGTTGTGCCAACTTTGTAATGAAACCTGAATCTAAGAGTACCTTGAAGGTAGTGAAGGATCCTCTTGGTTGCTTTCCAGTGCAACTCATGAGGCTCTTGCATGAATTTCAAAACCATGCGTACTGCATATGAAATATCGAGCCTCGTATGAATCGGATAAATGATCATGAGACTACCAACAAGTTGTCAATACAAGGTTGCGTCAACCAATGGTATAGTACAATCAGCCTCAAGCCAAATAGAAAGGGAGTCAAAGATGGTTTACAGTCAGCCATGTGAAATTGAGCGAGTAGATCAAGAGCATTCTTAGGTTGTGCAAGAGTGATCCCTAAGTCGGATTGTGAAAGTCCAATACCAAGGAAGTAATGCAATAAACCCAAGTCTATCATGTCAAAATTGTCTTGTAGAGTTGACTTCATTGCTGCAATAGTGGATTAAGAGCTCTCGATGATCAAAATATCATCAACATAAAGTGCTACTGTCAATAGTGAATTATCCTATCACAAGAGATATACATTAGGATCTAAATGGCATCGAGTGAAACTTGAAGCATGGAGGAAGGAATCCATCTTGGCGTACCAAGCCCTAGGGGCCTGCTAAGGCCATAGATGCAATTCCTATGTTTGCAAATTAATGATGAATCCTGAATAAACCTTGGTGATTGTTCCATGTAGTCTCCTCCTCAAGGTCTTCGTGAAGAAAAGCACTCTTCACATCCATCTGATGCACATCCCAGCTATGCGTTGTGGCAATAGCAAGAGTAAGTTGGTTTGAAGTCATTTGGCTATGCATGCAAAGGTCTTTGTTTAGTCAATGCCAACAACTTGTGAAAAACCTTTGCCAACCAAACATGCCTTGTACTTACCAACCGACCCATTTGCAACAAACTTGGTTTGATATATCCACTTACATTGAACCATTTTCCTTCCCTGAGGAAGTGGAGTCAAGTCCCAAGTGTGATTTTTGATTAAGGAATCATATTCCTCATGCATAACACTATTCCACTTAGGTATGCTTGATGCTTCTTAGAATGTTTGTGGATTGGAGGTTGAGGCAAAGAAGGCATGTGGCCCACCCTGATAGTTTGATCGACTATGTTTTCCATTTGCTGGATTCTCTTCCCAAGTACTTGCACTTTGAAATGTATGTCTTGCCAAAATGGGTGAGTCAGGTGCCAAAATGCCATCCTTCAAAACACGTGTATAAGTAGATGAAGGTGACTTCCCATAATTATCCTCACTATTAGAATTGGAAGAAGACTCTGCCTTAGGAATCTACTCTAGATGGTTTGAGTTAGATGAATCATTAAATCCAGGTGAGTAAAAAGTAAGAGAAATGTCAAGTATAGAGTTGACAAGACTCTCTTGGAACATAACACTCCTCTCAATGAACAATTCATGTGTGGTTGGGTGGAGTAGGCAAGGTTTGGATTGAGGTTCCATTGCCTTGCAATTCTGCTTCGGTATACATGCCATGGTTGAAGATCCAAAGATCATGATGTGCTCAATTGATGGTTTCATATTTGTCCAAGCTTCAAAAGGAGTGATTTCCTTCGAGGCTTTATGAGGAACTTGATTTTGAATATAACAAGCACAATTGATTGCTTCTGCCTAGTTCCATGGTGTAAGGCCCTTGGAGTGTGTCATGTAGTTAGCCATCTCTTTTAAGGACATGTTCTTATGTTTTGCAACACCATATTATCGGGGAGTATAAAGAATTGTGCATTGCAAGTCTATTCCCTCTGCTGTACAAAACTGCTCAACCCTGTTGTTGACATACTTAACCCCCATTATTAGTTTGACGAACCTTGATGACTTATCTTGATTGATTTTCAGCAAGAGCCTTGAAGTCTTGAAAGTTGTTGAAGACTTCGGATTTTTGCTGAAGGAAGTAGACCCATGTGTATCTAGAGAAGTCATCTATGAAAATGAGAACATGCATTGCCTTAGTGAAAGATGGATGGGGAAATTCCCCTGATACATCATTGTGAACAATCTCCAAAATCTGTGTAGCACTCCATGATTGCCTTTGTCAAATTTCTTTTTAGGATGCTTCTTAAGGGTGCAACCTTACAAAGACCTTTAGAGAATCTAACTCTAGGCAACCATATGACCATATCTTGTTGACTTAGTTGCTCAAGATAGTGGTAATTAAGGTGGCCAAACCACTAATGCCATAATTTGTTGACTCCATCTAAATGAGTAAACAATGCTATAGGAGAAACATCAGGTGCAAAGTGAGTGGTGTATAACTTGGCTTGGTGATCTACGCTTCCCAAAGCTAACAAATTGTTCTTGTGCAATTCTCTAATGTCAACTAAGTCTAGAGAGAAGTGAACTATCATGCCATTCCCTATGTGGGTAATTTGATACACTGATAGGATATTAGCTGAAAGAGAAGGTACAATTAGAACATTTGTGAATGTTCCACCTTCAACTTCAACAAACCCTCTTGTTGCAAATGCTACTAGAGTGTCATAATCCAAAGTGATAGAAGACACACTATAAGGTTCTAATGAAGAAAACTCAACCTGTGAAGAACCCATGTGGTGCGAGGCACCTGAGTCAATGATCCAAGATGAAGTTGATGATGATGCAGTGGCAACTAGAGCCTTGCCCTTAGATTTTTCTTTACCTTTTTCCTTTGCCATAGTAGATTCTTGAGTTGGTGAATAATGTTTGATAGATTTAGGGACCTATATGTTGTGCTTCTCAAGTAGATGTGGGAGGTGGCCAATCTTCTTATTCATAAATTTGTGCTCATCGTGCCCAAGTTTCGAGAAATAGGTTTTCCTTGGTTTAAAGAAGTTTCAATGTCGGTTTTGGAGGATTCGTATTTTTGATCTTTCTTGATCTCCTTGTTCTTTTGAGTGTTTTTCCTTTTCCCTTTGTTTGAAGCTTGTTGTTTACCATTCCCACCAATGAGTGCTTGAGGTTTTGATGACTTCAATGTGCCCATCTATATTAAATTAGCTTGCTCCCTAATCAAGTTGGCACTGAAGTTATTTGGAGAAGGCGTTTTCCATGTGGTTCCAAGTGCCCTTTTGGGTGGAGTAGAAGGTAGATACAAGCACAAAATAATCAAGACCTAATTTGGAGAGTTTAGAAAGAACTAGTTGGTGCTCTTTTTTCTCTATTCCACATTCTTTCAACTGCAACCTTTGTGATTTGAATTTAGTTAAAGAGTCCTCTAGGGTGTCAAAGGAATTGGGGCTCAAGCTTATAAGCTCATTCTCCAACTCTTGACATTTCATTTAATCCATTTTCCCAAAGAGTTTTTCTAAAGAAAGCCAAATTTCATTGGGCGTGTTCACGGATTCTACATGAAAGAGGAGTTTAGGAGACACACTAAGAAACATGAATCTAAAGGCTTGATCACATTTGTTAAACCATTTTTCTTTAGCTTCCTCAGTAGCAGGTTCTTTCTTAGTGCCCATTGTTACTCTATATAGCCCTTTGTCCTTTAACACAATTTGTACTTTTAGTTTCCAATCATGATAATTAAAGGGTGTTAAAGGTGTGACAATCTGATTTGAATCCATGCTTTAAAGCAAATTTGTTGCAAAAATGAAAAGCAAATGTGCACAAGACACAACACAAAACACCCACCCTTGATTCAATATTGTGAATACTCTCCAAATTTGGCACTTTATATGATTAGTGCATAGGCATGTCCAATGAGACAGAAAAAATGCACTTTATAATTTCAGTGTAACAATCTCAATCAATTGGGCATCAAAAATATTCACTTTAAAAAAAACAACAACACTCAATTTTAAGTTGTCTATCAAAAGTTACAACAAATATTGTATTTGCCTATGTTGGCCTAATTAATTTGTAGTCACAAATTAAAAAATGCCTTTTAAATTAAAATAGGAGAGGGAAAGTCTGTTGACTCTATGTTGAGTAGTAGGCTTGGTTTGTGTCTGGGAAGGGACACCTCCAATTTGGCTGCTCAAAAAAATGTTGCGTTTGGGAAGAGACACCTCCAATTAGGCTGCTCAAAAGCCCTAAAGAAGCCAAAAAGCCCCCAATCACTACGCATGAGAGGGTGGATTGGCCTCAATGCTAGCCTCTTGCCTTTCTTACTAGATTGCGCTTGCAAATAGATCACTCTTGGCTTGTTGGAGATCACACTTGCTCTCTAGATACTTGGAAGAATAAACTCACAAAAACACACTACACAACAAACCAAAAAATTGCATGCACTTATTGTTTTCTAAAAACAAACTCAAAAGACAATACTAAATTGCACAATCAAAATCCATTGGGTTTGATACCATGTGAGAACACAAAGATCCTTTGCATTGAATGCCTATGCCAGTTTGAGCCACATAAGTTAAGCACACACACGCTCCTTGTTGCGAGATGAAAAACATAGAATGCAAAGGAAAATGAATACACATGAAAGTGGATCCAACAACGTTAACCCATGAAATGACTTGTAAATATAGGAGAGAGTGAAGAAACTGCCACCTAGAGTAGTGGAGAAGACTAGGCAATCAAATCTTCCTAACTGAGATTGGTGGCAAGTTAACTTCCTCAAGACTAGCAAGAGGTGGCGAGCTAACTCCCACTAACTAGGACACATAAGTAGGCTTAATGCTATTTGGAATTATCCATGTGTAGGATGTGCTTGAGATAATATATACACTTACAAAATCACTTGTATTTTTCCAAAGGAATAATTGAATTTAAATAAACCTCATGGTGTAACCAAGATTGCTCATGAATATACAACATTACACTTATTCTCACAACAACTTATCTCTATGTCCCATAACAACCTTTTCTATGCAAATGAGAACAAAATGAAATACAAGCGAATGGAATAACAAACACCTTGATTGTGTGATTAGTAATTTAAAATAATCTACCTATGATGTAATAAATTTAATTTCCTAACATTCCTCCTCCTTTTGTCCCCCTGCCACCCCTAGTACTTCATAGTACAATAAGTGTAAGAGAATATTTTGAAATGCCTCAAACTTCACGCATGCAAGGGATTTGGTGAATATGTCTACACGTTGATATTTAGTGGGGCAAAATAGAGTTGAATATTATGTTGTTGAACAATCTCACATATGAAGTGGCATTGAGCTTCAATGTGTTTTGTGTGCTCATGGAATATTGGATTATGAACAATTTTTAAAACTCCCTGATTGTTGAAATACGTGATCCTTGGCTATGTTTGTGGTAGTCCCATTCCTACTAGTATAGGATGTAACCATATTGCTTTCTATATATCTCCACTTGCTATGTGATATTTTTCCTCAATGGAAGAATGAGCATTTATGTTTGTCTTCTTACTTCCCTAAGAAATTGGATCGGATCCTAGAAAGAAAACAAATCTAGATGTGGATTTGCTATCACCAATAGACTCTTCATATTCTATATTTGCGTATCTAGTCAAGAAGAATTGTTTATTGTTCTTGTACTCGAGGCCATTATCCATAGTATCATGGACATACCTTAATGCTCACATTGCTGCCTTCCAGTAGTTCTTAACATACCTTTAGTTCTTGCATGATAGGTAATATTTGCTTGGTGTATGTTAGATGAAACTCCCAATCAATTGATGTTAGAGAGTGGCTTTTACTTGAGGAGATGGATCAAATCAAAACGATTGTAGTCTTGTCTCTATGGTTGTTGGTATGGACTTATAATCCATCATTTGAAACTTCTCAATCAAATTCTTAACATATTTCATGTGCAATTTTTCGTTTACCATACCTCCAAATGAAGACAATTGTGCAAAATGCTTGAGATCAACCACATCAAATGATTTCTTAAGTTCCATTCTTTGTTGCATCATGTGGACTCTTACAAATACACGCTACACAAGATGTTCATCTATTTTGATATACCAGTCTCTAGGAGCCTACTTGAAACCATACAAAGATTCAATGAGTCTACATAGTTGCTCTTGAATGGGTGTGACAAGTTCCATTTGTTCAGTCGTATAGACTTCTTTTAGGTCTCTCTTGAGGAAGGCACTTTATTTGTCCATTTGATGGACCTTCCACCCAAATTGTTTAGCCATAGCAAAGACCATTTTGATAGTCTTCAGTATAGTTCACTTACTTGGGCATGATAGACCAATTTTTGTTGATTTAGCAACTTAAAAAAATTTAAATTTGTTAAACATAAATTCTATGCAAAATATAGTTACAAAATGTATCAAATGAGTTTGTAAAATGTGGGAAGAGTTTTCTATTAGATTTGAATATAAATAGAGTAAAATATTGCATCATCATGCAAATACAACAACTAGTTGATAACTATTATGAATTATGATAAATTGTCATTGAAAATCATCATCATAAATTGCATATCCATGCAAGTTACAAATTAAAAAAATGTACAATTTTTTCGTCCCCCTTCTATTGAAAAATTAGAGAGTTTAGTCCTCACACTCAACTACGACTCCTAGCTCGACCCTTATACTAGATGGCAATGACTCCTCTGCCTTGTGTTCTACATCTTCTACAATGATGTCATCCAATACAATCTCTTTTATTTTGTTGCAATTACACAACAGCTTGCCTCTCGAAATCAATAGTCTCATCCTTTGTAAACAAGGGAGGCTAATCCAAATCAATAGGCTTGTGTGTAGATGTGTCCATCTTTCTTGTGCAAAGTTAAAGGCTATATTGCATAAAAATTAGGTCATTGAGGCATCATTGCATCAACTTATTGTGATTCTTTGTGTGAATGGTTTCAAATAAATTCAATTGTGCTCACATCTAGAAGCATTGCAAGGTTGAGATAAAAATAGGAGGGGTAGCTTTTGAAGATTTAGGGTATTTCAATCCAAATCTTCCCACTAGGAACTTGCAAATTAGATATTCAAAAGTTTGTAAGCAATTAATGATTATAAATTTGTAACTTGTAATATATAAGTAAAGATTCCAATTCTTGTTGCCTAGTGTTTGGGTGGATCTCCTTTATATATCCCTAGCCTGCTAGTATTTCTTTAACTTTGAAATAATGAGGCCTCTCACTTCAACCTCAAGTGTCATCCTCTCAATGCATGTTGAGAGGCCCTCCATCACCTTACAATTAACATTTGTGAAGCCATTGAGAAGACAATCAAATTATCTTCCAAATGAGATCAAATTTGTTTCTTCCCTGCTATAATAGTTTTGGATTGTCTCTTTGGTTCTATCCAAGGTCTCATAAATGTATCCCATTGGGTTTTGTTTTGCATCCACCAAGCACAAAACCCTCACCAAAGGTTCTGACACCTACAAACACATTAAAGTTACAAACTCAAAATTTAAGTAAATACTTTTAAAAACTGAAAATAAAGGAATTGACTTGAAAATTGATGTATGAAGTTACCTTGATAATTTGTACAACTCTCTTTACAAAGGCATCTTCACAAACCATCTTTGTAGTCCTCTCTGAATTAATTGTCTTTGAATATGTTGAGTCTAGCCATGCTTGACTCACAAACATCCGCTTCAACCATGCCAACAAACTAGAAATGCTTTGCAATATCAAGAAGTTTGTTGCAAACCTTGTGACACTTTCTTGTACAAACTCTTTCCCCTTGGTATGATCTCATCAAGTTGAGAACCCAAGGGTGATTACAATTGTATTTTGTTATGTTTCTAGCATTTTCTACAACTGGTCTCACCAAATCAATTTTTCTTATGTCCTCGTTCAAGGCAACGGGTGTCACAAGAGGTCCAACAGAGTGATGGATATTTCCTACATATGGTGGTGGATTCTCAATTATAGTTTGCACCAAATTCTTAGTGCTTGCCTCTAAGACAACCTTCGTTTAGCATCATACTTAAAGTTTCTACATACTTTACTTTGTTAGCGACATCAATTGACTTTAAGAAAATCATCTCACTATCTGAAGTTTAAAAAAAATGATGATGGTGTGGTTGCTTCCATTTGTCCACCCATCTGAAAGATCAATGCATCTAAACTTTTGCCATTGCTTTTTTTGTTCTTTCAAAATTGACCTTGCATTTGCAACAACATTTTGGAATAACCTCCTACTTAAGTCTTTTGGAGAGGGTGCCTTGTACCCTTTATATACAATTTTCAATGTTTCATGAAATACTCCTAGTACAAGCACTTTGCCACATTGAAGGGAAGATTGTTGTAATACCATAAATTAACATATGTCTTATTTACTTCTTGGTGCATCTCCTTGTTCCACACTATACCTTGTAGCGAAGGTTGTGCTCCAAGTGCGTTTCTAGGTACATAAAAGCCCTGTGATTGGGCTTTGTGCAAGTTTTATGAGGTGGATGTGCTATGTATGTGTGGCCATGACAAGAGCCCACAATCTTTACTATATCTACCTATGTATTTGCTGGCGAGTTGAGATTAATGGTTGTTGCTATGGTTTCTTGTGCCCTTGCCCTTTGTAGTTTTGTTGATCCAACAATGAAAGTGGTGCTTACATCTCATTTTGCCTCTTTCATGGTTTTTCCACCTAGCTTGAGGTAATGGCAACATGGCACTTCAGGCGATTGATGCCTCCATAAAGCTTTTTTGAGTAGAACATGCAAATCAGAGTTGCCTAGATTGGTCCACCTATGCCATTCTTCCAAGTGGCATCATGGCTTCGAGCATGACTACTTCCACTTGTTGATGCTGAGCTGGTTGCCATTGTATGTTAACTTGTAGCATGTTCAAATACAAAAAAAAGACAGCTCAAAAAATAAAAACAACTATTTGAACATGAAAAATAAAATAAAATTTACATAAAATGCACATTTCAAACATAATTGAATATCAATAGGCTAATAAATTTAACCAAAATAGAGTTTTTGTTTCTAAACTGTAAACCCTAAATACCAAGAAAAACTAGTAATTTTATTCATAAAAACTAGCGTAAATCAACAATAAAAATTATACAAAATGAATGCAATGCATGTAAAATTGTAAATTATGTTTATAAACCTAATATTAATGTTTTAGAAAGAATTTACATGCTTAAGAAAAAAGGAAAAAAAAGAACTAATCTAGAAACCTAAAATTCTTCAATCCACTATAAATTCACTTGAATTTGTTCAAGGGTTGCTCAAATGTTGTGTGAGCTTTAGTTGGTGTGTCAAGCTCAAATAGAAGAGAAAGAACATTTTTCAATGTGAAAACCATGTCTAAACCACATCTTGATGAGTTTGAGGGCTGCAATCGTTGAGTTCAACCCCCAAACTCTTCGAAAACTCTTTTTAAAAAATTCGTGAGTTACTTTTGCCAAAACTTGTTGGCATGAAGTTCTTGTGAGTATTTGAGAGCTTTGGTGGTTATTCCAACTATGGCCTTTATCCTGGTTGTGGGAGCAAAAGTCTCCTCGTAGTTGATGCATTGGCCTTATACTTGTTTGTGTTGGCATTAGCCTTGTACTTGGTCTTGAAAACTAACATACAGACCAATGGCTTTCTTTCTTGTTGGAAGGTCAACAAGTTCCCATGTCTTCTTCTTCTTCATTAGTGCTTGATACTTTGTATCCATAGATTCTTCATAAGGTTTGGACCCTAGGGCTTTGTGAATTGTTGGAGGTTCAAAGTCTTAAACAACTTCATTTGTGAGGGCTAAGTTCATCTCATGGAAAACCATGCTGTGAGTTGTTGGCCTTGAAGCTGATGTGTTTGAAACTCCATCCAACTTTGCATCATATATGGTGCTGGTATACCACTTGGGTATTTGTTGCATAGTACTAGAAAATCTTGGTGCTAGAGGATCTAGTTGTCCGCCACCACCATCATCATTGTTTTTGTCATCATTAGAAGGGATCATAGGATCAAGTTTGAATAGGGGACAATTTGAAAGGTGAGTTGGACTCACCCTTCTCATTAATGATTAAACACTACATCATTACTAATGTACAACTTGATGTTGGGATCCATGAATTTGTAGGCTTTGAACTCATAATTGTATATGTAAACAATACACTTCAAGGATTTCTCATCCAATTTCTTGTGCTTCTCTTTTATGTGCATGCATGCTGTGCAACCAAAATCATAAATATTGGAAATAGAAAGGCTTGTTCCAAATCCATGCTTCCTTCAGAGTGATGCCATTGAGAGCTTTGGTGGGTGCATGGTTCATCAAGTAAAACTAATTTTCAGTGTTTTTTTATATGTGCATTCTGAGTGGGAATCCTTCAACATACTACGAATCATTTCCATGATGGTTCAGTTTTTGTTTCTAAACAGTGCCACTCTTTGACATCAAATGCCATGTCCTTTCAAGAAAGAAGAGAACTCATTGCTTATGTACTCCCCCTCAATTTGTGAAGCTCATATGTAGGACAACCTCACATTCCTCCAAGAAAGAAGATAACTCATTGCATGTGTACTTCCCCCCCTGGATTTGAGTGAAGCACAAATATATGACAATTAGATCATCATTCAACAAGAACTTTGAACTCTTTAAATATTTGAAAGGTTTGATACTTGTTCTTCAATAAACATATCCACATTCTTTGTGTGACCATCAACATAGAGTTGAAAGTATTTAAATCTGCAGATGCGCCGAGTCCTGTCTCTACATAGATTGGTGCATGCTAGATCCAATAGAGCAGTTGATGGATCATTACTAGAGGCAAAGGGGACTTGATCTTGTTTACCAGCTAAGCAACTTGAGCAAACATTATTAGTCTTTGAATGAGGGAAGGCCTCTTATGATGTCATGCTGGCTGAGTGCAAGCAAATAGTCAATATACCTTTGAACTTGAAGCTCATCAGGAAACACCATTTCAGCCCTGGCCAAGCTTGGGCTGCCCTTAGAGTCCCCATGAACTTAAGGAATGCCTTATATGGGGGTTTCCAGAAAGCATTTTGTAAGTCACTTTTCTTAGCTATTATCCAATGAATGGGGATGGCTAAATTACATATCAATTCCTCAGATAGCAATGGTTAATGCTTGCTTTGACTTATTAATCTCAATCATCTCATTGGTAGGAAGTATGTACAAGAATGATTGGCCATAGAGATTTTTCGAAGAGTCCCTGGCTTTAGTCAGGTATTAGTGATTATTTATTTTGCATCCATATCATATGCTATCTATGCTTATCTGGGCCTTTATTTTTGATTATTTGTTTAGCATACTGAATATTACAGAAATACATTTCTTTGTTGATAACTGATTTATAGAGAATATTGGGCTATAAACTAGAATGAACTCAGCAAATATAAACTTGCACTAAATTTTCATTCATAAATGTCACCATTATAGTTGGAATTAGATTAAGTCTGTTTCTGAATGTTTTTCGACAAGTTCTGCCTTCAGCAATTATAAACGGTTAATTTCTACCAATACTCACCACAGACTAATAACAAAATTTTTAGAACTGACCTATACATGTGCCTGGTAAAGGAGCCTTATTACAGTTCAAATAATCTTCTACTCATAGTTTCTACCCTTTTAGAAATCCTAGCAAAACTTCAAGGTTATTTTATAGTCAAGATAGCAGTGTAAAAATTTCCCACCGAAATCATTGCTCAAAATTTGTGAATTTGGGCTCTTTTCTCTTTCTGTACCAGAATATTCCTTCTATAAAAATACTCAATATGACCTTTCTAGCTTTTCTGATTCTTTGGTTTTTAAACTCATCCAGATGATAGAAATTAGATAATGAATTTGGATTTTAATTTTTAATTTACGTGTTTGCTACTTTGCAATATATTCTTTGAGTTTTGCACATTGTGATGTATCATATATGTGTGGTAATGGTATTTGGTGTTGTTCCATATTTTCCATTTTCAGATAAAAGCTCTTCATCTATATGATTGCTTGAGAGCTAATAAGTCAACATCGGCATGGGGTGTGGAGGCTCGTGTGCCTTTCCTAGACAAGGAGTTTATCAATGTTTCCATGGAAATTGATCCAGAATGGAAGATGGTAAGCTACATAACACAAATTAAAAATATGTGAATATTTTATTGTATTGTGATAGTTGCAAGATCTTAAAGATCTGATGCATGAGATTAAAATAGAATTTGTTAAGATTTTCTGTTAGTGCTTGCAATTTGTCTCCAGTTGCTCCATTCATCTTTTGTAATGTGATGTTTAAATTATTAAGTTTTGGTTATATAATTCTCAAAGATATACTGTTGGCTTTGAGCACAAAGGTTTCTCTCTACAACCTGATATTTATCTCCATGCTTGTGTTTGATAGTATTAGCGTACTTAAAAGTTACATTGGTGGATATTGCAGTGAGATAGCATTCAAGTTCACTATAATTAATATATTTATTTGTGGATCAAATTCATTGAGTAGTTGAAAATTCTTCCAGGTTCGGCTTGATCTTGGCCGCATTGAGAAGTGGGTCCTTCGGAAGGCATTTGACGATGAAGATAAGCCTTACCTGCCAAAAGTATGAATGCCATACCATTGGTACTCCTTTTGTTTCTAGCATATAGTTGACAGTTGTCTGAAGTGCACAAGATTTATTATTATTGTTCTACTAGTTGTGTTGCTATATCGTTAAAACTGTGCAACTTTATAATTCAGTGGCACAATTTTCGATAGGAATTTTACTTGGAATAATATTTAATATACTTGAATTCTATTATATCATTAAGAAAACGATTTTATCGTCAAAATAGCAACATAATTTATAGACGTAAACTTATTTTATTAAACTGTAATCAAATTATCTTTAAGTTGCTAGGAAATCTATTTAACAGTAGTTTTGGTTTTGACTGGCTCACTAGAATTATTGGAGTTAGAAAACTATTACTATGGCTACTCACATTCATAGCTTCTAGCTTGTAAAATAACATTTTAAGAAAGGTTTCACAACTTAAATTAGGTGGATATTTTTGGTTTTGACTTGTTCACAAGAATTATTGGATTAAGCAAATTCTTGGAATAGCTACGTGCATTTGTGGCTTGTAGCTTGACAAATAAATTTTTAAGAGGTTTTGCAACTTCAATTAATTGGATTAATTTCTGTCTAGAAAATTCTTTAAAAATCATATTGTCTATGGTGTGTTCATGATTACAAAATACCTCCTCACCATCATAAGATTTTGCGTGATCTCTGTTTTTCTCTGTCAATATTATTGAGGTCCATTTTGGACACATGTTAAGCTCAAATTTGTTCTTGGAAGAAAATATTTTGAATATTTTTCCGTGCCTCCAAACTTAGGTAGATTCTTTGTGGTCATTTGTGTAAATCCATTGGGATCTATTGATATGTTATGAATACCCTCCTCTACAAGGATTGAACATTCACTATTGTTTTGTAATTGTGTTGTTAATAGATTTGTAACTTAGCTATGTTTACTATAGTACTCTATCTTTAAGTTTGAAAGAATGAAATGAATCTGAAAAGTTCCAAGTTCTTGATATTGACATCCATATGATATTATATTTCCTCTAGTATTGTGTTACTTGCTACCTTCCTTCATTTTAGGTATATTTGTGTATGTATAGTGTTATATACTCTTTATGAAGGCAACACCAATCGTAGGTTGCATATATGTCAGTGAACAATGCTATTGTGCATAATTAGTGAATTGTATTATTATTCTATTAAATTTGGAATTAGGAAGTTTGTCTCAGTGTATTTCATGTTGCTATTTGGTAAATGTACATTAGCAAAGATGTGGAGGTCATAAAATTTCTTGAATAATTGGAGTTCTCAAGATCAGGAGGGACAAACAACTACTCAATTCTGCTCGACTTCTTTTGAATCATGTAGCAAATATTCTTCTTGTTTGAGTCATAGACGTATAAAGCAATGTTACTAGACATGAACTTGGCACTATTTCTATAGTTTGAGATTTGATTCAAACTTGGAACTGGCAAAAGCACTTGATAGACTCTACTAGACATAGTTTGTTTTGCAAAGGATCAAGGAGATCTAGTGGCTTTGAAAAATTGGTTGGTTTGAAAATAAGACTTTGGGAGATACTTGTTTTGACACTGTCAAAATTGCTGGTGGTTATCAAATGGCAATTTCATAATCGACGATGAATGAAAATGATTCTGTTCGTACAATTACAGAATTCTCAAGGTAGTACTTTCTACAAGAGGTGGTAACAGAATGAAATTGATGGTTTTATAAATGACACTTGGTGGCTTCATCTGATTAGTGGCGGTTTTCTCATCTAAAGTCTAAAACATGAAAAGGTAGAAATCCAATTTGACTATTTAGATATTTGGATGGTTTCGTCATCTATAGTCTAAAGGTGCATGGGAGTAAAGCTTGGTATTATGAAAAAGTGAGAGGAGGTTGCTAGACAAGTTGCAAACAAAAAGCACTTGGAAAGCTGAAGAAATTGACACATAGTTTGTAGACTCAAAATCGGAGAGTACTTGGCATTCCAAAAATGTCTGATTTAGAGAGTACTTGACAAAACTCGACAACTTAAAAAACATAAATTTAATGCAAAATACAATTATAAAACGTATCAAATGAGTTGCGTGGGGGGGTTTGGGGGTAACACCCCCAACGGGGTTGAGGGGCAATACCCCTCGTGTGTTCCTTGTTGAGATATAGGGCAGGGTCAAGGGGTGGAGCCCTTGCCACCAAGCCCAAATGAAGACATCCGAAACCACACAGACCTTTGTGGTGCACACCATTTTCAAATTTTTTTAAAGGCAAAAAAGAGAAGCTTATAAAGCCAAAAAAAGCGAGTTTTTAGAGTGTTTTCTTCTGCAATTTCAATGTGTTGCTGGTGTGGTGAGTCAAGTGAAGCAATTTTGAGGTATGTTTTAGTGTCCATAATGTCAGTGCAGCACTAAAAATCTTGTTTGCTTAGTTGAAGATGAGTGGGCATGCTCTTGTATGATGGGAGAGTTATTTAACTTCATGTGAGAAGAAGAAGAAATCAACAACCTATAGTTTGGTAGATTTTAGAAGTTTTCTATGGAAGAACTTCTATCCAATTGGGTATGCGACTGATCAAAAGATAAAGTGGCCCCATTTTTAGGCAAGCAAGTGGACAAAGTATACAAGATTACACCACCTAGTTATGAAGGCAAGCGATTATGCTGAGCATGGACTTGGAAGAAGGAGATATTCTCACCAAATATCTTGGTTGTTTGCATTCCAAAGTACAAAAGAAAGTCATCACAGCCAAACCAGCTGATTTAGATGAGGTTTGTGTATTGGCACATTATATTGATGAAGAGAAGACAAAAGCTGGATGAGAGTTCTCTGAAAAAGAACAACACTAGGTAAGGAACAACCCAAAGAAAACAAGAGTAAACATTCAAAACCTGGAAAAGGAAAGAACAATGCTTCTGTCCACGAAGGAAAAAGATTCAAAGAAGCATATTGTTCACATTGCAAGACTGATGGTCACATGGATAATAAATGTTGGAAGCTGCACACCAAGTTGCATCCTAAAAATAGGCCCAAGGAGGATGCAAAGAAGTCCATGGCTACCATTTGTGAAGAAGTGGAGATAGAGGACGGCTTGGATATAGATGAGAAATTGGGTTGCATAGCCATAAGGGCTGTCATGAGTGAGCAAGAACAAGAAGCAATGAACCAACTATTTATTCTCAAATTACAAGTGAAGAAATCAAGGCTAACAGCATTTGTAGATCCTGATTTGCAATGTAATTTAATTTCAGCTGATATGGTTAAGAAGTCTGGTTTGTAGACACATGATCATCTTCAGCCTTATCCATTGGGTTGGGTTAACGTAATATCCCCTTTAAATTTTTTCTTATTTTGCACAAATTCACCAAACCCTAACCAGCAATGAATGGTAATTCAAAATACCTCCAAGGGCTTCAATTTGTCACCACAGAAAACAACAATTTCTCCCCAAAATATGGCACTGTTTTAGCAATAATTCTATCCTTAATGCTGCCTTAAAAAGCTATCAAATTCTCTTAGGTTGTTGAGCAGAAAACTGTCCTTAAATGGATGGTGCACTACCCTAAGCTTGGATTCCTCAGACTCCAATATAATTTGCAGCAATTTAACCTTAAGTGTTGGTGCTGTTTTCCAACCTGACTTTGCTGTCCAATCCTTCCTAAACAGATCTAAAACTTAAGTTGTCCTAGTAACTTTATGTTATATTTATAAAAGGACAACATATGCTTTATTATTAGAAAGGGTCCAATATAAAAAAGTGTTTATAGAAAAGGTGGTCAATATAATATTAAAAAGGTATTTTCTAGCCATTTTCATAATAAAGCAGGAAATATTTTTTAAAATTAAAAATAGGGTTATACAAGGAGAGGCTGGGCACAGAAGAAATCAATCAGTTTATGAAATCAAGTTCCTTTTTCTTTGAGATTGAACTTCATCTTTTTTTCTTGAGAATGAAAACACTCTTGATGTTGGGATTTGGAGGACAAACCTCTGATCCACTGAGTAATTCCATTCAGGATTACTGTTGTGTTGAAAGTTGCAAAAGTGTTTCCAGTTTCAATTGATTTTTGGTGTGTTGAAGATTTTTCTAGATTTTGGTGTGTACTGAGAGTTTCTAGTTGAAGATTATCAATATTTATTTTCTGATTCTCAGCAAATCTTAATCAATTGGCTGCGATATTATAAGGATTAGATTTTGAGGGGTTGTACAAGTTAGAATCCTGCTATCCCCTTTGAAAAATTGATCACAGCTCTTTTAATAAGTCTTTTGTACATTTTTGAAGACTATTGCGCAAGTTTGGACATATGTACCACTCACATCAGCTCGAGTTTGTCTTTTATGCCATACAAGATTCCTTTTGTCTTTTTGTGGATGCCATACCAATTAGAAAGTCTAGTGTAGCCTTTCAAAAGTGTTTGGGATAGCTATACAGGTCAGGGGAAGTGCAAAGGAGATTAAGTCTACCATACCATTTATTTATTCTGCAGTATTTGATCTCTAGCAAGCCGTACATCTGCAAATCAGCAATTTGTGAGTCATTTTCAGCATTTTTAATTATATTCAACTTGTGGGGATTAGCTGTGATTACTTTCTGCAATATATTGTTTTGGGTTTCAATTAATGATTAGCCGAATATTGAAGGATTTATGCTATTTTTAAAATTTAACCTTTGTGTGGTTCTTTGCTAGAAATTAGTATTGATTTGTAGTTGATATTTATATTTTGTAATTGTTTTGGAAGCCTTGCTGTTAAAACCAACATTTCATTTGTTTTCAGATTTATAACCGCATTATAAAGCTATGTGGCTTGTTGCCAACAATCATAATAGCTCAATATTATTCATAACTTTTCACTATATGGTCTCACCTTGCCCATCCAAAGATCTCGGTGATCAAAAGGTGTGAATTATCATTGTGAATTTAAAAAAAAATAAAAATCACTTTGGGACATTATAGTGATCAAACATATCATTGTGTATCACCTCCAAAATTTCCTTTGCTCTAGTGCTTCCAAAATTGACTTACACCCTAGTTTGTTATCCAAGCACACAATGCTCACAAAAGTCAATCTCAATATAACAATCAACAAGACCTTGCACAATATCTTTGCTTGCCAAGATTTTAAGAGTTTATTCTCTTAGGTGACCCAACCTAAGATGCCATAGTAACTTTGATTCAGATGTATTAACCTAATACAACTAGATAATGTTGATGCATCCATCCTATACATAGTAGCATGTCACATCCCTTTTGCAAACACCAAATTACCTCTTGCTAATCTAAAAACTTTTCCATCAAATGTGACATGAATTCTTGAGTCAATGATTTTAGATACAAACATTGAGTTTTTAATCAAACTTTGAATGTGTAGAACATTGGAGAGTGTACTCTACCATCCATGAAGGCAACTTTCACATTTGCTTGACCAACTATCTTCAACGAGCTATCATCATTGAGGAACACATGCCTTTCATCACACTTATACTTTAAGTACCACTCTCTATGTGGTGTCATATGAAAATAAGAACCCAAGGAAATCTAGGAATCATCACCAGTGATCTTAGCATAAATAAATACATCACTACTATACTCATTAGTTAGAGGAATTGTCCTTTGTCTTGGACTAGCACTCTTTTATGTGATCCTTTCTACCACATTTCTAGCATTTTACTTTAGACTTACCAGGGGATTTAGACCCATCTTTGATACTTCTTATTTGTAGTCTTCTTCTTACTTTTCTTCTCTTTAGACCTACCTCTAACAACTAAGGCATTAGAAGAATTACCATCCATGGACCTCTTCCCTATTACTTCTCTTAACAAAATGCCAACAACATATTCTAGGATCCATGACATAGCTTTGATGGACATAATTAGGTTTTCCCATGAATCTAGTAAGGAACAAAGTAATACAACGTTTTTATCCTCTTCATCCATCTTGACTTCAATTGACATAAGTTGACTTAAAATCATATTAAAACTATCAAATGATCAGCTATAGTCTCCCTCCATTTTTAAAGAATATAACTTCTTTTTCAAAATAAGTGTATTAACTAGACTCTTAGATTGATATATTATACCTAACTTCTTCCACAATGAATTTGTTGTTGCCTGCTTAGACATATTCATCAACACAGAATGTGATACACACAATTGGATTGTATTTCGAGCTTTCTTACCGAGTTTACCCAATCTTCATCAAACATACTTGATCGAATAAGATATTGCAATCCACTGATGCCTTTTCACCAAAAGATCCTTCATCTTCAACTTCCATAGTTCAAAGTTTTAATACTAATATGTTGTCTCACAAAGTCCTTCAAGGTTTTATATTTTTTCCAATTATACACAAACTATAACAAATCAATTGCTATAGGATGTTACCACTACATTCTTGGGTTTTGATTCCCAACAAAGTAGTAACCACCCTAACAACCATTTGCTTTGATACCAAATGAGGGGGATTTCCACCCCTATTGCAAATGATTGATAGATTGTCATGAAAATGAATAGAATACAATAGATTGGATCAATGATTACAAAGACATTCACCTCCTTATATAGAGTTTGAAGTGAAGATTAAAACAATACATGACAACTACTCTAAAATTGCAAATTAATAGTAGAAACAAGCTAATCTAAATTAAGTCACTAAAGTGACTTTATAACATAGGTAAGTCTTAATAATCTCTAATACCCCTCTCAAGATTTATTGCACTAAAACAAACCAAACTAAAAACAATTTAGAATCATGAATTCTTTAGAAGCTTTTCTTTGAAAGTAGTTCTTCAACCAAATTAGACCTCCATCAAGCTGCCTCGAACCCTCGTAAAGGTGTAGCTTCCAAGCTGAATTCCCAAGTTCCCTGATCACCACCTCCTCAAACCCCTAAATCACTAATCTCTCAAACCATTGGACAACAATCTGTGCTGAGCTACACACACAAAGCTCCATCAAGTTGTCTAACGACCCTCATAAAGGTATGACTCCCAAGATCCATAGACTCCCAAGTTAATTGGGCAACCATCCATTTTGAGCTTTGCTTACTCTAGCTTCCTACTTCTCTTCAAAGAACTAGACTAATTCAAAATGTATAAAAAGCAACTTCTTCACCATCGTGAACATCAGGAGGATCTTCAACAATGGCTACATTAGCTTCCTTGATCTCTCCCTTGAGAACATCATTGTTCGATTTCGACAGTTCCAAGTTGTGTTACCCATTTTCTTGCAATAATAACATTCTATCCCCCTTTTATCCTTATTAGATCTTCTATGATTTGAGTATGATGTTACTTTAGTTAAGAATCATCTTTTGTATCTCCTATGATATTTCTCTTTTCTTCAACTAGGAGAGCTGAAATCATATATTCTAGACTTTCAGAAGAAAATTGACAAAGAGTAAAGATGACATTGCTTCAAGTTTGAAGATAGATTATTCAATAAAATGGCTTTGGCATCCTCATCATCCATTGCAACATTTACTTTTGCTAGTTGTCGAAGAAGAGATCTAGATTGTTCACGTGGCTTGACTTAGTGACCCCGTCAGTCATCTTGAACTTAAAAAGCTGAAGCTTTAGATAAAATTTAGCATTAACTGCATTTGCTCCAAATATTGTGTTCAAATTTTCCCAAATTTCCTTAGATGCTTATGCGAGATCTACATGATGTAACTCATAATTGTAGAAGGCAAGACCAATAATGGCTTTGGCTTTATCATCTCTACTTTGCCATTCTAGTACCTTACTCACATTTGTAGGTAATTTTTCATTTCCATTTACGATTCTCCACAGGTTCTTGTGCATCAATTGCATTTGAATTTTTACTTTCTAGTGTGAAGTTGAAGCCGAAATTTTTATCCAATGGAATTTCTATTTTTCAGAAATTATACAAACCCTAGTACCCCTTTGCACAATAAACTTTGAAAACAATACTTGCAAAATATGTTGAAACCCTAGCTCTTGCCGAAAACCCTAGCCGCTGCAGAATAATATAGCAGAAAAACCCTCATTTAAAGAAATCGCTGAAAAAAAACTCTAGCCACCATGGTCTGTCTTGTGCCCTAACCACAAATTCCTTGCCATGTGTACAAACCCACGATTTTATTTTAAAATTGCCAAATATTGGATTCAAAATCTAGCTGTGGGTAAAAAAGCAATTGTGATTTGGTCATGATTTTTTTATAAAAAATGGCACTATTTCAACCTGCAATTGTTAGTTATTTCATGAAAAAAATTCAGCGTGATTTTAACACATAAAAAGGCCCACGATTTTGTAACAAAACCCTTGCGATTTTCACAAAAAAAAAATCACGCCACAATTTTTCCTTGTGACTAGTCTACACGATTTTTATAGAAATATTGGCATGATTTTTATCACCAAAAACGTATGTGGAATGTAGAAAACTGGGTCACGATTTGCAATTTTCCTTAGTTCACAGGGGAAACCCTACTTCATGTAATTCTTTGCTCTAATACCATGTTATGAAAATGAACAAAACACAATACTATTAGATTGGATCAATGATTACAAAGATGTTCGCCTCCTTATTGTTGATGTTCAGCGTCTGGACGAATTACTTCCAGCCACGAATTGTGAAGATAAGTTCAAATATAGCCTTTGGCTCTTTTAATTTATCTTAAGTCGATTTATTTAATAATGAGGAGGCGCCTCAATTATGATATATTATTTATATTATTAATAATTAATATTTAATTATTAATTAAGGGCCGACTTCTTCTTGAAAATCGTGTCCCTACCAAAAGACGTTTTTCTAAGGGGGCCGACCTCTCTCTTTGAAAAGGTGCGATCTCTCTTGGGTGTGTATATATATGAGGACCTCCTCATTCCTTCATCATCAAGTTAATCATCATATTCAAACTCTGGAGAAGAAGTTCAGGTGCAAGCAGCAGATCATCATTCTGTAGCAGCAAGTTGATTTCAAGTAGAAACATATTCATTTGTATCTTGCATCTAAGAGAGGTGCTATTATTCATTGTATCAAATCGGCATTGTGTTGTGCTTGAGTTGTAAACAGATTTCTGCTCTTATTCTATTAATATATAAGAGATATATTGGCTGGGTTTTTCTCCCTTAGGTTGGAGGGTTTTCCCAGGGTATCTTGCTGTGTTTATTGTCTTGAGTGCTGCATTTTCTGATTACTTTCAGTTTTGATTATCTGATCATTAAAAACTAACATGGTATCAAAGCGGGTTTGAAGAAGATTTTGATCAGATTTACTCTTGCAGCAATACTCTTTATTCTCTTTCTCATCTTTGATCACTTCTATCTCTTCGTCAAGATGGTGAACGGACTCAAGATTGAGGATAGACTTGAGGGAGCAACAAATTTCACATCTTGGAGATTCAGAGTTATGCTCGCCCTGGAGGAAAATGAATTGGCTGAGTTCGTGGAGAGCAATGTCCTCGAGTCTACTGATGAGGAAGAGAAGATTTAATGGAAGAAGAAAGATACTAAGGCGAAGAAGATGTTAGTTGATTCCATGAAGGATCATATTTTTCCAATCATCTCTAAATTGAAGATAGCGAGAGAAATGCTTAAGACTTTGGAGATGTATGAGATCAACAACACAAGCCGTGCACTTGCATCAAAGCAGCAACTTCATCATGTCAAGATGATGAAAGGAGAATCTGTCATTGCTTACTTCATGAGGATCACCGAGTTGAGAGATCAACTCTCTACTATTGGGCATATTGTTGATAGCAAGGATTTGACCATGTTGGCGCTCAATGGTCTTCCTTCATCTTGGGAGTCATACATTCAAGGTATAAGTGCAAGATCAAAACTCCCTAAGTTTGATCATTTGAGGGCGGACTGTATTCAAGAGGAGTCTAGGTTGGCTGCAAGAGGCATTGGTCAAAGCTCTACGAATGAAGACATTCATGTTCTTTCCGCTCAATCCTCGAAGAAGAAAAGAAAATGAGGAAAAAAAGGACACTTCAAGAGGAATAGAGATAAAGTGTCAGATGGTGCCCCTGGATTCAAGAAGAAGAGGGATCTATCTCACGTTCAATGTTTTAGATGTGACAAGTTTGGTCACTATGCAAAGGATTGCCCAACCAGGCCTAAGCAACATGCTTCATTTGCAGATGTGGATGAGATCTCCCCTCAGAAGGATTCAAGGGAATTCCTATTCTATTCTGCCCTATCAAGCAATGTTCCAACAGATAGCAACACTTGGTTGATTGATAGTGGCGCCTCTTGTCACATCATCGGGTTTAGAGAACATCTCTCAGATTTGGTGATGAGAGATTCAAGTGTTCGAGTAATAATTGGAGATGACGCAAGTTACTCTGTGAAAGGCGTCGGGTCCTCCACCATTCACTTAGATTCAGGAATCACCTTACAGTTGAGTGATGTACTATTTGTACCTGGCATCAAGAGGAATCTTGTCTCAATTTCAGCCTTAGAAGACAAGGGGTATCAAGTTGCATTCTCTGAAGGAAAAGTTCTTGCATGGCCAAAGAACTCTAACATCAAGACAGCCAGTGTGATTGGTGTTCGTCAAGATTATCTCTACAGGCTCTCCACCTGTCCTCTACAAGCCTTGTTGCATGATGCTTCAAGTTCATGTGAGCTTTGGCATAGAAGATTTGCTCACATTCACTTTCGTGCTCTTCCAACCTTGGAGAAGATGGTCATCAACATTCCCAAATTGAGCCAGGAGCATGAAGGTACTTGTCGAGGATGCGCATTGGGTAAAAACACTAAAAGGACTTCCCATAGTAGTGAAAGTAGATCTAAATGTATTCTAGATCTTATTCATTCTGATTTGTGTGGTCCAATGTCTGTTGCTTCTTTGAGTGGTTTCTTGTATTATGTAATTTTTATTGATGACTACTCTAGAAAGACTTGGATTTATTTCTTAAAGACTAAAGAATCAGAGGAAATACTTGAGAAATTCAAGGAATTCAAAGCTCAAGTAGAAAACTTGTCCGAGAAGAGGATCGAAGTTCTAAGATTTGATAACGGTGGAGAGTACATTTCCGGCAGCTTCCGTAGCTTTTGCATTGAAGCAGGGATTAAGAGGGAGTTATGTGTCCCATACAATCCTCAACAAAATGGTGTAGCAGAAAGGAAGAACAAATCCATTGTAGAGGCAGCTAAGGCCATGATTCATGATCAGGATCTACAAACCTTCCTTTGGGCTGAAGCTTCTAGGACAGCTCTGTATATCTTGAATTGATGCCCTCATTGTATCTTGGAGGACATAACACTTGAGGAAGCCTTCAAAGGTGTAAAACCTGAAGTTAGTCATTTGAGAATATTTGGCTGTCTTGTGTATATTCATATTCCTAAAGATAAGAGGACAAAATTGGAACCATCTGGCAAGAAGGGAATATTTGTGGGCTACAGTGAGACTTCAAAAGCCTACAGAGTTTACATTCCTGGTCAGAAGTTAATTGAGATCAGCAAGGATGTTGCATTCAAAAGATCCAAGGTCATCATATGGAGATAGACAATGAAGACCAAGAGTCTCCTCAGGACATGGAAGTTGACTATCCTAAGATTCAGAGGGAGACTACTGATCCAAAAGAAGATGTTGAACCAGTTGAGCCTTTGGAACCTACTGATGGGCCTACCGACATTGTCATTGGTAGAAAGAGACCTCTTTGGGCTAGGCGAACAATATAGGAGGCAAAAAGTTTTACAGCTCCTAGAGGAACTTTTAGAGAAAGCAAAAGACCTCAAAAGGTTTCAAACTATGTTGCATTGATGAGTCAGCAAGTTTGGAAAGATGCTATGTCTGAGGAATATCACTCTATCCTCAAGAATGATGTTTGGGACATCGTACCTAGACCTGAAGGCAAATCTGTGGTATCTTCTAAATGGCTCTTCAAAATCAAGCATGCAGCAGATAGGAGCATTGAGAAGTACAAGGCTAGATTTGTGGCTAGAGGATTCTCACAGAAAGAAGGGATAGATTATGAGGAAACATTTGCCCCACTTGCTCGTTATACATCCGTCAGGACCATCATTGCTCTTGTAGCATCTAAAGGATGGAAAATACACCAGATGGACGTGAAGACAACATTTCTAAATGGTGTAATTGAGGAAGAGGTATATATTGAGCAACCTGATGGTTTTGAGATTAATGGGAAGGAGTCTCATGTTTGCAGGCTGAAGAAGGCATTGTACGGCCTTAAGTAGGCTCCTCGTGCTTGGTACAAAAGAATTGATCGATATCTGATGAGTTTGGGTTTCTCTAAGAATGATGCTGGTTCTAACCTTTACTTTAAAGTGATTAATGGTGAAGCATTGATCTTAGTTCTATATGTTGATGATCTAATTCTTATTGGAGAAGAACACCTCATTTTTAAATGCAAGAAGGAGCTAGCTTCTGAATTTGAAATGAAGGATCTTGGACTCATGCACTACTTTCTTGGCTTAGAAGCATGGCAGAAACCTGATGGAATAATTATGAGTCAAGGAAAGTATACAATTGACATTTTGAAGAGATTTGGTATGATGGATATTAAATCCATGTCTACGCCTATGGAGACCAACTTTCAGAAGCTTAAGAGGCTGCAACTAATTCAGATCTGGTGGATCCCACTATGTACAGGCAGTTGATTGGATCGTTGATGTATCTAGTAAATACTAGACCTGATATTTGCTATGCAGTGAGTGCACTTAGTCAGTTCATGTGTGAACCAAGGCAAATTCATCTTGTTGCAGCAAAGCATGTTTTGAGATACCTTTGTGGCACAGTTGGGTATGGCTTGAGATATTCTTCTGGTGTGGATTTAGAGCTGCATGGTTATATTGATTCCGATTAGGTAGGGTGTTTCATTGATTGGAAGAGCACCTCTGGATGTTGTTTCAGTTTGGGGTCTGTAGGAAGCAGTTTTCAGTGACTCTGATCTCCGCAGAGGCAGAATATATTGCAGCATGTATGGCAGCTCGAGAAGTAGTGTGGCTTCGTAAGCTTCTTGCAGGATTGTTTGGAAAATCATTGGAGCCTACCATCATTCATTGTGATAATCAAAGCTATGTGAAGCTTTCTGTCAATCCAGTGTTTCATGACAGGACCAAGCATGTTGAGATCAAATACCACTATATTAGAGATATGGTTTTGAGGAAAGCAATTCAGTTGAGGTACATTAGCACTGATGAGCAAATGACAAACATTCTCACCAAGCCCCTCTCTAGAGTAAAGTTTGTGTACTTTCGAGACAAGCTTGGTATTGTGGAGAATGAAGCCCTAGCTAAGAGGGAGTCTCAACTTCAGTGATCTTCAATGATTTGCTTTAATGCATTTCTCTCTATAAGAGAGATTTGAGGTGTAAGCCCTTGTTTCCACCCCCTGGGAGAGCCATGGTGGATGTCATGTGTGTGACTCCATGACACATCACGTGAGAGAGTCTGTGATGATTTTATTGTACTTGTGTTTACATCGTCTGGGAGAGCCATGGTGAAATGTCACGATGAGGTGACAACATCACGTTGAGTGATGAGCACTTGTACATACCATACATGGGTGTAGCCATGATGGTTGATATCACGATGAGGTGATATGCTATCACGATGAGGTGATATTCTTATTTTCACACATGGGTGTAGCCATGGTGTTTGTCATCACGATGAGGTGATATGATTTATATAGTTGGAAGTATTCCTCCTTAGCTAAGAGGGAGTGCTGATGTTCAGCGTGTGGACGAATTACTTCCAGCCACGAATTGTGAAGATAAATTCAAATATAGCCTTTGGCTATTTTAATTTATCTTAAGTCGATTTATTTAATAATGAGGAGGCGCCTCAATTATGATGCATTATTTATATTATTAATAATTAATATTTAATTATTAATTAATGGTCGACTTCTTCTTGAAAATCGCGTCCCTACCAAAAGACGTTTTTCTAAGGGGGCCGACCTCTCTCTTTGAAAAGGTGCGATCTCTCTTGGGTGTACATATATGAGGACCTCCTCATTCTTTCATCATCAAGTTAATCATCATATTCGAACTCTGGAGAAGAAGTTTAGGCGCAAGCAACAGATCATCATTCTGTAGCAGCAAGTTGATTTTAAGAAGAAACGTATTCATTTGTATCTTGCATCTAAGAGAGGTGCTATTATTCATTGTATCAAATCGGCATTGTGTTGTGCTTGAGTTGTAAGCAGATTTTTGCTCTTATTCTATTAATATATAGGAGATATATTGGTTGGGTTTTTCTCCCTCAGGTTTGAGGGTTTTCCCAGGGTATCTTGCTGTGTTTATTGTCTTGAGTGCTGTATTTTCTGATTACTTTCAGTTTTGATTATCTGATCATTAAAAACTAACACTTATAAAGAGGTTGAAGTGAAGATAAAAACAATGCATGACAACTACTCTAAATGTTGCGAACTAATAATAGAAATAAACTAATCTAAATTAAGTCACTCAAGTGACTTTATTACAAAGGTAAGTCTTCAATAATCTCTAATATAAACTGGGATAAATAAACTTAAGACAAAGTATTTATATAATAGTCAACAAAACTTGCAAAATCTGTCATGCATGAAAGTAAATAGAACAATATGCACACACAAGACTACACAAGACACAAAGGCTTACGTGGGAAACCCTCTTGGGAGAAAATCCACTACCAAAAGACGTTCACAGTCATATTAGTTAAAATCAAAGAAAATATGCAATACATCAAGGTTTTGGACTTTGTACAGTCTCAATCTATATATAACATGTTCCACAATCACTTTAATCACACCAACAATGTTCAATCTTATTTGTATGTAATCTATTCATCAAACCTTTGAACCTTGGCACATTCACATGAAGTGATATGTATTGATGTATTCAAGGGAATACCAAGCATCTAACTACTCTACCGACCTATAGAATACCAAGAGTTATGTAAACCATATTTGACCATATACGATGCCAACATATTGTTTGAATCACCAAGTATGATGTCTCCACATGGATAATTACCTTGTACATTCTGCCACTACCCCATCCTATGAATCAATAGCTACAACCTCAACACTATGGGTATACATGTATGTTTTTGGTACAACCACCATTACTAGTTCCTTGTTTGCAACAACTCACACCAATATAACATTACTTTTGACTACTTGTGGTACCTTGTGCCATCTTCTAGAACATTAACCTATTCTTAGGTTGTGCTGCATGAATTCCAATTTTGTTGCAAATGCCCTTGCATCATAGTCCATGCTCCAGCATACAGTAATCAAATATGTGGTTGTGAGTTCTTCATCCAAAAGACTTGTAGTTGCTATCACAATACCACCACATGTAGATAAACTGTTTATGCAACACCACACTTACTACCACAAAATCACCACATGTTAGTCAACAACAATGCTATATCACAATACTTGAAAACTCATTGCATATCATTGCAATGTACTTTGTAGACAAACTCTACCTACAAAGACTCAGCATGCCAATATCATCCAAGTCCCAACACTCCTAATGTTTGCAACTATCCTTGCACCTTTAGAAACCTCAACTTGTCACTTTCTTTCACCAAGAGAAACATGAAATAAAGGATCCAACAAGGGTTAACACGTGTAACCCCTCTTACAACCTTCACTTGCCTCCCTATAGCCTCCCCAACTTCGAAAATGGAAGACCAAAGGTCCAAAAGGCAAGGTCAAGTGTGAAATCCCTTTGCATTCCACATTTGTTTTGCATAGTGATGCTTTTGCCACTTGTGATGAGAAATTTGCAAAATTAGGTTTTTTGGGTCATTTTGAGGTCTACAACTTGTTTTGAAGACTCTCTTAGATGTCCTAGATCACCCTTGACATTCTTTTGACTTCATCACAATTTTCTCATGCTGTACAATACCTTGTGGTTCAACGAATTAATGTTAAAAGGTACTTAAGATTTCTCCTTGATGAGTGGAACTCTTTTTTACTCCCATGGACAAACTTCTATGATACAACTCATGGATTGATATCTTATTATCAATCATACAAGGACCACGGTTTATGGCTCTTTTTGATATGATCAATTGTATATAGTTAGATATTCTAATCAAAAAATTTCGTAACTATATGGTTGGTCTTTATAGTAGCATTCACATTTATAGTTATTATATGGTGCTTGTCTAGTTCATATAATCTATGATTTACCATTGATTTAGTTAAATAGAAGTATTAATATAGCTATTAAAATGTTAATGGTTTAGACAAACTCAAATATTGAAATGCTAATTGCATAGGCTAACGTATCTACTAAAATGTCAATGGTGCTTGCTGCTACACTCTTTTGGGGAGAACTATATTTATCATGTTCAAAGTGGAGGCATTGCTCACATGTTACTTATCATTCTATGGTTATCACCTAAGGTTCATGGCTCATGCAATATATTGTGCAATAATTTATTAAAGTATAACATGGTAGCTCTAACAATTTGGCATTTTACATTAGTTGTGCATTAACACCTTTAGGAAGATGTCTTGACCCTTTCTACCATAGTTTGGAAACTCGGGTTCAATAGACCAATTTTTTTTGACTCGGCAAGAACTTGACATTTAAAAAATTACTTAAATTTCTTTAAAAAATGTAACTTTTATGCAAAATACAATTATAAAAATGTATCAAATGAGTCCATAAAACTTTCGAGAATTTTTTTTTATTAAATTTGAATACAAATAAAATAAGGTATGTAGAAGTTATTACATTCATCTTGATTATAAAACATTGTATCATGTAAATACAATAGCTTGCTGATAACCATTATGAGTTCATGATGATTGTCTTTGAAATTATCATCATAAGTTGCATATCTAGGCAAGTTATAAATTACAATATTTACATTTTCCTCTTCCTTCTCCTTGTGAAAAATTCGGGAGAGGGTCTAGTCCTTGCACTCCATTACGGCTCCTCATTTGGCCTAGAAGGCTGCACTTGTGATTCCACCATTCTACTTGATGGTAGTGACTCCTTTGTTTTATGTTGGACATCAATAATGTCCCCAATCCAAACTCTCTTGCTTCTACTCACCCACACTTTCCATAGCTTGCCTTTCAAAATCAACAATATCATCCTTTGTGAACATAGGGGTCTATTCATTCTATGCAGTCTAGTCATTGGAGGGATCAATACTATCTCTCAAATGGGATTAAATTTGTATCTATCCCCTGTACTAGTATTGGCTGGTCTCTTTGGCCCTATCCATGGCCTCATAAATGTATCCCATTGGGTTTTGATCTCCATCCATCAAATGCAAAAGTCTGAATTGAAATATGAAAATAAAGGATTCAATTTGAAATTTAAATTGAAATTTGAAGTTATCTTGATGATCATTTTAGCTCTTTTGACAAAGACATTATAAAAATTGTCTTTTTGGTCCTCTTTCCATTAACAGTTTTTGAATATGTTGAATCTAGTCTTGCTTGACTCACAAATATTTGCTTCAACGATGTCAACAACATAGTAATACTTTCAATATGAGGAAGTTAGTTACAAATTTTGTGACACTCGATCGCACACGCTCTTTCCCTTTGGTGTACTTTCTTATCAAGCTGAAAACCCAAGGGTGATTAGAAATATATTTTGTTATGTTCCTTGCATCTTCAACAACTATTCTCACCTAATCAATTTTGTCTGTGTCCTCTAAAAGGAGGTTGAGGCAATGTGTTGTGCAAGGGGTCCAAAATAGTAATAAATGCCTCTCCTGAAGCAATTTCTCAACTGCCATGTATGCCATTGCATTGTCAATGATAACTTGCACTATGCCCATCTCTAAGACAACCTCCAACATTAGGCTTAAAGAGTCTATATTCTTTATTTTGTTAGAGTGTCATGTCCCCTTCTCAGTGACATCTCTCGGAGTACAGGATTGGCCTATCATATGACCCTCGTAGGCTTATAGACTAGATAGAGGGTCACGTGGAGCTTGGCTCAGCTTCTGTTGGCAGAGTTTGATCATTTGGCTTTCGTTCGGACTCATTCGAACATTTCTTGCAGAAGTTGCTATTTTTAGCAGTTCTTGGCAGTCAGTGTGGGACCCCTGCTATTTTTAGCAGTGTTCAGAATCACTTCAGTGTTCGTCAGCTTCAGACGGATCAGGCATCGGATGAGTAATGAGAGAGATATTAATATTTAATTGAATTAATTAAATATTAATTAATGGGAGATTATAATATAAAGTTATAATATTTTATTATAACTTAAGTGATTTGGCTGAAGGGGGTCGTCCATCATGAAAGGGGGCCAATTTTTAATTATATTTTATAATTAAAAATTTGAGTGAAACTATTGAAATATTAAAAGAATAAAAAGTCGAATTATTTAAAAATTCCCTATCTTTAAGGAATTCACACTTTTGAGGGATATAGTGCATTTGCCTTGGGATTCGAGCATTATGTCATTTTATGAATTGAAAATTGATCAAGTCTTGAGCAGAGCACAAAAGCTTTAGGGTTTCAGTCTCGAATGCATTGGGGAACGAGCCATCTCCAGTGAGAGCGATTTAGAGGGTGTGGAATAACATCTGATTTATTGCCAGCACAGAGGTTTCTTCATTCAGGAGGGATCATAGAATTTCACAGAGTATTTGTTGACAGAGTTTTGATTCAGGGTTTCATTTCAGAGAGCATCTCTCAGTAGGCGCATATATTTTTGGGATCTAAAGACACAGAGGAGGGCCGTACTATCATTAATTGTTGTTGCTGCTGTCAGCCGTACTTGTACAGCAGGGCCGTACCATCTCCTAGAGCCGTACTTCTTCTCTCAAGAGAAACACCTTCTCCTTGGGCATTGAAACATCATACCATTGGTCACAGGCACTTCAGGAGTCTTTTGCCAGCATCTGTCAGGGGGAGAAAGCATGTACATTGGGAGCCGTGCCTCTTACTTCAGCATTTGGTGACTGCAATCAGCAAAAACCAGGTTTTTAAATAATATTGTTTCTTTATTGCATGCTATTAGATCTACTTTGTAATCATTACAAAAGGCTAAATAAAAGACTGGCATCAGCATTTACATCGAATATTATTGTTATCCGAGTTGATTTATTTTTATTGAATTTATTTCAATTCATTGCAAAAATCGCAATTTCTCTATTTCATGCAAAAAAACCCAAAAACCACAAAAAAAATTCAAAAATTGCAAAAACAAACAAAAACTCAGTCAGATTCAGAAACAGGGGAAACCAGGGGTTTCTACATAGAGGCATCAATTGACTTCAAAAAAACCATCTCATTATTTGAAACTGCCAAAAAATTTATGAGGGCACGGTTCCTTCCATCTATCCACCCATCTATAAGAATGGGGCATCTGAACTTATGCCATTGCCCCTTTTGTTCTTCTAGAATTAACTTTGTGACTACATTTGAACTCTCTTGGAGAGGGTGACTTGTACCCTTTCCTTGCAATTGTCAATGTCATCATCCGTTGCCTCTTTTGTTCTTCTAGAATTAACTTTGCATTTTCTTTTGAACTTGGGTCTCTTGGAGATGGCAACTTGTACTCTTTCACTACAACTGCCAATGTCATCAAATTTGCTCAATACAAGCTCTTCACCACATTGAAGGGAATTTTTTTAAAACCAAAAATTTACACATACCTTATTTGCTCCCTGTTGCACCTCTTTCCACCCTGTAGCTTGCAAGGAAGGTTGTGCTGTTTTTGCTCAATAGGATGAGGTGGATGAGCCTCATACACGTGGACCATGACTAGAGCCCACAATGTCTACTATATTTACCTCCATATTTGCTGCCATGTTAGGATTAATGGCCATTGCTTTAGCTGCTTGTGTCCTCACTCTCTAGTTTCTTCTCATCCAATAATGCAAGGATTGCTTGCATGTCTCATTTTGTCTCTCCTATGGTATTGTGACATTGTCACATGGCTTCGCACAATGACAAGGAATACATGGCTTCGTGCTGTGACAAGGAATACATGCAATATGGTATTGAGGCGGTTGATGACTTTGAGTTTCGTCAAGCAGAAGATGCAAATCACGCTCCTTGATACCAGTCCCATTGCGAAGAATTTCCAAGTGTGGTCATGGCTTCCAACAAGGTCATGACTTCCATTAATTGATGCTTGACCTGATGTGGAGTTGGATGCCATCATTTCAAACTTAGAGCATGTTTCAATACAATTTATTTTTTAATAAAAACAACCATTTGAATACAAAAAGTAAAAGAAGAGTCATACAAAATGCATTTCATACTTAATGCCATTAATTAATTTAATCAAAATGACATTTTTTGACTCTAAAGCATAAAACCCTTTGTTTAGGGAAGAAAACAAGCAATTTCATTTAAAAAAAGTAGCATAAATCAACAATAAATTCTGTTAACCAAATTCATTGCATGTAAAATTGTAATAATGCTTACAAACATAATATTAGCATTCTAGAACAAATTTACATGATTGGAAAAAAAGGAAAAAAAAAGCCTACTTGGAAACTTGAAATTCCTCAAATCTACTCTTCAAATCCACTCCTATTTGCTCAAGGATGCAATGTTTGGGTGTGGGGGTTTAAAAATAAGTTTATTTTCCATTACCACGTCTGGCAAGTTTTGGTGTTGGACTAGCTGAGTACACATGCAAGTTCAGCACCAAAACTCAACGGAAACTCATCTGCAGCTGCCCCATGAGTTAACTTGGCAAGTTTGTAAACTATGCGTTATATTGAAGTAGTCTTCTGTTGAGGTGGATTTGATGTTTGAATTGTAAACTCTTCAAGACTGCTAAATTTTGCTGTGTGATGCAAACTGCTTAGAAAGATGGTCTTGATAAGAATTACCTTAGCTGTTATAAGATGCATGGTGTTTTTTTGGTGAGTCCGACACCAAAACTTGCCAGAAACTTTGTCTGTAGATGCCCCATGAGTTCATATAGTGAATACTCACTGAGCAAAAATACCCATGATTACTCAGCAAGCTTGTAAACTATACATTGTATTAAAGTAGTCTTCTGTTGCGGTGGATTTGATGTTTGAATTAGTCCCAAAATTCTTCAAAACTGTTAAATTCTGCTGTATGATGCAAACTGCTTAGAAAGAAGATAAGCTTGATGAGAATTACCTAGCTGTCATAAGATGCATGGTGTTTTGACTCAAACACTTCAAGATCAAAACATGGTGCTGGAAGTGGTGGAATAGTTTCATGTGATTGATTTGTATCATCTTTGGCATCGATTTTCCAAGTTTTGAGCATCGTACATTCTACTCCTCTAGGGTAGCTGCTTCTACTGCTAAGGTGGTGGCTACTATATCTAAGGTGGTTCCTTTTTTATTTTTCATTTTTTCCCCAATATTACACATTTCTTTAATATTTGGTTGAAGCTATTCTCTGGATTTCAACATGATGCTGTGACTTGGTTTACAACATGTTTGTTATGTGAGTCTGTAACATTGTTCTAGAAAATTTAAATTTAGAATGGCAAGCTAACATTCTTTTGTCTTCCACATTTGAATTGGCATTGTGGTCTATTTAGTTTTCTATTTCTCAAAATATTAATTTTCCTATTTGCTAGCTAGCAATTTGTAATGACATGCTTCTCTCGTCATGTTGCAGCATATTTTGTACAGACAGAAAGAACAATTCAGTGACGGGGTTGGTTATAGTTGGATTGATGGTTTAAAAGAACATGCTTCAAATCGTGTATGCTTACTGATCCTCAATGTCAAAGGCTATTTAGTTTCGTCGTTATTCTATTATTATGTTGGATTTTGAAGCTTTGAATTATTAATCTGGGGGTATGATCATCATGAAACTGAAAATTTCTTGTATGTAATGATCTTTGGTGGAAAATATCAAGCATTTCCAAATTTTTGACAATTTTGCTTAGTCCAGGAGTATTTGTGAAGGATTTTACTCTCTATAGCATTTGTGGCAAAATAAAACATGTTTTTTACCTGAAGTTGCTTTGCTACATTTAACTCAATATCTTTCACTTTTTCCACTGCTACATGTGAGTGTCCAAATGATGGAAAATGTGCATTGTTTGCCTGTAAATATGCATCCAAAACCTGTGCTGTTGATTTGCTTGTAGCTGTTTTTAGAAAATGCTACTGCAATCACAAAATTTCAACTTCCTGACTACTATTATCTATGCACATGTACTTTTGCAATTCTAGAAAACTATGAACATCCCCTTAAGCTGATTCTTTTGAATGGCAATTAAATTTGATTGTCCAGTTTGTCAGTGTATGGTTGCACAAAACATTTCGTACAGAAGCTTTAGATTTAAACTCCATTTCTACTTTCTGATTGTAAGTGGGTTGTATTATCTGGCAGGTTACTGATATGATGCTGGCAAATGCGAAATACATTTATCCTGAGAATACACCTGTCACAAAAGAGGCGTACTATTACAGGATGATTTTTGAAAGATTCTTCCCCCAGGCAAGCTTTGTTCTTTCGTATATATGAGTACATAAAAAGTACTCGTGTGTGTTTCCTGGAATATGACATCCCTTTGTTTAAATTATTATGAAGTAGAATAAGTGTGATATAGCCGACTCCTAGATGCTTTGATTTTCTGAATAATGATAGTGAAGTTAGTTACAACTGACACTATTTTTAGGCTTATGAGGATGCATGGATTTTTTCTATTAACTGCAAGAAGATGGTAGTTCTTATATGTTTTCTAGGGGCTTTAAGATGTTTCAAGAGTAGGCTTGAATTGTATCTTTAGTTCGGTTTCTGCAGAATGCTGCACGCTTGACTGTACCAGGAGGCCCTAGTGTGGCATGCAGCACTGCTAAAGCTTTGGAATGGGATGCTGCATGGTCTAAAAATCCAGATCCTTCTGGAAGAGCTGCCTTAGGGGTTCATGTGGCTGCATACGAAGAGACTGCAGCTGATGCAAATAATGGCATAGAGGAAGTACCAGCAGATGCCCCAAATAAGAAGCAAAGACTACAGGAGGGTGTAGAAGTTGCAGTTGAGAGTTAAAGCTGCAAATGAATATGTGGCTTTTGGCAAATGCTTTTGGAATGCATTATGGCAAGCTTTGGTACTTTTCCTGTCTAGGTAATATTCCCTGTAGTGAGTGTTGAGATTCATTGAATTGGATAGAGGCGAATATTCTTTCATATTGTTTTTGTACTCTAGATTTTATCACTGAACATACTCTACCAGTTCCACTGACGAAGTTTCTATCAGGCCTATATCTGGAGAATAGCTCTCTGATGAATTTCTGGTCAATTCATTCAGATCCTACATTTTGAGTTTAGTTGTTTTTTAACTTAAAAAATGATAGTTTGTCACTAGTTATTTTCTGTGCTAACATCTGTTACATTTTTAAAATTTTTCATCATCTGAGGATATGCCAGCTATCCTCGGCTAATTTACTTGTAAAAAGCCAAGCAGCATGGAGCCTATAAATATCTCTTACCTACATGAATCACCATGATGTGGATCAGCATTGCTGTAGCTGTTTAAAAGGCTCGCCTTTTCATAGTTTTGTAATTGAATCAGCCTCTTGTTTCTGGAATCAAAAGCTTATGCTTGCTGCTTTACTTGGAACATGACTCTCATTTTATGAATGGATGGCGTTTTTGTAGTGAAAGAACAAATAACAAGTGAAATCATTGGAGGGAGTATTAGCTGGGCCATGAAACTTGCTAGCAATCACAGGTTGGGGTGATGTTTTTGAAACCTTCTCATAAATGTGATAGTCTAAAAATGATGAACTTAACTGAAGAAGTTGGAACTTGGAAGTGTAGATTTTCTGTCCTAAAAGATAATGGGTTCCAATTTGCATCTATGGCTAGACTAATTGAAGACTTCAAATAGTTTAAAACTGATTGAACTTGTGCAATTTGTCCAGGCATTTAAAAAAGAACTTGAACCATTTATAATGGGATAAGTATCTTACGTTGCCTGTAAAACAAAAATGCAGGTAAACACATTTCCTCATTTTTGAAGATTAGTGCCTTTATAGAGTAGAATTTGACATATCTGCTGCCCATTGCACTAGATACCTATAAGGCTATATCACAAGATGATATCTGCTTTATATGCATGAATATTTTCTTTCTCAATGCTATGCCTAAGTTCTATCAGGCCCTATTGTCATTTTCATTTGCATGATTCTATGTTGCCAAGTTCCATGCTCAAATCTTCTGCACGATGACTGTCTGGTCCCAATGACATAGAGGACTACAGCTATTGATGCAGACCCTCAGGCCTGGCCTTAAATCTTATGCTAGAAACCCAATATAGCAAGCAATTAGAAAATTAAGGACTCCCGATTCACTTGTCTTTATCATGTATGTTTACATAAATTGTCATGACAGAGAATGCAAGCTGTGTAGAAATTCAGAACTGCTGAGATTTCAAAATAGTAATTAAGGAACAAACAAAACATAGAAAAAGTAACTGTGAGAATAATTAGAATATCCAGAGGCTTTGTTTTTAAGTTCTACTCGTATATTCTCCAACTGCTTAATAGTCCGTCTCATGGAGTAGTCTGTTGCACGTATAAGAAACAAAATGATCTTCTTCAAACAGCCTTGATCAATTCCCTTTGTAAAGACTTTACTACAAACAGATTGCCTCCATTTTAGAAAATAAACTTGCAAACGAGACACACATCCTTGGAACGACGGATTCAATAATTTTCTTACCTATTTAAATACAATGGATGAATTGTGGGGGTGTGATCCCAACTTATTTGAAATTTTGTTTTGCTACATGCCCTCCAATTCTTGCATTTTTCTCCCTTTCGGTTGAAATTTTTTTGAACCTCCTGGCCGAGAGTCATTGTGCTATGAAATTTCTTTTGTTGTTTTCTCTACTAATTGATCGAAATCTCATCTTGTATAAAGGTAGGTTTACTCGACAAAAGTAGGGCCTTTAGGTATATGATAGATAAGCTGAGGCATGGGCAATGATGACCACTTATTTGACACAATAGATTTATTAACAAGAGAGGATTCCCTTGATGATGGAGGGGGGAGTAGGATGAGGGGTGAGTGATAACGGTTCACTTGCCCTTTATGTTGAGGACCATTATCTTTTGGAATTGAACATTAGGAGAGGGAGGCCCTTGTTTTGAACCCTGATAACTTAAAGGAAGGCCCTCATATCTATAGAGTATAGAGTATAAATGTTCTAATGCCCACCTCTTGTCAATTGATAGCTCAATTTCCTCCCCTCATTTTTTGGGGAAGTCTTCATAATTGATGAATTTTAAATGCATTATCACATATTTTAACCATGTTAAAAACATCCTCATATTGTTATATTACACAACAATTTGCCACATCAAGAATGCTTTCTTTTAAACTCAAATTTGAAGTAGTACTAATCAATTTAGTGGTTATTAGCAATTCTGCTGAATTAACGACACACAATTATCATCACTGCCATAAATTTGGGATTAATTTCTTCCAACTTCATGTTATTTTCAATGTCATCCAACTCGAGTGAGTTTCCCCTCAATATTGTCTATTTAAAATATCCATGATGCATTGAATATTGGTAGAGGTGTGTATAGCCATGCATTTTGTTGTCCAACTTTTGAATGTTAGCAATTTTTGCAAAAAGAAATAGATTTGTGGATATCCTTCCACATGGGGCGACAAAAAATGTCATTTACCAAGCTATAGTTTTGTTCTCTTCCAAAGTGTCATAAATCACCTTAATGAATGGTCTTTGAATTATTGTACATCCTTCATTCAAAGACATTTTTGTATAGTTTACAAAGTAACTCTATCATAATCTTTCATTCTTTGATCCTAAACTGTTGTAGGGCCTATATTGAGCTTTGTCTACATTACAAGTGAGCCTTTGATATGCACCTTGTTGGTGTGAACAAAGTATTTTACTTACTGAGTTTACCTCTTAGGTCCTATTTACACCACTTTATTTAAGTTTATTCAAGAAATCTTTAGGTTATTTATTTTGTCTCATCATATGAATAAGACGCTTGTCATAATCTTATGTTGTCATATCTCATCACCTTGCCTATATAAGCAAGACTCCTCATGTATTTGATGTATCCGTTTATATTATTTACATACCTATGATATCATAATATTATTTTGCATTCATAATCAAGCGATTCATCCTTTTGCTACTCTCTTGTAGAAGGCTAATCTTTAGTTTTACAAGTGATCTTGGGAGTTTGGGTGCATCATTAGCTCTTACATGTATCGAAGTCCTAGATTTGCAAGCTCAATTCAAATTTGAGAGTAATTTGGTAGGAACTTTTGTTGTGTGTATTTTTGGGTAAAAAGGATCTCACCATTAAGTTGAAGGCCCCTAAATCCTAATTTTATATAAGGCACTATATTTTGGAGAATTTTCTTATTGCAAATTTTTGGGGTTTTCAATGCTAGGCCTGTAAACATAATAAGGCAATATATTTCGGAGATTTTTCTTATTGCAAAATTTTGGGGTTTTCAATGTTGGTCTGTAAACATAATCATACAATCGTGTGGAATCTATATGAATAGGTTATAGTCATCAAAGGTCTATATGGTGAGCGCCTGTATTTTACACAACAATGAAATATTTACCACGATTCCGCATTATCACTTGCATCACTTGCTTGTGTCATTTTTGGTGTAATTAGGTACGAATTTGCAGATTTTATTAAATTTAGAACTTTTTTTTTTTAACTCGGTGCAACTTTATCGCTTGGTCATTGGGGCTTGAGTGTCTAGTTCCACCCAACTTGTAGGGATTGAAACCTCATGGGTGGTGTATCACTACTCCCCACATAGCTTGCACCACCAATGCTTGTAGCTTGTGAGCTGCACTTATCATTTCTTAGCCAATGGGAAACACCTAGGTGCAACAAAACTCAGCCCAAGAAATAGCTAGCATTGCTCCACTCAACTAGAAGTGGTGCAACCGGTCCTATTGACTAGTTTTGCCACCATGGGACAACATTATTTTTTCATTGTTGGAAAAGTGTTATGGCCCCTTGTTTGTGCCCATGTTTTTGTTTGTTTTGCGAGCCGTAATTTTTCACTTAGGTTTCCTATTTTTGATTCCATATAGTCCTTGGAATGTGGTTTCAAGCACTTTTTAGTGCTGCAAAGTATTTTGCTTGATATTGTCGCAGGTGTTTGATATTGTTGATTAAAGTCCAAGTTGTCTTTTTGACTTCTAAGCTCATAACTTTTGCTCATAATCTTCATTTTGGAAAACAAGTAGGTGTTGGAAAGGTATCAAGGAGCTCTTCACATTCTTCCATACACTTTTTAAAAAATCTATTCCAAATATTTTTTTGTTTGGTTAGTTTTGTATTTGTATCTTGGTTGGTTATTTGGACATTCTGATACTTGAAAAAGTGTTGTTTTGATGATCCGATTTCATGTTAATGAATTCACGCGTATTGAGTTTATTAGTCTCTAATTTTATTATTTGAAGAGGTATAATGGGTTTTTCTATACACTCTTCTATGGTTATTCTTGTAATTATGAGTCTTGACGAAATGACATTCTGACACATCCCATGTGACTTAATCTTTTGCCTTATCTTAATAAAGTCATACTTGAATTAGACATGCTTGGGAGGAAGTGAGTATGGGAAAATAATATTGATCATATTGTAGGATTGATTTGTTCCATTGTTGATAACATTGTGTGGGCTTTATTGGACATTGATGTTACTTGCATATTTTGGACTAAGATTTTTGGAGATATTTGTATACCTTCATATCTCTCCATTCCCAAATAATCTTGCTACAAATTGCCTCATTCCTCTTGATGATGCAAATAATATACTTTTTGATTATGATACTTTAGAGAAGCTTGAATATCTTGAAGGTCTTGCAAGTTTTGATAGTACAAAGACTTCTCTTGCTTCTTCTCCTCTTATTGAGATCACATCTTTAGCTTCTATCACTCTTAATGAGATTGGTATCGCTACATCCGTGGCTCCTGTTGATTCAGTGTGATAAAATATTCATCTTCTTTCAGACATAGCAACTTGTAATGCCCAAATTAAAACTTTTGCTTCATTAAGGCATTTTGAAAAGAGTAATTTTTTTTTGTAAAAAATTGTTGTCAAAAGTCAAAATTTCTAAAAAATAGACTTGAGTTGGGGCTTTCTGGGTTTCTTCTCAAGTGGATACTAGCAAATTGTTCTAAAAATAGAATTTTTGTTTCCAGGGCTCAAACTGATTTTGATTGGTTGAAGATACTTCCCAATCAGGCTGGTCTAGTCAGAATAGTCAAAAGATTAGTATTTATTTGGTGGGTCTATTCTACTTTTTCAGACGATAAAACAGGAGCTTCGAGTATATCAATGGAGGATGGACAACTGCCAGGTGTCAGATTCAAGGTCTCAATGCGGCAGTGATGACGTAAAATGGTGCAAGATGCACGAAAAATGGTGAATAGAGGAGGGGAATCTAAAAATAGTCAAATTCATGATTTTTTTTCCAAGTCTGGTAATCCTAGGCGCCCCTGCCTAGTCAACACTCCTGGCTTTTCATGCCTTAGTCAAATTTAGCCTTTGCACGAAAAATATTGAATTCCAAGGACACAGTTGGCAAAGACAATGAATGGAAATCAATGAAAGATGAAAATCTTAAGAAAATTTCTAAGCTCGCCAGGATGGGTGCCCAAGTGTTCAAGCCTTAGTTTTTTTTGCCATTTTCTCAAAAAACGTGTAAATCTTCCCTGTTAGCCCAATTCAGATGTGGTCAAAGTAGTCAAAAGCAGTTTTAGGGTTGGCAAAAAATGGAGATCACCTCAGTTATGTTCACGCTCTTCAATGAATCCATCATCTAGTGCAGAAGATCAGTCAAACGACATATATTGCAAATCGAACAGAGGCAAAAACATGCATAACGAAGAAAGTCAATTTTTTTTTGAAAATATCAGAATTTTGGCTAAGTTTGGAAGACTTGGGCACCCTTAGCCAAGAAGGGTGCCCAACTTCTCATGCCTTGGAATATTTTTTGCGTTTTTCGGAAAACGTTCAAAAGTTCTTCATCAGCCCCGTTTCGGCTTTCAAAAAATCATCAGATGTAGTGATAAAGGCCGACAGATGGTACCATTCAACTTACATATGATCAGGGTTTCCAAAATAACTGACTTCTAGACTCTGTTATTTACCGATTGCTCGAAAACGAAGATCAAACAGGGGTCATTGGCTTTACGTGAAACAAATAAAAATTTGAAAATCTCAGAGAAATGGCTAAGTGTGGAAATGCTGGGTGCCCCAACTAGCCAGGGGTGCCCAAGGTTTCATGCCTTAGGTAAATTTTCATCCCACCATGCCTTCCTTTCATTTAAACCTCTGTTAGTAGGTTTGAGGGTGTACAATCACGATCAAATGACGTTGGATGCCAATATGAAGTTGTAGATCACTTCAGTAGTGGTTAAACATGAGATTGCCATGGTCAAACAAATTTTATCAGTTGGCAGTGTCAGATTGTTGGCTCATCGAAGTTGAAGGCAAGCCTCATTAGAAGCAGAAGAAAACAAAAGTTGAAAAATGAAGAAAAATTTCTAACTTTGGGATGTCTAGGAGTCGTTGTCCAGCCAACACTCTCAAGTCTTCAACACAATTTTTTTTTGATCCCAACACACTACTTTCCAATTCAGCCTTCGTTGTTGGTAGCAATTGCAACAAAAGCTGAAAAATAGAGAAAAATGGCTAACACTTTTGATGTTTTATGTGTTTGATGATGTCATCAAATGCTTTTTCCAAACTTCATCAACATGTCCTCACGTGTGTGCTTTTTCAGGTACAAAAGAGGAATTCACCGTTGCATGTGCAAATGGACTTAAATTTTTACATATGAAAATTCTATCTTCTTGGAGAAGGTTCGAGTTTTAAGGCTTTATGAAGAAAGCACTTTATCATCTCCAAACTCCATTTAAGAAGACTTTTGGCATTTATTCTTCATATTTTGTATGTTGGCATCCATAGGAAGAAATATTTTTCTTCTCATCAAGATTTGGAGGTTCAAATTGAGTGCTTTTTCAGCGTTCTTCGTGGATTTGGGATTGGGAAGTACAGAGGCACACTTTTTCATGATCAATTCTTCTAGAGCATCACATTTTAAAAAGAAGTGGTCAACTTTTTCAGTTTTCATTGATCTGAGTCCATCTACTTTTTGTTCGTCTTGAAGATTGGAAAATTTTATATTTTGAAAAATTTACTTTTTCGATGCTTTTTTGGGAAGCCCTCAACTTTTTCAAAATATGATGAACTGGGTCTCTTCAGAACTTGATTCTCTACAAAACCTAGACCTCAACTTTTTTGAAGAAAAATCAACAATCTATTTTCAATAGTTTGCACAAAACTTTTTTGACATAGGTATGTTCACAGTCAAAATTCAAGTTTTTGAACATGCAGTATTCTCCAATAGAAATCAGCTTTTTGGCGGATATACTTTCCCAAATTATCATGTTTGAAGTCACCTTTTGGGGCAGCAATGTTTTCCAAGAATAGAACTCAAAAAGCAACAGTCAACATTATGCCTTTTCCAAGTTAAACTTGCTATTCTCATTCATACTTATCTATTCTTTGTGAAATAGGAAAAATCAATTGTAATAGTCGAAACTTTCCCTGGATTTGTTTTTGCAGGTTGTTAGCTAGTTGTCATGTTTTAGTTTTAGAAATAAAGCTTGCAGGTTGGCAAGTTTAGTTGTAAAAGCAAGGAGATTTTAGGGTTCCCTACTCCTTGTTTGTGTATAAATAAGGGCAACCTTGCCCATTATTTTCTTAATCGTTATTATGATAACAAATTGTTGAGCCTACTTTTGCTTGCAACTTTGTTATTTAGTATTTGTTCACTTAGTGTAAGAGCAAGTTTGCATGCCCGCCTTTTGCTGCAAGTATTGTTCAGTTTATGTGTAATCTATGTCAAATGTAATTTGGTTTGATTGCTAAGCTGTAAGCCTGCCATTGCTACAAATCTGCTGTCCCAGAAGCATAAATGCTGTTGGAATTTGAGGAAGGAAATCTCATGCCTATTTTGCTCTGATTTACTGTCAATCTTTTTCAGTATCTTGTTTTATGTGTTTTCCTTGCATAATATTTATTTTAGTTTACATCTAAAAAAACAATGAATCTTCAGGTGTGTTCAGGAAGTGAGTTTATTTGAGTTTTTGCATTGAATCATTCCTCGTTTACTTTTAACTCTCAAGCTTTGAGTTTACTTGAGTTGATAGAAGCATCTTTTGTTTAGGCCTAGTTGTAGTTGACGTTTTGGAAAAGAGAAAACCTTAGCTGTTACGCAAAATTTTTTATAACCTTGTGCTCTTAGCTGAGAACACAAAGATTGGCAATAGTTTAGTATTCTTTCTTTTTAAGCATTATCAGCAAAGAGGGAGCTTCCCCTCCTAATTTGAAGATCAGTCTAACTGTGCATAGCTATCCGTTTCTAATCTGCATTCTAGAGGTGCAAATTGAAATGCCAAAAATTTTCTGGCGCCCACTGTGGGGCACAAGGCTCAAAACTTTAAGAAAACTTACACTTTATGACATGTGAATGACCATTTGGTGTCCTATTGCTCTTGTTAGGAAGAACTTGTGATCCAACTAGAAGCAATGGGTGATAACAACAATAATGTTAATAAGAATCAGAGAGGTCCACCCCCATTACCATGGGGTAATAACATTGGACCTTTGGCTTTGAGCGAAAATCATGAGTTACCTAAAGGGTCAAGGAAGCACTTTCCTCGGTTTCATGGCGACGAGAGTCAACACCAGGATGAACATATCTCTACGTTCACAATGGCTTGCACCATCTTGCACATGGCACATGAAGACATTGCAGTGTCTCTTTGTGGAGACTCTTGTTGGGAATGTTGCCGACAGGTTCAATCATCTAGAGCCAGGCATTATTGCAAGCTGGGCAACTATGAGCGAGAAATTTTTGGCGAGATTCAAGCCTGTTGAAGATATTCATTTGTTGTTTTCTTGACTTGCAAATTCAAAGATGGAGCACAATGAGCCCATGAGGGAAATTGTAGCAAGATTTAATCGTCTTGTTACATGACTTTCTTCTACACTTAATCCATCATCAAAGATTTTAATGAGTTGTTTCATAAATGCTCTTCCATCAGAGATAGCCTTCTTCCTGAAGTCAACAAAATAAATAAAACTGACGGATGTGCAAGAACATACCATCGAGTTGGAGGATAATATGATCACTTTCAACAAGATGAAGAAGGATTCAATTGGGCGTTTGGTTCAGAGTTCTGCAGATCCACTGCTACAAAGGGTAGCCAATGAGATGCTTGCACTACCACCACCACAATACCAACCTCAACAACCGTACCAACCAAAGAGAAATAATTTTTATCCTTTCAATAATTACAAGCCACAATTGCCAGCTCCTCCACCAAGACAGATGGTTGAAGCCGCACAAAATGCAATATTTTGTTCTTTCCATGAGATTGATGCACATACCGGTTCTACATGTCTTGAAAATTTAAGAATGAATCAGATCATGTGATATACTGACACTGCACCCAGTTCAAGTTTTGTCCCCACACCAAATTCGAACGTTGTCTTACCACAAATGGACAACTTCGATGGCGACTCTGTTGTGGGATACTTTAAAAGTGAACCCATTATTGAAGAAGAAGAAGACTTCCACCACTACTCTCTTGCAGTAAATCACATAAGATATTCGATGCCTATGTTTTCACGTGCTCAACACTTGAAAGTGTAGAAGGAAGAAGAAGAGAGGCGGAAAGCTAAAGAACAAGTTAAGGAAGCGCTTGCTCAGGACCCATCTTTAGCAGATTTTGACATTGTAAACTCCATGATGAAAGATTTCATAGTTGGAGTATCTTTGTGATCATCCTAAGCAGCTGGACAAAATAATACAATATGTACAGAAAGAGGCTTCAATTCAGCCTACATTGCTCGACTCATCTGTTCCAATGGAATAAAAGTCCAAACCTTTCTATATATCTCTATATATAGGAGGATTCCAACTGAGCAATTGCATCATAGATTCAGAAGCCTCAGACAACGTCATGCCTCTACAAGTGATGAATGCATTAGGACTTTCGTGCACTAAGACACATGACAAGTGTTATTCACTCGACTCTAAGTTGGTGCCGTTGGTCAGACAATTGGATGACCCTCAAGTAAGGTTGGTGGCTTGTTTGGAGAAAAAGATAATGATGACTATCCTAGTTGCTGACATTCCAACCAACTACGGGATGTTGTTGAGCCGGAGCTTCAATAGAGATCTTGGTGGTGAGATACAATTAGATTGGTCATCCGTGACCATTCCTCTAAAGGAGAGAAAAATCAAAATAGATCCTAAGCCCAAATCCCGATTCATAATGGTAAAATCCCTAGATCCCCTAGCCCAAATTCTATATCAAGAAATAGGTCTTGGTAATTATGTGACGCTATCAGAGATAGAAACTGAAGACGAGAACATTGCTTGTCCTGAAAAGAGACTGACACAGGACACAAAGTTACATAAAATGCAGTTCGGTGGGGGTTGTTCAACTACAGGTTCAGGAGCAGGGGAAATGAACATCTCCCCTAAAGGATAGTTGCACCCATTTGAATATACCTGCAATCAAAATTCACTGAATTTGAAAAAGAGGGGCTTTTGTTAGGCCTCAAAAATGTCGAAGACATGGGAATCAAACTCCTATGTGTTAAAGGGGATGTAGAGATGATCGATAAGCCAATCAAAGGATATTTACAGGTTAGAAAGAATCACGTATGACATTATAGAAGTTGAGTTTGGAACACAATCGACTGGTTTGAAGTGTTTGACATCCCAAGGATGGATGACAACAAAACTGATGCCTTAGTGGTATCTGCTTCCTCCTTTGTGCTATATTCTAACTTTTGTCAGGGTGCCTTTGCTTGGGCGTATGAAGATCTAAGAATCTTCATCTCAGAAGAATTGTCTCCTACAATACCCATCAAAAGAGAAGTGAAGCCTTTCAGGGAGAAACAACATCATTGGTAGGCTCTTCCCGTTGCCATACAACAGGTAATATCTGAAGCACTTCATTCCTTCGGGGATGGAGTAATTTCCTTTTTGTTTTCGTAATGTGTTTGCCCTTTCCATAATATTTCCATGTATTATGTTGTGATGTGTTTCCCCATTTTGTGAAGTTTTGTCATGTTCTAGGTGATTAGGTGGTCTTGTCTTAGGTGATTTTAGGGAAGTTCCAACTTTTAGGTGATTTTAGGAAGTCCCGTCCTAGGTGATTTAGGGAAAATTCTTGTTATAGGTGATTAGGAAATGATCCTAACTCTGATGCCCAACTGATAAGACACTGGTCTATGGTTAAAAGTCCAGAGATTCTTGGTTCTCCTATGCTGTAAGTATCTGACATGGCCCCCAGACAGAGCCAATTGTAATGCCCAAATTGAAATTTTTGCTTCATTAAGGCATTTTGAAAAGAGTAAAAAAGTTTTGTAAAAAATTGCCGTCAAAAGTCAAAATTTTTAAAAATAGAAAGTTTCTAAAAATAGACTTGTGTTGGGGTTTTCTAGGTTGCTTGTCAAATGGATACTGGCAAAAGTTTCTAAAAATATAATTTTTGTTTCCAGGGCTCAAACTAATTTTGATTGGTTGAAAATACTTCTCGATTAGGTGGGTCTAGTCAGAATCGTCAAAAGATCAATATTTCTCTAGTGGGTCTAATTTTCTTTTTTAGAAGGTAAAACAGGAGCTTTGAGGTCATCAATGGAGGATGTTCAACTCCCAGGTGTCAAATTCAAGGTCTCAATGCTGCATAAATGATGTAAAATGGCGAAAGATGCATGAGAAATGGTGAACAATGAGGGGAATCTAAAAATAGTTAAATTCATGAATTTTTTTAATTCTGGTAATCCTAGGCGCCCTTGCCTAGTTAGCACTCCTGGATTTTCATGCCTTAGTCAAATTTAGCGTTTGGATGAAAAATAGTGAATTCCAAGGACACAGTTGGCAAAGACAGTGAATGGAAATCAATGAAAGATGAAAATATTAAGAAAATTTCTAACTCTAGGAGGCATGTGTGCCCCTGGCCAAGAAGGGCGCCCAAGTGTTCATGCCTTAGTTTTTTGCCATTTTCTCAAAAAATGAGCAAATCTTCTCTGTCAGCCTAATTCAGATCTGGTCAAAGCAGTCAAAAGTAGTTTTAGGGTTGGAAAAAGCACCTCAGTCATGTTCAGGCTCTTCAATGAATCCATCATCCAGTGTCGAAGATTAGTCAAACGACAAATATTGCAAATCGAACATAGGCAAAAATACGCAAAATGAAGAAAGTCAAGAAAATTGAAAATATTAGAAGTTTGGCTAAGTCTGGAAGACTTGGGTGCCCTTGGCCAAGAAGGGTGCCCAACTTCTCATGCCTTAGAATATTTTTCACGTTTTTTGGAAAACATTAAAAACTTCTTCGTCAGCCCCATTCTGGCTTTCAAACAATTGTCAGATGCAGTGATAAAGGCTAGTAGATGGTACCGTTCAACTCAAATATGATCAGGATTTCTAGAATGACTGACTTCCAAACTGTTATTCACCGGTTGCTCAAAAACGAAGATAGAAAAGAGAGAAAGTAAAAATTTGAAAATCTCAGAAAAATGGTTTTTGGAAAGGCTGGGCGCCCAGCTAGCCAGGGGCGCCCAAGGTTTCATGCCTTCAAAACAATTTCATCCCACCATGCCTTCCTTTCATTTTAGCCTCCGTCAGCAGGTTTGAGGGCGTACAATCACGATTAGATGATGTCGGATGCCGGTATGAAGCTATAGATCACTTCAGCAGTGGTCAAACATGAGATTACCATGGTCAAACAAATTTTATTAGTTGGAAGTGTCAGATTGTTGGCTCGTCGAAGTCAAAGGCAGGCCTTGTCAGAAGCAGAAGCAAGCAAAAATTGAAAAATGAAGAAAAAATTCTAACTCTGGGATGTTTAGGAGCCCCTGTCCAGTCAACACTCCCAAGTATTCAACACTTAGAAAGTTTTTTATCCGAACATGTTGCTTTCCAATTCAGCCTTCGTCGCTGGCAACAATTGCAACAAGAGTTGAAAAATAGAGAAAAATGGCTAACACTTTTGAGGTTTTATGTGTTTTATGATGCCATCAAATGATTTTTCCGAACTTCACCTCACACGCGTGCTTTTTCCAACTACAAAAGAGGAATTCACCGTTGCACATGCAAATGGACTTAGATTTTTGATTTTTACATATGAAGATTCTATCTTCTTGGAGAAGCTTCGAGTTTTAAGGCTTTATGAAGAAAGTTCTTTTTCATCTCCAAACTCAATTTACGAAGGCTTTTGGCATTTATTCTTCATATTTTGTAGGTTGGCATCCATAGGAAGAAAGATATATTTTTCTTCTCATCAAGATTTGGAGGCTGAAATTGAGTGCTTTTTCAGTGTTCTTTGTGGATTCGAGATTGGGAAGCACAAAGGCACGCTCTTTCATGATCCATTCTTCCAAGGCATCACATTTTAGAAATAGGTGGTCAACTTTTTTAGTTTTCATCGATCTGGGTCCCATCTACTTTTTGTTTCTCTTGAAGATTGGGAAATTTAATATTTCCAAAAAAATGCTTTTTTGGGAAGCACCCAGCTTTTTCAAAATTTGACGAATTGGGTCTCTTTAGAATGTGATTCTCTAGAAAACCCATACCTCAGCTTTTTTGGAGAATCCACTTTTTTGGAGAAAAATCGGCAATCTATCTTTAACAGTTTGCGCAAAATTTTTCTGAACATAGGTGTGTTCATAGTCAAAATTCAAGTTTTTGAACATGCACTATTATCCAATAGAAATCAGCATTTTGGCAGATATAGTTTCCCAAATTATCATGTTTGAAGTCACCTTTTGGGGCAGCAATGTTTTCCAAGAATAGAACTCAAAAAGTAGCAATTAACTTGATGCCTTTTCTAAGTTAAACTTGCTATTCTCATTCATGCTTATCTATTCTTTGTGAAATAGGAAAAATCAATTGTAATAGTTGAAACTCTCCTTTCTTTTGTTTTTGCAAGTTGTTAGCTAGTTGTCATATTTTAGTTTTAGAGATAAAGCTTGCAAGTTGGCAAGTCTAGTTGTAAAAGCAAGGAGATTTTAGGATTCTCTATTCCTTGTTTGTGTATAAATAAGGGCAACCTTGCCCATTATTTTCTTAACCGTTATTGTGATAACAAATTGCTGAGCCTAGTTTTGCTTGCAACTTTTCTATTTAGTGTCTATTCACTTAGTGTAAGAGAAAGTTTGCATGTCTGCCTTTTGTTGCAAGTGTTGTTCAATTTATGTGTAATCTATGTCAAGTGTAATCTGGTTTGATCGCTAAACTGTTAGCCTGTCATTGCTACAAATCTGCTGTCCCAGAAGTGTAAATGTTGTTGGAATTTGAGGGAGGAAATCTCATGCCTATTTTTCTTTGATCTATTGTCTCAATCTCTTTCAATATCTTGTTTTATGTGTTTTGCTTGCAAAATATTTATTTTAGTTTACATCTAAAATTACAATGAGTCTTTAGGTATGTTCTGGAAGCGAGTTTATTTGAGCTTTTGTGTTGAATCATTCCTCGTTTACTTTTCACTCTCAAGCTCTGAGATTACTTGAGTTTCTAGAAGCGTCTTTAGTTTAGGCCTAGTTGTAGTTGAAGTTCTGGAAAAGAGTAAACCTTAGTTGCAGCGCAAAGAGTTTTATAACCTTGTGCTCTTAGTTGAGAACAAAAAAGATTGGCAATAGTTTAGTATTACTTCTTTTTAAGCATCATCAACAAAGAGGGAGCTTCCCCTCCTAATTTGAAGAGAAGTCTAACTGTGCATAGTTGTTCGTTTCTAATCTGCATTCCAGAGGTGCGAATTGAAATTCCAACAAAACTTGGGGTTCCTATTTATTAGATAATTCATCTTTATTTGTGGAGTCTCATATTGTTGATTTGGATGATTCATTTCCTCTTTGATGATAGTTATGACATAGTTGTTATCACACCATCTTTGTTTTTGGAGTTTGTTCTTCACCATTCTTTATAGGATTTTGGATTATCATTATTTAATTTTGACATGTCCACATTTGAGTAAGTTTAAGAGGCACATTCATGATACTTTTTCCCTTATCTCTTTTCTTAGAGATGAAGTTTCTTCTACATATACCATTGGATTTGTTTCTTCCCAAGGGGAATAATGTTGTTAAGAGGTAGTGGATTGTTTTTTGTCTTTTAACATTCACTAATGATGCAAGAGCTACTTTTTTATGAGGAGATTTATTGTCTTACTCTTTCTCTCAAATGGGGGGATTATTGATTTTTTTTTGTGATGGATGTAGTTCTTGGGGATTCATAATGAGTCCTCCATCTGTCACTTCTTTCATACATTCTCTTTTGGATAAGGTTTTTTCCTATGAGTTTTTCTCCTTTAGTCCGTTTGTGAGAGATTATTTGTACACAAGTAGCTAACATGGCTTGTAGCTAGGACCCATCTCTCATCAATCTTTGCATCTTTGCATCATTTGCTTATATCTTTTCCCCCTTAAGTTGTACTTAAGTGGGGTATTGGTGTGAACATGGTATTTTACCTATTCGATTTAGTTCCTAGGTTCTATTGACCCTAATTTACTTACGTTTACTTATGAAATATTTAGGTGATTCACTTTTTGTGTCTCATGTCATATGATTAAGGCACTTCTCATAATTCTATGTTGTACTATCTCATCATCTTGCCTATATAAGCAAGGCCTTTGATGTACTTTTTATATATATATATTTGTATCATTTACATATTATGGTATCATAATATCATTTTGCATTCATAATTAAATAATTCGTCCTCTTGCTATCCTCTTGTGAAAGGTTAATCTCTAGTTTTGCAAGTGATCTTGAGAGTTTGAGTCTATCATTGTTCTTACATACCCAAGCCAACAAATGTTAGGCATTTTTTTGTTTAGAAAATTATAAATCCAATACATATCAAAAGTGGAGAGGAACATTTTCACACCACATGCTTAAATAATAAAATTTATGATCTTTTTTCTAATTGGGACTTAAACATTACAAGCTCAAAACTATAACTACAATCCACTCCTCTTTTATAGAAAAACACACTTTAATATACTTTTGTGACAAATAATTAGCCAATACACAATTCAATAATGATTGTCTACATAATTACAAATATCAACAATGCAAAATAGATGCCATATTTTCTAAATGCAAGTGATCATAAGATATTTACCAATATTTATTATTTTTTAAAAACTTTTTCATATCTCATCTTCTTTAATTCATCAAAACTTTGTCTTTAAACATTAAGAGCACCATTTGAAACATCTCTTTGACTATGAATTTGTAATTAAAAACATATTGAAATTCTCTTAAAAAGAACATTAGAGAAAGGTTTATAGGCACTCACTTTGTTTGAAATCTAAAAAATGATTATATTGACTCAACGATCAACAAAAAATACATGGAAAATGAACAAAATAAAGATGATTGAATAAACATGGATGAAAGAGAAAACCTAGTGATACTCCAATGGCCATACTAACACATAAGCCTAATCAAGACCTATCACACAAAATCTCCACCCAAATTACAAACTCTAGATTGTGCTAGAAACCCACACCACTAGAAACACCTTTCCAATGATTACCCAAATGATATTCTAGCAATGGGCTGGCACCTCCACTTCCTTAGGATAAGTTTTTTTGAGGCTATTGTTGGAATATTAAGGTTTACCTTAATAAAGTCACCTTAATGAATTTTTAAAATATGGCTATATTTGAGAGGCTTTATAAAATCCATAGTGTAATACATTCCTGTATCAACTCTCAGTAATATTATTATCATTATTATTTAATATTGTGCAAATCTAGATGTTATTTAATTTTTCCAATATGGTATCAGAGCATTAGGAAGGAGGTCTTGAAGGCATCCAAAATGGAGAAATGAAAATTCATTGTGACTCACTTGTGTAGCGTGTAGAGCAAAGGAAACCATCACTCATGCAATGTGCGAAGCAGAGGAGAATTTGTTGTTGAATGTTATGTTGTGCCATTTTTTAATACATTCCCATATCAAATCTAAATAATATTATTATCACTTTTTGTTTAATATTGTGCAAATGTAGAGGGTTTTTAATTTTTCCAATAGCTACCAAAATGCACCAATGCTTCAAATTTCATACCATGTGTAATCTCTCAGTACTTCACAACTCATACCATCACTCCATTTGCAAGAGAAAGAAGGATAAATGCATTGGAAACCTCTAGGATACCTTTATTATGTGAGATCAACAAATTATTTATAAGAATGCACATATCTGGGAAACACATAGTGATATCTTGAAGTAGGAAATTCACTAGAAATACTTGTTTTAAGGATGCACATATCATCCACTAAATCTAGAAGATATTTGTTAATTACCTTATAACCTTTCATCAATGGCTATACAACCATCTTAGTTGAAAGTTCATCATCACTATCATTAGTTAAATCCCCACCACCAAGCAAGTGTATAGAGACCACAACCTTGGCATTTAACAAATAATGTAGTAAAAAATGAAGGACCCAATTACTAATTTCCATTGAAAGCATTACACTTTCTAGCTTAGCATGAAAGTTTTCCAAGATAGAAGTTCTAGAGCTCAACCAAACATTATTTACAAGATCATCTAGACTCAAAACCAACTTCACTAATTTAAGAGAAAATGAGCTCAATCACTAAAATATAGAACATAATCAATGATATGATACTTTTCCTCTCAATGTATGGTCTTTAGGAATGTTGGAATACCACATTGAGGCATGAAATAACTAATTTCCTAGAGGCACACAACACTACCACACTAGAGCTAATAAGCCACAAGACAACCAAAAATAACAATAACATAGACTAATGTGAAAACAAATAGCTTTCCAAACATGACCATGATGAGAAATAACAAGAACCCACATGCCTACATGAGTTGTAAAAATCTATGCAAATGATGAATCAAGATCAAGAAAGATACATTGTCAAATAATCTATTGAAAATATGATGGGAGGTCAAAAGGAAGGACAATCTAATAGAAGAAATCAAGAACACAAGGAGCTATCACAAATAATTGGAGGGGATGATCACAGGAAGGACAATCTAATAGAAGAAATAAAGAACGAAAGGAGCTATCACAAATAATTGGAGGGGATGATCATAGGAAGGACAATCTAATAGAAGAAATAAAGAACACAAGGAGCTATCACAAATAATTGGAGGGGATGATCATCATGTGAAAAAATCCAAATTAGGTCACGTGTCACTAGAACCACTAACCAAATCAAGGAAAGATACATTATTAATTGATGTATTGGTAAAAAAATTGGCTACTTTATTTCCTTCATGAAAGAAATTCACAACTAAAATGTTGTTAAATACACAAGTTCACCTCCTCCATATAGCCATGAAGCTTTCGATTTAGAAAATATTGTTTGCTCATGTTCAAGGAATCACCTTCCACTACAATATTCTTACAAATAGATTCAATTGGAAAACTAATCCTAGAGAATGCTGCCAACCATTTTGTTTCATTATCAGAAATATGCGTGTTGAAAAAAGAACCCCCTAGAATGAGGGTTCTTAGGGTATCACAAAGAAATAACCCACCACCCATACAACTAGGGTTCCCTCTAGTAACCCCATCAAAATTAAGTTCAAAGAACTCATCCAAAATATGCTTCTAAAAATCCTTCTCATAAATAGACTTATTGACAAGACACTTGCTCAATAATTAGGGTTGGAAAAAGAGAGTTTTTATTAATGGAGTTCCTTTTTGATGAAGGGTATTCCCCTTACAATATAAAACTCACAAAAACAACAAATAAAGTTACAAAAAAAATGCAAGAAGGAAGCAAATATTTTCTATTATCACTGAAATGAAAAATGAAATTACAACATTATATTTTCCATCACATGGGCTTTTTTATTACATAAATATGCAAATCTGCAAATTGGAACTACCATCTACATTGCTCTAGCCTCCTTTCTGTAGCCCCCTTTCAAATCCTTTATTTGGAAGGCGTAACCACCCTAGAATCTTTTGCAAAGTGTAACTTCCTCAAGAAGATATTTTGAAATTTTATTAATTTTGGTAGTACAACTTTGTGGGGTCATAAATTTTGATCCGATCGACGAATTTTCTATTATAATACCTTTTCGGAAAGCTCTTGAGAAATGTTTTGCCCAATTATTAGGACCTTAAGGATTACCAATTTCGTTTTCCACCAATTTGCAAGCCCATCCGGAGCCTCTAAGTGCCTCAAAATTGACTTCAAAGATTTTAATAGGATTTTCGGAAATTGAAATTTGAATATCTCTCAAATGACAAATGGTATTGAAGTTATTTCTTCGCCATTGGCTTCAATTTACCATTCTAGAGGTCTATGTAAGATTTTGTGTCCAACTCTGCATAAATGAAAACTTACTAAAAGTAGTAAACCAACCAAATTTAGCCCTTATTGAAAAGAAACAACATATTTTTTTGGGTGATGCAAGATTTCCCTTACACCTTGGATGCTCCTGCATCAAACACCCAGGGTAATTTGAAAAGTGACACTACCACTTCTCAGGAGTTAGAGGGAAACCAAGACGGTTAACCTCAGACTAAGATAACCATGATGAATCTTCAACATGCCTTCCTCTCCATTTCACCAAGTACTCTATATATTTCCTATTTCTTGTGCTTCTTCCCACACGACTATCCAAAAATTCTTATATCTCCTCCTTTTCTGAAGTAGGTGCTGGAATATTCCACCATGCTTCTATTATTTCTTCATCAATTCCTTCTTCATGATATTTTGTTAAATCTGAAATGTTAAACAAAGGTGAAATATGAATTTCATCAGGCAACTCTACCTCATATGCATTTTCTGAATCATGCTTCTTTAGGATCTTGCAGGGTCCAAACTTATCCACCTTTAACTTGTTGTATGTGCCAACTAAAAACCTCTCCTTTCGCAGATGAACCATGAATTCATCTCCTACTTGGAAGTCCTTCTACCTCATTTTGTGATTTGCCTTAGCCTTATATTGTGAGTTCATCTTATTGATATGTTTCCTCACCTCTTCATGAAAATTATTTAGGTGCTCAACAAAATCTTCAACCTCAATACTAATCTTCTCTCACTTATCCATCTTTCTTAGTTCAGAAGTAGTTCTTGGACTACTCCCCATACACAATTTGGAATGGTGATTTACCAATGCTATTGTTGACAAAATTATTGTAAGAAAATTCTTCTTGTGGTATAATTAGATCCCATCCCTTGGGATTATCTCCTACTAAGAATCTTAGTAGGTTACCCAAACTCCTATTCACCACCTACATTTGTCCATCAGTCTGTGGATGGTGTACATAAATGAACTTCAAATCTGTCTTCAAATTCTTCCATAATGTCGTCTAGAAATAACCAAATTTGGTATCTCTGTCTGAGACTACATTCTTCGGTAGACCATGTAGTCTCACTACCTCTCTAAAAAGAAACTCTACAACATGAACAACATCAGTGGTCTTATGACACGAAATGAAATGTGCCATCTTTGAAAATCTATCCACCACCACAAATATGGAATCATGCCCTCTCTGTGTCCTTGGAGAGCCAAGAAAAAAATCCATGCTAATATCCTCCCATGGCCTCTCAGGTATAGGTAATAGCTGATACAATCCAATATTTTGACTTGTTCCTTTCGCCATTTGACATACTTTGCAACTTTGTACAAAATTCTTCACATCTTATTGTAACTGTGGCCAATAATAATTCTCACTAACAATAGCAATGGTCTTATCTTGACTAAAATGTCCAACCAATCCTCCACTATGTTTCTCCTGGATTAGATTCTCTCTCATATAACTCCTTGGAATGCACAATTGGCTTCCTCTAAACAATATCCCATCTTGGATTAAGAATTCCAACCATCGTGTCCTATCCAATGTAACAGGTTCCAAAAAAGCCTTCCAAGATTTTGCAAAGTTTGGATCTTCAGGATACAAACTCTTGAGTTCATTGAACCCAACAACTTCTATATTCATCTCTATCAATAAAATTTTCCTTCTACTTAAGGCGTTTGCAACTCTATTTGACCTTCCACTCCTATGCTAAAAAAAAAAGTATCTCTGCAAAAACTCAACCCATTTTAAGTGCCTTTGATTTAACTTTCCTTGACTACCGAGATACTATAAAGCCTGGTGATTAGTATATAAAAAAAATTATTTTGGAAACAAATAGTGTCTCCATTTCTTCAATGCCTGAACTATAGCATAAAACTCCTGATCATAGACAAAATATTTGTTCTTAGCATCATTAAACTTCTCACTAAAATAGGAAATAGGCTTACCTTCTTGGCTTAAAACAACTGCTATCTCACATCCACTAGAATAACAATCTACCTGAAAGACCTTATTGAAATTTGGAAGTGCCAAAACAGGTTGCTCTATGAGATTCTTCTTCAACATTTCAAAACTCTTTGTTTCTCCTATAGTCCATTTAAAATCCTTTCTATTCCCTCTCATTTCTTCAGTTAGAGGTGCACAATTACTTCTAAAATTCCTAATAAATTTTCTGTAAAAACTTGCTAGACCATGAAATAATCTTACCTCTATAACACTCCTCAGGGTAGGCCATTCAATGATAGCCCTCAACTTCTATGGATCCATTTTAAGACCCTCTTCTAAGACAAAAGATCTCAGATAAACCAACTCCCTCTTCACAAAAGTACATTTCTTCAAATTAATCAATAGTTTCTCCTCCCTTAGCTTCTCAAAAACTCTTCGAATATGCATCAAGTGCTCCTCCAATGTCTTACTAAAATTTAGAATATCATCCAAATAAACAATAACAAATTTTCCTAAAAATTCTTTCAATACCTCATTCATAAGCCACATAAATGTGCTCTGTGTATTGGTTAGCCCAAAAGGCATGAGTAACCACTTGTACACTCCCTCCTTGGTTTTGAAGGCTATTTTCCATTCATCTCCTTCTCTAATCTGGATCTAGTGATATCCACTCTTCAAATATATCTTCGTGAAGTACTCAACTCCACTCAAACAATCCATAATGTCATCCATCCTTGGTAAGGGAAATTTGTACTTGATGGTGATCTTGTTGATGGATCAAGAGTCTATACACATCCTCCATTTTCCATCCTTTTTTGGTTCTAGTATTGCGAGTACCACACATGGGATCAAACTCTGTTGAATCAATCCCTTCCGCAACAACTCTTGCACTTGTCTATCCAAATCTTCATTCTCTACTATAGTCATTTGATGGGATACCTTATTTGGAAATTGTCTCAAGGAATCAAATCCATCTGATGCCTAATCTTCCTTACTGGAGGCAAACCTTTAGGTACGTTATCAGAAACAATTTCGTAAAACTCATTCAACAAATCTAAAACCTCTACTGGTACCTCATTAGTATCTTCTTTATCAAGTCTAGGGATAAATGCAAAACACATATGCTCACACCTCATACTTTCTAGGGATTTTCTTCCATCAACCAAATAAATTATTGCATTACTGCATACCTTTTCCTCTGCCTCTTTCAAGGGCTTCAACTTATGACGAAGTCCATCCTTTGTCAAAGAATAGATGTTGACATGTCCATCATGTACTGCTTGTTGATCAAACTGCCATGGTCCACCTAATAACATATGAAAAACATCCATAGGCATAATATCACACAATACCTCATCATGGTAATTTCCAATCTTGAACTTTACCAGACATTATTCATTTACCAAAGCTTTATGGTCCTTCTACAACCAAGCAATCCAGTATGGATTCACATGCCTTATTCTCTCCAACCAAAACTTACTAACCATCTCTTTTGAAACAAGGTTATTGGTACTACCTCCATCAATAATAACATTGAAAAATTTACCTTCACACTTACATCTGGTGCAAAATAGGAGCTGAACAGAACCATAGCTATCAAAAACCTACAAGGAAGGGATAAACCCCGTGGGCTTCCATTTACAAAACCTAACATGATATCACCCAAAGAGTTAGTAGAAAACCGACGAAAATGAAGAAGCTGAGAGACAAAATAAGAGATTGATGTGCCAACAAAACCAAAAACTAGAGGAGTGAACAATGGCCTTCTCAAGTGGTACTTTCCTCTAAAGTTGCAATATCCCCAGGTGGCAGAAAATGAGGTTCGTCGTGTGGCTCAATAAAATAATTTCTGATGAGAAGGTGAATTGCATTATAAAGCTCTTGAATGGGGTCACATACAAAGTTTCCATAGCAGATCCTAAGGCTCATGAGTTGTGCATTAAATTCATGAGGGATATCATCAATTAAACCATATGCCATGGCACAAATAAGCCTAGAAAGGTCTATTAGATAAAACATGTTGTTTGGAGATGATTCCACCTACTAGATTTGAGCCTTGAAGGATATCGTAGCCTTCTAAAGTCAGCTGAAGAGAAGAAAGTGGACAAACATGCGGAAGTAAATAAGTACCTACTAAGAACTTGACCATTTCAATAGACCACAATGCATCCATAAAATTAGATACAAACTATGAAGCCATTTCATATGGAAGTTCCATAGCATTCAATTCCATCCAGTTGAAACCCAAAACCACTTGAATTGTGTCGATCACCTATTTTCATTTAAAAGAGAATGCCCTTCTTAACTTTTCCTTCATGATTTGAGAATTATCAAGAATTTCATGATACCTTGGTGAAACGAGCACCCTGAAGAGCTTATCCAGAGCCATCAAAGAAACCAGAAGAAACAAAAACCACAAGATGAGTGTTCATGAAGCCATCCCAAAAGCCAAATATAATGTAAATCAAATGACCGTGAAAGGGCCATGTGCAAAAAGACACACGAGCTTGCAATATAAGAATTCATTAAATGAGAAAGAAGAAATAGTACTATCAAAAATTATTTTGATGCCAAGTGCCATAAAATTTTCCATGCCTTGGAAATTAAAACATTTCCTAAATTTGAATCAAATTTTGCCAAAGGTTCCTCTAAGTTCTCCTCTTCAATGTTTGTCAACAAGAAAAAATTCTTACTGGTGAACATCGAAGAAGAGGATGATAATTGTCGACCGATGATATTAGTATGGGTTGATTACGCTTTATCCATGAAGAATCAAAGCATAACGAAGCCACTAATGCTCAATCTTAAACAAAATCATTCAAATGAAAGTTAAACTAAACATTTATTGAAACTAAACACTCTAAACTATGAAAGCTAAATGTCTACTCTAATCCATCTAAAACTTATCCCATTTTGGAATTAGTGTCATGTTGATGTGGAACAACGACCCTTTCCTAATCTCATGATTAGTGAGCTTGTTTCAATCGATTCTATTGAAGAGAATTGATGAAACTGTTGTGATATGTGGATGAAAACATGATTTCTGCTAAAATGAGTATGATGCAAGAGTTAATCTACCATGATTTTAAGCTAAATAATTCAGATATGCAATTGCTAAGCTAATCTAAATGAGATTTAAACTAAAAATATTCAAACCCTAGTTCTCTAATTAACTAAATGGATGCATTATGGAAGCTAAGCTATTATACAACTAATTTAAACTAAAATATGCTAAATGTATGTAAAGATGAGTGTGAGTATGAGTGATTTCAACAACATAAGTTTGAAAATTGAAAGATGGACCCATTTGTCTCCAAATAGTGACCTGTTTATAGGAAAGCAAATGAGAAATATAGGGTTGAGATTAAAAAAAGATAATCAATGGTCAAGAACGAAAGAAGTTGAAGGCATGGATCATGGATTCTCATCAACAGGTGAGAATACAAGATGAGATTTAATCAAGGGTTCCCATTCCTTCCAAATAAGCACACTATTGACCTATACAAGAGGTCAAAAGTTAACTTGCACAAGAAGTTTCAAGTTAACTTACACATGAAGCTAAGTAAGAATATTCTCTTTTTCAAATGATTGGAGGAGAAAGAATATTATTTAGAATATTCTCATGGGTGAGGAAAAAAGAAGATATTTTTCTAATTAAAACAAATTGTACAAAAAAGGGAGGGAATATTCCCTTGCAAGTGGGAGGAATTGGATTAATTAGATAGTTGCTAATTAAACAAGGTTTAATCACACAATTGGAGAAATTAGAAGAATAAAGTGATATTCATTAAATTAAATGATTTAATGAATGGGAAAAAAGTGAAATGACATTTAATTAAATAACTTAGGGTTATTTAAATAAATGGGAAGACTTATGGAATTAAATTAAATAATTTGATTTATTTAATTTAATAAGATGAAATGTTAGCGTGAAAAGGGGTGAATTAACCCAATTGAATGAATTAGATTAATAGATGCAAATGATGTAATTAATCAAATAGCTAAGCTAATTTAATCAATTAAGAAAAAAGAGGATGGGTTTGAGAAGGAAATGATGCTAGTATACCTAATTCAAGTGCATGATATCATTCAGGACATTTTTTAGTTTCTACATTTTGCCCCTCTTTGAAGCAAGGTACTTGCTGCTTTGGTTCAAAGATTGATGCTCTTTCAATGAAAAACCGTTGCTCAGATTAAAATAAATAAAAAATTCTAATTTTCTAGATGCCTCAGCGGAAGGATTAAGCTGATTTCTTGCCCTCTCAAGAAATCGAGCAATTTTTTTGAATTTTGGGTTGATTTCTTGACAAAGGTGAAAAGTTGCCCTAGGGGTCTGAAAAGGCTCTGGGATGCAAGAAACATGCCAAAAATGCAAAAAATGATGCAAAATAAGGTTCAATTTGGCAAAATTGGTGAAAATGATGATAAACCTTAGCTTTAAGGTTAAATTAGGGTAAAACCCCTAATTTTGATGCATAAATAAGCCAAGAAGAGTCACTTTCAATTCATTTGTGCATTCACACCTTAGATAATTCTTTCTTTTTTGAGCTCCGACCCTTCGACAAAATGGTTAAATGAGTGCTTCCACAACACATTTTTGATTGAGTTTGAGAGTTTTAGAGGCTTCCAGGCACAAAACCACCGGTATGTGATCCAAAACATAATTTGAAATTTGACTTTTTGATGCATTTATTGTGCTTTGAAATTTAAACTTTAGTGGCAAAGCTATATAGCGACGTCCATTTGAGAATCGATGGTGCTAAATTAAATTGTAGTGATACATATGTGTATTGCAACACAATTCACAATTTAGATTTAGGGTTTCCAATTTTAAATTGTGACACATATATTTATAGCGACACACTTCTCGATTTGAAAATTAGGGTTAGGGTCTCCAAATTTTAAATCGCGACGCATATGTTTTTGGCGACACAATTTGCAATTTACAATTTGAATGCCTTTGGGTGTTGTAATTTGGATTTGTAAATACAACAATGCTATTGTAAATAGTGATGATATTGTCATTTTGGAGCTGAAAATTCCAAACTGAGTCAAGTTTCTTTGAATTTTGATGTCGTGTGCCTCGTGGGTGTAGGAGGTCATTCCACCCTTGATGTCTCGTGAGCACCAACCTATAGTTTTGGAGAGACTTGGTGATTTATCCGAGTTGCGCTAGGAGCACCTGGGGAGATTGGCTTTTGGTACGTTGCATACATGCCCATCATTCGAACACATCTGGCTATGATGACTGTTAGAGTAAAGGTTTTAACTTAATTATGTTGATTAAGTTACCTTTATTCCCTTCTTAAGATTTCACTTTAGTTTGCATTAAGTGACATTTAATAACTATATTAATTATTAAATGTTTTCCTATTAGGGTTTCTTTTAGGGTTTGCATGATCTCCTTCTTAAGGATTGATCCATTGTATTTTTCATAATTCCTTTTTGTTCTAATAAGATAATTTCTCCATTTTTCAGAGCTTCAAACCCTTGTCTGTTTTCTCCATCCATTCTCTTCCTTGTGACAGGTATCCATTTGCATGCAGGTGTTCTTGGAGTTTGAAGTTGGTTTTGATTTTTTTGTAATAAGCCCTATTGTGCATGTGCGGCGATGACCATTTAGCCGTCAAATTTAGGTTCGAATTTTTGTTGTGACGCCTGTATGACCGTCAAATTTAATCCTGCACTGTATTTTTTCCCCTTTGGAGTTGTTTTCTTCCAGAGGCCACTTGGGCATACAATATCGTTTTTTGGAAAATGAGATATCGTCGGAAAGCTGGTTCTGTCAAATTTCTAGTGGTGTTGGTCTCATCACTTCATTTTTATGTTGGTGCATTCTACAATCAGTTGAAGTCAAAGGAGCTGTTTTTAGTCCCGAGCTCGTAACTTTTGACCTGTTTCTCTGTTTTTCATGATCTCAGCGGCGTTGGAACCTTATTTCAGAGCTCTTTAGTTCCATCCATGCAATTTTTCCAGATTTTCCTCCAGGTATATTTTATTCAGTTTTTTGTGTTTTCACACTCTGGTGAATTACCTGGACATATTAGCTCTTGGGAAATTCTCGTTTGCGTGCGTTGCTTCATTTTTTGGCCGTTCTTCATCTATTTCCAATTTTTTGTCCTTTGAAGGAATTTTGAGCATCATTTGTAAGCAATCTTCTTGTAAACGCACTGAGATAATGTGCCACACTATTGTACATGTATTTTGAGGATTTTGCACATAAGGTTGTGCCATATTTTGTACTCGCACTGTATTATAAAGTGCCATGGGGGGTTGTGTAGTGCCTTTGTTTTTTCCATCACACCTTTGTTCGGCTAGTGTCCCTCCACGACGACAGTGGATCCATATGATTCCAGCCTCATGCATGTGTGCTTTGTTTTGCACACCACTTTTTCAGTTGCAAGTAATTTCTTGTGCACTTTCAGATGTTGTATCTTCTCCTTCATGCACTATAGGGTGTTACACACCATTTCAATGGATCTGTCAGGCTCTCCCAGTTCAGCATTATGGGGGGGATGTTATACTGTTCATGTTAATGCTTCCTTGGTTTCACCTTGGAAGGAATCTTCCATTCTTAGTTGATCAATGTTTTTTAGACTATTGGTACTTGTGCCATCTATATGTTCGTTCTAGGTGTTTGCCTTTATTTGACATCTGATTCGAGTAGTGTCGTTTGGGGCACTCATGCAGAGTGTTGTCTTCTTGATCTTGATCATCTTATCTTCAGAGGAGGTTCTTCAGCACCATAGCAGTCATCTTTTGATAGTTGTTTGCAGCTTCTTCTACTTTAGTGATGTTCTTCATGGCTTTCAACATCTCTTTTTGGAGTAGAGAGTTTTTCCCATGAGGTTTTCTCTATTTCTCCACTTTACAGAGATTTGGTTGTATTTGGGTACTTGATCTGGCCTAGTTGCCAGGACCCATGTTTACCTTCTTGCATTGTAGTTACCTTTTCTTTCTTGCACATGTTTGTAGCTGTACTCTTGCTCATCTTAAGGGGGGTGTTAGAGTAAAGGTTTTAACTTAATTATGTTGATTAAGTTACCTTTATTCCCTTCTTAAGATTTCACTTTAGTTTGCATTAAGTGACATTTAATAATTATATTAATTATTAAATATTTTCCTATTAGGGTTTCTTTTACGGTTTGCATGATCTCCTTCTTAAGGATTGATCCATTGTATTTTTAATAATTCCTTTTTGTTCTGATAAGATAATTTCTCCATTTTTCAGAGCTTCAAACCCTTGTTTGTTTTCTCCATTCATTCTCTTCCTTGTGACAGGTATCCATTTGCATGCAAGTGTTCTTGGAGTCTGAAGTTGGTTTTGACAACTTCTACAATGACTGCGCTATGCGAGCGATGGCACAGTGAGAACTCATCATTCCACCTTCCTACAAGCGAGGTGACAATGACATTAGAGGATGTATGGTAGATATTGTGTTTTTTGATACATGGCGAGCGTGTGATATACGATGTCAATGCCATATACGATGCCTTGCATGAGGTGATGGAGATTGAGGACATCGTTTTAGTCACTTCATAGATTGACCTCAAGATGTATAGAGATTGAGTGCCCACTTTCAGATTTATAGTTGTAGTCATCATTTCTGGCTTGGTCGTTCCAGACCGATGAAGTAGAGGATTCATCCTAGGATGGGGCTTGATTTGGCACTAGATTCTCTACAAGAGGATACAATTTTCATGGGGGCCAGTGATGCTAGCCTCATTGTATCATGATATGCATGACTTTGTCTACTGTGATGGAAAAGCCATCGGGATAGGGGTTACCTTACAACACATTTGGGCTTGGGAGCACATTTTTGTGCTTCGTCCGATTGTTCAGATGGCTGATGTTGAGCTAGATGACCCTATGGTTTGGAGGTACAAAGGTGAAATTACTTTACATCACAATGGGTAGCTTGGGATTTCGTAATGGCATCGGGTACTTGATGATATGACAATATTTAGATGGCGACCCTAGCTTTAGATGCCAATGTGGTATGATGATGCACAATAGATTTTCTTTTCTAGACATACTTGGTATATGTAGGGTCAAGAGCACATGATTATAGAGAGGTATCTGCTAGTCAGGGTGGCCCAACAGTTTGGAGAGTAGCAGGATAGGCAAGATGATACATATAAAGTCATCTTTGCTAGATCAACTTGAGAGGTACCCACATGGGGATCTATGATCCCAGCTGCTGGGGTGGTTGAGGGTTTTCGATAGTTGGTGGCTCAATCATGAACTTATGATCAGGGATAGGTGGATGCTCAGATGATTCCTGCATATGATGCATAGTTTACACCCCCTTACAGGTTGACAGATCCAGTGGGTGCTACTCCACGAGGGAGACGTACAAGGAGGGGAACAGGCAAGGGATAGGATGGCTAGGATGACCATGATGGGTAGATTCTGGGGGACTACCAGTGGATCAACAACCTCCATAGTAGCCTCCTATATAATAGAAGCTAGTGTAGCCACCACCATTGGATCCTTGGGATTCACAGATTCAATAGTTGTAGCAATAGGTGTAGGTTATTGCAGGTGAGCGAGATCAAGATTGACAATAGATTTTGACTATTACTACTGAGAGAGATCAGGAACAACAACATGTACAGGCCATGACTACTGAGAGAGATCATGCAAGGCAATAGGTACAGGCTGTGACTGCCAAGAGAGATTAGGAGATCAATCGCCACCGATAGTTGGAGGTGATGTCAACAACTATATAAGGTAGGACTATATCTGCCAGACTATACATAGAGGCTATGACTGAGGTAACCTATTACAGGATGCACTATCACAAAGATTTTCAATAGGCACTTAGAAAACCTAACTACTCACAGAGGAGTGATGCGCAACATAGGACTGAGGATCATCTAGAGAGACATGCCAGAGAGGGGAGGAACCATCAAGGCTAGCTCGATTATACATACACTTTTTAAATTGTTGCCCGATTCTTTACACTGATATACATTCATGGGCTCATTTTTGATAGCCTCATGGATATTGTATTTATGATCGATATACATACACTGACTTAGATATTGTACCATGACAGTCATTTTTTGATATATATATATGATACAAATTTGATATGATGTGTTCATCTTATTGCATGCTCATGAATGGATGCACTTTGATATGATGTGATGCATATATATGCTTATGTATGGATTTAATTTATTTATGCCTATGTGATAGGCGATGATAATATGGAATGGATGCAATGTTATATTCTTTTTCAGTTTCTTTTCATGATATGCAAATGTTATGGATGCATTTTATTTTTGTGTATTTTCTATGTAGTTTTATGATGATGTATGCATATGGATGTATGTATGGATAATGCAGATGTTCATGCTTATGATATGATAATGCGATGTTTATGTTAATGATATATGTGCAATGATTTAAGATGATTAGAATAATAAATATTTTTTATTCGTCACAACTTAAATGATAATGATGATGCAAGATGCATGATATGCTGATGATTTGTGGATGCAAGATGGATACATTGATGATGTTTTTGTTGACTGTCATGATACCAGGTTAGCGCAAAGAGAGAAGATAGAAGAAAGGAGATGAATGACCATCGATTTTGATGATTGCTTCAAAATATCCAACAAGTCTATGATCCACCAAGACTTTATTAGAGATGGCGATGAGAAATGCAAGATGATGATGATGATGATTTTCTCAAATCTTGGGATTGGGATTCTTTGTCGTTCCTTATTGTTTGATATAATACATAGAAACGATGTATTAAGGTAATGATAACTAGGATGATTTTGTATCTAGTGTAATGCACTTTGACTCGACAAACAAATAGGATAGTTCTTGTTCACACCTTGACATATGGAAAGATCATTGGAATGTAGTTTAGAAGCTTAGAATAATCAGACCAAAGTATACACAATAGTCAACAATGTACTCCAAACAACCTCCCTACACACAACTAAGCAAGTATAAGCCAAGATTATTTTACAAGATTACCCACAAGCACAACAAACAAAAGATAATGATTGATGCCCCATTCCTTTCTCTCTAAATTATTTCGATAGATATGATCGAGAGGTCCTTGGAATGGGTCATTAAGATAAATCATAAGAAACTATCAAAGACAAAAAATTAGTGTTATCTATATCTCTTTTCAGATTAATTTAGCTAAGCTATTTCTAATACTGATGTCCATCACAGGAAGGATACATCCTAAGACATGTTGATTAGGGGGGTTTCTTGATGTTAGGATGATGATGAGCTTTATGCTAAGCCGCTGATACAAACTTCACTGACGCACTTACCTATGATCTAGACTTTAGATTTTGACACTTAAGTTCTCACTTTACAACTCATTATAATTTCTTTCTATTTGTTTTACCAAAGGGTGAAGGGGATGATCAATTTATTATGGATGAAGGTTTATTGCAGGTGAAAGCGAAATGGGATGGATGGTTTTGGAATTTCTGAATATTTGAATGTTTTTAGTATTTTGAAAATATTTTGAGGCTATTTTTGATCTTTTTGAAAGTTTATGAATGTTTTGATTTTCGATTATTTTAGGCTTTTTAGGGATTTTCCATTTTTCAATTTTTTTTTTGATTTTTTGATTTTTGAATTTTTAGGGATTTTCCAAGTTATTCAGATTTTTAGGGATTTTTGAGAGTTTCGACCAAGAACCTAACCTAAAAGACCTATCCTAGGGGTCTTGGGGCCTGATCAAATATAAGCCTTGCCTATGTTATACACACAGAGACCACATAGTTTGATTGACTCAACTTATTTACAAATGAGATATTAACAGTTGATGGATGCCAGATTTATTATGATGGACTCCTAAAGGACTGAACTAGGGTGTCTTTGGGGTACATCAATGATGGCCTTGCCTACGTTCAAGCTCAGAGACGACGCAGTTCAACAAGGGTACTATTTTTGGATTTTTGATGTTTTCTTGATGTTTTGAATTTTTAACTTTATAATATTCTGAATGTTTTTTATATTTTAGTTGTACAAGATTGTGATGTTTTTGGATTTTTCTGATGAACGTTTTATGAATGTTTTTGGGATTTTCGATAACCTTAAGATATACAAGAACCCGATATGATCCATAATGAATTGCCCCTAGCATGATGCAATAGACTACTTTGATATAGGCAGGACAAACTAACCTTTGGAATATTCCAATTAGTACTAAGGGGATGCGATACTTCATAACATCAAGCTAGGATAAGGATGCATATGGGTGGTGGGATAAAATAGGATGAATGATGTGATGGATGGATGGGATGCAAAGGATGATAAGATAAAGAGCCAAAGAATAGATGGAGGTGCTTTATTTATGCAAGGCACCTATTTTCTAGGTTTTCACCAAGGTACTTGCCCAAAGCACCACCGAAGTGGTTTTCACTAGAGGATGATTTTTTTTTTATTGTTTTCAATCCTTTTTCTCATTTTTTTGGATTTTGATCATTTTTTGATTTTCTCGCATTTTCAGATTTATACCCTTCAAGACTAGACATTTTTTTTTTTAAAGATGCATGCTGTTGATTGGTTCCTGCGAGGTTTCACCTTGAAGTGTTGATAGTTGATACACTCTTGATCCATAGCTTGCTATGACGACAAAGGGACCCAACCAGTTAGGCTCAAACTTTCCTTTACTGTCCTAATCTAGAAGATTCTTTTGATTTTGTTTTAGGACAAGATCCCCTACTTGGAAAGACCAAAATTTGATCTTCTTGTTATAGCTCCATTTTAGTCGGTTTTGATATACTTGCAAGTGATTGAGGGCGTCAAGACGATGATCGTTCAAGAATTATAGCTCATTCAGCCGAGATATTCAATATTCTTCATCGGTGATAAAGTTTTGTAGTGACACTCACAATGATGGGAGCTCAACCTCAATAGATAGGATGACTTCTAATCCGTAGACCAGGGAAAATGGGGTTGCACCTATTGGCATGTGGATAATGGTTTACTAAGCCTAAAGAGTGGGATTTAGTTGCAGATTCCAGTCATGACCAACTTCATTGACTATTTTCTTTAGGATTTTTAGAATGGTCTTGTTTGTAGCCTCAACTTGACCGTTGCCTTTGGGATAATACGAGGTAGAGAAGGATGTTGAATCATTGACATAGCTCTTTCACATCTTGATTATTGAAGGGTGTTCTGTTTTCTAAGATAAGGGTTTGCAGAACACCATAATGAAAAAATAGGTAATTTAGGACAAACTTGGCAATTTTATTCCTCATTATGTAGGTCCTAGGAATGGCTTTGACCCACTTTGTAAAATACTCAGTGGCCATTATGATAAATGTGTGGTTGTTGGATGAGGTTGGAGTGATTTTTCCTATGAGGTCAAGTCCCCATTGTGGAAAAGGCCAAGGTGTAATCATTGGTTGTAATTCATGAGCTAGAGCATATATCAGATCTCCATGTTGTTGACACTAGATACATTTTTGCACATACTGATGAGCTTCTCTTTCCATGGTTGGCCAATAATACCCCGTCCTCAACAATTTCTTAGCTAAAGTCATATCGCTAGTGTGGTAACCATATATGCCATCGTGTACTTCTAGTAATGTGGTCAAGGATTCCTCTTGGTTAGGACATCGTAGTAATGTCCCTCCGATGCTTTGATGGTAAAGGGTATCACCTAGGCTTATGAATCATGATGCATTTTTAACAAAGGTATTTTTAAGGTTTGAGGTGATATCAGATGGGAGAGTTCCTCTATTTAGGTAGGTGAATATGTCATGATACCATGGGGATATAGGACCAACAATGACACACACAAATTCAGATTCAAGGATTTCAAAATTTGGTACAAGAAGTTGTTCTACCAAGAATTCACATTAAGGACATTGTTTGGCATGTCTAATAGTGATCCAGTTGCTGCCATGACGTTTGCTACTCTGTTGTTCATGCAAGGAATTTTCTCAAAAGTTATATCTATGAAAAAGTCCTTGAGATTTTCTACCATCTTCTTGTAAGGAGTAAGCTTATCATCCTTAGTTTGGTAGTCATCATCGACTTGGTTGATAACTAGCTGTGAGTCTCCATAGACTTTCATCTCTTGTATCTGCCACTAAACCATTATCCTTAGACCTGTGATTAGGGCTTCATACTCAACAATGTTGTTAGTACATGGGAATGATATATTTCATGACTTTGGAATGCTTCTGATGTTGCTGAGATATACAAGATCAATGGTTTGTTTGGTATTAGTGGCATGAGAAATGGTGGTGTAAATAAGTAGTCTTTGATCTGCTGGAAAGATTTATCTCACTTCTTGTCCCACTTGTAAGTTATTCCTTTATGGAGAAGATGCGAAAATGGTGGATTTTATCTGATAGTTGTGCTATGAACCTTCTGATGGACTACAATCTTCCTTGTAACCATCTCATCTGCTTCAATGTTTGTAGTGGTTCCATGTCTAGGATATCTTTTACCTTTGCTGGATCAATTTCTATCCCTCTTTGCAAGAAGATATAGCCAAGAAGTCTCCCTAATGTGACCCCAAAGACACACTTTTTTGGATTTATCCGTACCTTGCATTGTTCTTGCCTATAAAAGATGGGTCCTAAGACTTCTATGTGATCACTTATTTTCTTTGATTTTTCAAAAATATCATCCACATAATATTTGACTATTTTGTGGATCATGTCATAAAGATGAGGGTCATTTCTCTTTGATAGGTTTCTCCTTGAATGGAATTATGTTCTAGCAATAGGTTCCCCATGGACAAGTGAATGCAGTTTTATGTTGATCCTCCTTGGTGATAATGATTTGATTGTAGCCTAAAAAACCATCAATGAGTGACAACATTTCATGCCCAGCTATTAAGTCTACGATAAGGTTGATGTTAGGAAGATGGAAATCATCCTTCGGGCATGCTTGTTGATTGTGTTTTCTGCACAACAATAATTCAGATAGAATATGATATCCTATCTCTCTTGAAAAGTAAATCTCTATCAACAAGCCTCAAGAGATAACCCCAAGGTCTCTAATTTCAGGTCTTGACAATGCAGTGAAACCACTGAAAGATAATGTGAATATTGCTGGTAATCACAAAGGGACCTTACAAACAAATATTGGATCTTTAAACTTATCATATTTTGTAATTTATTGATACTTGAAATCCTAAATTTAACCTATATTCAAAGAAATAACAAAAGATAAAGGTCTAAGAGAGATCCTAATATTGAAATTACTCCTAAGATCAACAATGCAAATGATAAAATATTTGAAATGGACCAATCTCTGAAAACTAGTTCTTTCTTAACCCAGATTTCATCTACAATCTTATAGAAATACTGCGATCTTCTAAGGAATTAAAGATTTTTAGATCATGAGACATTCATTCATACCAACCCTATTTCTCAATTGAAATAAATAAACACTCACAATTGAACTAAGCACATAAATGTAAGGACCAGGCTAACTTTACACAACAACCCACAATCAACCAGTTGCTAAAAGTATGGACTAGGGATTGCTACCAACACTTCAAACATCAAACCATAAACACCATCAAATCAAATATAACTCAAAATTTAACATATATCCAACCTTTTCAAAGGAATCTTAAGAGATAGAATAATAAGAACCATGAACGACAAATCAATACAAGAAAGGGCACCGAAGCACAATGTCTTTACTTGTATTAAATCACCCAAAAAGTTGCAACAATTCTAGTATTCAATATTACAACACTTGCTTTCAGAATAAACTAACTCCTAGCCCTAGCTCTTGCTCTATCACTTAGCTTGTTTCAAAATCTAACCCCTACAAATGAGGCAAAATACCCCATTTATAGAAATTTTAGTTTAGGTTGATTCAATTAGGGTTACGAAAATGAGCGGCCAGAAACAAGTTGGCCCAACAATTTCTTTCAATAAAATAATATTTTTGGCATTTAATGTTTCAGACTTTTTCTAGGTCGGCCTAGATTCTCCAATGTAGATCTTTCCAATGCATATAGAGGTCGGTAGAAGAAACACGTATAAAATCCTAGATAGATGAGAAGCACAGATTTCGATGCAATTATACATTAACTGGCCCCTTGTCCTTATCTTGACCCAATTTATCTTGCACCATAAGAAAGATCTTCTCTAAGTCGGCCAGTGGTGGAGTGATCAATACTTTAAATATTCTTTCAATTGATTTAATCTCCTCCCTTGATTCTTTAACGACCTTGTACCACTCTACCTTGAGAGCTTGAAACTTCTCCATAACAACAATATAGGTAGCCACATCATCCAAATGGTGGGAGGTGATTGGGCCATCATGAATTGGAGCATAAATTTCATGCCACCATTTTATTAATTGTTTCAAGATCAGATGTTTTGATGAAAACTTATTCCTTCTAGTCATTACTTCAAAGAATGAGATGCATCTATTATAAATGTCCTTCAATGTATTCTCCACCTGTTGACCTTGCTTACGAATTTTCCTTAGAACTCTCTGCTGGATCTACAGGGCCTACAGGGCCTCATATCACTCCCAAGGCTCTAAAATCTTTGAAGAAGGCAAGATTCTAGCACTTATTAACCTTTCATTAGTATAATCCATGATTGTCTTCATTTTCTGCAGGATAAGATCTACATCACCATTATCTTGCAACAATAATTTTTTCAAGCACTTCAATAATCTATGCACATCTCCACAGGTTGACATAATTTCCTTAATCATATTGTCTCCTCTAAGCCCTACTCCTTGTAACCATTCATGTGTAGCTTGTGTAGAAGTTTTCATCTTTTGAAGTTCACTAACTGTCTCCTTAGGTAAGAAACCTTCTGATGATGAAGAAGAACCAACTTGGCTGATGGACTGCAAGGGTTTCATGAAAATTTTCAAATATTTCTTTAGCTCTTCATTTTATTTCTCCAATATTTCCTTGGCCTTCTCCTCTTCATCCAATCTTTCCAAAATTGTGGCAGTCGATCCCTTGAACTCTTCTACTTCTTGTTTTTAGACGTAGGCCCCAAATTTATTGTTTGAATGTTGTAATCTTGAGGGGTTACCTCATCCTCATTATTATCTTCTACAAGAGTGGCAATATGAATCACCCTATTGTTTGATTCATCCTTGCCAATTCTAGAAATAGTTTTGGCCTTGTTCTTTGTTTTACCTTTTCCAATATTAGCCAATAAATAATCCTAGCTCAGAAGAATATCTTCTATAACTACTTGCTTGCTTTTTAATTCCCCATTGAGCCAACTAGGAGTAGAGTTATCTGACTATTTCTCACCTTGTTTATCCCTTTCTTGTTGATCGATGGAAGAGTCAATGTTTGAACCATGCACCGCCAAAAATTCCTCAACTTTATCTTCTTTTTCTTCATCTTTCTCCCTATCTCCCCTTGGATTCTCATTATGTTTCTTGTCATACATCTCTGGCACTTCACGAATTGGAGAAGGAGTTCTTTCATGCATCTCTTTTTCCTCTAGGGATTTCTCTCCTTTATCCTTGATAGGTGAATCATCATGTGATACCAAAGAAGATTGTAGAATATTATCAATATCTACCTCCATACTATTTAGATCCCCATCCTTAAGTTCTTCTGTGTCCTCACCTTGATGAATATCCTTAACAACCACATTTGTTGGCTCTTTTTCTTCACTATACAATTTCTGAGTAAAAGGAGAGGCAGAAGTATCTTTTTGCTGTTGTGTGACAGAGGGAATCATGGGGGAAACTTCTTCTACTAAGCTTACCCTAGGAGATGGAGTTCTTGCTTTCCAGATATAAAGCTGTGTTTTCTCTTCAGAACTCTCAACATCTACCAGTTGTGGTCCTATCTCACCCTTTTCCGTAGGAGGCTCATTTTGCTTCCTTGATGTTTTTGTTACTCTTCTCCTTTTAAGCACAAGGGTATCAATTTCTTTTCCTTCTTCCTCATGTTCCTCCTCTTGAGAAGATTCCTTCTCCTTGGAGGCAATCCTTCTCTTCTTTGTAGTGGGCTTTCTTTTTTTTTCCTCCCCTCCTTTGATCTTAATTTTAAAAGGGGAACCCAATTTTTTCTTGCCTTTTAGGTCCTGCTCCTCCTCAGAAGAAGATCGAGATTCCAAGCTTCCCATCAAGTCATAAGTATACTATTTCCCTTCATTATCTAGCTCCCAAATCTTATGCTTGATCCACAACATAGTGTATTTTATTACAGGGGCATTGATTTGCTCCAATTCTATTTTTTCCTCTTCCATCCAATCAATTTCACCTATAGGCCTATATTTAATCGATTCATAATCATGGCTTTGTATAACTTCTCCATCATCATCAATTTGATCTGGGATGGCTTTGATACTATATTGTCTGATCAAATTGGCAGGCATCCTAGAGAATTTACTCTTCAAAACTTCAAATTCATCCTTGCAATTGGCCCAATAATCTTCAAGATCAGCCGTATGTCTAAATTACCTACTGGCTCTCCTTTGTGCCCCACCTGTTCTATCAAATTTGGGCTTCTTAGTATGTAAAGACAGGTTGAAAGTTCCTATCTGTTCATCAGAAAACTATGCCATGGCCAAGGAAGGGCAAGCCTAATGACCTCCAATCCTTAGTGGGAATTCATTACCAAAACCAGTTTTGTGCAAATCCCTTTTCACTATTGCATCAAAGGCACAAATTTTCCTTGTAACCTCCAAAAGAATGATATGATCTGTAGGATACCTGGGCAATCTATATGGAACTCTCGGACAACCATCAATCCTAATGTAAGAAAATGTGGGAAACTGTATAAACCATGCTCCAAACTTTTGAATCAACTCCTTGACAACATCAAAAATTTTAACATGTTCTACACCCTAGAGCAACCTTGTAATGTACATGGTGAATGCATCATTCACCCTTCTATAGTCAGGACTATCCAAATGTAGCTAAGGGTTGACTTCATAAATTACATCTTGGCCAAAGACTCCTCGAGTACTTAATCCCTTATATGGATGGAACCTTTCCAAGGCATAGACCAAATAAAACGTCATAGTGAAAGTCTTGGTTTGCAATACATTGGACAATTTCTCATGAATCATCTCACTAATTATTCCTGCCCAATGGTAGTCTATACCTTTCTCCATTCTCGCTATCAAATAAAACATCCAATTTTCAAACATTCCTGCACTCTTTAGACCCATCACTCTACTGAGAAGAGTGATTTCATCATAGTAATCTGATTTAAATTTAACCCTGAAGAACTATTTTGGAAATTTAGAAATATATGCCTTCAGTTTCTCCAGCCAAGTATTAATAACCTCTAGAGCCTTATTTGTACCTTGCTCATAAAATTTCTTAGCTATATATATATCAAATTGCACTACATGAGACCTGTCTGGCATGTCAAATGTTTGGGAAACCAAGACAAGAGAGAAGTTTGCAAGAAATCTACCCTGTGGACCAATTACCCTCTGTGTACCTTGATCATAGTGTCGAGCACATTCCAAGACAAGCTCATAACATTACACTAAGGAAGGAAAACCAACCACATGAGCCAGCCCAAAATCTATCATTCTCCTTACCAAAATAGAAGGGTTTCCTGATGCCATCCTTGCCTTGAATTCTTCATAATCCTACTTTCCCACATTGGTGTCGGTCACCCCTGACCAAATAAAACTAAGTTTACTCTCGGGAACTTTTCTCTTTATATCCAACTTAATCCTTCCAACCTTTGAAATAGGAGCTTCCTCAACCTTGGGATCCATTCCTCTACCCTTGCCAACAACAACCTCGCTTAAGTTAGCCTGCACTCAGCAAAAAGGTCACAATCAATATCCATTACAACACAAAAGTAAAGGTTAGCCCATTATAAATACACATTCATCATCCAAGTAATCCCAAACAATGATCATAATTCCTTAAAGTCTCACAAACATGAATCCTTAAAATAACTCGAGATTTTCACCCCTTCGAGGAAATCAAGCCAAGAAGGAAATTTGAGGATTTCATGACCAGACGAAAATCAGCAAGGAAAACACAACCATTACCCAAATTTTTTTTTAATCAACATTATAGCTCTAGAAATGGCAATATCCAACCTTTAATTAATCAAACCAATCATGAAATTATGCAATGTCAATTCATCCATTTCTACAATTTTATCATTTTCAGAAAGTTTCAGGGATTTCCATTTAGGAAGGAGACTAGTGAGGATACCATGAATTTCGCATTTAAATGCATTCTAGGTTAATGAAAGGGCGATGGAAATTTTAAAGATTTTCGAGTGTGAAGGAATTCCACGAGATACCCAAATTTTTTGAAATTTCCAATTCTTCATAGTTTTGCCCAAATTGATCGAATGATCACACATTTGCGACTTGGCTTAGGTTTTTGTTTCACTTCAAGTTGTTCATATTTGATTTAAACTTGTAACTCATTCATGAATTGTTCAATTAATCTTTAGCAAGAGATTCAAAATACACAACCCTAGGGTTCTGCCATGGATAACCAATCAAAGCTTTGACACACTCATTCATTCAATCAAATCATAATCAGTTCTTCCAAGACACTCAAAGTCAAGCCACTATCAGATGCAAATGAAAAATAACAAGTCAAAATCACTCAAATCATCAATTTTCCAAACATACAAAACGCTAGATCCATCAAACCAACTCACCATCACACACAACACTAAACTTAAAGGCCAAATCGAGTAAGGATAGGCATTGTTAAATTATTAACTCAATGGAGAATTACGACATTAACATCCATGGGAGGCATGGAAATGGGAAGGGGACAACCCTAGTTTAGTCACAGACCTCCAAATACGTAGAAACCCAAGCATAGAATACACATAATACCATAAAACCACACATACTCATTAGTCAAGAGTAAGGAATCATACACATACCAATAATGAAGAAAAACTAAGAAGGACAAATATTGGCAACAAGCTTCAAATCCCACTCAGATGCAAACGAGACCAAGGAAACATAACCAAAACCAGCAATCCATAGCTCCAACAATCTAAAGTAGAATATAAGATTTTTCACGTGACCAAACCTCATAAGGACTGCATACAACCTTGGAACTCTTAAGATATGTATAGAGATATGAGATCGAAATACATTCCAGATTTAGCTTAATCAAGTGACTCATCTAATCCAAGCATATGCAACACCAAATAAAGGACTTCTACCAATTAACTTTGGAAAGATGATTAAAGTTTGTAAAAAAAATAGTTGGAGCAGTTCCTGGTATTATGTAATGATTTCTATGCAGATGCAACATGCCCAAAAGAAAACAAGGACACCCAAAACCGAAAGAAAAACAAAAGAAAACCTACCCTAACCAAAATAAGAGAACAAACAAAGGGAAGCAAAGCAACCAAAACCCTACCCTAACTATTTACATGGTAGGAGTTGCAAGAAGCTTAGTCTTGGAAGTAATGCTTCAAATATTTCCCGTTGACTAGCAACGGGACATCCTCTCTAGCGAGATTTTTTCAGACGAAAAACATTGTCTCCCAGTATCTCTGAAATTTGGTAGGGGCCAAGCCAAAGTTTATCAAATTTTCCATGCTCCACTTTTCTATCATGTGCTTTATCCCAATAGAGAACAAAGTTAGAGATCCTAAAGGCCTTTACCTTGGCTCTCCTATCAAACCACCTCTTGACTACACCCTGATGTTTAGTAAAGTTTTCTAAGGATTCATATATTTTCTCCTCAAGGTGCAGAAGTTCAGCTAAATGAGCCTCACGCTTATCCCCTTCATCATAATAATCATTGATGAATTGCAAAGTGGGGATCTTCAAGTGAATGGGAAATATTGGCTCCAAACCATACACAAGGTGATATGGAGGTCCCTAGAGAGGCCTTATGTCTAGTACGCTCTGCCCAAAGAGAAAATATAAGTTGGGTATGGCAGTCTTTGGGGTTCCTTTCCAACAGTTTGCGGATGATTGTTAACAGGTTTTTATTTGAAGACTCAGCCAAACCATTACCTTGTGGATAGTAATTAGATGCAAATTTAATAATGATGCCATGATCAAAAGACCAACTAGAAAATTTCAGTGATGCAAATGTAGGACCATTGTTACAAACCAAAGCGATTGATAATACCTGATTCGATGAAATTGATTACTAATTCAGAAGTACATTGTTTGCATGAAAGAGATTTAGTCCACCTAGTAAAATAATTAGTGACAGTGAGAATGTACCTGCGACCTGTAGAAGAAGGTGGATTGATTGGACCAATGAAGTCCATCCCCCACTGTGCAAATGGTTTTACCTCTATAATCAGTTGAAGAGGGAGGGCTGCACGTTTCTCCTTACTTGCTGTAGTTTGACATACATGGCAAGTCCTAACATGGTTGTGTGAATCTTTAAATAAGGTAGGCCAATAATAGCCTACCCTCAAGATCTGATTCACAGTGGATGGTGCAGAACCATGGCCTTTGCCATATCTATCATGGAATTCAGCCATCACTCTCCCAACTTTTGGTTTTCCTAGGAAACAAAGGTAAATTCCTTCATGATTTTTCTTGTATAACACAACCCATTTCATCATGAAGCTATGACTTTTCAGACACATATCTCTCCATTGTACTACATTGAGATGATCGGGACATTGATGATTTAAAAGATAATAGATAATATCATCATACCAATCATCTAGTGAGACATCTTGGAGATGATAGTGTTGTGCTGTGATATCAGGATCCATTTCAACCATTGTTCTAGTTATCCCCTATCCTCTTACCAACTTCATGGGATGAATCTCAATATCATATTCTTGTAACATGGTTACCCACTTAGCTCTGCATTCTCCCAATTCATTTTACATCAACAATAATTTAACTACAGGATCAAGAACTATTGCAAAGACCTTATTCCTTAGAATATAATGTCTAAATTTCTTTATAGATCTGACTAAGTCGTAGGCCTATTTTTCCACACTCAGGTACCTTAATTATGCATCCTTTCAAGGAGAACTCATAAATTCTATGGGGTGCTCATTCCCTTGATCAGACTTCTGGGTCAACATACCAGCACAAGAGTGATCAGAGGCAAATGAATATATGTAAAAAGGCTTGGCATAATCAGGACTTACCAATACTGGAGATTTAGCAATGACTCTCTTAATTTATGCAAATGCTTCCTTTGCTTCTGCACTCCATTCAACCTTGGCTTCTTGCTTCAACATTGCATTAAACGGCTTGACTATTTCTGCAAATCCAGTGATAAACTTCCTTACGAAGCTAAATTTTCCAAATAATGACTTCATTTCCTTCTTACTAGCAGGTGGTTGAATCTTGAGTATGGCTTCCACTCATTCAGGGTCAATAGAAATTCCTCTCTCTGAGATAACGTGTCCCAACAGTTTTCCTTCAGTGACTCCAAAGATGCACTTCTTTGGATTAAGTGAAATGCCAAACTCTCTACACTTTTAAAACACTTTGCATAAATCTGCTATATGATCACCTCACTTTTTAGAAAAGACTGTCAAATCTTCCATATAAATAAGTATGCACTTACCAATGATGTCCTTGAAGGCAATATCCATGACCCTCTAGAATGTGGCTCCAACATTGATCAACCCAAAGGGCATTCTCCTTTAAGAAAAAGTTCCCCATTTTGTTGTAAAGGTAGTTTTATGCCTATCCTCATATTGCGCCATAACCTGATTATATCCAGAGTACCCATCTAGAAAAGACATCGTTTGAGACCCATTGACAATCCGAAGCACTTCATCCAATGAAGGAACTAGATAATTATCTTTTTCTGATGTCCAGTTGAGGTTCCTAAAGTCAACACACAATCTAATCTCTCCATTTTTCTTTCTCACTGGAACCAAATTTGCAACCTAGGCTAAATGTCTTACCGGGAATATGATATGAGTTGAGAGTAACTTCTATACCTCCTTTTGAATGATTGGCTCCAACAAGGCATTAATTGGTCTTTGCATTTTACTGAAAGGTCTTGCTCCTAGTTTGAGAGGAATGGCGTGTGTAATAATTTAAGTGTCATATGTCTTCAAATCTTTGTAACTCTAGGCTATTACATCTTGATAGGTATGCAAGACATCAACAATTCCTTTTCCATCCTCTAGAGTACATACCTTGCCAATGAAAACATTCTTGACATCGTCCGAAGTCCCCATATTGTATATATCACATTGACTATTGATGGATTTCTTCTTAGTTTCTTGTTCCTAATATTTTATTCTATCCAAATCAAAAATTATTTCTAACTGCACCATTACCCTTGGGATAGTGTTAGTCTTCAAGTTGATGACTCCTTCAATTTCCATATCTGCCTCTTGAGGCTCCACCTCATCAATTATTTGAGAAGTAAACACATCACAGTTGGTGATAAAATCAAGAACGTGCTTGTCATCTTCAAACAACTAGAAATTGGTTATGTTATCAGGAACCGAGGGCACCGGAGTGAGCTCCACCATGAAATTATTTAAGCTCGAAAGTGATAAAGGCTGCAATGTACTAGTTGCTTGCACCAGGGAATTTGTAGTTTGGTTCTTGCTTTGGGGTATCAATTGAATGTTGAAGGCATCAAATCCTTCGATGAGATCCCATACTCTATGCCTATAATTGGTCATCCTTCTATCATGACATGAGTATTGCTTCCTAACTTGCTTAACCACTAACTCAAATTCCCCAAATACTTGCAGAATCTTTACCTTCTTTCTCAATGCCATTAATAATCCATGAACCAAAGCTTCTTACTCAGCCACATTATTAGTATAGTGAAATTGGAGTCTATGAGCAGAAAAATAAGTCTTACCTTTAGGACCGATCAGCTCAAATCCCACTCCAACACCTTATTTTGATTTTGACCCATCGAATCTTAACGTCCAACAACCATCGGCTCCTGATCCTTTTGGGTTGTTCTCTACTTTACTGCTATTGGGAAATTCTTCAGGAGGCATTGGCCTTTTACCCTTGGGATGATTTTGAACACTTTGTATATCCAATCTGACAATCGGGGTTGGATTGATGCACCTTTGTATATGTTCCACTGCTATTTGGCACATGCAACATTCCATCTTTGAGTGAGGAGCATTATGGACTCTACACTAGCTTGGAAGAAGTAACTCCTCAAAATTCATGTTTCTGCCCAATTGAATTTGATCTTCTATACATTTCTGGATGAACTCTGGGAAGTTATCCAACAAGCTGAGTTGTCCATCTTCTTGGTCATCGATGTCTTCTATTGGTCCAATCAAGGCTTCAAAACTGCTAGTCTCTGATGTAGACTCACCAAAGGAGATTTGCAACATAAAGATCTCTTTTGTATCTGAAACAAGAGCAGCTAATACATAGTTCCCTATACTGAACTCTAACATCAGTATCTCATTTGAAGTATTCTGATACTCAGTGATTACATACTTCATTCTGGGTTCCCTTTCAATCCTAATTTGATTTGGGACTCCTTTCTAGGGGAGCCACATGTGATAATGATATGTGGATGTGTATCCATTTAGTGCCTTGGTGAAGTCTTGACCCAAAATCAAACCATGGGTATCAGGAATGTCTGCTACCTAAATATTGATCACTTGTTGCACCCTAGGATATGATGCAATTTGCATGGGAATCATGTTTAATTCTCCCACCACACTTACCTCCGTCTTGTCCAGTTGAGTAACCTTCTTTTGAGAGGTGGTGGGGGTAATACCTAGAGCTCTACAAACAATGAAAGGCATAAAATTTGTGGACACCCCTGAATCTAGAAGATAATTGTGTAGATTCTTCCCAAAAATGCAAAAAAAAATTAGAAAGGGAGGAGTTTTTGTCTTGCCTTGGAACAAACTTAACTGAGTATCAGCCTACATAGTTTGACTCTTATCCTTTTATTTTCCTTTATCTCCAAGCTATGCTTGACCTTGACCTTTGGGTACTTGTGAGCTAGGAGGCCTCCCAACTACCTCGCTAATTGTCCTTCCCCGAGGGTCTGCATTTGAATTGAAAGATTCTAGAACTATACTTCTAATGGTAGGAACCCTTAATAGCTCAAAAGAATAAAGACTCACCTTTAATTTCCCGAGTTCCTCAGTCATGTATTCACCTAATTTCTCCACTTTCATATCAGCATGTGCTTCTTTGGGGTATCCAGTTTGCTTGTCGTTTCCTATATCAGCATTGGTTCCTTTTGACACATCAGGTTATCCTTGTTTTGCAAAGTACTATGTTGGCACACATGAGGATAAGAAAAATTATTGCTGGCATTTGGATCTAGTGGAGTGGTGAAATTGTTTGGAGGGATAGATGTAGTGAATGGGCCTCCAACTTGCAGACTCCTATTAGGTCTATTCCTCAAATCATATTTCCTTGTAGGTTGTTGAAACACCTGGACTTCCTCGACACCAACTTCCTCTTCATCCAAGGGGCCATTATCATTCTTAGTTCCCTCATTGAATAACTTAAAAATTTCATCTCCATTAAACACTTGTTTAGCCTCCTCATCCCTACCGCCTGAATCTCCTTCTAGTTCATTCTCTTCACCCCACATAAAAGGAGCATGATTTAGCACCAATACTAGAGAATCATAAGGGTTGGAGGGTACCAAATATTGACTAGTGGAATTATTCTCAACTTCATACTGAAAGATGGAAGTGATAGTTCAGGACAATCTAGCTCAGAATGTTGACTTGTCTTGTGAAGACTGCACCATCCAGACAAAGCTACCTCTACCAGGTACACACCACTTGGAGGTTTCTCTTGATTAGAAGGTTGATCCAATGGAGTAGGGACACCTCCATTATTAGGCCTTGTGTTCCATGGTCTATTTTGCTTGGGTTGTTACCTTCTTTCAAACCCTTGTCCACTTTGTTTCCCTCTATCAAAATTCTATTCAGATGACTATCCTCTATCAAAATTTTGTCCCTGTGCAGAATCTCAACTCTTCCTATTGTAATTTGACTGCAAGTTCCTCTCAGCAACTTGGAGTTGACTGTTCTGGTTTCTCAAGTAAGTTACCTCCATATTTATTTTTTTCACTTGCTCTGTAATTAGCTCATCTAGCCTCTCTTTATCAGGATTTCTATAACGCACTGAATTCCCATTATTCTGAGGGTATCCTGATGCTCCACTCGAACCAATAGACTGATTTAAGACTTCAAAATTCTGCAAGTATGTGGGAAAACCAGCCTATTGCTATGAGTGAAGGGACTGATTGACACTTTCTTGGGGATAACTAGGTATTGGGTGAGCTTGATTTATTGGAGGACCTGGATGTGGAGCTAAAGGCAACTGTGGTATTGGATTCATAATGGGAGTATGATTAGTCAAATCCTGATTTAGCACTTGGGAGTAAGGGGGAGATTGAATCCCTCATCCTTGGGCACATCAGAGAGGTTTTCACCCTCGGATACATCCTTTCTTTTTACTATTGTAGGATTAGAAAGTGTCACACTGTGGTTTTCACTCAAAGATCCACATGTTAAGTGCATTTCGTTAATTTTGCAACTGAAGGATTCAATCATCTCCCCATAGTACACACATGTTTCTATCTCTATATCAAACCCTACTTTGTGATCTACCCATGTTAAGTTATCATAAAGTACCATGAATTCTAAGATCGCTTCATCATTTTAAAATAAATCAAGAATCAGTGGTCCTTGTTGGTCCATGGCAATGAGTTGTGGGTATACTAGGCATATTTCATTCGGTTGATTGCTCGAAGCAAAGGATGTAATGGATATAATGAAGAGGGAGTTATTCTCAAATAGGTCAAAAACATCAAGGGGGAAGTCATCTATGGTTTTATCATGCGATGTAGGTGGCCAAGAGGAAGCCTCGTCTCATTTAGCAGAAGAACCTTTTCCAATAAGGGTGACCTTGCTAGTAGTACAACCTAGGCCAAGATTCTTTAATCATTTCTTAGGAATGATAGGTTCTAGCAAGCCATTTCCATTCTGTCCTAGCTTCTCATTCTTGTTATAGCCCCATCCCTTCATTAGCTACAAGCCTTTATTGTCATCTTCCATGGGAAGAATAGGGAGAGGTCACTCATCCTTATAGAGGAGTTTAGAGACATCTACCTTGTTGATATATTCTTGATTTAGGTCTCCCCACTTGGTGAAGGTAGTAGCTACCATCTTGATTGTTTCAGGCTCTTTGGTGCTAGATGTGGGTTTCCCATGAGATTTGGGAGAAAGAGGTAGCTCTCCCAAGACAAAGGTATTCTTCATCAGTTTGTAGTTTCCACAACCATAATATCGAATCACTACTTTGATGTCAAGAATGTTCTGCACAATGGGTGTTTTCGCTTCTGAGGTAGATGCAATGGATGATGTGTCAACATATGAGGTAGGTGTGGGTGTAGGTCCTTCATTTTTAGGGACTTGAGGTACCTTGTAAAACTTGGCCTCAAGATTCTTGTAGTAGTAAAAGGGCTCAGGATCTCCATGGATGGTACTTTCTCGACCTTCAAAAGGAAACTCAACACATTGATGATAGGTTGAGGCTACAAATTTTAGGGCATGGATCCATGGTTGGCCAAGCAATATTTTATAGGGAAACTCAAGGTCTAACAATTGGAATGTACTTTCTACAATGATATTCCCCACATGGATGAGTAGTGCAATGATGCCTTGTGATACCCACTCCTGGTTGTCATATGCTCTGATGGTGATACTCTTTACTTTCTCAATAGTATCTTCTGAATAACCCAAGTTTTTGATCAGTTTAAGGGTACAAATGTTTAGACCAGTACCTCCATCTACAAAGAATATTTTAGCCTTTTTCTTATGAATAAAGACGTTGAGGTGTAAAGCACAATTATGAGATGGTTGTGATGGAAGGTCTTGTTTTGAGAAAGTGAGCAAGTGATCAGTAATATGCCCCACCATAGCTTGAAATTGATTTGTATCGATATCCTCATGGATGGAGTACTCCAACAAATATTTCTTTAAGATTTCCCTATGCGTGGGGGATAACCTCAATAGTTCTAGGATTGATATCTGTGTTGGGGTCTTTTTAAGCTGATCGAGGAGATTGTACTTGATGAGATTTGATGTTAGTAAAGTAAGTTGTGCCCTAGACTAAGATGGGACTCCTTAGATGGTGACTTCTCCATGTCATGTGGTGACTCTGTACTCCACACTAGGTTCTTTGATGGTGACAATAGTAATGATGCTATCACAAGAAGTGACTATATTTGAATAGCTATGTTGTACGTTTGTGTAATCCTTGGCTTTTCTAGTATTGTTTTCTTTGTTATGATCTGGAATGGGGTTCTTGTATATCTTAAGATCCTAATTCCCGACTGGTACCTCAAAAGAGATGGTATCATTTTCTATGAGATCTTGGATAATAATTTTGACCCTCATGTAGTTTTCCATTTTGTGTCCTTTGATTTTGTGAAAGTCACAAAGGTCGTTCTAATTGTACTAGGATGGTTTCTCTTGTGGTTCTTGGTAGTTTTCAAAGTTAGGAAGTGTTATTAGGTTTGAATCTACCAACTTATTCATGATGGTTTTGATAGGTTTTGATAATTTATGTACTTGCATTTAGGATAGTTTCTCTTGTTGGATGTTCGTCGTTGTTGTGTTTCGATGTTGGTGATCTGATTGTTCAGAGGAGGTGTTGCTTTTTGCACAACTGGTTGAATGCTAACAACTTGATTATTATTTGGTCTAGAAGCACTTAGGACCACCTTAGCATCTACCAAACCATTTTTTGTTACGTTTTTGTTCTTAGCCCAGACGCGAGGCTTGTCATTGGAACTGGTTGATGGGTGGTTGTAAGCTTGAGTATTTCCCTATGAGAGTAGAGCTCTTCGATGTTAAGGGCTCTAGGGACAAGCTCATCGTAAGATGTGATGCACTGCATTTTTAAGTGGAAGGATAGATCCGGATCTAGATTTGCTATGATGATCCCAACTTGTTTTTCAGTGGGAAGGGTCCACTTGCTCTTACTAGCTTTTTGTCTCCATCATTGCAAGAAATTGGTGAATGATTCTCCTTTGGTTTGTTTGAGAGTGTACAAATATTCTAGACTTACATCCATGTCGAGATTGAAGGAGAAGTGATCATTGAATTTATCAATGATTTCTTGGAAAGTTTTGATATCAGGAGGTAGATGAGTAAACCAATCCATAGCAGGACCTGTTAAACTTCTAGGGAAGAGGCACATTAGATAAGAATCATTGTAGGCCACGTCCATACACATGACATTGAACTCTTTGACATGGTCCACAAGAATTCCTCTCCCTTTGTATATCAAATTTGGGGATTTCAAAGCCGAGAGGGAATGCTACCATTGAAATGTTTTGATCAAAGGGATAGGGACACAAGCTCTATTTATGGGGCTTCTTTGTCTTGCCCATTTGAAGATCCTATATTTCTTGTGACATTGCTTTTAGTTGCAAGGCTAGATTGTCTCGCGGGTTAGGTGAAGGAACATTTGTTGGGATGATGGGTGGGTTGTATGCAGGATTATGATGTGATAGTGTGTTTTATGAGGTGTATGGTGGTGTGGGATTCTATGAAGGTGATTTCTGTGTTGAGGTGTATGTTCCCAATGCATTTGTATTGATGATATTCTATTGAGGGTTATAGTAGGAAGTTTGTTGTTGCGGTTGTTGTTGTTGTTGGATATATTGCTGAGCTAGTAAGGCTTACTGTTGTTGTTGATCTTTCTCTTGCTGTTGGGCCACTAAGGCTTTCTATTATTGTTGTTGTTGTTATTGTTGTTAACTGCTAAGGCTGCTTGATGTTGTTGTTGTTATGCTAAGGATGCTTGATGTTATTGCTATTGTTGGATGACTTACTGATAAGCTTGTTGTGCTTGCTGTAAAACTAGGGCATGCGCTTGGGTTGTGGGATTGGTTGATTGTTGGAATGTTGGTGATAAATTATGAGTGTTGATATTTTTAGTGGATAGTGCATTGGTGACAATAAGTTGGGGATTCCCTTGGTTTAACATTCCTTGTAAGATGGTGGATTGAGATGGAGGAATGTAAGTTTGAGGTCCCAATTGATTTTGCATGGTGAAGGGGACCATGGGAAAAGATGATAATGGTGCCATTAGATTTTACAATGGTAACACATTATGACCTTGACTCCATTGATTGAAAAGGTTTCCTTGTCCCATGTCTTGAGGATTGCCTTGTGCTAGAGATGTAGACAAGGTATTACCTAGGTTAATGGGATTCATGACCAAGGGATTGTTTTGAGATGAGGTGATAATGGATGGGATGGATGTGTTTTGTACACCAATGGTATGGATGAATCGATCGAGGGATTGGATAAATATGTCCCTATTTTTGTTAAGGGTTGACTCTGTGGGAGGATATTGACACACCCTTTTTGGTCGAATTGAGACATTTGGCCTATAATTCCTTGTAGGATGTTGTGCAAAATTGTGGTACTCATGGATATGGATGAAGAGGTATGTCCTCAATATGTGGAGGTTTTTGCGAAGTAATGAAGTTCGAGGGGTTTATATGGCTGTTTTGGATCTTTGAGAATGAGAGGAGCACCAAAGGTAGGTGTCCAAGTAGTGGTTTGAGATGGGGGGTTGGTATCGAGGGTACCCACAAGTGTGCTACTATCGAATGGAAAAGTATGACCAAATTATTCAGAAAGGCTAGCTACAATACTAGGAGTGGATTTTTGATCTAGCCCTTGCGATGGAGTTGTTAAGCCTTGAGTCAATTTTTTTGCAATAAAAGACAAGGAAATTAGAGCTATGTTTTCGAAGGCTTGATGTTCCATGATTTCTTCTCTAGTAAGTTCAAATGGGTTATTTGTGATGTCTTCAATCTCATATGGTCTAGATGGAGATGATGGTTGTTGTGATGGGGTAACTTAACTTCCTGGATAAAATTCTAGAGGATTTGGATCACTTGAGGTGAATGTGACTTTGGTTTTCTCCATGATTCTCTTGTGTTGTGATCTTGTATTTACCATAAATTTTGGGTCACCTATGGGAGAGTTGTGTTAAGATTTGTAATGTTTTAACTCTCTAGTTGAATCAAATTTAGGTAAAAGGGATGCTCTAAGTATTTTTGGAGAAATGATGATAATGGGGGATGAAAAGGTGGATGAAGCAGAAAGTGATCTTTGCAAACATTTTGGGACAACACTTTTGACTTATGATAACTAACTTAACTAAGTGCATAGAAAAGGATACGTTTCACAAGAAAAGTAGCCAAGTTAGGGGTTGGTTTGATAGTTGTTCAAGTCCAAAAGTGTTGGTGTATTCGAAAGTTTTGAAAAGTTTGGTGAAGTGAAGGATGAAATTTGATGAAGGGGCAGATGAAGTGTTTTGACCCAATGTTGACCTAGAGTGAACCTTTGTTTTTCAAGACCAAGGTAGTGAGAACCATGCTAGACCTCTAAAGGTTTCAAATCCAAAAGACCCAATGTTTTAGATAGGTTGATTATCATGAAAAAGACCTAGATTTTGACCCTTAAAGAACACATACATGTCTGGATGTTTCCTTAGTGCACGTTAATAAAATTTTACCAACAATTTGTTTATGTTTTGGTATAGTGTCAAAATGTGGTTTTTGATTGCTTTTTAAGTAAGGTGCCTAAGTTTGCAATGACGACCCATAGACCTTATCTTGGGGATTTTGATATTGTGTGAGATCATTTAGAGAATTCTAACTCAATGAAAGGAAATAGGATATTTATTGCCATGCGGGGGTGGTAATATAGTCCGTTCGGCCAAAATATCGACTCTTCATTTTTCTTTATCTAAGATGTTTGCAACAATTCTCCACTGATTGGATGTTTCCTTGGTTTCAAAAGTGAAGCTTCTCAAACTACTAAAGGTATTTTTTTATTCTCCCTTAATGCATTAAAAGTTTGATTGAATGATAGAACCTGTAAGGTTAGGTTGTTGAATGAGAGAGATCAGTCTCCAAATGGTCATGTGGGGTTCAAATTGTCAAGTTATCTTGCTTAAGTGAGTTTATTTTACCACAAACACTTGTCTTGATTAAGTTTTTAAACTAAAATTTTTGTGTCAAAAACATCATAACTTTCACAATGTCCATTTTGTGAGAATCATGAGGTTCAATCCATAATTGCCTATGTTGTCTTTGGAAAATATGGATTGAGATATAAGTCGAGATATTTAGAAATCTCTAAGGATAGAAATCCTTAGGACAAGAATTAATATCAAGTCTTTTTCAAAAGGTATCCATATTTTGAGGAAGATTGTGAATGTTTGTTTTTAATGTTTTAGATCCAAGAAAGGTATTAATCCGACTCACAATCATTTACAATCCTAGGTTGAAATGGTCATACTTGTTGAGTCCCCACTCAGATTTCTCCAAACACTAAGACATTGCAAACAGTTTGAGATTCAGCGACACTAGGTCCCCTCTACGACACACACTTCTCGGGACCACCAAATCTCAAAATCCTGAAGATCTTAAGATCCTAAGGATTTTTTTGTTTCAATAATGAATAGTACAAATATGGGGTGACCTTAGAATGACTGTTCTTGCACCAACAAATATTAAGGATTTTGGATTCTAAACAATGGTTCATAATAACTGATCCCATTCAAGGTGGCCATACACGTGACAAGATTAGCTCAAGATTATGGAGAATTAGGAGGCCTCCCAGTCTCTTCCTAAGAAGAGATTTTCATGTACTACATGAGTACTAAGGGTGATACTTGTCGGTATGAAATATCTGCACCCGTTATTTATGACTTTAGTCACAAAGACATTTTTATATAGCAACTTGGAAGAGCTTGGCTTTAGCTTGTTCCCTCCTTTCGAAGTGGGGAGGAAGGCCCTCTAAAGATAAAAAATAGCAAGGAAGTACATTTATAGTTAGATAATCCTAGTTTGCATGAAACAGGGAGAGAACACACACCATGTCTTTTCCCTACACTAGCAAGGGATTCATTTTTAATCCAAATTGAAAGATGTGAGCGATTACAAAAGTGTTAAGGAATGTTTCTTTTTCTCAAGATCACCAAGTGGCGTGAGAGAATTGCATACACATTCAATAACAAAGACGTAAATCAAAACATAGAAAATACTCATTAATTGTAACCCCTAATGCTAAGATGAATTCATTTTATGCACCAAATGAAATGTTAAGTTACCTTGTTCAATTTTAAAACCCAAAAGACAACGATGAGATAAGGGTTCAATTTTAGTCCTATTTGAGCGTTCATTTTAAACTCAAATGAAATTTAGTGAGGTCCTGGAATGTGAAGTAAAAATCATAAGAAATTGGGTTATAATTGCCCCAAAATCGTCAAACGCTTGTTACAATAAAAAAATATTAAGATGAGAATGCTTCTTCACTTTAGCTTCATATCACCCAATCTTGGAAAACCATGTTAGTCTAAAAACTAGAACAGCAATAGAAGCATTTTAGTACTCTGATGACTCGAAAAAATTAAAGCACACACTGAAAGATGATCGTTAAATCTCTTACCAGAGTTGGGCATCACTATTCATGATAGTGTCGCTCTAGTGAACAAGGGTGTCGCTCTAGTGAATTTGGGTGTCACTTTACAGACAAACCAAAGAGCACGATAGCGTCAGTATTTGGTCAGGCATCACCATTTGAAAATCTTCAATACCTCTATATAGTATTAGTGTTGCTATTTGATTAATTGACATTTGTGTATTTAATCAGTGTCATTGTTTGAAATGACGATAGCGTCGCTATATGGTGACACCCTGGAAAGGCGTCGCTAAAATTGTTCTGGGCATCGCTCCTTCTTGCAAAATTCAAAACAAATGAAATTCGAGATAGAAATTGATTCAATTTGATAGGTTTTCGCTCCTTCTAGCATCAGAATATCGAACGAGGATATTAGTATGGGCCGATTACACTTGATCCATGAAGAATCAAAGCATAACGAAGCCACCAATATTCAATCTTAAACAAGATCATTCAAATGAAAGTTAAACTAAAATTTTATTGAAACTAAACATTCTAGAATATGAAAGCATTTAAATGTCTACTCTAATCCGTCTGAAACTTATCTTGTTTTGGGATTAGTGTTGTGTTGATGTGGAAAAATGACCCTTTCCCAATCCCATGATCAGTGAACTTGTTTCAATCGATTCTATTGAAGAGAATAGATGGAACTAGTGTGATATGTGGATGGAAACATGATTTATTCTAAAATGAGTATGATGCAAGAGTTAATCTACCATGATTTTAGGCTAAATGATTCAGATATGCAATTGCTAAGCTAATCTAAATGAGATTTAAACTAAATATATTCAAACCCCAGTTCTCTAATTAACTAAATGGATGCATTATGAAAGCCATTAATGGAAGCTAAGCTATTATGCAACTAATTTAAGCTAAAATATGCTAAATGTATGCAAAGATGAGTGTGAGTATGAGTAATTTCAACAACATAAGTTTAAAAATTGAAAGATGGATCTATTTGTTTCCAAATAGTGACTTATTTATAGGAAAGCAAATGAGAAATGGGGGGTTGAGATAAAAAAATCTAATCACTGGTCAAGGATGGAAGACGTTGGAGGCATGGATCATGGATTCTCATCAACGAGTGAGAATGCAAGATGAGATTTAATCAATGGTTCTCATTCCTTCCAAACAAGCCCACTTTTGACCTGTACAAGAGGTCAAAAGTTAACTTGCACAAGAAGTTTCAAGTTAACTTACACATGAAGCTAAGTAAGAATATTCCCTTTTTCAAATGATTGGAGGAGAAAGAATATTCTTTGGAATATTCTCATGGGTGAGGAAAAAAAAGATATTTTGCTAATTAAAACAAAGTTTAATTGTGCAAAAAAGGGAGGGAATATTCCACGAGAATATTCCCCTGCAAGTGGGAGGAATTGGATTAATTAGATAGTTGCTAATTGAACAAGGTTTAATCACACACTCAGGGGAATTAGAAGAATAAAGTGATATTCATTAAATTAAATGATTTAATGAATGGGAAAAAAGGTGAAATGACATTTAATTAAATAACTTAGGGTTATTTAATTAAATGTGAAGACTTAGGGAATTAAATTAAATATTTTAATTTATTTAATTTAATGAGATGAAATGTTAGCGTGAAAAGGGGTGAATTAACTCAATTAAATGAATTAGATTAATAGATGCAAATGATGTAATTAATAAAATAGCTAAGCTAATTTAATCAATTAAGCAAAAAGCAGATGGGTTTGTGGAGGAAATTAAGTTAGTATACCCGATTCGAGTGCATGATATCATTAAGGAATTTTTTTTAGTGTCTACAATAATTATCCAAAACCTTTCAAATGCCAAATTTGGCACCCATGTTGACGATTGTCAAAACCAAATTTTGATCTGATTACCAATCTTTAGTAATGAATTTCACTCCATGGAGGGGCCTGAAAATCCTCTTGAATATTCACCCAGATGAGGGAAGCTCATTGTGGGGAACATCAACAAGGGACACCGCCAACATCCATGTAAAATGGTGATGGAAGGTGACATATGTCAATCAACAAGAGGCACATTCTGAGGTGTAGCAACAATGATCGTATGGCCACCATAATAAATAGAATTTTCTAGTAATTGGTGGCACATTCAACTAATCAACCAATAGTAATACAATGTCAAAGAATGAAGGTTTTGGAACTTTAAATTGCATCCTTTGGGATTTTAAAAAATACCTAGCACCAATATTCCCAATAAATGAACACGATAGGGGATGAAATTCCAAGCAAGGGCACAACTAAAGAGAATGAACAAGTTTGCAGCCTACAAGGAAGATAACACAAATGAAGCCAATAACCATGATTGGAGCCCGATCACATGAAATAGAATCAACTCTAAGAAAAGATCAAAGATATCACAAGGCACATAGATAAAAATATTGATGTCAAGACTTCAAAAATGAAAGGTCAAATTCTCGAGCTGAAAACTCTTTATAATTGATATTATCATCAATTTCTTTGTTGGCAAGAAAATTTGCACAAAATTAATCTCCTTGAAGCAATGTGAAATTTGAAAAGTAGTGAAATTTTCAAGCTGTCTCAAAATATGGGACAAAATATAATCTAGATTGCAAGAGTCCGAACACCTTTTCTTTAAATCCGAGATCACAAGCATTGAGTCTCCTTCTATGGAGATTTGAGAAATTAAGAGTTTCTTGGAAAAAAAAAAAACCTAAAATTAATGCTCTTAGCTCAACGACATTATTAGTTGAATCCATAATCAATTCACAAATAGATCCAATGAAGTTACCTTTCCAGTCCCTTAATACAACTGCAATGCTTGATTTTCCAGCATTACCTCATGAAGCCCCATCAAAATTTAATTTGACAAAGAATTTAGGTGGTGGAGACCACTTCAAGGAGTTCCTTAACACTCTATGGGTCTTGGTGGAAACTGAGCCAACTCTTGGGAGTTTCAAAAGCTATCAATTCTTTTGAATAAAGGCATCCCATGAAGAAAAATATTTACATTGATGAGAGTTTTTGAACAGTGAGGTTGATGTCACTTCAGAAACTGAAATCTCAATTGTTTGCAAGACCTATGATAAAGAGGAAGCCTTCTTTCTAAAGATTCTACTATTCCTTTCAAGCGATATGTTCCAAATGATGATAGACTGGAAGATCTCCCATAAGCAAGCAAAATAAGAGAAATTATAGAGTGAAGGCCAAGAGAGAAAATGATGAAAGATAGATTTCTGAAGGGGGATTGACCATCCCAATTTATTTATTACCCAAGTCCAACATTGGTTTGCAAAAACACAACCTTGAAGAAGATGGTATATTGATTCAAAGGAATTTCCACACATAATGCAAGTAAAAAGAGGAGAAATCCCCAACCTTTCCAGTCTTTGTCCTGTTAAAATTTTATCCTTAATTGCTAACCATGCAAAGGCTCCTGCTTTCAGAAGGACATCAGGTCCCTAGATTTTTTTGAAAGGCCAAGGGTTTCCCTAATTGCATGAGACTAAAGAATTATACCCATCTTTGACATTGTATTTTCTTGACTTGGACTTTATCCAAATAATTTCATCTTGCTTATTAGATAAATATATTTTCCTTTTTTCCACTTCATTTTTTAGAGAAATCTTAACATGAGATGGAACTTGCAAGAAATCAAAAATTTTCCACTTCACTAAGTTGGGAACCAAAGGATCAGTTTCTAAATAGTCACCGTAGACACTAAAAATTGTCCTAGGCCTGCGACACTTAACTTCTTCATAATTATTTCTTCATTTCTTATAATTAAATAATGTTAATTATTTAATTATTTTCTAAAGGCGTGTGTCCTCTATTAATTAAATAAATTTAATTATTTAATTAATTAATTCTTATCTTTATTCTTTCTTGATTAATTAAATAAATATTATTTATTTAATTGCGTCGCTAATTAAATCTATCTTCTATTAAATAATCATTTAAAATGATTTAATTAATTCCTATCACACTTTCAACTATAATTAAACAATCACTTTAATTATTTAATTATTCCTTAGCCTTTTCTCCCTTTAATTAAATAAATCTTTATTTATTTAATTTAATCCAAAAATCTTGAATGTTGAATTAAATCATTATTTAATTCATACAAAGATTTATCCATAGCATATTCCCCTATTATTATATAATCTCTTTGTTATCTAATTAGTCATTTATCACTTATGTCTAGATCTAATTTGATCATTCAGTTATCTAGTGAGAGAATATCTGATTGTCTCTAACAAACATTTATTTTGTCTTGATCACTTCATCTTTTACATGCAATCTTTATTCTTTTGTGTCTCAACTAGTTTCCACTAGTGCTTAAATTATTATTTAATTTAATCCTGATCATTTATGATTTATCACTTACACTAATTTAACCCTAACCATAATGCATGTAGCATATTTTAATCTTAATCATTGATTTATCTTTCAATCTGAGCCCATCATTCAAAAATCATATTTTCTATAAATTGGCTTTATCTCTATCATTATTACTCCTCTCGAAATCTTATGAGTTTTGGAAGCAACTTTAGAATATTCGATATTTTTCTATTATCATTATCATGAGGCCACACTTTCACGCTTAATTAAAATTTGAGGGCAAGTATCATACTACAATGAAATGGGGAAGAGTAATGGAGGTGATTCATGGAATTACATGGATGTTTGGTAAAATCATTAATTTATGTATTATTTCTACAGTTTTCCATTGTTCTTGATTATTAGCTTAGGTTTAGTTTGAGTTTATGCTTGTATTGCTAATCCATGAATTTTCCCTGTGCTAAATTTGGTGAACCCGATGTGAAGGACATATTTTCTACAATTTTCGTACAATTTTATGTGTTTGGCAGGTTTTTCATATGATTCGATGCAATCGCTAAGACAAAGTGATGCATCTGCTAGTTATTTCACCGCAACCAACAACAACACGAGCCAATTTGTTGTACTGCACTGCAACTATCATCCCATAAGCCATAATTGATTTTCTTGCAATGCATCTGATCCATCCCGTGCACCACATCAGTCATCCCACAACACAACTGCCTAGTTTTGGGTTTCATTTTAAATTTCTGCAAGAAATTCAGTTTTTTGCATTTTCTGTTCAGTAGGTTAGGATTTTTTGGTTTCTGATCATTTGTTGATAGCGTGTGGCAAGAGAAATCTAATGTTTATTTTACAGCTTCATTTGGTCAAGATCTAAAATCTAAACTCTCATTTGTCGAAGGATGAAATTGAAACTACTAATGAATCTGATGCAGAACGTTTTTCGAAGAATTGATTTTGAAACTGATTGTCTGATTAGCTTAGATCATATTTCATTTGACACTTAAAATAAAAAACTATCTACTGTGCTTGGTGATTTTTCACACTCTATTTAGATTAGAACTTGATTTAATAATAAAAGTATTCTCTCCCCTTGCACACTTGTGCGATCCTGGGTGTAAGACAAATTGTTATTAACTCTAGATTTGGGCCTGCCTTGGTGGGAAAAAGTACTCACCCCAAGGTGACTCAAACCGAAAAAGAGCTAAATCCAAGCTACTCATGACCGGTATACATATGTGAATGCTACTAGAAAACTTAGCATTATAGGTGAAAATGTGTTATATAGACAAGTTAATCTTTCCTCATGTATAGCCACATGAATGGGTGCCCTTATTAAAAGCCATTTATTTTTAGATTACTAAAATCCCTCTATTTGCTAGTACAGGAGGTCGGACCTCTAAAGCCTTCCCACATACTTGCGGTTCTTAGTAGAGATGAAGAGTTTTTCATGGGAGATTCATGTGAACTCAAAGCTTGGCTGACCTAAAGAAGTGAGTGTCGTGGAGGGGAGCCAGTGTGGTCAAGCTTCAAATCATCCGCTTTGAATAAACGCAGCTGGATAAATCCAAGTGGGAACTCAACAGATATTTCCCTGGACAATTATAGGATCATACTTGTCTGTTTGAATTTAAACATTTTCACCTCAAAATCAAACCAAAAGAAAGTGTTTTCTGTTTGTTTTTTGTTTTGCCAAAATCTGGTTAGAATCAGACTGGAACAAACCTACAAACTTTGCCAAAAATTACATCAAAATCAGATCCTATTTATAGTAAACCACATATACTATTATGAACCACATCTTCTATTGAAAACCACATCTGTTACTAAGAATCACACTTGCTACTGTAAACCACGTCTGATATCGAAAACCACAACCAACTATCAAATGACACATCTATTAAATCTGAACTACAATTGCCTAACAATCAGAAAAAAAATTCCATTGTCATAGCTTGAGGTCACACAATCAAAACATGTCTCTGATTATCCTTTCATAGTGATATCTGAACATAAACTAGAAATATTTTCTCACACTTTTCATTATTGCATCTTTTAGTATCATTTAGCCATAGCAGTAGACATACCAGTTGGAAACACTAGTTAAATTTTAGAGTCCTCATTACCTTCAGATCAATCAAAATTTTTTAGGATAGTCACCTTTGCAGATTTTAAAATAAGCCAACTTTCCATGCTTTGGATAAACCTTTCCTTCAATGAAAATTGTCATAGAACCAAGTCATCTATCACACCAGTTATCTTTTATCATTTTGGTGAGTCTTTTCTAGCTTGTCAATCTAGTTTGGGAACTCACTTTGTCTCTTACAAAAGGTCCTTCGACAAACTAAATTGAAGCCTTGGCTAAACTTTGCATGGTTGGTAACCTCTTCTCGAACCTCCCAAAGTCAACTACATTTTAGCATACTTAGGCATAGTCATTTTAGAACACCATCATTTTAGACATTAATCAACATTTAACATCCCTTATTTTCCAAAAAAGACCAAAAACATAGTTTCATTAGCATTCATTCCTTATATTAAAAAAAACCTAAAATGTAGACTAAAATCATATCATTCATAGACATAGTTCTGCATCATCTGCATTTTGAGCATATCTTACATGGTCGAAACAAGGTTCAAAAGGAAACAAAAAGAAATGGCTGATCCACATTACTTTATCAATCCATTTTCAAACCCCCTATCAGGGACATCAAGGCCTCACAAAACCTTATTGGATAAATTTATCACTAGAGACTCACAAGAACACATTATAGTTGAAGATTTGGACACTGCTACCCAAGATCCATATTTTGCCTCTTTTGTAGATGAATATTTGGCACAAGATCCTCAATGATATCTAGCAAAAATTTTAGTAGAAGGTGCCACATTACCTCTTGGATTTTACATTCACGCATTACAAACTTCATCTACCCATGAGAAAAACATGATGACATCTAGTGCCTCTATCCCTCAAGTAACTACAACTATACCATTTAGAGTACATACCCAAAGTGCCACAATTGTACATACACCTCCATTTGGTACATCAAGCATGACAAGGCCTTAATTTTACCATAGTAGCGTCATCATCAAATCCCTTCGCCACCAATACTGGAAGAAAAAGGCCTAAAGTTAGCATAAACATAACAAGTGCTATACCAAACATCAACACTACTAGTGCCATTCCACATATAGGGGTTTCACAAATATGACACATACCTCTCATACAAGTTGGGAACCAACACAATCCTTTGCAAAATGTTCATATTCCCAATCAACCAACATCAAACAAAAACTTGTTCTCACACATTCCAAATCAAAATCCACCCTTCATTCCTACACTGAACCAAAATTTGTCACATAACATTGGGTTTCAAAATACTTACATAGAACCCAACAATACCACCAACACGTCATTGACACAAGTGGATGTTCTGCAAAAAAAAATGCAATCCCCTCAACAACAAATGGACAACATGGTGATGTCTAGCAAAAAGACTTTCAGTAAAAGACTTATGTCCATTTCCCTTTGATAAAGATTTTACATGACACCTTTCCCACTTGGATGTGTTATACGAAAATTGCCTAAGTATAATGGGAAGCATAATCCTATTGAACATATAAGGGAATTTTTTATAATGTGCATAGATGTTGCATATGACCCCACATATCTCATGAGAATTTTTCCATGAAATATTATTGGAATAACACTTGAATGGTTTTCTCAACTTCCATATGGCATAAGGTCATGGGGTGAACTTGCTGAAAAATTTATTGAACATTTTTCCTTTAAAACTGAAGACAAAATCACAATAGAATCCTTATGTCACTATACACAAGATGAAGGAGATAAATTTATCACCTTCTTCCAGAGATGGAGGAGTCTTTCTAGTCGATGCCCTATTGAAATACCTGAAAAGAAAAAGGTCACCATATTCCTAAAAAATATTAATTCAAAATTGAGAAGTGACCTAAGACTACACTGTTGCACTTATTTTGTGGAACTAGTAGAAAAGGGTATCATACTTGAAAAGGATCTCATTGACAAAGGTGAAATCAAGATGTCAAATAGGAATCCAAATGTTCAAAACATGCCTAGTGATAGGAAACAATTTTGGTCACGAAACAAGAACATAACTAATGATGGCACTGCCAATGTTAAAACCCTACACACAAGACCAATCATTGCATTTAGAGGACACAACCCCTCTAATGAAACACCCAACAATGCTGACCAAATTTCCAATCTTGTCCAAAATGCACAACAACCATGACCGCAAAGGAGGTTTCTAAAACATGAATTCACTCCCCTAGGGGAACCGATTTGAATCAGTCTTCAAAGGCCCGATAAAACACAAACTCATACAACTTCCTAAGCCAAAACAATATGATCCTAAAAAATTTAAACCCTCTTGGTGGGATGACAATTCCTTATGACAATTCCTTTTGCGATTTCCACTGAACTAAGGGACACAGTCTACCGTAATGTTGACAGTTGAAGAACATTATATAGGATCTAATTGAAATGAAACTATTGAAGTTAATGGAAAGAAACAGACATCCCCAAGCAGTGACCACAAAGTATTCACTGATCCATTACATGACCATGGAAAAGGAAAATCCTCCAGTTTAGGAAATAAGACCAATAATTCGACCAACTATGCTAATGCCAAGTATGAATATAACCAAGGTACACTCATAAATCACATTTGAGGCACCAATAGACATATAAACACTATTACCATAAAGAAAAATCCTGAATGTGCTATCAACACTCACCAAACTAAGATAGTTATCCAAGGTCCTTTGCTGCAACAACATCCACAATCCTCCAAGTAACAGTACAATTTACTTGACCAGTTGGGGAAAACCCCAACACAAATTTCTATCTTGGAACTATTGAGTAGATCACTTGATCATCAAGCTATTTTAGACAAAGCTTTGCAAAGCACGATCATCCCCACCAACCTAGATGTCAATCATTTCCAAGAGATGGTAGGCTATCTAACCAGCTCTCATCATGCTACCTTCTCTGAACAAAATTAATCAGCTGAGAAAATTGACCACAATGACCCATTGCAGCTCAAAATTCTTATTCATAAAACAAAAGTTAGATGAGTCTTGGTAGACGAAAGAGTAGGATTGAATCTTTAAACCTTGAAACTGGTTAAGGAATTAGGTTTCTCAGAGGCATGTGTGGACACTACTAAGAGTATTGTCATTAAGTCATATGATGATGAAGAATGATCATCTAAAGGAGTTGTAATGATCCCCATCAGAATTGGTCCCGCGGTTATGGATACTAGCTTCCAAGTCTTGGATCTTGTCCTTCCATATTATCTGTTATTGGGTAGACCATGGATACATGCTATGAAGGTCATCCCTTCCACTTACCATCAATTCCTTAAACTCCCATACAATGGCACCAAGATCATGATAGATGGTGATCCTGATCCTTTCCAATATTCCACTAGCCTATGCAGAATAACCCGACGATAGGTGCTTGTTAATCAGGATGCTTCATCATCCAACTCATCCCGGTATATCGATCCATCCACTATTTCTAAAACATCTACTTCCCAAACACCACCTTCCACTCCTAAGGTCGAGATCTAAGATAAGGGTTGTGGAGAGTATCATATGAAAGCATCTTATTGTGTCAGACAGTTGGTTCCTCCTAAATCATACGGTCTACCAATGACAAATAGGAGACAATCCATTGTCACATTACATGTCCCTCCCACAATGAATTTTACAAAATGGGGGGAATTAAGTAGATAAGCTACAAATAAAGAAGATGTGACCTCTTGGTTATACAAAGAAGACAATGAAGAACCTCCTTTGCCTGCTCAAATACCTATAGATCAATATGGAAAAGGTTTTAAGATAATGAAAAACAAAGGATATGATGGACATAGAGGGTTAGGAATACATCAGAATGGAAGGACTGAACCCATCATTGTATCTAAGCAACTAAAATGCCTAGTGATGGGTTTCAACCGATTAAGATTGGTATTTCTAGTACCTCAGCACCGTCACAAGAGGAAGTAAGCACTTCCAAAGATATTGGGACATCCAATGAAATACTTGACCAATGCTACTGTAATTCCCCTAAATCTAATGAATATGAGTGGGATTCCATATCCTCCACCACTTTCATGGACCTTGATAAATTATTTGGGGAACTTGACCAAATGCTTAATCCCTCACAAAATATACATAATTCCTATCCTAAAACATCTTTGACAAAAGAAGAATGGCTCAAAAATTATTATTGGGAATCCATTGTTCCTGCCTCATGGGAACTCGACGAACCCACTTCTGATAACCAAACTGTTACAATAGGTTCATCCCATAATCTACCTATTCCTAGGAAAAAGAATAAGGAGGATTTGGTATGAAACTTTTGTGACCATGTCAATAGTTCTATCCTCACCCTATTAGCCTCTACCTTTGATACTTCCGATGATGACATGCCCTTGGTATATCCCCAACTTATCGATTGGGATCAACAAGACATCCCCATATTAGATACCTTTGAGAATGACGAAGCAATAACCAAGTTCATGGGATTGCGAGAAGGCATACCTAGTGGCAACCATAAGGTTGGATTTACCATAGACTTGGATAACATGGCTTATTTTAGGGATTCTGTTCACCCCTCCAATCACAAAAGTAAAAAAAGAAAGAAAAACAATGAAAACAATAAAAATGACGAGTCCCTAGGTGAAGACCGAAAGGCGCCTTTGGACAATGAAAAAGTTAAAATAAAGGATGCATCTAAGGTGAAAACCTCTCCAAGGCACCTAAGGATGGATGGTTGAACATTCTTCCCATTGCTCAAGAAAGTTCACCAATGTTAGTTGAGGAATCTATGAAGATCAACATAGGCACTGAAGATAATCCTTAGGTAATCTATTTTGTGGCATCTTTGACAAAAAAAAAGTAACTTGAATTTCGTAACTTCTTCATAGAAAGATAGATCAAATTTTCATTGTCATACGTGACATACCAAGACTAGATTCTGACCTGGTATTACATCATTTTCTATTACAACCAGGTGTTAAACCTGTGAAGCAAAAATTAAGGAAAGTGCACCCGCAAATTGCTTTATTAGTCAAAGATGAACTAAAGAAACTATTAGATGTCAACTTTATTAGATCAATTGACTATATAGAATGGATTTCCAATCTTGTACCAGTAACAAAACCAATAGGGGGCATCCACATGTGTATAGACTTCCAAGATATAAAAAAATCATGTCCTAAGGATGATTTTCCTCTACCAAATATTGACATGATTGTGGACCTAACAACATGATATAAAATTTTATCCCTCATGGATGGTTTCTTGAGATACAATCAAATCAGAATTACACCTGAAGACCAACATAAGATAACTTTTACTTATCCATGAGGAACTTATTGTTGGAACATCATACCTTTTGGACTTAAAAATGCCGAAGCCACATACCAACACGCCATGACAACCATTTTCCATGATATCATACAAAATCTCATGAAAGACTATGTGGATGATCTAATAACTAAATCATTGACAAGGGATGATCACTTACAAGTCCTAGATAAGATTTCTCAAAGACTAGAAGAATACAAAGTGAGGCTAAATCCTAAAAAATGTGTATTTGGCATGCAATCAGGAAAACTTCTAGGATACATTATTTCTAGATGAGGCATTGAAGTGGACCCAATAAAAGTGAGAGCTATAATGGACATGCCACCACCAACCAATATTAGTCAACTATGGACACTATAAGGGAGACTGCAGTCTATCAGACGATTCATAGTGCAGTTAGTAGATAAAATACATCCCTTCCAACATCTACTCAGAAAAGGGGTATCGTTTATATGGATAGGTAAATACCAATAAGCTTTTCAATAGATCAATAATTACCTACTTACACCACTAGTGCTAATGCTACATATTGAGGGACGACCTTTTATACTCTACACTTCAGCAACCACGTCAGTGCTAAGAGCTTTACTTGCATAGAATGATAAGGGCCATGAAAGGGAAATCTATTATATCAAATGTACTTTGGTGGGATATGAGCTAAATTACAGTCCTATAGAACATGCTTGTCTTGCAGTAGTTTTTGCTACTCAAAAAATTAGGCACTACATGTTAAACCACCAAACAGTGTTGGTCGTAAAGATAAATCCTTTGAAGTATCTCCATAGTAAAGCAACATTAACAAGATGATTGGCTAAATGGGTAACGGTACTCAGTGAATATGATATCCAGTATGTCGAAAGAAAAGCTATAAAAGGACAAGTTATTGCTGACCAACTGGCAGACACACCGATTAAAGTGGATCATCCTCTAGTTGCATATTTTCTTGATGAATTCATCTTCACCCTTGAAATAGGAATGACATGGAAGTTATACTTTGATGGGTCCCACACAAATCATGGTTCAGGTGCACGCATATTATTTATCACACCACAGGGCGACACTATTCCTAAGTCATTCAAAATTGCTTTTCTATGCACCAATAATATAAAAGAATATGAGGCTCTTGTAACATGATTACGAATGGCCATAAAATGGAAGATTAAGCATCTAAAAATTTATAGATACTCTCAGCTGGTAGTCCAACAAGTTAATAATGACTATGAAACCAAAGATGAAAAGCTCACCCCATACAAGTAGATGGCAGATAGTTTCAAACAATATTTTGACAACATCATCTTTCATAAAATACCCCACATTTAGAATAGGGTAGAAAATTCCATGGAAACCATTGGTTCACTCTTGGACATATCTAGCAACATGCCTAAATTTGAGTTTTTGGTAGAACAACTTTTGGTGCCTACCTTTGACGTCCCAAATTATGAGATGGTGTGTGAACTTTTTGGTCCCAATTCCCCATGGTACAAAGACATATATGACTACCTCCATGCCCAAATCCTACCCCTAGACCTCTCGAACAACCAACATAGGACATTTATCCATAAGTCTTCCAAGTATACCATCATCGGAGACACCCTTTATAGACATGCCCTAGACAACACCTTGTTGAGATGTCTCGATACTAAAGAAGCACAAGTAAACTTACGTGGGTTACTTGAGGGTATATTTGGATCCCACTCTAGCGGTCCCACCTTAGCTAAAAAGATTATGATACTGGGATATTATTATCCTACGATGGAAAATGACTCGTATGTCTTTATTAAGAAATGTCGATAGTGACAGATTCATGAAGACTTGATACATGCACCAGCACAAGAGCTCCATCAAATAACTTTAGCATGGCCCTTTTCCCAATGGGGACTTGATCTCATCTATAAGATACATCCTACATCCTCCAACAGTCATAAATTCATCATTACTATGACTGAATAATTTACCAATTGGATTGAAGCCATTCCTATGACCTACATTACCGACATACAAATTTCTAAGTTCATCCTTAACTACATAATTTGTTGGTATGGTGTTCCTCAATCCATAATAATGGATAATGGCTACCCATTTAAAAACCAAGAAGTCTATCACCTTTTCCAAGAATTTTATATCCAACACCACTTTTCCACTCCATATTACTTGCAGGGTAACTACCAAGCTAAGGTATCGAACAAAATAATCTTCAGAATCCTTAGAAAGATCATCAATGATGCTGGTCATGACTGGAATTTACAGCTCAACCTACCCTATGGGATTACCACACAAGCATCCACACTCCCACCAACACCACTCCATATTCCTTGGTATTTGGTTCTGAAGCCATCTTTCCTATAGAGGTCAAAATTTCTTCTTTAAGGGTATCTTGAAAAGGGCATATTGATGATGAAGAGTACTATGTGTCAAGATTGCATGAGCTAGAGTTCCTAGATGAACGAAGACAAAAGGCACTAGATCAAATACAAGCATATAAAAATCATATTCATCGTAGCTATAACAAGAAAGTCTTGAGTCAACATTTTGACATTGGTGACCTAGTCTTAATGGAAAATCCAAAGAATCAAGCAGAAAGAGAAAAACCAAGAAAGTTTGTGACAAACTAGCTAGGACCCTATATTGTCACATAAGCCTTTGGATTAGGAGCATACCAGCTCTCTACCCATTAAGGAGAACCACTATCAGTTCCAATCAACAACCTTCATTTGAAGAGATTATATACATAGCTTTTGAGAACCTTGTCTTAATCATGAAAAATAGAAAAAAATAGAAAAAAATAGAAAAAATAAAAAAATGTTACCTTGATGAAAACCTAGCAAAATGTTTCTTCGTAACACCAAAAAAATTGAAAAATCAACAAAATAGTAAAGATAAATAATTCATCCAATAGTGAAAACTACTTCGGTGGTGCTTTGGATAAGTACCATGGTGAAAACCTGTCAAATAGGTGCCATGTGTACTCAAATTTTCTCTTTTTTCTACCATCATTCCAATCTAATTTCCCTATCATTACACCCATTATAAATGGTTGTCCTTTCCATAACTTGGAATGATTGACATCAAGTACATTCAACATCCGCATTCAATCCTATTGGTCTTATACTTGACTGGGGGCAAATATTCGACCTACGTCATTTGGATCTTGCACTTGTTGTTTTGAGGTTGTAAATGTCCTAAGAAAAAAATCCAAAAAAAATCATAAAACCTCAAAAAGACAAAAAAATCAAAACATGTCAAATAAAAAACCCAAAAAAAATAATCAAATATTTTTCAAAAGTCCCAAAAACAGAGTTGGAGTTAGTTGTTTCAGTCAGTCGTTGCCATGTTGAACTACATTTCCTTTGTGACTAGATGTAGGTAAGAGCATCTATCGATGTGCCCCCGACACATTAGGTTAGTCTTTTTAGGTTTTCCAAATTAAAATCATGACATAATCATTGGTAAATAAGACAGTCATTGGTCGTGTCGAACTACGAGGTCTCTGTGTATAATGTAGGCAAGACCATCAATCGATGAGCCCTTGATTATGCACTAGGTCAGTCCATTAGGGTTCATCATGTTAGTCAAAATAAGTTAACAAGGTCATCAAGTCAAACCAAACAAATTTCCGAAACACTCAAATAACCAAAATAATCAACCTATTTCTTGTACAGGCGGCCATATTATCGAAACCAGACTCGACGTCTTATATGATATGTGTCTTTCTAAAATCAAGCTTTATCATTTCCTTATACAGGTGGCCACATGATCGAAACTAGACTTGACGTCTTATACGTGATATGTGTCATTCCCAAAATTAGGCTTTATCAATCTTATCAATCTTCTAGACAATTAAACAACAAACATGATCAAATTTTGACAAATATTCTGACTAGCTACTGACATTATGGCTTGTTTTGTCTTATATTTTCATTTTGCTTTGTCTTTGAGTTTGGTTACTAGCTTTCTTGAGGATGTCCCGTGAAGGATTTAGAGAAGCAAGGATGTCTCAAGAATATTTTTCTTTTACTGTTGTTCGTCTATTGTCTTTTGGCCTTGTCTTCAAGTCAGGTTACTAGCTTCCTCGAGGATGTCCCATGAAGGATTTAGAGGAGTGATGATGTCTCATGAATCATCTTTTATTGGATTGATGTATGTGGATTGTCTTGAAAAAAAGACTGGGGCAATTTTTCCCTTAGTATGAGTTAGGACACTCCTTGTCCATGACTATCTATTTTTAATAGGTGGATGACCTTGCACACCTTGGTGTATCTCATATCATGGTGTTTTTTATCCATTTGTATCATTTAATGCCCAATGATGATTGATGCAAGGCCTATTATGTATTTGAAAAAATATTGAAGATTCTTTTGTCACATTAACATCCATGTCTTCTATGCTACTATTCATCTTTTTCGCTCTAACATTTCTTCTTTTCTACATCTTCACGACCCTTATCTAGGTTCCTCTATCCTTTTGTCCTTCATCTTCTAGTTCTCTCATCTATTTCAAGCGCACACTCATGTTCTTCGAACCCACCTATCCTCTTGAGGGGGAATACCACTACCTCCTCGTCATTCTCCCTTTCACTGGGGCATATTTTTTGACTGATTTTCTTTGACACAATGTGATAAATAACATTATATCAAAGAGGGGAAAACTGTAGACACTAAAAATTGTCCTAGGCCTGTGACCCTTAACTTCTTCATAATTATTTCATATTAATTTCTTATAATTAAATAATGTTAATTTTTAATTATTTTCTAAAGGCGTATGTCCTCCATTAATTAAATAACTTTATTTATTTAATTAATTCATTCTTACCTTTATTATTTCTTGATTAATTAAATAAACATTATTTATTTAATTACTTCGCTAATTAAATCTATCTTCTATTAAATAATCATTTTGAATTATTTAATTAATTCCTATCACACTTTCAACTATAATTAAATAATTCCTATCTTCTATAAATGGCTCTCCCACTCACTGTTGGAACTTGTTGATGGTGTTTTCTCCACAACAACAACTTAGACAAAATATGATATCCTATCTCTCTTGAAAGGTAAATATCTATTAGCAAAGAGATAACCCCGAGTTCTCTAATGTTAGGTCTTGACAATGCATAAACAACTTAGATAATATGTGAAAATGCTGGTAATCACAAGGGGCCTTACAAAAAAAATATTGGATCTTCAAACTTATCAGATTTTGCAATATGTTGATACATAAAATTCCTAAATCTAACCCAAATTTAAAGAAATAGAAAAAGACAAGGGTTGAGAGAGATTCTAAATTAACCACTAAGATCAATCACAACAATGATGAATGTTGAAAATGGAGAGATCCCCAATAAAACCAATCTCTATTTGATCAAGGACAAGCCTACAACTCCACAGAAATGGTGCAATCTTCTAAGGAAACTGAAGATTTCCAGACTATGAACATTCATCGACATACCTAGTAAATGGCACAATGCAACCAAGTATCCACAATTGAACTTAGCACAAAATAAGGCCCAGACTAACTTTACACAACAACTTACAATCAACAAATTGCTAAAAGTATGGACCGAAGATTGATCAACATCATTAACATTTCACCATTATCATGAAAGAACTGAAAACTAACATCTAACATCTAACACTGAGAATCAAGAATAAGAAACCATAAGACTGTCAAAGTGTAACACAAGGTTTTCCAAATCAACAACCCAATTCACATTAACTTCTACAACATTTACATAATAATTTCCAGTCTCTCTCCTCTCCTACAACTATTGACTTGTAGAATCTAACTCCTATCTTAGGTATTTTTGGCTTCACAACCTCTAATCAACTATTCTCTAACCCCTTACAAGTGAGAAGGCACTGGCCTTTTATAGATTTTACAATTCAAATTCAATGGCCAAGATTAAATCAATCCAATGGCATAGATTGCTCATCTAGAAATATCCAATAGTTACACTAGGGTTTTGGCATCTAGATACATCATCATCCAATGGGAAAAAATACTAACATCCTTGAGCAATGAGAAAATAATATTCTACCAGCCTGAAATTAATGAGAATTTTAATTGGATGATGAAATCAACTTCACATGTATTCCAAAAATTCCTTCCAGCTGTAGACAGTTTGGGCACAAATTCATATGTAGGTGCATTTTAAATATTGATTTGCAAATAAAAGCATAGCTTGAAATCTTCATGGTAGCACAATTTGGGCACATATCCATATGCAACTGGGTTCATTTGAACAGTTGGGCACCGATTCATATGTAAATCAACATTAACATATTTTTCAGATTTTTCTCTTGGCACGAATCCATGTGCAAGTCCCCCTTTTTGATTTATTTAATCCTAAAAAATAGATATCATCATTAGTAGCTCAAATGTTAAAAATCCAATCCAAATTAAATTTAAATACAATTTTGGCCTTTTAAGAAAACTTTCCATTTTCAGAATTTTTTTATCCATCTTAAGAATTTCATTTTTGGGAACATTTTTAAATTTCAAGAAAAAATTACCATTTTGGAAAAAATGCATTTTAAAAATTTCCATTTAATTTTTTTTCCATTTTGAATTTTTTTTCATTTTGGAAAATTTCGGTTTTTGAGGGGGCTTGGAAATTTCCAAAAAAGAAAATTTCAGGATTTTGAAGGGCTGAAGGAATTTTGGGGATTTGAGGGCCTGAAGGAATTTTGAGGATTTGAGGGCCCGAAGGAATTTCAAGGATTTTCGTTAGATACAGAATTTTGTGAAGAGCCAAAATCTCCAAAGCATAATGCAAAGTAGTCCCCATCGGGTATCCAAGGTATGGACGAAAATCGGGGAATTCCACCTAGGGAGGGAAATCCTGAAATTCCAAGCAAGGTCAAAATCCCCTAAGCCTCATAATTTTTTTTCTAGAAGAAATTTTCAAAAAATTCAAAAAGCAACTTGGCCTAATTTTTCACCCTCTATCCATTGGTGGAAAAATATTTACACATAACATTGAAAATTCACCTCAAAAATCCTCATTTCTAAAATCCAAAGCAAGTGAAGAGCCCCCAAAGCCAAAAAATATTGCCTTCATCAAACCAAGTTTGGAATTAATCCCAAAATGACCCCCCAAGAAGAGAAAAAATGAAAATTTGACCAAGCCAAGATGTAGAGATGTAGATGAAAAAGAGGGTCCCTGTCTTTGGTGGGGCGTGTGTACGAAAATTGCACAACAAATGGCGACTCCGCTGGGGAAAATACTCTAGAGCATTTCGATGAAAAACTGGAATCAAGAACCCAAAATCTCTGGTTTCGATACTCACATCAAGTTAACCAATAAACTAAAGTTTAAAAATCAATGAACAAGCTAGCTCTTCTTGTGCTGAAAATATAAGTGTGTGCAAGTGTATAAATTTCCCTCTCTAAGCTGCTGCAAGAAACCAAGTTCAGTCATGTTAAGCTACATAAAGGTTCTAACTTCAAAAGGAACCTAGATAGAGTCTCGCTGCTAGTCAGGTGTCCATAGCCCCGATGAGGTTATCACTGTGATTCTCCTGAACATAGCTCTACTGCCAGCTAGGTGTCCATAACCCTGGTAGAGATATTCGGATCCCCCTAAAAGGTTGAACTCACTTTCTTTTGATATTCAATATTTTCTTTTCTTTTTCTTTTTTTGATATTTCTTTTCATTCTTTTCTTTTTCAACCTGCAAGCAATGAATCTCACACTTAGGGATGAGAATCACAGTGGCACTGAAGTAGAAATATAAGATTTTTCACTTAACAATACCTCACGAAGATCCTACAACAACCTCAAGATTCTTAAGATGTGTGTAAAATGTAAGATTCAAGCACATTCAAAAGCTAATTCAATCCAATGACTTTGTCCACTTTAAATATTTAGCACATATGAAATTGAATAGAAGACTTCCACCAACATATCCTCGAAGGATGATTAGAGTTTGTAAAAGGAATACCCAAAATAGTCCCAGATAAAATAATTGTTGTTGTGGGAATAAGACACTCCCAACAGAAAACAAGGGAAACCAAGCTAGAGAAGTAAAGCAAACAACCCAACCAAAACCAAAAGTAGAAAAAAAGCCAACCAAAGGACAAGAAAAACAATCTAAACTAAAGCCATCTATCCTAAAGAAAACAAAAGCGGACTAGAGCAAAGGAATAGTAGGGAAAGTTTCATTTATTCAAATCAGCATTATGTACAATGAGACTCAAAATGAATCACGATTATACAAGGTGAGTTGAGAACCACACCTATTTGGCTTTTCAGTGCATGGACAAGCAGTAAGGTGATAGTAACAGTCCTTAATAATGCAAATTAATCCTTATATTCAGCAAAATAAAGCTCAATAATGCAACATTCAAACTCAACCTCATCAATAGGAATAATAAAAAATTGAGGAAACTCATTGGAACCATGATAAATCCATATGCACGTTGTCTTCCCTAAACCTCCATAATCAAAATGATAAACTTCAAAAAATTTAGCAAAGAAAGAATCAACCTGAGGTGATGCTTGTTCAGACTGAATGTTGTGTTCATTAACCTCCCATTGTGAAGAGTTGATGCCCATGTCGTCAGGAGGTCTCAACTCATGATGAAGTATCCCTCTTGCACTCAAAATATGAAACACATAATTAGAGTCATCAATGAGCAATTTAGGAGAAAAATCATATTGAACAGATTCACAGTTAACATCATGGAAATTTTCACCTATTTCCATATATTCATGAGGGGCCAGTGATGAATCTGCTGTAATATCCTCATGTTCATCAACTTGTTCATGAAGATGTTTATCAAAAGCCACTAAAGGTTGATCATCAAGCACATTTTTACTTCCAACTATATAATCATATCCATCCATCATGACTACAACATCACCATTTTCAGCATCACTCAAATTTTCCTACATATTATCATGAATACCATTATCTACCTCATCCTTCATACATAAAATCTATGAATTTTTAATATTTATCCCACCAACAGATAGAGAAAAAATAGAATTAGATGAATAAGAAGACTCCCTGAATTAGTTTGTTGGCACTGGTTTAGGCTTGTAACTGTAACCCTTAGGAACATCAACTTCTTTACCAACAACATCAACTCCTTCAGTTTGATTCATGGGACATTCATTGGAAATCTGCTGAGGCTCCTCAATTGAAAGCTCAACCTCCTCCAGGGCTTCCTCAACGTTTACTACTATGCCTTTCTCAGATCCAATTCCAGTTGACTCTTCTACTAGGCATTTATCGGTAGCTTGTTGAAATTATTCTATTTGAGACTCATTCTTCATACTTTGATGCACATCCTTTGTATGATTTGATAACCAGACTTTCTCTTCCACCTCTTTTGCTGACTCCACCGATGCTTCAGCACTGTCATATTTATGAGAAGGTTTCTTAGGCATATCATGTAACATAAGGATTTCATCAACATCTAATCCCTGATGGTCAATTTTTAGTACATAATTTCCCAATCTTGTTTCAAATAGAAGTACCTCCTTTAAACTATTTGCATCAGCCTGGCTAGAAGCACCCTTTTGTCCAGAAAGCATATCTCTTTTAAGAGACCCTAGTACTTCACCCCTAATTTTAGGAGCTCTGAACAACTCATACACAAAGAGACTTACTTTGAATTTCTTGAATCCTTCCACCACATACTCTCCTATTTTCTCTGTAGTCATGGAAAAATAGTTGTCCTTAGAGTTGTCCACAAATTTATCCTTGTTGTTTTCAGCTCTTTTGCCTTTATTAGCATCAGATTGTCCCCCATTTGTGAAATACCGAGTAGGCACATGATGGAATGCATGAACCTCCTCAATTGTAAACTCTTCCTCATATAGTGTACCATTTCCATTCTCCTCATCACTTTCAAAATATTGAACTATAGATTATTCGTTGTATGCATACTCTGTTTCAGCACTTCTATGTTGTTTTTCTTTTGGTCCATTCTCTTCGCTCCTTGGAAATGGGGCATGATCCACCACCAAGACCGATATGTCATAAGGATTAGATGGTACTATCTCTTGTCCACTCAAATTATTGTTGGTATGTTGGACCTTCTGTTGGAAAATAGATGCAACAGTCCAAAATTCTTGACAATCCAATTCAGAGTGTTGATTGGTGTTATGAAGCCTACACTATCCGGATAGAGTTGCTTTTGATAGATATACACCAATTGGGTTCTTTTCTTGATTGTTTGGCTGCTCCAAAGATGTTAGGACTCCTTCATTGTCAGGACTTATACCCCAAGTCCTATTTTGACATGGTAGCTTCCTTCTATCAAATGTCGGCCCTGAGTGTTGATTGTTTTGGTTCCTTAGGTAGGTGCCTTCGGTGGCCAACTTCTTTACTAGCTCTATGAGTTCATCCAACCTCTTCTTATTTGCATTGTTTGATGAAGGATTAACATTGGCTGAATTTTGCATATAAACAGAATGGAACCCATGGTTCAAGGATTGGCTAAATATCTGAAAACTTTGCAAGTAACTGGGTATATTAGCTTGTTGATGAGAGAATGCAAGATGATTCATATTTGGATGGTAATTTGACATGGGTGGGGCTTGATTCAAGGGCTGAATTGGGTGTGAAACAAAAGGTAATTGAGGGGTCAAACTCAACATAATTGTTTGATTAGCTAATGGAAAGGGTCCAGACAAGTGTTGCCTCAAATTTGTACTTACTTTAACAGCCACATCATAAGCTTCAAGTAGGCTGATAGGAGGGTTTTCTCCCCATTTCACAAAGGTAGATGTTAAACTATCCAAAGCCTCATAATAAACCTCCCAGATAGAGGCATCATCTATAGCATAAGGGGATTGCAGCCTTGCATAAGCCTTATGAAATCTATTATTGAAAACCCCTATTGGTTCATTCACCTCCCTCCTGACTCTAGTAAACTATAGAAGTAACTCATTGGCATTGATTGGGATCTCAAATTTCTGTAAAAATGCAGTCTCCAATTAAAGCCAAGCAGTGATAGACCCAACAGGAAGATGGTTATACCAATAAAATGCCTCATTCCCAAGGGAATAAGGGAAAAGTCTACATGCAACGTCCTCATGATTCATTCCCCTATCCTTGAGGGTAGTTTTAAAAATCCTAATGCGCTCTTCAGAAATCCTTTTGGGATCATTAATGTGAAACTTGGAGCAGAAAAGCTCAAGATTCTTTGGCATAACATTGTAGTTGTTGAAGGATAATGGAGATGGGCTGTGTAGACACCGAAAATTGGTCTAGGCCTACCAGTACCACTTTCGACATAATTTTCTATTATCCATGGTCATGATTAAATAATGTTAATTATTTAATTACCTTTCTAAAAACATATTTCCTCTATTAATTAGATAATCTTTTTAATTATTTAATTAATTCATTATGACCCTTTATTCAACTTGATTAATTAAATAAATTGTATTTATTTTATTATGTCACTAACTAATTAATTCTTCTTTCTTAATTAAATAATTTATTATTTAATTACCCCTTTGTCATATTTCAACTATAATTAAATATTTATTATTTAATTATTCAATTAATCCTTTTCAATAGTCTATTAAATAAATTACATTATTTATTTAATTAATTCATTTCAATTTTGAATGTTGAATTAAATTAACATTTAATTCATATTTAATTGTTTCTATCACATTCTTCTGTCATCCAATTATCTAATCATTCACTCACCTTCTGACTCAAGATCTCTTTAAATCCGTCAGTTATCTCTAGATTCGATATCTGATCGTCTCTGCGAGGAGACTCTGTCACAACCAGTCAGTTAACTAGTTCTAACTCATATACATGAATGTGTTTATTAATTAAATATCTTTATTTAATTAATTAATTCATGTGTGCATTCAAACGGATTATTCTTTGAGTTCTAACTTTGTCTTTTTCATTCAAAGTCTATTTCTTCTATTTCAAAGACTCTTAACAGAAGATTAAATTGTTTATTTAATCTTGAGCTCGTGTTCTTTCTATTTTCGAACAATCTTGACACAAGATTAAGTTATTGTTCTAATTTAATCTTTATCTTGCAGAATTTCCTAAATCACGTTCTAACTGACACAAAACTCACATCGCATGGCATTTATCAATCTCGATCGTTGATCTCTCTTTCGAATCTGAGTCGATCATTCGAAAACCCAATTTCTATAAATTGAATTGTCATTATCATTATTCCTCCTCCCAAAACCAATACTTTTGAGAAGAACATATTATCTTTGATATTTTGTTGAGACAATACATCCAGGTTATGCTTGCATCAGTACTGAAAATATGAGGGCAAGAATACTGAAACAAAAAAATGGAGAATGACAATCAAGATAATTTGAAGAAGTGGACACATATTCGATGAGACTGTTCTAGTTATAAGTTTTAATTGTTTTGCTCATTTTTATTTGTTCTTAGTTGTTTGATTTTAGATTAATATTTGTTAGATTAGATTTAACCCATCTATTTGTGGAGATTCTCCATTTATTCTAGGTCTACATTTGGTGAACTCGACGTGAATCACGCTTCAAATTTTACATCTTTTCGTCTTTTCATTTTTTGTTTTGCAGGAATTATACAACAAACCATAATTGATTGAAGAAAAGACACGTCTGCACTTGTGAACTGCATCTAATACATCCCACGTCACATCTGAAAATCCAAACTGCATCCGCTACATTATGCACCGCATCTGACTGTCAACATTTCGCACTGCATCTGACTGTCAAACTGCATCCGACTGTCAACATCGCACCACATCTGTAATTTTAAAAGCCGCATCTGCCTGGTAAAATTTATTTTCATTTTTTATTAACTTCTGTATTTTTGTGATTTTATTTTTCATTTTTTGTCTTGTTTTGTTTTCGCTAATGTTTTGTTTGTAGCTGTGTTAAGGGGGATAACTTAGTTTTTGCAGGACAAAGCATAGAAGAACAAAAAAAAAAACCAAAAACATCTTTTTTGCAAGACAAAAGCCGAAGACATAGATAAATTACTAATCAGTTGCACGTAGGACCTTATGTGAATACATTGAATTTGTTTATTTTGTTTAAAAACACTCTTTTGCTTGGTAGATAGAAAATTTTCATTTGGGTTTAAAAATTAACCAGTGTTTTTCATGTCTGCAATTGTTTAGTTTAGAACCCTGATTTGGTATATCAAAGTATCCTCTCCCCTTGTGCATTCCTGTGATCTTGGGTGTAAGAGAAATGATTACTAACTCTAGAACTTGGGCCTGTCTTGGTGGGAAAAAGTACTCACCCGAAGACAACTCAAAACCGGTTACATGCTTATTGCCAGCGACTCCCAACTGGTATACAAATTTTAATACTCGAGGAAAGCTCAGTATTACGAGGATCCCAGTGGACCAACACTTGACTCCCCAGTACCCTTGTGGTATATCAAAACCTACAGAGCCTAACCTCTGCAGAACTAGGATGATACTGCCTCTCGCATGGCTCTTCTGAACGGGTGCCCGAATTAAAATGCCAAATTGTTGTAGTTTGCCAAAATACTTTCTATTTGCTGGTGCAACAGGTTTCAGACTTGTGATCTTACATATTTATGGTTCATGTGTGGAGATGAGATGTATGCCATGGGAGTTTCATGGGTACAATAGCTTGGCTGCCCCGTATAAGTGAGTGCCATGGAGGGGAGCCAGTGGGGTCAAGCTACTAGTCATCCACCTTGAATATTCATAGTTGGATTTATCCAAGTAAGAACTCAGTAAATATTGTCCAACACAACCTATGGTGTAATTGTTCTCTGATTTTAACAAATCTATCACTACAAATTGAAAACACATTGTATTCTGTGCTTGTTTCTGCTATATTCGTCAAACAACTTGATCATCAAACGAAGTCAGTCAAAACATCATCTTCGAAAAACCGCAACTGACAAATTGAGTCACAACTGTCATTTTTATAACCGCATCTATCATAGAGAGTCACAACTGTTACGTTAAATGCCACATGTGTCTATCAACAGTTTCACATAGTCTAGTTTCTGAGCCGTAACTGTTATTTTTGAGTCGCATGTGTATCTGTGAGCCGCAACTGTCAAACGAAAAGCCTCAAGTGTCTGTCAACAGGTTTAGATTCACAAAGTCCATGTCCCGAGTCACATCTACAATAATAGAAACCGCATCTATCTAAAAACCGCAATTGTCTGTCAACATTCAGAAGCTGGTTTAGTCAAATTACGGTATTTATAAACGGAAACACATCTATCAAAAATAGAACCGCATTTGATAGGTGAGCCACATTTGACTGTCAACAGAAAAATTTGAAAATTACAAACTAAGTCTGAAAGCATAACTGTCTTTTTCGCTTCTATTTCTAAAGATCAACCTTGGACATAAATTGGAATTTTTTTTCTCAAAACCTTGCTTTATTAGCTGTGATATACGTCCTAGTCATAGTCATCCTAAGTTGCATATATTTAGACACTTCCTAGGAAATTGCATATCATAGAATAGAATAACTTTCCTCATCATTGGATACGTTCATGCTCTGATTTGTCACTATCATTGAACCTAGTCACTATTATCGTATTTTTGAATCTTTCCAGCTCAACAGTCTAGTTTGGGAAATTCACCTTGTCAACTATCTTTGTCCTACAATCAGGTTCCTTGGTCAACTCAAATCATTGCTTGGATTTATTCCATAGGTGGTAGGTTATACCCATCTTAGAATCATTTTACCGTCATAGTTGATGGGGAGTCCTATCCCTCAAGAGCTCTCTTGCTCTTCCTAAGACCTTTTCTTTGGTCTTGCTAGGGTATTCTTCACTACCCTACTCAGAGGTCACTTCTAAGACCCCTTTCCCCTTATAAAACTCTCCACCAATTTCAAATGCTCTCCTTTGCTCTCAAATCACCATGAGCTTCCATGGGCTCAATTTTACTACAAAGTTCCCAAAACTTTCTTGGGACTAGGGATAGGTCCTCTAGCTATTCCATGTGTGTTCTTACTCCACTCTGATCCTTTTGGCAGGATTCTTTCTTCATTTTCCCATCGAATTCAAGAAACCTTGTTTCTAGTCAATTAGGCCTCCTAAAACCAATTTTCTTGGTATAACTCCAAATCTTCCTTAACAAACCCCCAAAATCTTCATGGAATCTCTCTATAGACCTCCTAGGCTTCAATATTTTCTAGGTCTTAGGTCTCCTTGGCGTCCGTACACAGGCTTTCCACCAAACCCCCATTTTCAAGGGTTTCAAGGGTTTAAGACACTGTCAGACCTCTTTCACTCCTTGGAATGCCTTATTGGTCTCCTCTACCCTTCTCCTTGCATACACATGTCCAAGAAATATGACCCTACGCCCCTGCACCATTGATTGGCACAAACCAATCCATCTAGCAACTCTCCTTGCTGCTGTCCTCTTCAAGCTACTAGCTAGAATGCACTTGCACTCGCCTAGAGCTTGATGATTGCATCAAATCCGCTGCACAAAGACTCCAAACACCATATTTAAACTGTACATATATTCCCCTACTTGATTCCAAGTGGCCATGATAGCTTTTCCATGGGAATTCAAGTGGGGATCATTATTTACAAAACTGGCCTGAACCGGCAATGAGACCAAGAACACCAAAAACTTGCAAAAAAATAACCAGTCAGTCTAGAGGACTAATATAATGCTACACAAGGTAAGTAAATGACACAAATGAAAGACTCAAAGCATCAGATAAGTCCTTACAATCCATTCTTGACTGGATGAAGGCTCAAACACATAAATTCAATGAAATTTGCTCTTTTCCAACTCACAAACACTTCTTTTCAGATCTCAAATCATATAATAGCTTTCCCACATGTCATATTAGGGTTTTTCTGACCTTATATAGCTTTCTCCCATGTGCTAGGACCCTTGGGTTGGGCTTAGAGCATTATTAATACCATTTTCCAACTTTTAGGACAAATTTCCAAGACAACATTGTCTAGTTTTGCCTAATCTCCTCATTGAGACTTTCCCCAGCCTCAAGGCTCTAAACTAACCTAAAGTTTCCACTATACAACATCAATTCAACCTTGGGACTTTACATCATAGTCCTTATTCCCTTGGTGGTTGGCTAGAACCACCTACAAGCCAAAATTTGCAAGATCTCACCAAAAGACCTTAGGGTACTACACCAATGTTTTACTCAAGATTTTGCATATTGTCCATCCTAGCATACATCATCTTAGTATACGCCATTTTAGAAATCTTTAGCAATATCCTTTATTTTCGAAAAATCCAAAAAACATAAAAAAAGGACACACCGGTTTTTAGACATAGTTTGCATTACCCCATTTTGGGCAAATTTTCATGGTTCAAACAAGGTCTAAAAAGAAACAAAAAGCAATGTTGGACCCTAACGAATTTGTCAATCCTTTCGGAAATCAACCATCAGGGAAAGAGAGACCACACAAAAATTTGCTTGAAAAATACGTCACTAGAGACACACATGGACAAATTTATGTTGAAGACATAGATGCTGCCATAGAAGATCTTGAGTTTGCATCCTTTATGGATGAGTGTTTGGAAAATGATCCCCAATGATATCTAGAAAAGTTGCTAGTAGAAGGTGCCACACTAACACCAGGATTTGATATTCACACTTTGAAAACAACATCTACTCAACGAACACAAACTGTGACATCAAGTGTCTCTGTTCCTCAAATTACCGCAGCAATACCAACTAGCATACCAAATCAAACATCATCAATTTTAAACACAACCCCTTTCAACATAGCACAAGGTTTACAGTTTAGTATGGGAGCAACTTCATCAAACCCCTTTGGCACAAACACTACTGGTAAGAGATCCAAAGTCGGCATGAATATTCCTATACCAAACCAGAACATTCCAACATGAAACATTCCTACACCAAACGAGAAAATTCCAACAGGAAATATTCCTACACCAAACGAGAACATTCAGACGAGAAATATTCCTACACCAAATGAGAACATTCAGACGAGAAATATTCCTACACCAAATGAGAACATTCAGATGAGAAATATTCCTACACCAAATCAGAACATTCTGACAGGGTATATCCCTACACTAAATTAGAACATTCTAACGGGATATATTCCCTCACCAAATCACAACCCGTCATAGAACACAACATTTCAGAACACCTACATTGATCCAAACAATGCAAACATGTCCTTGACACAAGTAGATGTTCTCCAAAACCAAATGAAAATGCTTCAATAATAGATGGACAACATGTCTATGTCAGGCAAACGAACTATCTCAGTGCAAGATCTATGTCCATGTCCTTTTGATAAAGCGCTCTACATGACACCCTTCCCCCATGGATATATTATACTGAATTTACCTGAGTTTAATGGGAGGAAGAATCCTTTAGAATACATTAGAGAATTCTCTATGACATGCATGGACATATTATATGACCCCACATACTTGATGAGACTATTTCCATGAACCCTTATTGGGATAAAACTGGAATGATTCTCTAAATTACCATATGGCATATGATCCTGGGGTGAATTAGCTGAGAAGTTTGTCAAACACTTTTCCTTTAACATAGAAAATGAAGTAACAATAGCTACCTTGTGCCACACAACACAAGAAGACGATGAAAATTTCACCACTTTCTTCCAGAGATGGAGAAGTCTAGCTAGCAGATGTCCAGTTGAAATACCAGAAAAACAAAAGGTCACGATATTTCTTGAAAACATCAATCCAAAACCAAGAGGTGACTTAAGGGTACATTGTTGTACTTCATTCCAAGACTTGGTACAAAAGGGCATCATCCTTGAAAAAGGCCTTATTGACAAAGGAGAAATTAAAGTACGAGGCAAAAACCCAGTGGTTCAACATCAAAATGCACCCAATGATAGAAACAAGTTCTGGTCTAGAAATAAAAATGTTACAAATGATGACATTGTTGATGCTATAACCATACATACAGGACCAGTTATCACACTTAGAGGTTACCAACCCAATAAAGAAATGATGAATAGTCTAGATCAAACATCAAATTTTGTCCAAAATTCACAACAACAATGACCACAAAGGAGATTTCCTACACGTGAATTTACCCCTTTGAGGCAACCAATCGAGACAATTTTCAAAGAGTTGATTAAACATGATCTCATTAAACCTTTGGAAGCAAGAGAGTATGATCCTAGATAGTTTAAACCTTCATGGTGGGATGATAATTCCTATTGTGACTTCATTGAACAAAAGGACACAACCTACAACAATGTCGACAACTGAAGAATATTATACAAGACTTTGTTGAAAATGGAACCATAGAGGTCAATGGACAGAAAAATACCAAGAACAATGATCATAAGGTCTTCACAGACCCATTACATGACCACATGAAAGGAAAAGCCTCTAGTTCGGGAACCAAGAATACTCCATCAACCAATTATGCAAATACCAAGTATGACTATGGAAAAGGAAAGATCATAAATCACCTCCAAGCTGCAAATGAAAACGTCCATACCATCACCATTAAGAAGTGTTTTGAATGTGCTGTAAAAACACGCAGAACTAAGATAACTCTTCCATGTCCTTTTTTTGAGCCACCTACATAGTCTTCCACGTCTAAGTACAATTTCCTTGATCAACTGAGAAAAACCCCCGCACAGATATCCATTTTGGTACTGTTGACTTTATCACCTGCTCATCGAGCCATTCTCGACAAAGCTCTACAGAGCACACCTATTCCTACCGACTTAGATGTCAATAATTTTGAAGAAAGGGTAGGATATTTAACCAACTCCCATCATGCCACATTTTCCCAACATGATTACTCAATCGAAAAGACTGATCATAATGACCCATTACATCTTGAAGTCCTAGTCCATCAAACCAAAGTCAGACGAGTCTTGGTAGATGGAGGAGCAGGTTTGAACCTGTGTACCCTAAAATTAGTTAAGGCATTAGGATTCTCAGAAACATGCATAGACACCTCTAAGAGTATAGTCATCAAGGCTTACGATGATGAGGAAAAATCATCCAAAGGATTTTTCAGACTCCCTATCAGAATTGGCCCAACAGTTATGAACACCAGCTTCCAAGTCTTGGATCTCACCCTTCTGTATAACCTATTGTTAGGTAGACCTTGGATACACGCAATGAAAGCCATACCTTCCACATATCACCAATGTCTTAAATTCCTATATAATGGCACCAAGATCACGATTGATGGTGATCCAGATCCTTTTCAATATTGTACAAGCCTAAGGGAAATTACACAATGACAGGTACCCGTTAATCAAGAAGCTTCATCATCCACTTTATCCCTATACGTTGATCCATCACCTCTTACCAAGTCCATTTCATTAAAACCACCATCATCCACTCCTAAGGTCGAGATCCAAGACAAGGGTTGTGGAGAATATCACATGAAGGCATCCTATTGTGTTAGTTAGCTGGTTCCACCTAAGGCATATGGCTTAACCATGGTAGATAGAAGACACTCAGTAGTCACATTTCATGTTCCCCCTACAATGACATTGACCAAATGGGGAGAATTAAGTGAAAAAGTTGTGGACCAAGGTGATATTACCTCCTGGTTGTACCAGGAAGACAATGAATACCCCTCATTGTCTATTCAAATATCTAAGGATCAATATGGAAAAGGCTTTAAGATAATGCAAAGCGAAGGATATGACGGGCATAGTGGGTTAGAACTACATCAAAATGGAAGGACGAAACCGATCATTGTCTTTCCATGATCGAAATACCTAGGGCTAGGGTTTCAACCGCTTAGAATTGGTTTTCTAAGTACTTCATCACCATTTCAGGAGGAGGTGAGTGCTTATGCAGACATTGAGATATCTCACAAACCACTTCCCCCAGTTTACAATGAATCCCCTGAATCAAGTGACTATGAATGTGATTCCCTTTCCTGTACCAGTACCATGAACCTAGATAATCTTTTTGGAGAACTCGACCTAATGATCAAAACCTTACCAAGTCCATCTGGTCCCCATAATAAGAAGTTCTTGTCCAAAGAAGAATGGCTTAAGCACTATTATTGGGAAACCCTTGATCATGCATCTTGGGCACCTGACGAACCATCTTCTAATGACCTAGCTGTTTCAATAATCCCACATCAAAGTTTACCTACCCATAGGAAAAAGAACAAGAAGGAGTTATTCCAAAAATTCTATGACCATGTCAACCACTCTATATTCACCTTGTCAGCTTCCACCTTTGATAACTCCGATGATGACGTGCCCCTCATATATCCTAAACTTATTGACTGGGATCAACAAGGTACACCCATCTTAGACACATTCGAGAATAACGAAGCAATAGTTGAGTTCATGGGACTTCGAGAAGGCATACCAAGAGGGGATCATAAAGCTGCTTTTACCATAGACTTGGATTACAAAGCATACTTTGGGGAGTCTATTTACACCTCTAGTCGCAAAAATGGAAATAAAAAGAAAAATAATGAAAATGAGCAAAATGACGAGTCCCTAGGTGAAAACTGAAAGGCGCCTTTGGATGAAGAAATAGTAAAAATAAAGGACATATCCGAGGGCGAAAACCTCTCTGAGGCACCCAAGGATGGAGGTTTGATATTCTCCCCGTTGAATAGGAAAAGTCACCAATGCTAGCAGAAGAGTCTGTTGAAGTCAACACAAATATAGAAGAAATCCCTCATATAGTATATTTTGCAGCATCATTGATAGAGACAGAAAAACAAGAGTTTCAGGAATTCTTCACAAAGAGACAGGTAAACTTTGCATGGTCATATGCTGACATGCCTGGGATGGATCTAGACCTAATATTGCACCATCTACCATTACAGCCAGGTATTAAGCCAGTCAAATAGAAGTTAAGGAAAATGCATCCACAAATTGCCCTACTGGTCAAAGCAGAACTTAAGAAACTCTTGGATGTCGGATTCATAAGAACCATAGACTATACAGACTAGATTTCAAATCTTGTGCCAGTGACTAAACCAACTAGGGGCATCTGCATTTGCACATAATTTAGAGACATCAAAAAGGCATGTCCTAAGGATGACTTCCCTTTGCCGAACATAGACATGACAGTAGATCTTACAACAGGATACAAGATGCTATCCCTCATGGATGGTTTCTCTAGATATAACCAAATCAAAATCGCAGCTGAAGACCAACACAAGACAACTTTCACATGTCCATGGGGAACATACTATTGGAATGTTATGCCTTTTGGGATTAAGAACGTAGGAGCTACCTATCAACGAGTAATGACTACTATTTTCCATGAATTTGTACATACTCTCATGGAAGATTATGTCGATGACATTATAGCTAAATCAGAAACAAGGGAAGATCATTTGAAGGTTCTAGACAAGATATTCCAGAGGCTAGAGAATTACAACGTCAAGCTAAATCCAAAGAAATGTGTCTTTGGAGTGAAATCAGGGAAACTTCTAGGGTATATCATTTCCAGAAGAGGCATTGAAGTAGATCCAGAGAAGGTAGAAGCTATTGTAGAAATGCCTCCTCTAGTTAGAATTGGTCAACTAAGAACACTACAGGGAAGATTATAGTCTATCAGGCATTGCATTGTATAACTGGCAGACAAAATACACCCATTTCAACATTTACTCAAGAAAGGAGTACCATTTGTGTGGACACCTAAATTTCAAGAAGCTTTCCAACAAATCAAGGATTATTTACTCACTCCACCTATCTTAATGCCACCTACAGATGGAAAACCATTGATACTATACATTTCGGCAACTCACTCAACATTAGGGGCTCTTCTTGCACAAAACGATGATCAAGGTCATGAAAGAGCAATGTACTACATCATTCATACCTTGGTGGGATATGAATTAAATTATAGTAACATAGAACGTGCCTATCTTGCGGTAGTCTTTGCTACTCAAAAACTTTGACACTATATGCTAAATCACCAAACAATGTTGGTCACAAAGATTGATCCCCTCAAATATCTCCTAAGTAAAGCAACATTAACAGGCCAATTGGCTAAATGGGTTATGATACTTAGTGAGTATGACATCCAATATGTGGAGAGGAAAGTTATAAAAGGACAAGTGATTGTAGATCAGTTAGCGGATGCACCCATGAAGGCAGACCATCCTTTAGTGGCAGATTTTTTTGATGAATTTATCTTCAACATTGACACTAGAACCGAATGGAAATTATACTTTGACGGGTCACATACAAATTGGGGTTCAGGAGCAGGTATCCTATTTGTTACACCTCAAGGTGATACTATTCCTAAATCATTCAGGATTGCTTTCCCTTGCACCAACAACATACTAGAGTATGAAGCCTTAGTGACAAGACTAAGAATGGCAGCCTAGTGGAAGATTAAGAGTCTACATGTTTTTGGCGATTCTCAGCTAGTAATTCGGAAAGTAAATGATGATTATGAGACTAAGGATGAGAAACTTGCCCCGTACAAGTGCATGGCCGATAGTTTCAAGTAGTAATTTGATGAAATTACCTTTCAACAAATACCACGTATTCAGAACAGGACTGTAGATGCTATGGTAACCGTGGGTTCCTTATTGGATATTTCGAGCAACATGCCTAAGTTTGAGTTTTTGGTTGAACAACTATTGGTCCTTGCCTATGATGTCCTCAATTTTGCGATGGTGTGTACGATTGTTAGTCCTACTTCCCCTTGGTACAAAGACATATTCGACTATCTAAATGACCAGACCTTACCATTAGACTTGTCAAACAACCAACGCAAAACCTTTATCCGTAAGTCAACTAAATACACCATCATCGGAGATACCCTATATAGACGTACCTTAGATAATGCCCTAATGAGATGTCTCGATGCTGAAGAAGCAAAAAAACCTTGCGAGCAGTGCATGAGGGTATATGCAGATCCCATTCTAGTGGTCCTACTTTAGCCCATAAGATTATGAGATTAGGTTATTATTGGCCTATAATGGAAAAAGACTCATATCTTTGTAAAGAAATGTAGATAGTGTTAGATACCCGAAGATTTGATAAGAGCACCAACATAGGAGCTTCGTCTGATTACATCACCGTGGCCCTTTTCCCAATGGGGAATTGACCTCATAGGTAAGATACACCCTCCATCATCCAACGGCCGTAAATTCATCATGACCGCCACCAAATACTTCACCAAATGGATTGAATCTATTCCCATGACCTACATCACCAACACACAAATATCCAAGTTTATCTTAAACTATATCATTTGTCGGTATGGTGTACCCCAATCAATTATCATAGATAATGGCCGCCCATTCAAAAACCAAGAAGTACGCCATTTATGTGAAGAGTTCCATATCAAACATCATTTTTCCACCCCATATTACCCACAAGGTAATGGCCAAGCTGAGGCATCTAATAAAACTATTGTCAAAATCCTAAAAAAGACTATTAATTATGCTAGCCGTGACTAACATCTACAACTTAATCCTACCTTATGGGCTTACCACACAAGCATCTGTACTCCCACTGGCACCACTCTATACTCCCTAGTATTAAGATCTGAAGCTATCTTACCTAGTGAGGTTGAAATTCCTTCCTTGAGGGTATCCTTGAAAGGTCACATTGATGATGAAGAGTACTGTGTATCTAGATTACAAGAGTTAGAATTACTAGATGAAAGAAGACAGAAAGCACTAGACCATTTGCAAGCATATTAGAATCATCTTTTTCATAGCTATAATAGGAAATTTCTAAATAGTCACTTTGATATTGGTGACCTGCTTTTATGGAGACTCCCAAGAATCAAGCTGAACGAGAAAAGCCATGTAAGTTTGAACCTAACTGGTTAGGGCCCTATATTGTCACATAATCTTTTGGATCAGGAGTGTATCAACTCTCTACCCTTGAAGGAGAACCACTTTTCTCACCAATCAATAGCCTTCATTTGAAGAGGTTCTATGCATAGCTTCTGAGAGTCTTAGTCTTAATCGGAAAAAAAAATGGTTACCTTGATGAAAACCTGGCAAATAGGCGTCTTTGTAACACCAAAAAAATTGAAAAATCCATAAATAGTAAAGAGAAATAATCCGTCCAATAGTGAAAACCACTTCGGTGGCACTATGGATAAGTACCATGGTGAAAAACTAGCAAATAGGTGCCATGTGTAGTCAAACTCCCTCTTTCATCTACCATCATTCCAATCAGACTTTTTTTCACCATCCCTCATAATAAATGGTTGTCCTATCCATTGCTTGGAATGATTGACATCAAGTCCATTCCATCACATTCCCCACTCCATCTCGCAAGTCTTATTCCTGACTGGGGGAAAATCCTTGTTCTATGCCATGAGGAGCTTGTACATAGCATTAAACCATCAGAAAATGTCCTAAAAAAATTCAAAAAAAATGGAAAAAATTTAAAAAGACAAAAAAATCAGAACATGTCAGAAAATCCCAAAAATAAAGTCAAGTAAGTTATGTTAATTCAGTCGTAGACATAGTCGAACTATGTTGCCTCTGCGACTGGACGTAGGCAAGGCCATCAATCGATGTGCCCCCGAGGTATTAGGTCTATCTGTCTAGGTTTCTCACGTCTCACACACATTAAAATCATGACTCTTTGTACATTCAAAGTCATTGGTCATGTCGAACTACGAGGTCTCTATGTGTACAATGTAGGAAAGGCTAATCAATCGATGAGCCCCCGAGACCACACTAGGTTAGTCCAATAGGGTTTATCACATTCACTATCACACACGTTGCATATCATCAGCTTAAGTACATATCTTCAATCAATTATGTCAGTTAAAGTTGGGTCAAACTACGAGGTCTCTGCATGTACCACTTAGGAAAGGCTAATGAATCGATGAGCCCCCGAGGCCGCATTAGGTCAGTCCTTTAGGGTGTATCATCTCAAGTAATATACTATCAACACACAGACACTTTTAATCAGTCAAGGAATCAAAACAAGTCATGCATAGAAAAGGAAAATATCTCAAAGTCATCAAGTCAATATCAAACACATTGTCAAAGTGATCAACTTATGTCTTAAGCAAGATATGTCTTTCTTGTCAACGGACGTTGTCAAATTGTCATAGCCTCATGTAGCTTTTCACATCAACATCATCAAACTCCAACGTCTTATACGACACATGTCTTTCTGAAACCAGGCTTTGTCATGCCTTACATAGATAGCCACCAAGTCAAAACCAGACTCAAGGTCTTATGCGGTATGCGTCATCCCTCACATCCTGCTATGTCCAACATTAAACTATCCCACAAGATCAAGTTTTGGTGAATAATTTTATTTGGCTTTATGACTTTATATCTTATTTTGTCTTATCTTTCTATTGATTTATGCATAAGTCCAGTTACTAGCTTTCTCAAGGATGTCCCTTGAAAGATTTAGAGAAGCAAGGATGTCTCAGGACTCTTTTTCTTTGGCTACTGTCTGTCAACTGTCTTTTTAACTTTGGTTTTTGAGTCATGTTACTAGTTTTCTCTCGAGGATTTCCTATCAAGGATTTAGAGGAGCAATGACGTCTCATGACCCATCTTTTATTTGTTTGCTGTCTATGGTTTGTCAAGACAAAATGATTGGGGAAATTTTGTCCTTAGTATGAGTTAAGACACTCCTTGTTTGCGATTGTTTGTTTTTCCCAGATGAATGACTTTATATACTATGGTCTATCTCATAGCATGGTGTGTACTATCCATTTTTGTTAGTCCCGCCCAATGATGATAAAAATTGAAGCTTAGCATATATGGCAAAATATCGAAGATCATATGTTTTTCAATCAACCTTTGTTGTTTCTTACTAACATTCTGAAATCATCCATGCTAACATTTCTCTTTTTTGACATAATGATAGAGTCCTGTGACAACAAAAAAATTAGATAATCTGCATATGCATACATTCTATAAGCATTATGTAAACAATCTCGTATGTTTATATATAGTACATCATATAGATACAAACATTAGAAATATTCATGGCATATGTACGAAATCATGGCATAATAGGCATTCCATCATCATAAGATACATAATGAAAACATTACATGTATATAACCATCACATATAAAATAACATCATATAGAACATTACATCCATCATCATATAGAATCATCATAACATCATAGACTGCATAAACTCATCAAATGTAGAAACATCCATTCATAACACATGTACATAGATCATCTAGGAAACATAATCATAATGAAAAAAATGCATCATCCATAAAATAAAACTGCATATCATATAGAATCCACCAAAAATCATATATATATCACTCAAAATAACGTGTCACAGTACAATTTCAGAATGTATCCATAAATAAAAACAAGCTCGTAGGATCTCTGATCAAAATACAATGTCCACATATATAACAATGTCAATGTGTCCCACTACCGCTACTGTCACATGGTGAAGGTGGAGGAAACTGCCTCAGAGGTACTCTCTATGAGGTGGAAGGCCTGTCATAAGGACCTGTCCTCGGTGGTCCTACCACACCCTCTGTACTCTGTGTCCTAGTCTGACTCCTACTCTGTGATCTATGGCTGCGAACCTCTGAAAATATAGGAGCTCATCTCTTTGCTGGCACCACTGACTCATACAAATATCTATAATATGAAGAGCTCTCTACTAATTTGAATAGCTCCCATGCAAACCCATCAGATGAAGTACCACTACAAAGGCGTCTGACCTCTGTGAACTGCTGCTCTATCTCCTATCTCCAGGCTACTTCCTGGTCCCTCTCCATAAGAGCAATATCTCTCCATAAAAGCACTGTCTCTCTCTATCCGCAAGGCATCCAACTCTATGGTAACCACTCTCAGCCTCTCCTCCAATTCCTCCCCATCACTATCCCTAGGAGCCTCATCATCCCATTACCCCTCTACAATCTGATCTTGGAGCTCTCTCTCCTGCTCCTCCTCAACATCGTCCTCCCCATAACCTGCTAGAATACGAAGAGGATCAATATCCACATCAACCTCCTCCTCCTCTACAAGGTCCTCTCCACTAATCTTTACCTCTACATACTCCTCTACTACTGCCTCCTTGGAAGCATGCTCATCTCCAACTTGTGCCTCTGCTCCACCTCTAAGTTCCAACATTGGTACATCTTCTGCCTCTCGGATAGGTGATAATCCACCTACCCGACCACCTCTCCATCCCTATCATCCTCGTCTACCACCACCACCTCTACCATCATCAACCACCACCTCTACCACCACCTCTACCTCTACGACACCCTCTCAGCCCTGTACCTCATCTCTCTATTAGTGCCGGCTGGTCTGGATTTGTATACGAAACATGACGATGCTCTGCCCACCGTGTGTCATAAGCAGCTATAGTCCCTGGATCTACTGCTCCACATCTCCATCCCAAATGTAAAGGCTGTAAAGCCTGAATCTTTGCCTCTATAGTAGCTACTAGTATCATCAGCCCCCAGTATGGAACCTCTCTAGAAGATCGAGCAAACTCTGCTCTACCTCTAGGCTCATCCTGAACTTCCCCAAACTATCTCAATACACGGTCTAGCAGGTGTCTCTCAATGATGTGTACACTTGAAACAATCCTCCCAATTAGATACTGTGTCTACCTATAGTAAGTCAAATGTCCGTCCTCATCTGACCATCTCTCACAATCCATGTATGGCCTCCACGTGAACTGAACCAGTGTGTCCAATGCATGTCTCCAATAACCTATATCTCTGACATGAATCTGAGTAATGTTTCCCATATACCAGAAAACATAAAGAGATCTAGCCTCTCGCTCTATAGTAACAGGAGGACGAAATACAACAATACGCTCCCATGCCCAAACCATGAGAAGAGTGGTACCGCAACTCATAGACTGTGCATCTCTATACACTATATCATGTGGATGGAAGTACAACATGCCTAATAAATAGGGACCCTAGGCATACACAAACTCTCTCTCTAACATCCCAACAAGCATCTCTCCCCACCCGATAGGAAATCCATGACCCCGCCGGTCAGGATGAACTATCCCTCCAATCAATGTACATAGGATGCAATCAATCCTCTCATACCTATCTGCTAAAACCTGCCATTTGATCTCATAGTACTCTATCCCTAATCTCCTAATGTCATCAACAACATAGAATCTAGTGAGCTCACTAAATCTACGCTCGGTATCATACATAACCTGCTCTCCTCTAATAGGTAGTCTCAAAATCCTGTAAACATCCTCTAATGTAACTATTGCCTCACCAGTTGGCAAATGAAACGATGAAGTCTCAGAATGCCATCGCTCACAGAAAGCAGTCAACATGCCTCTGTTTGCCTGAATTGTGGGCATAGTCAGCACATGCTGAAGTTCGAGTCTCCAAAGTAATTGTGTCTCTACACTGACCAACCGAGCTCTTAGCTAAAAATTATCGGGTTGTGTCTCCCGAGTATAAATGGGATCTAAAATAACCTGTATAGTGCATTTCAACCATGATGTCAAATGTCAATTTTTATAAATTTTTTATCAAAAAATTTTACCAGCCAAATGCGGTTCACAGAATCACATGCGGTGCTATTTTCTACTGCGTTGCACAAAAAATAATTTGCATCGCTTATCTCACATGCGTTGCCAAATTACTCAAATTCAAACCCAAGGAAATGCAATTCAAAAATTTGAAATATGGTGCAATTCATTCTGCCTACCTATATGCATATGCGTTTCATTATATCACTTGCGTTTCATTATCCTACATGCGAATATCTAAAACAAAAATGAGATGCAACATGACATATGCGATGCATTTTAATAAATTTGCGTTGAATGCCTAAATGACGTAAATGAGCCTAGATGTATTTTTGCAAATGCGTCATTCCACAGGAAGATGCGTTGCGCACGAATGCATATGCGCTGTACACGAAAGACTGCATGTGCAAAATATTTTTTAATTGCCTAAAACTATGTGCAAAATGAAATTTCAAGAGCTCATTTTAGGGTACATATCGGGGGTCCTGCATCGGCTAGCCGTCTGAATGTTCGAATCTGATATCTTCGATGCGTAGCGTAGGGAACTGGAGACATCGTCGTCCAATACTTAGATAAAATTTCTCAATTCTTCAACTCTTTCGGGTGCAAATGAACTAGTTTTCAACCTAATTTCTATTTATACCTAGGGTTTGGGTGGAATTTCTTCTGACCTTGTCTATTGGCCACTTACCCTTCCAACTTCTATTGACCTGTACATGTCCATAACACTTCCAAATTCAATTCCATCAACTCCATAGCATTTATGACCATCAAATTGACTTATCGGGAATATTTCCTAATTTTTTTTGAATTTTTTTAAAAAATTGTCAATTTTCCCGAGGGGGCATACCCTAACCTGTTTCATATCGGGGCATGATTGGGGCATATTTTCTTTGACACAACGTCAAAATGACATTGTATCAAAGAGGGGCAAACTGTAGACACCAAAAATTGGTCGAGGCCTACGAGTACCACTTTCAACATAATTTTCTATTATCCATGGTCATGATTAAATAATGTTAATTATTTAATTACCTTTCTAAACACATATTTCCTCTATTAATTAGATAATCTTTTTAATTATTTGGTTAATTCATTATGACCCTTTATTCAACTTGATTAATTAAATAAATTGTATTTATTTTATTATGTCGCTAACTAATTAATTCTTCTTTCTTAATTAAATAATTTATTATTTAATCACCCCTTTGTCATATTTCAACTATAATTAAATATTTATTATTTAATTATTCAATTAATCCTTTTCAACAGTCAATTAAATAAATTGCATTATTTATTTAATTAATTCATTTCAATTTCAAATGTTAAAATAAATTAACATTTAATTCATATTTAATTGTTTCTATCACATTCTTCTATTGTCCAGTTATCTAATCATTCACTCACCTTCTGACTCAAGATCTATTTAAATCCATCAGTTATCTCCGGATTCGATGTCTGATCGTTTCTGCTAGGAGACTCTCTGTTACAACTAGTCAATTAACTAGTTCTAACTCATATGCATGAGTGTGTTTATTAATTAAATATCTTTATTTAATTAATTAATTCACGTGTGCATTCGAACGGATTATTCTTCAAGTCTTAGCTTTGTCTTTTTCATTCAAAGTCTATTTCTTCTATTTTCGAAGACTCTTAATAGAAGATTAAATTGTTTATTTAATCTTGAACTCGTGTTCTTTCTATTTTCGAACAATCTTGACACAAGATTAAGTTATTGTTCTAATTTAATCTTTATCCTGCAGAATTTCCTAACTCATGTTGTAATTGACACATAAATCACATCGCATGGCATTTATCAATCTCGATCATTGATCTCTCTTTCGAATATGAGCCGATCATTCGAAAACCCAATTTCTATAAATTGACTTGTCATTATCATTATTTCTCCTCTCGAAATCAATACTTTTGAGAAGAACATATTATCTTTGATATTTTTCTGAGACAATACATCCAAGTTATGCTTGTATCAATACTAAAAATATGAGGGCAAGAATACTGAAACAACAAAATGGAGGACAATCAAGATAATTCAACGAGGTGGATGCATATTCGGTGAGACTGTTCTAGTTATAAGTTTTAATTGTTTTGTTCATTTTTATTCATTCTTAGTTGTTTGATTTTAGATTAATATTTGTTAGATTAGATTTAACCCATCTATCTATGCAGATTCTCCATTTATTCTAGGTCTATAGGTTGTTCGCCAAGAAATCCATTAGTGGAAGTGGGGGTGGTAAAGGCCGATTTATGACTAGTTGAGGGTGAGGATTGTGGAAATGATGAGGTAGATGTTGATTCTCCCTTTCTTCTCATCCTTCTTGACCTGGTAGGAGCTTGTAATTCTTGAAACTCTTCTTCTCCTAGTGTAGATCCGGTTCCTCTTTTGAATCTCTCAGGAGAAATGGCAGACATAAATCAATCCAGCTTGCTTATTTAGGACCTCCTAGCGCCAATCTGTTGATGGTTTTTTCTGCACAACAACAACTCAAACAAAATATGATATTCTATCTCTCTTGAAAGGTAAATCTCTATTAGAAAAGAGATAACCCAGAGGTCTCTAATTTCAGGTCTTGAAACTGCATAAACAACTCAGATAATATGTGAAAATACTAGTAATCACAAGGGGCCTTACAAAAAAATACTAGATCTTCAAACTTATCAGATTTTGCAATATGTTGATACTTGAAATTCCTAAATCTAAATCAGATTCAAAGAAATAGCAAAAGACAAGGGTTGAGAGAGATTCTAAATTAACCACTAAGATCAATCACAACAATGATGAATGTTACAAATGGAAAGATCCCCAATAAAAACAATCTTTGTTTGATCAAGGACAAGCCTACAACTCCACATAAATGGTGCAATCTTCTAAGGAAATTGAAGATTTTCATACTATGAACATTCATCCACATACCCAATAAATGGCGCAATGTAAACAAGTATCCATAGTTGAACTTAGCACAAAATAAGGCTCAGACTAACTTTACACAATAACTTACAATCAAAAAATTGCTAAAAGTATAGACCGAAGATCGATCAACATCATTAAAATTTCACCATTATCATGAAAGAATTGAAAACTAACATCTAACATCTAACATTGAGAATCTATAATAAGAAACCATAAGACTATCAAAGTGTAACACAAGGTTTTCCAAATCAACAACCCAATTCGCATTAACTTCTCCAGGATTTACATAACAATTTCCAGACTCTCTCCTCTCCTACAGCTACTGACTTGCATAATCTAACTCCTAACTTAGCCAATTCTAGATTTACAACCTCTAATCAGCTATTCTCTAACCTTTTATAAGTGAGAAGGCACTGGACTTTTATAGATTTTACAATTCAAAATTCAATGACCAAGATTAAATCAATCCAATGGCACAAATGCTCATCTAGAAACATCCAATAGTTACACTAGGGTTTTGGCATCTAGATACATCATCATCCAATGGGAAAAAATAGTTACATCCTTGAGCAATGAGAAAATAATATTCTGCCAGCCTAACATTAATGAGAATTTTGATTGGATGATGAAATCAGGTTCACATGTCTTCCAGAAATTCCTTCCAGCTATAGATAGTTTAGGTACGGATTCATATGTAGGTGCATTTTAAATATTTGATGTGCAAATAAAAGCATAGATTGAAATCTTCCTGGAAACACAATCTGGGCACATATCCATATGCAACTGGGTTCATTTGAACAACTGGGCACCGATTCATATGTAAATCAACATTAAAATATTTTCCAAATTTTTCTCTTGGCACAAATCCATGTGCAAGTCCCCCTTTTTGATTTATTTAATCTTGAAAAATAGATATCATCATTAGTAGCTCACATGTTAAAAATCCAATCCAAATTAAATTTAAATACAATTTTGGCCTTTTAAGAAAACTTTCCATTTTAAGAAATTTTCCATTTTCGGAATTTTTTTATCCATCTCAAGAATTTCATTTTCGGGAACATTTTTAAATTTCAAGAAAAATTACCATTTTGGAAATTTTCCATTTTTGAAAAAAGAAAAATGCATTTAGGAAAACTTTCCATGTTAAATTTTTTTCCATTTTTAGAAAATTTGGGTTTTGAGGGGGGCTTGGAAATTTCCAAAAAAAGAAATTTCGGGATTTTGAAGGGCTGAAGGAATTTTGGGGATTTGAGGGCCTGAAAGAATTTCGTGGATTTGAGGGCCTGAAGGAATTTCGACGATTTGAGGGCCCGAAGGAATTTCGGGGATTTTTGTTGGACACAGAATTCCATGAAGAGCCAAAATCTCTTAAGCATAATGTAAAGTAGTCCTCGTCGGGTATCCAAGGTATGGATGGAAATCGGGGAATTCCGCCCAAGGAGGAAAATCCTAAAATTCCAAGCAAGGTCAAAATCCCCTAAACCTCATAATTTTTTTTCTAGAAGGAATTTTCAAAAAATTCAAAAAGCAACTTGGCCTAAGTTTTTGCCCTCTATCCATTTGTGCAAAAATATTTACACATAACATTGAAAATTCACCTCAAAAATACCTATTTCTAAAATACAAAGCAAGTGAAGAGCCCCTAGAGCCACAAAATATTGTCTTCATCAAACCAATATTGGAATTAATCCCAAAATGACACCCCAAGAAGAGAAAAAATGAAAAATTTGACCAAGCCAAGATGCAGAGATGTAGAAGAAAAAGAGGGTCCCTGCCTCCGGTGGGGCATGTGTGTGAAAATTGCACAACCAAACCCTCTTGCTCTTTGTGGATGGTGCATCATTTCCTTCTAGTGTGCCATTAGTTTTTGGTTCACTGTTGGTCTCTGGTTCATTGTTGGTCTCTGATTCGTCATTGGTTGCTGGTTCGTCATTGGCTTCTGGTGCGTTGTTGGCCTCTAGTGAGCCGTTGGTTTCTGCTATGTCGTCGACTACTGGTGTGTTGTTGGCTTCTATTGGGTTGGTTTTTGCTACTGCTGGGTCATGTGTTGTTGGCTTGCGGGTGTCTACTGATGGTTCGCCATGTGCTGATGGGTCACTGCTGCCAATGGTTCATGACCTATGCTTAGTGGATTTTCTACTTCTCAGTCCTTTGCTAAGGTGGTTGGTTCTAGTGGTAATATTCTTTCTTCTTCTCTTCCCTTTTTCAAGGGTAAACCCTTATGGTGCTCTTCTTCTTCCCCTACTATTATTTGTGGGTAGGAGGTGTTGGATAAAGAAGATTATTTCTCTCGGTCTACTCTTATTTGTATATTGAATGGTTAATAGCCTTCTCTCCCAAATCTACACAAATGGGTTTTGAAATCTTGGAGGAGTATTGTTGAGGATAGGATTGAACTCTATCCTTCAGCTAGGGGTTTCTTTGTGGCTTCTTTTCAATTTGAGAAGGATAGGGCTCAGGTGTTGGAAGGGGGTGTTTGGCTATGGGGAAAACACTCACTATCTCTTTGGCCTTGGTCCCCTTCTTTTAACCCTCTTTTTGAACCTATTAGTGTTGTTCCTACCTGGGTTAGAATTGCTAACCTCCCCCTTATATTTTGAACTCCTTGCTTTGTGTCTATTGGGAATGCTATTGGTAGGTTTGTTATGGCTAATTCGTCTTCTCTTGTCTATGATCATCCTACTTTCGCCTGCATTCTTGTGGACGTTGATACCACGAAAGCTTTACTTGGGGAGGTTATTCTAATGGTGGGGACTAGGCCATGGTCTTAGGTTCTTGATTATGAGGGTCTTCCTTTCCATTGTAGGAAATGTTTTTCTATAGGTCATTTGACTGCTGACTGTCAGCAATCTCGTTGGAGCCATGCTACTTGGTGGAAAGATGCTCTTCGTGAGCATCTTACTGTGGGTGAATCTTTTGATGATGCTGGGGATGATGAATTGGTCCCTAATGTTGTGGCTTCTTCTACTGATGGTTCTCAAAAACCTTCTATTGTTTCTGCTGCTGCTCCTGGGTCTCCTATAGTTGCTGCTATTGGTATTGGTGGTTCTACTATAGCTGCTAGTTCATCTACAACTGTTACTAATGCAGTTGGTTTGCCCATAGTTGTAGCTGTGGCTTGTGGGGTTGCTACTATTACTGCTGATGAGTTTGCTGTTGTTAATGGGATTGCTAGTTTTTTGTTTCTCTTGTTGATGCTGTTGATCACGGGAGTGGTTATTTTCCTCTTTTTCCTTTGGTGGTTTGTCCTCCAACTTCCCCTTGCTCTATTCCTTCACAGGATGATATTTCTTGGATGGTTGTGCAAAGAGGGAAGAGAGGTCTCCCTAAGCATAATCATTCCTCTCAATCTCTTGTTAAATTTTTTCATGGTGGTCAAAAGGCTGCACATGTGGTTTAGCTTTGCTTTTCCCATTGTGGCTTGAGACTATTTGGCTGATGGTCTACTTTGTTTATCTTTGGAGCAGCTATTTGTACCTTTTGTGGTTGGGTGTTTGGATGCTATTGATAGTCTAGTGTTGTATCTTTTGAGCAAAATTTTGTGTCTAAAGTTGTAAATGGTTTTGGGTCCCTTCAAAACCTATTTTTTCTATATAATAAAAACTATAATTAAATAATCACTTTAATTATTTAATTATTCCTTAGCCTTTTCTCCCTTTAATTAAATAAATCTTTATTTATTTAATTTAATCCCAAAATCTTGAATGTTGTATTAAATCATTATTTAATTCATAAAAGGATTTATCCATAGCATATTCAGGTCTATTATTATATAATCTCTTTGTTATCTAATCAGTCATTTATCACTTATGTCTAGATCTAATTTGATCATTCAGTTATCTGGTGAAATAATATCTGATTGTCTCTAATGAACAGTCTTTTTGTCTTGATCACTTCATCTTTTACATGCAATCTTTATTCTTCTATGTCTCAACTAGTTTCAACTAGTGATTAAATTATTATTTAATTTAATCCCCACCATTTATGCTTTATCACTTACTCTAATTTAACCCTAACCCTAATGCATGTCGCACCTTTTAATCTTAATCGCCGATTTATCTTTTAATCTGATCCTGTCATTCAAAAACCACATTTTCTATAAATTGGCTTTATCTCTATCATTATTACACCTCCTGAAATCTTATGAGTTTTGCAAGAAACTTTAGAATCTCCGATGTTTTTCTATTATCATTTTCATGAGGCCACACTTGCATGCTTAATTAAAATCTGAGGGCAAGTATCACACTACAATGAAATGGAGAAGATTAATGGAGATGATTCATGGAATTACATGGATGTTGGGTAAAATTGTTTATTTATACATTGTTTCTATAGTTTTCCATTGTTCTTAATTATTAGCTTAGGTTTAGTTTGAGTTTATGCTTGTATTGCTAATCCATGAATTTTCCCTGTGCTACAGTCACAAACCTTATCACCCCAGCTAGCTTTCAACAAAGGTTCAATTTGTTTCCAATCACCTAGAGATCAAGGAGGCTTGCAGCCATTCTAAGCATCATCCCAAAAAAGAGCTATTTCTCCATTATTGATGGACCAAGAGAGATGAGGGAGAATAAATTTTCTCCAAGAGGAAATAAAGTTCCAGATTTTTGATCCTTTAGGAAGATCCTTTTGAGTGAAAATTCTTTCCCTATCTTGAGAGTCCAAATACTTATATTTGATCATTTGAAACCATTTTGTTTGACTTTGAATACATTTTCCACACCAATTTTGCACCCAGGGCCTTATTCTAAATGAAGATATCTCTTATTCTTGCTCCTCCCTTGGATTTGGGATTACAAATTGTATCCCAAACAACTAAAGGTAACTTATTTTTTGAAGATACATATTTAGACCACATAAAATATTTGAATACCTTTTGGAGGACCTTTTCTTTCCCTTTTGGGAGATTCAAAATAGACATAAGATAAATTGAAAGAGAGAAAATAACTGATTTGAGAAAAACCAGTTTCCCAACAAATGTTAACCATTTTGGTTTCCAAAGTAAAATCCTGTTAGAAATTGAAGAAACTAGTCTGTCCCAAAAATCATGTATCTCCTTCCCAGAGAAAAAAGGTATTCCCAAATATTTTTAGGGAAGAGAATCACAGTGGAATCCCTAGAATTTATGAATTTGGGATTCCATAGTAGGGTTAACATTTAATTTTTTTTTTTTTGATTTTTCAGGATTGCAATGTTGACCTAAGAAAGAAAAATAGTCTAAAATTATACTTTTGATTACTTTGGCCTCTTCCATTGTAGCTTGTACCAAAATGAGCATGTCATCCACAAAAAAGGGAATGTGAAATTGGAGTAGGAAAGGGACGAACTTGAATAATGCAAAATTATCATTCTCTACCAATTAATTAAACTTTAGGCAAAATAGTTGCTTATCTTTTAAGAAAAATAGTACAAACTTTATTTGTTGTGATTTATTGAAGTATCTTGCTAATGAAAATTTAATGGGTTGTTTAAGTATTTTATAAGATAAAAATCGATCATCATACAACAATAAAAAGAATTCAACCAACACAAGCTCTAGAATAGATTGAAGATATGTGTTGGAAACATGCTCCAAAAATTTAGGATGATGGACTGAAATCATAATTTCTTTTGGTTAGTTTCTGTTATGTTTTAAAAAGTTCAAAGAATTCATGGCTCGACTTGAGTTTCTTTAATATCTTTGTAATGCGAATTTAAAGACATAAAGTTTGTTAGCAATCTGTTATAGAATTTTTCAATGGTAATCTAAGCCATCTAAAATATAAGACTTAGTTAGGAGTTTTCTATAAATGTGTAATCTCCATAAGCAAAAGACAAGAAAAAATAGTAATTTTATGCTGTCAACATGTTTTCTGAATATATATGAATAAAGAGATTATTGCATATCAATTTCCGAGTTGTTGAAATTATGGATGGAAATTATTTTTAATGGGAGAACTTTCAAAAATTCTATGTATGTGACCTGAGGATGAACATAGTAACTCACAAGTTGGTCACTCGAGGGAGAGTAGATTAAAAAGATGATTACTTTCCTTTCTATTGTCTTTATTGCATGAATAACAATTATGAGTATAGTTATTTTCCCATGTTAATATTGTAGAAATCATTAACATTGTTGTTGTAGAGTCTAAAGTTCCAGAGCACTCACTGTCTGTCATTTCTATAATGTGATAATTGTTATGAACTGTTATTTGTTGTATTTAATTAGACGTTTCATAGTTTGTTTACAAGTTTTTCTAGTTTTGTAGTTTATACGCTTTTCAATTTAGTTGTTTCCATGCTTTCTCGTTTAGTTATTATGTTTTCTAGATTAGTTATTTTATGCTTTCTAATTTAAATACTTTCAGTTTCTTTAGATAAACTATTTTTCAGTTAGATAGTTATATGGCCTTAGGTTAGGAATTAATGTTAGCAACTCTAAAAAGTTAGAAAATATAAGGGAGATAGTCAAGTCATCTTCTATTGCAAATAGTCGTGGACACTGCCCGGTTGATATATTGAAGCTTTTAACTTCTAAAGTAATGGGACCTAACGACAACCTATCAATTTTTGGTGCCATTTATGGGGGAAAAATTTCTTGCTTGAGTGTTAATAGGAGATGCTTCGAATACCTCTTTTTAGGCCAAAATACCCCCTTCGGCTTCCTTTTTTGCATGGTCAAGAAAAGAGGCCCTCATAGAAGATTTATACCAAAGAACCCCCAAAATATGTTCCAATCATACATAGGGAGACCCAAGGCTCAAAGGACCACTTGGTTGATGAATTACTTGAGCCAAATCCACCAAAAGCCTTCCATTAATTCCCTAAAGATCATCCAGTAGAAGAACCCTTCATTGAAGAAATTATCCACGAGGAACACATTCCTCTAGACATTATGGGTGATCATAGGGCTGAAGCCAACCGGAATAATGCTAACCGCAATAAAAATGATCCTCCAACACTTCGAACATTCACTTATCCTATTACTCTAGATGCAGATGATGATACCATGATGAAAAACATCTCTCCAGACTTCCTTTCAACCTTTCAAGGTTTGACCTAGGAAGACCCAAATTAGTTTATCTTCGATTTTAAAGTCCTCTTTCAAACTTATGACTATAAAAATGATAACCAGAAACCAAGTTGTTTCCTTCTAATTTGAAGGATGCAACCATGCATTGGTTTATGGGATTAGCTTCTAGTTCTATTACATCCTGGGATAACATGGAGACTGCATTCCTAAAAAAATACTAGAGTGACTGTAGGGTAAGTGATCGTAAGGAGGAGTTGTTTAAACTTAGGAAAAATGAGGATGAGAGTCTAGAGGACTATCTAGATAGGTTTCTTTTCTTGTCTAAACAATGTGGAGAAGAGGCCATTAGTGTTGAGATTCTCAAGACTACATTTCTTAAAGGACTCGATGATGATGCAAGAAGAAGCCTAGATTTAATGGGAAAAGGAGATGTGTCTTAGTTAGCCCTTGATGCAATATGTGAGTTGTGTCGGAATTTCTCACGAACTCGGGGAGGAATTCATAAAACTACGCTTTTTAAAGGGTCTAACGAAATAGGAAAGCTTCGAGAAGAGATAGAGAACCTTAAAATGGACATACTAGTACAACTGAACATGAAATTAGATGGCATACAAGCTAAGACCCACAATCCTGAGAATTTGTCCATCTATGGTCCAAGATGTTGAAATAAACATCTTTTGAGAGAATGTCCCCTAGACAAGGTTAATGTCTACAAATTTGTGAGAAAAATCATCCTACAAACTAGTGTGAGATTCTTACTGATCTCAAGAATTCCAAGAAAATGAATGGTCAGGTTGAGGAAGAAATAAATTTGGTAAATCAATGCTAGGAAGGGAATTTTTCTTATGGGAAAAATTATAATCCTGCTTGGAGACCACAAAACAACTGGACTAGTAATAAATGGAATCCATCTTGGCCTCAACTGCCACCTCAACAATCTAATTGGGAAACTCCCTATTGGGGACCCCCTAAATGGGAAAATCAATCATGGGGAACTCAACAATGGCCAAACCAAACACAATAACAGTGGTACCCACAACATACTACTCCCCAATGGAATCAAGGACAAAATCAATTTTATACTAGTCCTTAGAGGAATCAACAAAAAAATTTGCTACCACCACCCTAGAATCCTCCACAGAATGAGCAAATAAATCAACCTCAGCTTCCAACACAACCACTTCCCAATCCCAAAAATAATCGACAGAATACTCTGGTATACTCCACTGAACAAGATAATGTTCACAAACTTAATGCCATACATTGTGGAAATGTTCAGTTGCACTAAGTTAAAACACTTCAACCACCAACCATAGAAGAAATTATGTATGAACCCACAACTAAAAATTCTGAGAAAGCTACTCCACCCAACCAAACCGTTACCATAGACACTACTTTTCCACCATTGTCATTAGGAGCTGCCGACTTTCCTCAGGAAGAGGGAGGTTACTCTCCAAATGATAGTAGAATGGATAACACTCCAAAGGAGAAAACTCAAGTACCATTTTTGAAGCATTTGAAATAGACCACTTTGAAAAATAATCCAAAAATATCTTTGACCTCTGAAACTACATTAATTCAGGAGATTAAACAATTGAAAATCGAGGTTCCATTGTGGCAAGCGATAAAGGAAATTAAGGAGTTGAACCAGTTGATCAAACAATTGTGCATTAAAACACCAGGAAGGAAACCAAATCAAATAAATATGGTGCATATCGATGGTTATTTAGCTGAGTTTTGTCTGGAAAGACCATCACTCCAAAATATGATGATCCCGGTAGTCCACTAATAACTGTCATGATTAATGAGGTAGAAATACCTAATGCTTTAGTGAATTTAGGACCAGCTATTAATGTAATGACTGTGGACGTGATGGAAAAATTAGGTCTTACTAATTTACGTCCCACAACTACAATCTTACAGATGGTAAATTAGTCCATAGCCATTCCAAAGGGTGTTATTGAAAACGTTCTTGTCAAAGTTGATGGATGGGAATATCTAGTTAACTTCCAGGTAATTTAGTCAGTTACACCCAAAGATAGTTATCCAATAATTCTCGAAAGACCATGGTTGGCCACTGTCATAGCCAAAATTGATTGCAAGGAGGGAGCAATGACCATTTCACATGGTCTAGACGGTAAATGTTTATTCTTATATCCTTCTGCTAAATCCACTAAAAATAACAAAGTTTGGGTTGACGAACCAAAAGAGTCTAATGGTCGGGACAGTTTGGCCTCATTAGCTATGGTAGTTATTAAACAACATGAAGAAGAATTAGAGGATGAGATAGTAAATGATATAGCACACCTTACCATAGACTCACATGATGAGGAAATGGTGGATGTGCCAGAAATTTTAGGACAACCAATTGATGTACATGGGATGGAACATAACTATACTACTATGGGAATGCCTTGTCTGTTGGCCAATATGATTCCAAAAAATAGCTATTTCTTTGAGGATGTTACCAGATTTCATCGACTGATTCCTCATAGCTATCCTCTCAATACCTTGTTACGACCAATACATACTATCATGTCTGCCCATCCTCAAACAAATAAAATCATGTTACTACCGGGAAAAGCCTTCAACATCAATAGTTGGTTGACAGAATCAGAAGAGGATAGATTATTTAATGTGTTGGTAAAAAGGTCTAAAGATTTTGCTTGGGACTACACAAATATGAGGGGAATTCACCCAGGTGTTTGTATGCATCACATTTACACTGATCCTACCATAAGGCCAGTACGTCAGCCACAAAGGAGACTCAATCCTACATTAAAATATCTTGTCAAAATCAAAATCGAAAAACTCCTTCGAGCAGGATTTATTTATCCCATTTCTAACAGTAATTGGGTGTTGCCTATGGTTGTAGTGCCAAAGAAAAATGGGAAGTGAAGAATATGTGTAGATTACAGAGAAATTAATAAAGCCACCAATCGAGATTATTTTCCCTTACCATTTGTAGACCAGGTTTTGGACAATTTGGCTAGGAGGAAATATTTCTCCTTTTTAGACGGATTTAGTGGTTACAACCAAATTTAGGTAGCACTAGAAGACCATGATAATATGATGTTTACTTGTCCATGGGGAACATTTTCATATCGAGTTCATCACTTTGGACTTTGTAACGCTGCTACAATTTTCCAAAGAGCCATTTTGGCTATATTTGCTGAGCTGATCAATGATTGTGTAGAGGTCTATATGGATGACTTCATTGTCTATGGGTCAACCTATGAAGAAGCCCTTCAAAACTTGGACAGGGTTTTGGAGGTTTGTGAGGATAACCTACTATCCCTTAGCCACGAAAAGTGTTTAATAATGGTAGAACAAGGAATAGTTTTAGGTCACCATATCTCTTCCAAAGGGATTAAGGTTGATCCTAAGAAAATTGAAGTCATTCAATAGCTGACTATTCCTCAGATGCAAATGGATGTTAGAAGTTTCCTTGGGCATGCTGGATACTATCGAAGGTTCATAGAAAGCTTCAGTAAGATAGTGGCCCTTATGTTTTCCCTCCAGAAATACATGGAGTTTAACTAGACATCAGAGTGTGAACTATCATTCGAAACAATAAAGGAGAAACTTATCTATTATCTTGTACTACGTGGCTCAAATTTGAATCTTATGTTCCACATTTGTGACGCTGTATCAAATGATGCAATTAGGGTAGGAAGATGAGGACGGGGGTAAATATTCCATATATTTTATTAGTAAAAACTTGAAATTTGTTGAGAGAAACTACACGAGAACAGAAAAAAATTCTTGGCTGTTGTACATGTCATTAAAAAGTTTTGACACTACATTACATGATACAAGGTTAAAATCTATACAAACCATTTAGCTGTTAAATTTTTGATGAACAAACATGTATTAAATAGATAGATAATGAGGTGGTTACTACTCCTTCAGGAGTTCAAGGTAACAATACTTGACAAGCCAGGGAAATTTAATGTAGTGGTAGATTTTTTGTCTCAAATTAAACAAGAAGATGGTGACTATGGACTAGTGCAAGATGAATTTCTAGATGGAAATATTTTTTCTATCTCTACAAAGACCCCTTGGTTTTTCGACATTGCCAACTATTTAGCCGCTTCAAAAGTTATGCTTGGTTTTACTTCAAAATAGAGGAAGCGACTTATTAGAGAGAGTGTTCCATTTAAATGGATTAATGGGATATTATTCCATTGTGGCCCTGATATGATCTTGAGATGACATGTTAGGGTAGATGAAACTTATAGTATCCTTAGGGCTTGTCATGACAATCCCTCAGGGGGTCATTATTCTACAAAAACAACTTCTCATAAAATTTTGGGCATTGGATACTATTGGCCTTCAATGCATAAAGACGTCAAAAATTATGTTCATTGTTGTGATGAATGTCAAAGGGTAAGAAGACCAACAAATTTTGCTGAAATGAATTTACAGCCTTAGGTAGTACTTGAACCATTCAAGAAATGGGGATTGGATTTTATCGATCCCATAGATCCTTCCTCTCAGGGGAAAAAATACATACTAGTTTGAACTAATTACCTAATGAAATAGGAAGAAGTTCAAGCCCTACGAGTTGCTAGAGAGGAGGGAGTTGTTGAATTCCTCTATAATAAGATATTCCTCAGGTTTGGAGCTCCCAAGACCATTGTTACAGACCAGGGACCCCAATTTATGTCCAAAGTTCTCTTGGCATTCACCAACCATTTTCAAGTCAGTCATAGGAAGTCATCCTCTTATCACCCATAGGCGAACAATCAAGTCAAGGTGACTAATAGGGAGTTAGAAAATATATTAACAAAAATAGTTTTTTCAAGAAGAAGAGATTGGGCTAGGAAATTTCCTGAAGCTGTTTGGGTGTACAACACAACATGGAAATATACAATTGGGTTCAACCCCTATGATGTTGTTTTTGGGAAGAAACCTCTCTTTCCCATTGAGTTTGAACTCCAAACTCTAATAACAACTATGGAGCTGGGCGCAGATCTAAAATGGGCTCAAGTGGAATGAGTTTTACAGTTAAGTGAGTTGGATGAGCTTCGTTTAGATTTTGTCCATCAAACTAAACTAGTGCAACATCAATGAAAATTTTGGCATGACCAACACATCAAAGAAAGAGAGTTCCATAATGGTGACTAGGCCTTGCTATTCGACTCTAGATATAAAGATCATCAAGGAAAACTCAGAACTCATTGGCTAGGTTCATATGAAATCTATGAAGTATTTTCGAAGGACACAGTTCAGCTAAAACCCATTGATGGTGATACATAAACTCTCTTGGTAAATGGTCATCGCCTATGTATCTACCATAAACCTGTCAACAAAGAAGAATTTACAAAATTGGTAGAGATGCAGGGAAAAATCCAATGCATTGACTCTGCCAAGGTAGATTCCACCTAAAAAATTGCATATTGCATAATATATATATATATGAAAAATTGTAATAAAAAGACATGAGTACAAATTTGTTTCAAACCATTTTTCATTAATTCTGATTTTCGGACTTAACTACATGTTGTCTCCATTTTGTAGGACTTCTCATAAATTTAAAAACAACTTCTGGAGCACCTTTCCAAGATGCTCCAGAACTTGAAAGACCAGATGCCCAATGCTGTAGAACTTACCTCTTGTCACAGTGAAGCTCCGAAACACATGAAATTAGTTGTGAAGGTGCTTCAGAACTTGTGAGAATTGATGCCTAGATGCTCCAGGACTTGTATCTCAACTCATCACATCAAATGGTTGTTCTTGAAGAATGGTGATTAGTAGAGAAAATCTCTTGAAGTTTGAGTTCATTCATAAATATCCATTTTTCTTCTTTCTGGCTGCATCTTGCGACGATGCTCCAAAATCTTCCTTTGGTTGCTGCTCTAGTTGCATCTTGCGATGATCCTCTAGAATCTTCCTTCGGTTGTTGCTCTAGCTGCATCTTGCGACAGTGCTCTAGAATCTTCCTTCGGTTGCTGATCCAATTGCATCTTTTAGTGATGCTCCAAAACTCATTCATATTATTCGTTTCGAATGCATGCGAGAAAGCATGCTCCAAAACTTAGTCATCAGTTTTGAGCGCATGTTCATAAGCATGCTCTGGAACTTATCCATTTCCATTCTGCATGCCTCTTTTCATAAAATGTGAATTCTTTTCGATGCTTTGATTTTTCATACCTATGTACACACACCTTTTTTTTAATTTTTTTTCCTGTACTAACGACGGTTATGCCGATTTTTGCCATCTTTTCATTATAAATAAAAGCCACCATGACAGCCTATCCTCATTGATGACTCTGTCATTCACAAGATTCCTCACTCATGTCATAATAAATATTTCATCACCTCAACCAATACGATTCCATTATCCTGTTAAATCAGTAAAGGTACAAAATCTTCAGGCGATAACATAATGTAAGTAAGTACAATTTTTTTTCTTAAAGTAAGTAGTTATTTTTGAATAAGGTGTAATTAATTAGCATGAGTTCTCCCTTCCTAATTTAGTAATTTGAGCCACTCAGTTATTAACTACTAGTACAACACTCTTTTCACACTCCTCCATGAAAATTATCATCATTGCACAGTAAGCTCTAAGAAAAGACAAAATAAATAATCACTTTTTGATTATATTTTCAAAACAATTATGCACAAGCTTCTCACACTGTTGAATTTTTCAGCAGAATCATAGATTGGAGATGGAAAATGGGGGGTGCAAAGAAGAAATCAGAGTCGACTTTAGTGGAAAAATTATTGGGATTGAGCAACATTTCTAGTTTGTTTGAGGAAGTGGGATGGTGGATTTCATTAAAAAGTTCGAGGGATACAATGAGAAGTTGGTGAATGTATTTGCGGAAAATTGCTCCAATGGTCAGGTGACACTTCATGGGAAGCATTTTCAGGTGAGTCCAAAAGTCATTTCTCACCTCTCAAGGTTAGATAATTCTGGTATTAAATTATCTTAAACTTCTCAAGTTACATATCAAAAGATCAAAATTATTTCTTAGAGAGGGAGACCCTTAGCCCATGATAGTTATCAGTACTAGAGGATAGAATAAAAGGTTTCAAATAAATTATATATTAGAGCCTTGGGGAAAAACTATTGCATGGATTATAAAATAATTTACCTGTGAAGGCCAACTTACTATTGTGGTAGGACCTGCATTTCGTATGTTGATACATTTGCGACTTGGGAAATAAAACCCTACCCTTAGGGTTAATTTTCCTGACTTTTTGAGTGGCTCTGTTAACTCCTTCATAGAAATATATAAGATTAGTTTGGGGCCATTGAAGCACCATGGGTTAATTCAATTAATTTGTAAATATCATTTTTGAAAGAAACCTGAAACCAAGTGGGAAAAATTTCTATGGAAATTTGAAAAATCTCTGCCCAAAAGAAAATTGGAAGAAGGGGAATCCTCTAAACAAGTTGCTTCACCTTCCAGAGGAACTTCCCCTAAGGCCCCTAAAGCTCCTGAAGCCCATAATCCCACAACCCCTAGTGAGGGAGAGCCGAAATCTTTAACCAAGGAATTGAAAACCTTGGATTGGCCAGAAGATGTTGAAATTGTTCATCTAAATGTAGATAGCATTCCCCTTAGGAAGAGGAAAAGAAGAACAACTGTCACTTTTCAAAACACTCCTCCTTTGAGGAGAAGCAAGATATTATCCTCTGAGTCTACAAAAACCCCAGTTTAGAATATAGGAAGTGGTTCAAAGAAAAAGGAGTCCAACAAGCAGAAAAATCCCATGGAAACCATTGATCTTGTTAATGACGTAGAAATAAGAGAGATAGGGGAACAAATCCATCAGTCTCCAGAGAAAGAAGCCCTTGCTGAGGAAATATAGGAAGAGGAGAGGGAACAATTTCCACCTTTTATGGAGGTTGAGGACAATTTTTTAGAAAATTTATCCCCCATTGTAAATAAAGTTATTAAAGCAGTTAAAAATGAAGGTGTTAATGCAGAATTAGAAAAACCGAGATTAGAAATTGATGAGTTAAGAAATCAATTGCAAAAAAATGAAGAACATATTGTACATACACAAGAGGAAATAATAGTACATATTAGTGTAATAGGAAAAAGAGATTAGGAGATTCAAAATTTGAAACTATAGATATAAGAAAAGGATACATTCATTAATGAATTGTAGATACAAATTTAGAAATGGAATCAAGAAAATAGGACATATAATGCTAATCTGTCTGATTGGGACAAAAAAATTGAAAGTTTGAAAAATAATTTTATGCACATGTTTCAAGCTTTTGAAGAATAAAAGAAAAAAGAAAGTGAAGAACTAAATGTTTCTCTTAGTAAGATTGTGGAACTAGAACAAGATTTGCAGGAAAGCGCCAATAAGCCAATAATGGAATCAAAGGGAACTCAGACCGAGCCAACTGTAATTGAATGGTTCCAAGTCTAACTTTCCCCATTATCAATGAAGTGGATGGAACAATGCTATTTCTTGAAAGATGCTAAGATTGAGAATAATAGGTTAAGAAAGGAGTTGGTACTCTTGAAAGATTCATTTCATAGGGTCTATAGAGAAAAGCAAGATGCATATCAAATAAGAGAATTTCTATTAGCATGTAGGAGACCATCAAGGTTATATTCAATATTTTTAAATGAACAATTATTAAGGTGGAAATTGCTAAGAATTTATCATGACCAACAACATGACCCTGATGACAAAGAATTTTTTAAAGTGTTTATAGAATCAAATCCTGAACAACAAGATATTCTATGTGAATTCTTTGTTCACAATATACTATTGGAAACACATACTAATTTCTTTATTAACCTTTTTGTTGGAGAAGTGCAATTGAGATCTTTGTTATCTACCATGCATAATCAGGTTCATTGGCAAGAAAACATCAAGGAATATTCTCAAGCAGAGAAAATATGGGTCTTCAGATGAGATGCCCCAACAGTAAACCTGTAGCTTTTAAAGCCACCCTTTTAGCCATTAAAGTGGATGAAACTATGAAGCAGAGATATGATGACAACCTATGAATTTGTTATAATCATTTCATAGAACAAGGGAAAATATTGATTGGTAAAGCTTGGAATTCCTATGAAGAGAGATATACTCCATTACCAGCATATCTGAAGAAAATAGAAGTGATCTCCCCTCTTAACATCAAATGGTCCTTCAGAAGAGTAGATGCCTTGGCCAAAATCCTTAAAGACCTCAAAATAGAATGGATAGGGATGAGGTATAGACCTCCCCTATTGCTCTTTCCACCCCCTAATTTTCATATTAATACAGATCAAGATGATGGAGTTTTCAATATGTGGAAAAAAGGAGTTACTTATCATCAAGGCTTCTTCAATGCACTTGAAGATTTTGATAAAACAACAAAGGATTTGTATGATATTAGTGCTAAGTATGAAGAATTAAATAGAGATGGAGGGAAAGTATACAACAAAGGGGAATGAGGACCTACTAGGAATTAGGAAGGGGAGGAAATGATGAGGTAAACATAACCTCATCATGATAAAATAATAAAGCCCTAACTCGCATATGCGAAATTCTCATTCTCTGCCAATTAATTAAACTTTAGGCAAAATAGTTGCTTATCTTTTAAGAAAAATAGTACAAACTTTATTTCTTATGATTTATTGAGGTATCTTGCCAATGCAGATTTAATGGGTTGTTTAAGTATTTTGTAGGATAAAAATCGGTCATCATATAACAATAAAAAACATTCAACCAACACGAGCTCCAGAACAGATTGAAGATATGCGTTGGAAACATGCTCCACAACTTTAGGATGATGGACCGAAATCATAATTTATTTTGGTTAATTTCTGTTATGTTTTAAAAAGTTTAAAGACTTCATGGCTCGACTCGAGTCTCTTTAATATCTTTGTAATGGGCATTTAAAGACATAATTTTTTTTAGCAATCTGTTATAGAATTTGTCAATGGCAATGAAATATAGGACTTTGTTAGGATTTTTCTATAAATATGTAATCTCTAGAAGTAAAAGACAACGCATAATAGTAATGTTATGTTGTCAACATGTTTTCAGAATATATATGAATAAAGAGATTATTGCATATCAATTTTTGAGTTGTTGAAATTATGGATGAAAATTATTTTTAATGGGAGAACTTTCAAAAATGTTGTGTATGTGACCTGAGGACGAATGTAGTAACCCGCGAGTTGGCCACTCAAGGGAGAGTAGATTAAATAGATGAGTGCTTTCCTTTCTGTTGTCTTTATTACATGAATAACAATTATGAGTATAGTTATTTTCCCATGTTAATCTTGTAGAAATCATTAACACTGTTGTTGTAGAGTCTGAAGTTTTGGAGCACTCATTGTCTGTCATTTTGTAGTGTGCTAATTGTTATGAACCATTATTTGTTGTATTTAATTAGATGTTTCATAGATTGTTTACAAGTTTTGCTAATTTTGTAGTTTATATTCTTTTCAGTTTAGTTGTTTCCATGCTTTCTCATTTAGTTATTATGTTTTCTAGATTAGTTATTTTATGCTTTCTAATTTAAATACTTTCAATTTCCTTAGATAAACTATTTTTCAGTTAGATAGTTATATGGCCTTAGGTTAGGAATTAATGTTAGCAGCTCTAAAAAGTTAGAAAATATAAGGGAGATAGTCGAGTCATATTCTATTGCAAATAGCCGTGGACACTGTCTGGTCGATATATTGAAGCTTTTAGCTTCTAAAGTAATGGAACCTAATGACAGCCAATCAGTCACCTTGTATCACTCCTTGCAAAGGAGAAAAAAAACCATATGGGGTGCCATTTATAATTATAGAAAATATAGCACTAGAAAAACATGAATGAACCCACTTACACTAGCTATTACTGAAACCAATTTTTTTAAGAATTGCCAGTAAGAAATCCCAATTCACCCTATCGTAAGCCTTTAGAATGTCTAGCTTTAAAACCATTGCTGGAGATTTATCACACATGATTGAATGGAGAGTTTCATGGGCCAATACAACACCTTTAGGTGTATCCTTTCCAGGGTCAAAACCACCTTGTTCTTTATAAATTATTGAGGGAAGCAACTTAGCAAGTATAGAGGTGATAGCTTTAATGAAAATTTTGTAAATTGAGTTACATAAAGCTATTGGTCTAAAGTCATTAAAGGATGCAGGATCAACTTTTTTTAGAATGAGATCCAAAAGAGTAGTATTTAAATCCTTTAATACATTCATATACCTTTTAGACTCTTCCAAGGCTAGCAAAACATCTTGCCCCACAAAATCCCAACATTTTTGGAAGAATAAAATAGTATAACCATCTGGAACGAGGGATTTTTTCTGCTTCCATTGAGAAAAATACTTCTCTAATCTCATCTAGAGAGAATTTAGCCATTATAATTTTATTATGGTTAGGAGATATTAGAGATGGAATGCTATTTATTACCAAATTGTTCTCGAGAGAATTGTGAGTGACTTCTGGAGCCAAAAGGATTTTAAAATAGGAAACTGCTTCTAAACCAATTTATTTTTTTGAATAAAGGAGATTCCCAGAGGAAGAAAGAATTGAGATGATTCTGTTTGATTGTCAAAGAAGCTTGGTTGAGGCTTGGAAGAATTTCATGTTCTTATCTCCCTCTTTTAACCAAATCTCTCTAGACTTCTGCCTCTAGTAACATTATTCACATGCAAGGACCTCATCTAGTTCCGCTTTTAGCAACTTCTCTTTATTATAATGGGTGTTGTCCATTCCCATTTTGATTACTGTCTCATATAAATCAGAAATTCCTAACTCAATTCATTGTTTCTCAGATTTAAAAAAAAAAAAATGATTCTTGTTCTAATCCTTAATCTTGATCTTCAAATGTTGCAATTTTTCACTTAGCTAAAACATCCTTGTTCCATTAAAGAAGGGGCAGTTCAACCACCAATATTTAACATGGCTAATGAAATCAACATCTCGAAACCACATAGCCTCTAGCTTAAATGCACTTTCAGTGATATTCCTTTCTTCAAAGATCGAAAGGAAGATTGGGAAATGATCTGATCTAGATAGTGTGTGAATAATCGAGGAGAAATCCCAAGTGGCTAACAACTAGTTATCAGAAATCAAGAAGTGGTCAAGTTTTTCTGCAATTTGAGAAAAAAAATTTCTCCTGTTTGTCCAAGTAAAAGTGCCATTTTTTATTGAGCAATCATAGAAATTATTGGACAAAATAAAATTATTGAAATCATCCATTTCTGCTACAGATGGGGTTATTCCACCAATTTTCTCTGAGATATTTCTTACTACATTAAAATTCTCTATCAAAATCTTATAATAATTGTTGCCAGAGGTGGAACTATGAGAAATTTGCCTCCAAATTTGTCTTTTTCTAGAGATCGGGCATGTGCCATATATTTTATAAATCCAAAGAGTATTGTTGGTTTTTAAAAAAACAACCAATTCTCTAATTGAAGCACCAAAAATATAACATTGGACCTAGGGCAAGAGGATTCCCTCTACTATGCCCTTAGGGATTTTCACCCTAGGAGTTCTTGGTGTGTGGGAATGGAACTCTTTCCGGTTGGTGGTTATAGGATTTTTGGTGGTTGCATTCAAAGGGAGGGCTGATTGATGAAGGTGGAAACCCTTATTTGTACATGCAAAACCCTAATTTTCCTAAAATGCAACATGATAGGCTGACACTAGGGTTTAGGAGGCAAGATTACCGTTAGGTTTTGTTTTAAATTTGAAATTTATGCCAAAAGGGACTAGGTCACCCAAGGTGGCGACCTAGTCCTCTTGGGTAATTTCAAGTGGTGGTCAGGAATTAAATAATGTTTAATGAAGTTTATTAGGTTTGCCTCCTGAAACACACTTAATTTGGGACTAAAAGTACATTAAGGGGACACATTATCATAAGAAAAGGGTTAAATTAGGGGTGATAAGCCTAGATAAGTGTGAAAATGTATTACAACACTTTACAACACTTTTTCACAAGGCTTAGAAAGATGTAAGAGGGTTTTGTTTAGGTGAATTGTGTTGAGATGATCTTAGAAAAGTGAGGAAATGTGTTACAACATTTCACAACACCTTAGTAAAACACCATTAGGTTATTGTTGAATTGCAAGCTTACAAGACTGAATCAAGGGAAAACAAAGACAAAATCCAATGGAAAAGGCCAAAATGAGTGAAAAGTGCCAAAGAATACAATTTTTGGTGACACATTTAGCCCCCACTTTAGTGAGAGTATGAACTTAATTCAAACTCACACTAAAGTAGCCGAATCATGCATGTCGAGCATGATATAATGTACTCATGCTAGTAAGGTGAGATGACTATGATCAAGAGGGATGATCAAGCCCCCAAGATCAAGATCCCATGGAAAAACCAAACATAAGCACAAAAAATCACATAAGGAGTAATGTGAAAAGGCTGGATCAAGCTTCGACCATTTGTCCAGCTAGTTGTGGATCAATCTAGGCTATTTTTTTGAGAGAAAAGGATGTCCTCACTCTGGGCCAAAGAGAATTTTGGTTGTCCATCGGGTGAGAATTCTAAAAGGTGGTGAGATACATGCACATGGTTGGTATGCACTCACACACAAAAATGTGGCTATGGGGAAAGTCATGCCGCTAGTTGGGCTTCCTGCTCAACCATACCAAAGTTATACCTCTTGATAACTTTGATAAGGTGCCACAAAAGACAAGGGTGTGGTTCATGAGACAAGAAAAGCCTTGGATTCTTAGGTCCCATGAACAAGTGCAAGATGGCACAATAGGCATGCAAGTTGTGTTATGCAAGGTGGCCATGTATGCACGAATGCAAAAGTGTAAAATGCAAAATGAAAAAAATGTAAAATGAAAAAAGAGTGTTCCAAGGAGTCTTGTATAGTTCATATGAGGCCTTTGACTTAGGGAACATTGCATTTAATGTCTCCAAGAGAGGACCAATCAAAGGATATAACTCACAACTTATGGGATGAAGTGCATCACATCAGGCCACTAAGAGGAGTTTAATATGCTAAGATAAGTCACACTTATGAAGGACATTACACCAAATGTCATCCACAGAGTGAGAAAACACATCATGTGAAGTGATAAGGCTGCACTAGGAACCAAGGAAAAACAAATGTAAAAATAAAATAGTGCCAATGTATGCCCCCACTTTAAAGGAATTGCTACACATTGTTTTGTGAGAAATTGTTTTAAAGTAGAGAAAGGAAAAATGCAAAAGGGACATGAGAGCCTTACTTGAAAAGCCCAATGTCAAGTGATAGGTGTCCAAGAAAGGCTGCGTCATGTGAAAAGGAAGAAAGCAAAGGAAAAGGGGGTTGCCCTCAAAATGAAAAATACCAAACACATAAGGGATCTATGGATCTGGGGTCAGTTTGTTCATTTGCTTCAATGTTTGTTTAGAGAGCGCAAAATTATCATCATCCCCCCCAAATACATAGAACTGGAAGAAGACACAAAGAGAGTGAAAGAAAATGAAAAAGGAGAGTCAATTTGGGTCAACATGGAAGAGACATAGGATATCTCAATGCTTTACATCGTCCCCAAAAGGAAAATAAAAAGAAAAAGAAAAAGACAAATGAAAAAGAGCCTCTCTTTTGAGTCAACATGAAGGAGACATTGCAATCTTAATGCCTTGCATCATCCTCAAATGAAAGGAAAAAGAGAAAGGAAAAGAGCGTCATTTGGGTCAACATGAAGGAGACATTGCCATCTCAATGCCTTGCATCCTCAAATGAAAGGAAAAAAGGAAACAAAAAGGAAAAGAGGTTCATTTGGGTCAACATGAAGGAGACATTGTGGTCTCAATGCATTGCATCATCCCCAATTAAAAGGAAAAAGAAAAGGAAAAGTGAAAAGCAAAAAGGCATGCACGACACATAGAAGAAGGTAGATACATATAGAAGAATGCCACAAAGAGTAAGAAAACATCAAACAAGACGGGGAATACATGACACATAAGTACAAAAAAGAAAAAATCAAAAGAAAGACTAGTAAGGTGCATGTGCATTACTCTACGATCAAGTCATCTGCCTCCCAATATTGGTCATTATAAAACTCGGGAGGACGTCTAGTGAGAGGAATGACAAAAATTTCCGAACTAGCATCAAGATGAATGCTTTTCCTAGGATAATTTTCATGAATGCTCATGGAAGAGGATAATAGTGAATTCAAGGTTTGGTGTACCTCTTCATCGATTCGAGCATTCTCATCATCATCATCATCTAAGTTGATGACAATGGTGGGTCGTATGACAATATCAGTGGTGGCATGTAAAATGGGTGGCGTGAGAGTTATAGGATTAGGCTGCAAGGGTGGAGGAGGAGGATCGACATGCATGGCTTCAGGCATAGGTGGGTTGTGATCTTCAATTTTTTCTTCCTCATGAGATTGGTGAGCAAGAGAACAATGGCAATGCCTACGCTCTCTAGCCTCTTTATTCCTTTTTTCTTTTCTATCAAGGTTCATGGGGGAAGGGGCGGGATGGTCCACCATAGGTTGTGTATCATATTTGAGAGGAGGGATGGGGGGAACTATGGGTTGCTCATTCACTTTCTCATTAGCTTTATAGACCTGTTTAGTGTGGGGAGGGAGGAAATAATTTCTATCATGATCACTAGGCCTCTTAGATGATGTGGAAGAGGTTTAAGGAGTGGGTTGATTAGGCATATCAGAGTTGGGTGGAAAGGTGGCTTCATCAGGGATGGGTGAGTCTGAGGTAGAAGGAGGTATGTTGCACAAAGAGAGTTCAGAGATCTTCTTGGCTTTGAAATTTTGATAGGAAATGAAGAAAAAGTCCCATCTAGGGGTGATGGGTTCCATGGGCTTAGTCCAGAAGGCTTCCAAGAAAAATTTACCCTTGGAGGATAAAGGATTAAAGCTACTATGGTGGACAGTGAATATATAGTTGATAATGGGAAACTTCACACACTTGTGGATGACAGATGGGACCAATTTCATAGAATGAAGCTAGGGGTGGCCAAGTCATGAACAAAATTGGTCTGATTTTGGGATAATGGAGAAGGTAATGTTTTCAGACCTATTTGTAATGGGAGGGCAATCGATCCAATCATCGGGCAAGAAAAACCATTATGTGTTTTGACCCAAGAAATAGGTTGATAATAGACATCTTGAGCAATATTGTGTAATACTAGGAATTCTTCTATGATCACATTCTTTCCACAAGTGGGATCTATGAGTATCCCATTAGTGGGTTTATCATAAATTCGACTAGCTATGTAGAGAGGACCATCAAGAAGATTTCTTAGTATATCTTGCTCCGAAAAGGTGATCTCAAGAGGTCCTTTTGTTGGTCCCTTACAATGGATAACGCCTATTTCTCCTACCATTTCATTAATAGGTATGACATGGGTTACCATGGGATGAGAAAAAAAATGTAGATCTTGTGAATCCACATTCATGACATTAGGTTGTGAAGTTTCACTTGTTTTGAAAAATGACACATTATGTTTGGGCATGGAGTTGGTGAAGATTTGCAAGTTTTGGTTAGGGGGTTCCATGGATTTATTGCTTTTATCATTAACATCAGCAACGGATAAACATCCTGAATCAATTAGGTCTTGCACAAGGTGATTTAAACACTTGCATTGTTTAGTGTCATGTCTATTTTGTCGATGAAAGTAACAATAAGCAGTGGCATTATAATATGGAGGTAATGGTTTATTGGGATCAGGTGTATGGACGTGAGGTAAAGAGATGATTTTCTGTTGGAGTAATTGGGTCATGGTGTTGTGAAGGGTGTCAGGCAAGGGTGTGAAGGTACACTTAGGATCTCCATAATTAAAGGGCACTACAGACCTAATAGTGGCCACTTGGTTATTAATAGGTGGACGGATTTGGGATGAAGGGTTGAATTGCAAAAACCCTTTGTTTGGTTTACAGAATGGTTGGGGGTTGGATTGGGAAGAAGTGTTAGAATTCTCAATGCGTCTAGGACTGGACCATGAGTCACGAATTCTAGTTGAATTATGGTAGTCATAGAGGGCTTGGCACAGGTACATAAAAGAGGGGAACTTCATGAGGGTAAGTTTATCTTGTAGGGGTGTCACAAGGTTTTCAGTGAACATCTTTTGCAGATGGGTGTAAGGAATTTTAACATCAATTAAGGAATAAAGAGCCTGATAATGAGAGATAAAATTAGTTATCTTCTTGTTATTTTCTTTTTTGCATCTCATGAGGTCCGCCAAGGTTTTATTTGGGGCCATATGAACTTGGAAGTGATTAATGAAGGCATCCACTAGTTCATTGAATGCACTAATGGAATTATTAGGCAGGGAGGAGAACCAGTCCAAGGCTACATCTTTGAGAGTCCTTGGGAATAACTTAGCGAGCAACTTGTCGTCAAGAGAGAAGTCACTACATAGGGCAGTATATGCATTGACATGGTTAAAAGGGTCACCCTTCCCTCCGTACTTCTCGAATCTAGGGATCTATATTCCTTGTGGCAAGGGAGTGCACAGGATGTCAAGGGATAATGGATTACTACGAACGTAGTGGGTAGGGGAGCCATATTGGCTTTGGTTGATGGTGGATATTTTTTGTTGCATGGAGGTTACAGTGTGAAAACGTTGTGTAATAAGAGGGTCAGTGTAGGTGCTATGAGGTAGAAGGGAGAGAGGTGAAGGGGTGAAGGTGGTAGAAGGGGAAGTGGTAGGGATAGTAAGGGTAGGAACAATGGAAGAGGTGGAGGGGTGGGATTCCACAAGAGAAGTAGAGATGCTAGTAGGGATGCTGAGGGGAGGTACCAAATAACTAACCTATTGCACAGTGGTTGTCACACTAGGAGATGTATAGGCGGGAATAGAAACAATGGTTGAGGAGGAAGGAGTAGGAGGTCCTCCTTGGCCAAACATAGGAGTGGGTGAATGAGATACTTCAGGTGCATATTTTTCATAGATTTCTGCTATCCTTTTCATGACACGTAAGCCATCATAATGATCAATTAAGCGGTGAAGGTTCTTGATAGCGGAGATAGCGGTTCCAGAGATGGTATCAAGGCTGATTTCATGTTGATAATCAACTAGATCATCATGGATATGGAAGAACTTATCATGTGGAAGGTTGTTGTTATCACTGATTGTGTCTCCTAGGTGTAAGGAATTGCTAAGGATGGTCTCTAAGCCTAGTGTACCATCGCCAATACTTGGAGTTGAAGTCAGAGGGATCCTAAGACCTACAACAATAGTGTTGTTGTTAGATGCCATGATCCTAGATCTTTGTTTCACAATTGTATCGGAAAAGGAGCGAAAAATGCTCAGACCAGGTTCCCTAAGGATGGGGTGTAGGCTAAGGCAATGTAAGCAAAAGTGACAAAAGTGCTTGTAGCTAAAATTTTGGAACAAAACACAGAAATGTAAAACTAGGGATCTGTAATACAGAAAAGACTAAAAAATTGCTAGAAATTTGACAATGAACAGTGCCAAAGGACTAGGTCGCCCGAAGTGGTGACTTAGTCCTAGTAGTGTTGTTTTTGAAAAGTTTTAGAATTTTTAACTACTTTTTATGCTTTTTCTAATTTGCTGATACAAATAGAGACTGGAAATGCAAATTTTTCTGTATTTTCTTACTAAAAATGTAATGAAATGTGCAATTCTAGCATGAAATTTCACAAATGCACTTTTTCTACTAACCCTAGGATGCAAAAAATGCAAAATTTTCAATGCAATGTGTAGACACTGAAAATTGGTCTAGGCCTACGAGTACCATTTTTGACATAATTCTAATGTTCATGGTCATGATTAAATAATGTTAGTTATTTAAATATTGTCCATCACAATGTTAGGATTGTACTTGTTTTCATGGTCATCTATACTGAAAAAACTTTGTCTTCTGTGATTGTATTTTTTATTTTCCAAAAACGTGGTCACAAAACAGAGTCAGTTTATATTATCATTCACTAGAAAATCGCAACTAAAACTTGAGTCACAACTGTCAAATTCAAAACAACATGTGTCATTATGAGTCGCAACTGTTAAACAAAAAACTGCATGTGTCTATCAACAAAGTTATTTTTCACAAGGTTTAGATTCTGAGTCACATCTAATTAGAGAGTCACATCTAAATAGTGAGTCACATCTGTTATAAGTTAAACCACATCTATCTATGAAAAATGCAATTTTCTTTCAACAACCGAGGCAAAATTTCATCAGTTAACCACATCTGAAACTTGCAACACATCTATCAATTTTAGAAACACATCTGCAAAGTGAACCGCAATTGACTGTCAACAAAAATCTCAAAATTGCAATCACAGTTCGAAAATCACTATCGTTTTCACCTCTGTTTCTTATGATCAACCTTGGACAGAAACTGGAAAATTTCTCAAAAAAATTGCATTGTTTAGGTGTCATTTAAGTTTTATTCATATCCATCTTAGTTGTAAGACTTAGTTACCTCATAGGAATTTCCATATCTTAGAATAGGAAAACTTTCCACATTATTGGATAAGTTCATGCTTCAATTGTCATTATCATTGAACCTAGTCACTTTTGTCTTACTAGTGAATCCTTCCAGCTCATTAGTCTAGTTTGGAAATTTTACCTTATCAGTTTATTGTTGTCCTACATCAGGTTCCTTGGTAAGATTATGTCATAGCTTTGGATTATTCCATAGGTGGTAGGTAATATCCTCTTAGAATAGTTTACCGTCATTTTCTACTTAAAATTTTGCATATTATCATCCTAGCATACGTCATTTTAGAAATCCATAATTTTAGTGAAATTCTATATATCCAAAAAATCCCAAAAACATAGATATCATTTCTAGAGGTAGTTTTGCATCCCCCACTTTGAGAAAAAAATTTCATGGTCGAAACAAGGTCTAAAAAGAAACATAGAGAAATGGCTGATCCACAGGACTTCATCAATCCTTTCTCAAACTTACCACCAGGGACATCATCTAGGCCTCATAAAGCCATGTTAGAATTTTTTTTCACTAGAGACACACATGGACATATCCAAGTAGAAGATGTAGATGTTGTTGTTCAAGACCTTGAATTCACATCTTTTATGGATGAGTGTTTGGCAAATGATCCCCAAAGATATCTGGAAAAGGTGCTAGTAGAAGGTGCCACACTACCACCAAGATTTGGTGTACACACCTTGAAAACAACATCTACTCAACCAATGAAAATAGTGACATCCAGTGTTTCCATCCCTCAAATTACCGCAACAATACCAATAGGCATACCCACTCAAACATCCTCAATTGTAAACACAACCCCATTCAATATAACACAAGTTTTATAATTCACTGCGGGAGCAATGCCATCAAACACCTTTGGCACAAACACCACTAGTAAACGAGCCAAAGTTGGCAAGAACACAACACAATCTATACCCCATATCAGCATTGGTACTACCATTCCACAAATAGGGGCTACATAAACAGGAAATATTCCTATACCAAATCAAAACATTGAGAGAGGAAATATTCCTATACCAAATCAAAACATCTAGATAGGGCATATTCCTATACCAAATCAGAACATTTAGACATGATATATACCCTCGCTAAATCACAATCCGTCACATAATATTGCATTCCAGAACACTTACATTGATCCAAACAACACAACCAAAATACAAGTAGATGTTCTCCAAAACCAAATGCAAGCTCTCCAACATAAAATGGACACTATGTCTATGTCAAGAAAATGAACTATCTCAGCGCAAGATTTATGTCCATGTCCCTTTGACAAAGCGCTATACATGACACCCTTCCCACACAGATACATTAAACCAAATTTTCCTAAGTATAATGGGAAGATGAATCATTTAAAACACATCAGATAATTTTCCACAAAATGCATGGACATCTTGTATGACCCTAGATACTTAATGAGACTCTTTTCGTGAACCCTTGTCAGGATAGCATTGGAATGGTTCTCTAAACTTCCATACAACATAAGATCATGGGGTGAATTGGTTGAGAAATTTGTAGAACATTTTTCCTTCAACATAGACAATGAAATCACGATAGATACCTTGTGTCATACCACACAAGAAGATGGAGAAAACTTCATTACCTTCTTCCAGATATGGAGGAGTTTATCCAGTCGTTGTCTAGTTGAGATACCAGAGAAACAAAAAGTGACAATATTCCTTGAAAATATTTATCCAAAACTGAGAAGTGACTTAAGGGTACATTGTTGTACCTCTTTCCTAGACTTGGTGTAAAAAGACATTATACTTGAAAAGGGCCTAATTGACAAAGGAGAAATTAAGACACCAAGTAGGAACTCAACTTTCCAACATCAAAATGCTCCAAACAATAGAAACAAGTTTTGGTTTAGAAACAAAAATGTAACAAATGATGGTGTTGTTGATGCCAAGACCCTACACGTAGGACCTGCCATTTCACTTAGGGGTTACAATCCCTCTTCTGACATGTCCAAAATTCACAACAACAATGACTACAAAGGAGATTTCCTAAACGTGAGTTTACACCCCTAGGGGAACCAATCGAGACAGTTTTCAAAGAACTGATTAAACATAACCTCATAAAACCTCTGGAACCAAAAAAGTATGATTTTGGATAGTTTAAACCCTCATGGTGGGATGATAATGCCTATTGTGAGTACCATCAAACTAAGGGGCATAACTTGCAACAATTTTGACAACTAAAGAACATCATACAATATTTTTTTGAAGATGGAACCATAGAAGTCAATGGACAAAAACATACCAAAAATAGTGATCACAAGGTCTTCACAGATAAATTACATGATCATGGGAAAGGAAAGGCCTCTATTTCGGGAACTAAGACTAATACCTCAGCCAATTATGCAAATACCAAGTACAACTATGGCAAAGGTATGTTCATAAATCACCTCTAAGTTGCAAATGAAAATATCCATACCATTACCATAAAGAAGCTTCCTGAATGTGCGGTCAATACACGTAGAACAAAGATAGCCCTTATAGGTCCTTCATCTGAGCCACCACCATAGTCTTCCAAGCCTAAGTATAACTTGCTTGACTAGTTGGGGAAGACCCCAACACAAATATCCATCTTGGAACTGTTGACCCTATCACTCGATCATCGAGCCATTCTCGATAAAGCATTGCAAAGAACAACTATCTCTACCAACTTATATTTCAATCATTTCAAAGAAATGGTAGGATACTTAACCAATTCCCATCATGCCACATTCTCTCAGTATGATTATTCAACTAAGAAGACCAATCATAATGACCCACTACACCTTGAAGTTCTTGTCCATCAAACCAAAGTCAGATGAGTCTTGGTAGACAGAGGAGCAGGGTTGAACCTTTGCATCTTGAAATTGGTTAAGGCATTAGGTTTTTTAGAAGCATACGTGGAAAACACTAAGAGTACAGTCATTAAGGCATATGACAATGAGGAAAGATCATCTAAAGGAGTTGTCACACTCCCTATCAGGATTGGCTCTGCAGTTATGGGCACTAGTTTCCAAGTCTTGGATCTCACCCTTCCCTACAAGTTTTTCTTGGGTATACCTTGGATACATGCTATGAAATCCATCCCTTCCATGTATCATCGGTATTTTAAATTCTTGTACAATGGTACAGAGGTCACCATTGATGGTGATCCAAATTATTTCCAATATTGCACAAGCCTACGTGAAATTCCACAAAGATAGGTGCCAATCAATCAAGAGGCTTCATCCTCCACCTTATCCTTGTACATTGATCCATCAACTCTTACTAATTCCATTACATCAAAAACTCCATCATCCACTCCTAAGGTCAAGATCTGAGATAAGGGTTGTGGAGAATATAACATGAAAGCATCCTATTATGTTAGTCAAATGGTTCCTCCTAAGTCATATGGTCTACCCACAATAGATAGGAGACAATCAATAGTCACATTCCATGTCCCTCCTACAATGACATTGAAAAAATGGGGAGAGTTAAGTAAAGAAGCTAGGGACCAAGATGAAATCACCTTGTGGTTGTACAAAGAGGACAATGAATACCCTCCCCCATACATTCAAATATCTAAGGATAAATATGGAAAAGGCTTAATGATAATGCAAAGTAGTGGATATGATGGACATAGTAGGTTAGGACTACATCAAAATGGAAGGACTAAACCAATCATTGTCTCACCATGACCAAAAGGCCTAGGGCTAGGGTTTCAACTAATTAGAATTGGTAGTCCTGGTACTTTGTCACTATTACAAGAGGAATTAAGTGCTTTAGAAGACATCGAGATATCCCATGAACCATTAGACCTAGTTTATGATGACTCCCCTGACTCAAGAAAATATGAATGGGATTCCCTTTCCTCCACTAGTATAATGGACCTAGATAAGTTATTTGGCGAACTTGATAGAATGCTACAACCCTTACCAAAACCATCTAGCTCTCATCCTAAAAAGTCCTTTTCAAAAGAAGAATGGCTTATGAAATATTATTGGGAAACCCTTGATCCTACCACTTGGGCACCTAACGAACGATCTTCTGATGACTTAGCCCTTACAGTAGTCCCACATCAGAGTTTACTTGTCCACAGGAAAAATAACAAAAAGGAGTTAGTCTAAAACTTTCATGACCATATCAACCATTCTATCCTCACGTTGTCAGCCTCCACATTTGATAACTCTGATGATGAGATGCCCCTCATATATCCCCAACTTATTGATTGGGATCAATAAGGTACACCCATCTTAGACATATTCGAGAAGGACGAAGCAATAGTTGAGTTCATGGGACTTCAAGAAGGAATACTTAGAGATGATCATAAAGCCAAATTTACCATTGACTTGGATAACATGACATATTTTGGGGAGTCTTTTCACACCTCCAGTCGCAAAAATGAAAAGAAAAATAAAAACAATGAAAATGATGAAAATGACAAGTCCCTAGGTGAAAACCGTAAGGCACCTTTGGACAAAGAAATAGTAAAAATAAAGGATGCATCTAAGGGCGAAAACCTCTCCGAGGCACCCAAGGATGGAGGTTTGAAAATTCTCCCAGTTGCTCAGGAAAAGTCACCCATGTTAGTAGAGGATTTTGTGGAAATCAACATAAACACTAAAGAAAACCCATATACTTTGCAACATCTTTGACAAAGACAAAACAACCAAAGTTTAGAGACTTATTTGCAAAAAGATAGATAAATTTTGCATGGTCATATGCTGAAATGCTTGGGATAGATCCAGACCTTATATTGCATCATCTACCATTACATCTAGGTGTTAAGCTAGTCAAATAGAAGTTAAGGAAAATGCATCCACAAATCGCTCTACTAGTCAAAGTTGAACTTAAGAAACTACTGGATGTCAGATTCATCAGGTCCATAGACTATATAGACTAGATTTCTAATATTTTCCCAGTAACCAAACCCTCTTGGGGCATCCTAATTTGTATAGACTTCAGAGATATCAATAAGGCATGCCCTAAGGATGACTTCCCTTTGTTGAACATTGACATGATAGTGGACCTTATAGCAGGCTATGAGATGCTATCACTCATGGATGGTTTCTTCAGGTATAATCAGATCAAAATTGCAATAGAGTAACAACAAAAGACTACTTTCAAGTTTCCATGGGGAACATATTGTTGGAATGTCATGCCTTTTGGGCTCAAAAATGTTGGAGCTACATATCAACGGGAAATGACGACTATTTTCCATGACCTTATACATACTCTCATGGAAGACTATGTCGATGACCTAATAGCCAAATCATTGACAAGAGTAGATCATTTGAAAGTACTAGACAAGATATTCCAAAGACCATAAAATTACAATGTAAGATTGAATCCAAAAAAATATGTCTTTGGCGTTAAATTAGGAAAATTTCTAACTCATTTCTAGAAGAGGCATTGAGGTGGAACCTATAAAAGTAAAGGCTATAATGGACATGCCTCCACCAGCCAACATCGATCAGCTAAGAACACTACAAGGGAGACTATAATCTATCAAACCCTTCATAGTACAGTTAGCAGACAAGATACATCCGTTCCAACATTTTCTCAAGAAGGGGGTACCATTTGCATGGAAATCCAAATGCCAAGAATCTTTCCAAATGATCAAGGATTACTTGCTTACACCACCTGTGTTAATGCCACCTACAGATGAAAAACCTTTGATACTCTATATATCGGCAACCTAGTTAGCACTAGGAGCCTTACTGGCACAAAATGATGATGAAGGTCATGAAAGGGCAGTGTACTATATCAGTCATACTTTGGTGGGATATGAACTAAACTATAGTAACATAGAATGTGCCTATCTTGCAATAGTATTTTCTACTCAAAAAATTAGGCACTATATGCTAAACCACCAAACCATGTTGGTCGCCAAAATAGATCCTCTGAAATATCTCCTAAGTAAAGCAACACTAACAGGCTGATTGGCTAAATGGGTAATGATACTTAGTGAATATTACATCTAGTATGTAGAAAGGAAAGCAATAAAGGGGTAGGTTATTGCAGATCAGTTAGCATATGCTCCAATTAAAGCCGACCATCCTTTAGTGGCAAACTTTCTTGATGAGTTCATCTTCAAAGTTGACACTAGAACCACATGGAAATTATATTTTGACGGTCACATACCAATCATGTTTCAAGAGCAGGCATACTATTTGTTACACGACAAGGTGACAAAATTCCCAAATCATTGAGAATTGCTTTTCCTTACACAAAAAACATAGCGGAATATGAAGCCCTTGTGATAGGATTAAAAATGGAAGCCCAATGGAAGATCAATAATTTACATGTCTATGGAGATTCTCAGCTAGTAGTCTAGCAAGTCAATGATGAGTATGAAACTAAAGATGAGAAACTTGATCACTACAAGTGCATGGTCGATAGTTTCAAGCAGTACTTTGATAACATCACTTTTCAACAAATACCTTGCATTCAGAACAAGGCAGCAAATGCTATGGTGATCGTTGGTTCCTTATTGGATATTCCTAGCAACATGCCTAAATTCAAGTTTTTGGTCGAACAACTTTTGGTCCCTGCCTATGATGTCCCTAATTCTGTGATGGTGTGTATGATTGTTGGTCCTACTTCCTCATGGTACAAGGACATATTTGAATATCTTCATGCCCAAACCTTACCCTTAGACTTATCAAACAATCAACGTATAACCTTTATCCGAAAATCTGCCAGATATACCATCATCGGAGATGCCCTATATAGACGTGCCTTAAATAATACCATATTGAGATGTATCGATGCTGACGAAGCACAAAAAACCTTGTGTGAGGTACATAAGGGTATATGTGGATCCCATTCTAGTGGTCCTACCTTAGCTAAGAAGATTATGATACTACACTATTATTGGCCTACCATGGAAAAAGACTCATATATCTTCGTCAAGAAATGTAGACAATGTCAGGTACATAAAGATTTGATACATGCGCCAACAAAAGAGCTTTGACCGATAACTTCACCATGGCCTTTTTCCCAATGGGGACTTGAACTCATAGGTAAGATACACCCTCCATCTTCCAATGGCCATAAGCTCATCATAACCGCCACGCAATACTTCACCAAGTGGATTGAGGCTATTCCTATGACCTATATTATTGACACACAAATTTCCAAGTTTATCCTAAACTACATAATCTATTGGTATGATGTTCCTCAATCCATGATCACAAATAATGGCCATCCATTCAAGAACCAAGAGGTCTACCATCCATATGAAGAATTCCATATCCAACATCAGTTTTCCACCCCATATTACCCACAAGGTAACGACCAAGCAGAGGAGTCTAATAAAACAATCATTAGAATCCTCAAAAATATTGTCAATGACGTTGGTCGCAACTAGCATTTACAGCTAAATCTTGCCTTATGGGCTTACCGCACAAGCATCTGTACTCCCACCAGTGCCACTCCATATTCCCTGGTATTCAGTTCTGAAGCTATCTTACCTATTGAGGTTGAAATTCCTTCCCTAAGGGTATAATTGAAAGGTCATATTAATGATGAAGAGTATCGTGTCTCCAGACTACATGAGTTATAATTCCTAGATGAACGAAGACAAAAGGCATTAGATCATCTTCAAGCATATCATAACCGTCTTCGTCTTAGTTATAATAAGAAATTTTTGAATAGAAACTTTAAAATTGGTGACTTGGTCTTAATGGAGAACCCAAAGAATCAAACTGACAGAGAAAATCTAGGAAAGTTTGAACCTAACTGGCTAGGGCCTTATATTGTTATAGAAGCCTTTGGGTCAGGAGCATATCAACTCTCAACCCTTGAAGGAGAATGAATATTTTCACCAATCAACAACCTTCACCTGAAGAGGTTCTATGCATAGCTTCTGGGAACCTGTCTTAATCGTAAAAATACAAAAAAAATAGAAAAACAAAAAAAAAAATTGTTACCTTGATGAAAACTTGGTAAACAAGAGTCTTTGTAACACCAATTTTTTTTTTTGAAAAATCAATAAAATAGTAAAAAGAAATAATCCATCTAATAGTGAAAAGCAGTTTGGTGGTGCTTTGGATAAGTACCATGGTGAAAACCTGGAAAACATACACCATGTGTAGTCAACTTTGCTGCTTCGTCTACCATCATTCCAATTAGACTTTTCCACCATCATCCATAATAAATGGTTATCCTATCCATAACTTGGAATGATTGACATCAAGTCCACTCCATCTCCCCATTCCATCCCAAAAGTCTTATACCTGACCGGGGGAAAATCCTTGACATATGTCAATTGGAATTTGTATATACCATCTGAAAACATCAGAAATAGTCTTGAAAAAATCCAAAAACATTAGAAAATGTCCTAAAAAAATACATCAAAAAACTTCTAAAAGACAAAAAAAATCAAAACATGCAAAAATCCCAAAAATAGAGTTAGAATCAATTGTGTCAAGTCAGTCGTAGACATAGGCGAACTACGTTGCCTCTGTGACTGGACGTAGGCAAGGCCATCACTTGATGCACCTCTGAGGCATTAGGTCTGTCTTTCTAGGTTTGTCACATCTCACACACATAAAATCATGACTCATTCTTTGTATGTGTCAAAGTCATTGGTTATGTCGAACTATGAGGTCTCTGTATGTACAATGTAGGCAAGGCCATCAATTGATGAGCCCTCGAGGCCGCATTAGGTCATTCCATTAGAATTTATCACATTCACTATCACACACATTAAATATCACACATGTCAGTCAATCAGTCAGTGAAAGTTAGTCGAACTATGAGGTCTCTGCGTGTACAATGTAGGAAAGGCCATCAATTGACGAGCCCCTGAGGCCGCACTAGGTTAGTCCTTTAGGGTACATCATATCATATACTATCACACACACACATAATAGTCAAAGTATCAATACAGGTCACACATAAACAAGCCAAACATATATGTAAATGTCATTAAGTCAAATCATACAAATTTCCAAAACAATCAAACTTATGTCTTATCCAAGATATGTCCTTCTTGATAACAAATATAATCAATTGTCATAGCCTTATGAAGCTTGCCACATCAACGTTATCAGGCTCAATGTCTTATACAACACATGTCTTTCTGAGACCAGGCTTTGTCATTCCTTACATAGATAGTCACAAATTTGAAACTAGAATCAACATCTTATATAGTATGTGTCATCCCTAACATCATGCTATGTCCAACAATCAAACAATCACACAAGATCAAATTTTGGCAAATATTTCTATTGACTTTTTGACATTGATGACTTATTTGTTTGGATTTTTTCATTGCGTTCGGTTACTAGCTTTCTCGAGGATGTCCCATGAAGGATTTATGGAGGAAAGGATGTTTTGGGACTATTTTTCTTTGATTGTTGTCTGTCAACTATCTTTTAAAAACTTGGTTTTTGAGTCATGTTAGTAGTTTCCTAGGGGATGTCCCATGAAGGATTTAGAGGAGCAATAACATCTCATGACCCGTCTTTTCTTTGTTTGTTGTATGTGGTTTGTCTTGACAAAAAGATTGGGGCAACTATGCCCTTAGTATGAGTTAAGACATTCCTTGTTTGCGAGTGTCTTTTGTTAGCAAGTGGATGACCTTGTACACCTTGATTTATGTCATATCTTGGTGTTTCTCTCCATTTGTGTTAGTTACCACCCAATGATGATAAAGTGAAAAGCCTTTTGTGATTTGAACAAAATATCGAAGATTGCTAATACTAACATAAATATCTTTTCTTGATCATCTTTCTTTCAACATTAACATTTCTTCTTTCTTGCATTAAGATGAAGTCCTGTGACACACAAAAATATAAAGCATCCTACAGTCATGTTAGAAAAATCATGTATATATCATACATTGTAAATCATATATATCTTGCATTCAAAAAACACAAAAATATAGGCATCTATCATATCTACGAAATCATGGCATAATAAGCATTCAATTATCATAGGGTACATGATGAAAACATTACATGTACATAAAAAATCTAAACATATAACATCACATGTAGAAATCATTATATATATAAAAATCACATTGCATTCCATAATCATCAAATGCATACATAACATTTAGCCATATCATAAAAGTACATACATCCATCATCATATGAGTTAAAAACACATCATAGGATGCATAAAAACATCGTAATGTAGATATGATCATCCATAACATGTACATACATCATCTAGAAAACTACATAATCATATAGAAATAAACTGCATAATCATATAGAAATAAACAACATCATCATGCAAGACCTGCAAATCATATAGATGCTGCCAAAAATGATATATATATCACTGAAAATAACATGTGTCATAGTACAATATCAGAAAGTGTCCATAAAATAAAAATGAGGCCCACAGGCTCTATGATCAAAGTACAATGTCTACAACATAAAAAAAATGTCATTGTGTGCCATTGCCGCTACTCCCATGAGGTGAATGTGGAGACATCTATCACTGGGGTACTCTCTATGTGGTGGGAGGCCTATCATATGGACCTATCCTTGATGGTCCCACCACACTCTCTATGCTTTTTGTCCTTGTCTGAGACCTATTGCTATGGGCTTGTGAATAGCTAGGAGCCTGTCTCTCAGGAGGAACCTCTGCCTCATATAGATCTCTATAATATCTCTCCCTATCACCAAATCAGACTAGCTCCTGAGAAAATGCTATGGCTGGCCTAGTGCATAAGCCTCTCAACTCCACAAACCAACCCTCTATCTTGTGTCTCCTGTCTCTTGATCACAACCTGATCTCTTCTAAAAGAGAACTTTCCCTCTCCATCTGTAGAGTTACTTGCTCTGCAGTCAACACTATGACCCTCTCCTCCAAGGCCTCTACTCAAGCCTGGAAATCTGAATCGATGTCCTTGGGAGCCTCATCATGTCCTTGTCTCTCCTCTCCTCTACCAACCCAACCCTCTACTATTATGTCTCAGAGCTCTCTCTCCTAACCCTCCATCACTACCTTCTCATCATCCACTCCATATCCTACCAAAATACCGAGGACATCAATATCCATGTCCTCCCTCCCAACCTCGGCCTTTGCATGCTCCTCTGCTCTTGCCTCCTCAACAACATGCTCCCCTCCAATCTCAGCCTCTCCCCCACCACCAAGGTCTAACATTGGTATATCCTCAACCTCTGCCTCATGGATAGGTGATAGTCCACCTACCCAACCAACTCTCCTCCCTCACCGACCTTGTCGACCACCTCTACCACCACCACCTCTTCCATCATCGCCACCTCCTCTGCAACCTACTTGACCACCTTCACCTTTGCATCAACCTTTGGGCCCCATCTCCTGTCTCTTCACTAGTGCCAACTAATCTGGATCTATATAAGGTACAAGTCGATGCTCCACCCACTAGGAATTATATGCAGCTGTACTCCCTAGCTCTGCCATCCCACCTCTCCATCCCCACTGAACAAGCTATAACACTTGAATATCTACCTCCGCTATCACCGTCAATATCATAGGCCCCCATAGTGGAAGCTCTCTGGAAGATCGAGAAAACTCTGCTAATCATCAAGGCACATCCTGTACCTCTCCAAACTGCCTCAAAAAATGATCTAGAAGGTATCTCTCAATAATATGTACATTGTTGATAGTCCTGCCAATCAAATACTGTGTCTGATGAAAAAATGGTAAGTGTCTATCCTTGTCTGACCATCAACCATAATCCATGAAAGGTCTCCATGTAAACTAAACTAATGTATCCAACACATGTCTCCAATATTCGGTATATCCAATATGGCTCTGTGTAATGTTTCTTGCATAACAAAAAACATATGGGGATCTAGCATCCCACTCAACTGTCACTGGGGGTGGAACAGAACAATGTGTTCCCACACATAGATCATGAGAAGGGTAGTGCCACAACTCATCAAATGCACATATTTGTAGGAAATATCATGCAAATGGAAATATAACATAGCTAATAAACATGGGCCCCACACATAAAAAACCTCCCTCTCTAACATGCCAACTAACATCTCTCCCCACCCAACAAGAAATCCATGACCTTAACGGTCAGGAAGAACTATCCCCACAAAAAATGTACATAATATACAATCTATCCTCTAGTATATATTTGCCAAAACCTACCATCTAATCTCATAATTTTCTATACCTAATTTCCTAATATCATCATATACATAAAATCTACTAATCTCACTATAAGCTATCTAAGTATCGTACATCACTCTCTCACCTCTAATAGACAACCTCAAAATCCTATAAAAATCCTCTAGAGTGATTGTCACCTCTCCAGTAGGCAAATGAAAAGAGGTCTCTGAATGCCACCTCTCACATAGTGCAGTGAGCATACCTTTGTTCGCCCGAATGGTGGGCATGGTACAAACATGATGTAGTCCTAATCTCCAAATCAACCGAGTCTCTACGCTCTGTAATCTGTCTCTAAGCTCATATTTCTCTGGCCGTGACTCTCGGGTATAAATCGAATCTAATACAACCTGAAAAGACATTAAAAACTATTGTCAGACTACACATCATTCATTTTTCCATCAATTTTTTTAAAAAAATTTGACAGTTAGATGTGTCGCTTCAAACACAAATGTGGTACGCAATATCAAATGCGTCATTCTAAATCACAAATGTGGTGCATAAAAACACATGCATTGTGCAAACATGCATATGCATTTCATATTACAAATGCATCACAAAACTCAAAGAAAACATTATCAGGAAAATGCATGAACCTAATTGCAAATGCGGTGCATTTTAATTTCCTATCTATTGTGTAGATGCAATTCATTTTAAACATATGTGTTTCTCCTATCTACCCGCAACTATATCAAGTTCGAATGTGATGCATAACATCAAATGTGATGCATAAATTCACAAATGTGATCATTTCCTAAATGACCTAAACTAACTAGATGTGTTTTCCCATATGTGTCGTGTACGAATGCATATGCATTGATCTAAAAGTGAGGTAGGTGCAAATTAAAGTTTAAATGCCTAAAACTACGCCCAAAACAAAAATTCAAAAGTTCGTTCAAGGGTATGTACCGGGGCTCCCGCATTGGCAAGGCGTCTGAAGGTCTGGATCCTATATCCGTGGTGATCGATGTAGGGAACTGGAGACATTTTCACACTGAGCTCAAAGAAAAATTCTCTATTCTTCAATTCTTTAGGGTGCAAATGATTTGAATTTCACCCCACTTTCTATTTATACCTAGGGTTTAGGGTGGCATTTCTTCTGACCTTGTCTATTGGCTGGATAAAATTCAATCTTCAATCGACCTGCACATGAACCTAGCACCTCCGAATTCATTTCCGTCAACTCCACTGCATTTCTGGCCATCAAATTGACTTATCAGGACTATTTCCAATTTTTTTGGATCTTTTCTAAAAATTGTCAATTTTCCCGAGGGGGCATACCCTAACCTATTTCATACTGGGGCATGACTGGGGCATGATTTCGATTGATTTTTCTTTGACACAACATCGAAACGATATTGTATCAAAGAGGGGCAAATTGTAGACACTGAAAATTGGTCTAGGCCCGCGAGTATCATTTTTGACATAATTCTAATGTTCATGGTCATGATTAAATAATGTTAATTATTTAATTACTTTCTAAACACATCTTTCTCCTGTTAATTAAATAACCTTTATTATTTAATTAATTCATTATGACCTTTATTCAACCTTGATTAATTAAATAAATCTTATTCATTTAATTATGTCACCAATTAATTAATTATCTTTTTGAATTAAATAATTTATTATTTAATTTACCCTTTTATCATATTTCGACTATAATTAAATATTGATTTCGAATTATTTAATTATTCAATTAACCTTTTCGATAGTCAATTAAATAAATCATTATTTATTTAATTTAATCCTTAAATTTCAAATGTTGAATTAAATAAACATTTAATTCATAAAAATAGTTATTTCTATCACAATCTTCTATCACCTAGTTATCTAATTATTCACTCATCGCCTGACTCAAGATCTATTTGAATCAATCAGTTATCTCCCAATTCAATATTCGATCGTCTCTACAAAGAGACTCTCTGTCATAATAAGTCAGTCTAATTCTCTTATGCATGAACATATTTATTAATTAAATATCTTTATTTAATTAATTAATTCATGTGTGCATTTGAATAGATTGTTATCCAAATTCTATCTTTATCCTTTTCATTCAAAGTCTTATTTTTCTATTTTCAGACACTTTTAACTAAAGATTAAATCATTTATTTAATCTTGAACTCTTATTCTTCCAAATTTTGAATAGTCTTAACACCAGATTAAATTATTATTTAATTTAATATTTATCATGCAGACTTTTCTAACTCACGTTCTAACTGACACAAATCTTACATTGCATGGCATTCATCAATCTCGATAGTTGATCTCTCTTTTGAATTTGAGTCGATTGTTTGAAAACCAAATTTCTATAAATTGACTTGGAATTTGTCATTATTCCTCCTCTCGAAATTGATATACTTTTGGGAGAGACTTGTTAATCTTCGATATTTTTCTATAATCATGTACATCAAGGCTATACTTGCATACTTACTAAAAATATAAGGGCAAGAATACTATCACAGCGAAATGGAGAAGGAAAATCAAGATAATCCGAAGGAGTTTTTTGATATTAGGTGAGATTGTTTTAATTATCATTTTAGTTTGTTTATTCCTTTGTGCTTTTTTGTTTAATTTAGATTAACTCTTGTTTATTAGATTTAACCGATCTTGCTTGCAGTATTTTAACTATGTTACACAATGCAAGCTATCTCCTAATATGAAATTCAAAATCAGAAAGATAACAAGTGGTCTATGATCAGGTTCACCAAAATGAACCACCAAAAATATAACACTAGACCTAGGGCAAAAGGATTCCCTCTACTAGGCCCTTAAGGTTTTTCACCCTAGGAGCTCTTGGTGTGTGGGAATGGAACTCTTCACGCTTGATGGTTATAGGATTTTTAGCAGTTGCATTCAAAGGAAGGGTTGATTGATGAAGGTGGAAACCCTTATTTGTACATGCAAAACCCTAATTTTCATGAAATGCAACATGATAGGCCGATACTAGGGTTTAGGAGGAAATATTACCGTTAGGTTTTGTTTTAAATTTTGAAATTTATGCCAAAAGGGACTAGGTCGCCCAAGGTGATGACCTAGTCCACTTGGGCAATTTCAAGTAGTGGTCGGGAATTAAATAATGTTTAATGAAGTTTATCAAGTTTTTCTCCTGAAACACACTTAAGTCGGGACTAAAAGTATATTAAGGGGACAAATTAGCATAATAAAAGGGTTAAATTAGGGGTGATAAGCCTAGATAAGTGTGACAATGTATTACAAAACTTTACAACACTTTTTCACAAGGCTTAGAAAGATGTAAAAGGGTGTTGTTTAGGTGAATTGTGTTGAGAGGATCTTAGAAAAGTGAGGAAATGTGTTACAACACTTCACAATACCTTAGTAAAACACTATTAGGTTATTATTGAATTGCAAGATTACAAGACTAAATCAAGGGAAAACAAGGCCAAAATCCAATGGAAAAGGCCAAAATGAGTGAAAAAGTGCCAACGACTACACTTTTTGGTGACACATTAATCTAGTTATCCTTTGTTTCAAAGTGGTCAATTCTGAAAAAAAGATTATTCCATAGGATTGCTTAAACCCCTGAAGCACCCAAAACTAGAGAGTTAATAAAGCCCCAATTAGGCCAAGAACCAAAGAAATATGAGGCAGATTAAGACTATAGTTTAGTTTCCTGAAGAAGAAATATTTTTGAGAAAGTACCAAGTAATTGATGCTTTATTATTCATCTTTTTTAGGGGCGTTTATGCCCCTAACATTCCATGAAAGAATACTCATTATGCTCGAGGAGAGATTTTGTCTCTTCTCATTTTCATGATTCTTTCTGAGGATTTACTCCCCATAGTAGAATCATACTGTATAGGTTGGGAAGGGGAACTGATCCCTTCACATTTTTTAGAGCCAGAGCAGAGATTCATTTCTAATGTAGATTGAAGCCCTGCCATAATCTCCAGATTAGTTTTTTCCTTTTTTAATTTGTGCCCTCTCTTACTTTTGGGAGTGACAAGAGCCTTGAGGTTTGATTTGGATTGAGGTATAGGTGGGGATGAAATAATTTTAGAAGGAGCAACATCAAAATTATCTAGGGGTGGAAGGGCTTCTTCAGTGAAGCTTAAATTTCTTTTAGAGGTAGTTTGAGAAATGTGAGGGGGAGGGGATTTGACCTCAAAGTCAGGATCCTCAAGGATCTCATCAACAATTTCTTCATGAGACCTTCTGCAACCTTGGATATATTTTCATTGAAAAATTAATAAGATCATCCTCTGAGCCATTTAGCAGGTCTTCATAGCTGGAGATGTTATTTTTTGAAGGCCTCGGATGATGGGTAGGAGAGAAAGAAGAATTAGCTTGGGTAGGAACATTAAATTTTTTCCTAAGGGGTTTTGATGCATTGCAAGCCCTATTCAAATAATTTTTTTTGTGTGACAAGGGTTCTTGATGAATTGAAGAAGAAAGGAATAGTTGACAAGAATGTGAATTGCTAGAGGGTTGGTTCATACCCAAAGCACCATAAATAGTATTGAAGTCCAATGGTTCGGCTCAAGAAAAATATCTGAGTAAAAAAAAATGCTTTCCTCTTTCCATATGGAAGTTTCCCAAATAATTGTTTGAATCCATTCACCCTTGCTGGTTGAAAGGCAGGCCTTATGAGGCAGGGAAGAAGACTTTTTTATCAAATCTGAAACCCTAATGATGGGTTTGTCATCTTCAATCACAAATTCACTTTTAAGAAAATCCCCAAAATGGGAAACGATTTGTTTCACAAAGCTAGAATCAAAAAATTCCACAAGAAGAAACGACATGGAGAAACAAACTAAATGGGGTGACATCTTGAGAGCCTCAAGGGAAGTATTAGACTTCCAGTCAAAAATACCCAAAACAGTGTCACCACACTAGAATGGGCCTTTACGAAGCATTTTACTCTTGATGGTGGATTTTTTAAATAGAATAAAGAATGAATATGTGAAAACCATAATTAAATCAAAATTTTCATACCATTTTTCCTTCATCCACAAGCGAATTTGTGACAAAATTTTATCTGCTCCCCAGATTTGCACAAAAGATAGTCTTGTTCACAATTTGAGTATTGGGGTTCTAGATATACTGGGATCGTTGGGACCGGCCTCCATTATTGTTCACCCCTTGTCTCTTCTCCATTTTTGAAAGAGGTTTTTTCGCTTGTAGAGCTATCTTGGGAAGATATCCCGTGATCAAAAGAGTTTCTCTAGAAACCCTTAGGGTTCCTCACCGATCCATATTTGGTAGAATAATTACTTTTATCCTTCACATTTCTTTATTTTGAAGGATCCCTGTAATGCAATGGGTAAAAGTTTTCTTTGTTATCCTGCTAAGGCTTTCAAGGCAGGGGATGACTTTGAGAAGAAGAGGAAAACTTGGGACGACCGAATGAGGAGGAAGGGTTATTTCCTTGAGGATTAGTGTGTTGTTTTTGCTACCAAATAGATATGCCATTATGAATAAAAGTAAAATGCTTCATAGTTTCTTCTATATATCATATAGCCTTCCAACCAAGATTCACCAATATTCATCTTATAGATTTTCACTCTCTAGAATTTAAATGTTTGGAGAAGCTATATAAGTGAACATTTAATACCATATATAACTATACCAAAGGTTTTTTTTTTTAATTGGTAAAAGGCTTAGGCCTAGAATATTTATATTAGATATAATATCAAAATTACAAAAAACCAAATTTATAGTACTGGTAAGTCTATATCATAGTTCACAATTCACATCTAAGTATATGTGAAAGTAAACAACAGTGCAATTTAAACAAAAAACATATAGTTCAACAACTTATCTATCTATAATATCCCTATTCCATAATTTCATCTGCATTTTCATTTGCAAAGTGAGGTTTTACATTTATATCCAACAAGTTATCTCCTTGACCTTCTTCAATTGCTTCTACATTACCCTATGTAGGATTAATTGTGGATGTTGTAGCTAGAATTCTAGTATGGCGAGCTTGGTGGCCGAGGATGTAAGACAATGCATAATAATTTTCTTTGATTATGTCTATCATTTCATGACCCAATTCATCTAATTGTAACTGAATCATTCAAAACATGAGCCAAGGATTATCATCACATAACCCCTTCTTCACAAAACCATACACGACTGCAAATCCTTTCTTTTCTTTTAGATAGTTTCTCAAAAAGATTCCTGCAATATTTTCTTCTCCTTTATCCAAGTTATATTGTTGAACTGATTCTAAAAGATCATCCTCTTCCATTGACTCTGGTAAAACAAATACTGAAGAAACTATTCTTAATGCAACATAGGATTGAAGGAAAACCATGGAATTAGACAAAAAAATTGATAACAAGTTAGATGGAAACAGAAGCCTGGGAGAATCTGGTCGAATTATTTCATCACCTATCACTATTTTGATGCAATCCACCATGTTTGGACATGCTGTGTGAAAAAATTGAGCCATTTCATCTTTTGTCACCTCTTCTGAAAATGGAATTTCAAACCTTTTAACTCCAACTAGAATTTTGAAATTTTTAGTGTTGTATTCTCTTGCCATTTGTACTTGATTTTTCTCTAGAGACTTTTTGCATATAATATTTGTAACTACAGAAGACAAGCAAAAAAATTAGGTTTTACTGTAGAGTGTAAAAGAAACATGATTTGATTCCTAGGCCAACATAGAAGTTGTGAATTTCGATCAAACAAGGCAATATATTCCCACTAGAAGTAGTATACAAAAGTAACCAGAATATAAACATTGATATCTTCATTTTAGCATCATACATTATGATCCAAATGAATAGAGAAGCAAACTTTCCCCATCAAAAATTCAAGCCATATATTTCCAGAATGACAAAGCAGGATATTTCATCTTAGGAACAAACCTAATGAGAGCAAGCCCCCAAAAAAGAGACCAATTGCACCCTGGAACAAAATATAGTTTATACCCACTTGAAATACAAGACACAATTTTCCATAATTTTAACCTTGTAAACTTCATCTTAGAATCATACATTATAAAGAAATCACCAAAAGCGTACAACCTTTATTGCCAGAACAATCTTAAAGAGCCATTATGAATTCAACCCCCAGAACCATTGCACTAAGAAACACCAAAAGTTGTACCTTTGGAAGAGTCACTTATGTTTCAAATTAAATTATAAATGACAACATTTCTAAGAAAACCAGAAAACAAAAAATCTCTTATAAACATTCTAAACTTTATGCTTTTACTCGTCACCAAATTGAACAAGATTGCTGCATAAAACCATACTTTTGTTTTCTTTCTTCCTAATTTTCATCATACTTCGTAATCCAGCTTACACAAAGAATATATAATGAACAAACAAACTCATTTTTTTAAAGGCCTTGATGAAATAATGATATTTGAAAGAACTATCATGATGGGGCACTGCATATTAATGCAATCTTAAGGCATGACAATATTAATGAGATTCCCACACTTATGATATTAATGTGATTTAAAATATTAGATCACACTTGTGATATTATAGATCCTTGCTCTCTGTTCATTTTCCAAGTGTTATTTCACACATATTTATAAAGGTGCAAATTATTGTTGATTTTGATAAGCATATCTTCTCCTGAATGATGCTCACAATACTATAATGTAATTTCTATACTTTTCTTGGGTATATGTGAACAAACATGATGGTCGACACCCATGAATATTGCTGATGCTATACTCAACACCTGAAGTCAAATCACTTGAAAAGGACAATTGTTATCAACTGACAGAATATGAATACTTTTCTTGTGGAAAATAACTCAAACAATTAGCAAAACATTTCTCCATCATGCTAAATAATGATGTATTTTCCCAGCATATGATCTAAACAATTATTTTTCTCCAACTTTGCGTATGATCGATCTCCCCACTTTCCACATGCTTATAAAACCTTAGGTACAAATGTCCTTTGTAACTGATACAAACTCTACATGACAAATAAGTCAGATCTTTTGGCAACAATATTAGCAAAGAAATATTTCAATACCTGCAAAAGCAATAAATAGAATTAGAAAACTGAAAACTAGCCAAACACTAGATTTGTCCACCTGATGAATACCAAAGATTATTTTCTTGTTCATTTTTGGCCAATCCACATTTATTGAATGATCATGTGACATTGCTTATTTTTTATTTTTCCATTTTAACTTGTTCTTGAAGATTGAAAGGAAAACATTTAGCTCGGTCCCCATATACTTTTATTCCTTCTTGTTGTTCACATCCTTCATTTTCCAATCCATCAAAAACTTGGTTAGCTTCTCTATAAGAATTTTTAATCTGAAACATCTCGAGCTTTTATACCAAAGGTAGAATCTGCTTCATAACATAATTGATTTTCCAATTGCTTGAGCCTTTTTATTTACAAGCATTTATAACTAATAACGAATCTCCTTCAATTATCAAATTTGAAATTTTATAGTGCACAACTAAAAGTAAACCATGTAGCAGAGAATGCACCTTTGTCTAGTTTTTTGTCCCATTTGGAAATGAAATGGACATTGCACTAATTACTGAACCTTCACGATCTCTTATCACTGCTCCAGCTCCTGATAATCCAGGGTTCCCATGAGATGCACCGTCAAAGTTTAGCTTGACAAAACCATTAGAGGGAGGGACCCATGACACCTTTTTTCTGTCTACTTTTACATTCTGAGTGTTGAAAATACTTCCTTTGAAAGGTAACACTAAAAAACTCCATTATTTCAATTTTTTAGCATCCCAATCAATAAAAGGAGAGCCTACATTTTTATTATTTTGCACATATGCATTAGAAACTTCATAGATAGATTTTTCAATCTTCACCATAATTGATTCCAGGCTTGACTTTTCCTTTTAGAAAATCCTTTTGTTTCTTTCCCACAAGGTTCCCCATACTATAGATGATGGTATTATTTTCCATAGGCTTGCATAAAGAGATTTTTTATATAAATATGGCAAGGACATGAACATATCCCAAAGCATGTTTGGAAAAGGGGAGCTCCAACCTAACTTGTTTTGAATAAATTTCTAGCAAGACTATGCAAAAGGGCATGTTAGGAGTAAATGATCTACTTCTTCTGTAAACTCTTCACACATCACACATTTGAAAGGAGTAGCAATCTCAAGCTTAGCCAATATCTCACTAGTTAACACCCTATGCTTAAGTGTGAGCCATGTAAAATAACCTGCCTTCGAAAAAACCATTGCATTCTAGAAAAAATATATTAGTCTTTGATTACACCCCTATTCTTGATCCAACATCGGAGCTTTGTACCCCAATTTAACAGTCAATTACCTGATTTTGAAGGAGCCCAAATCAACTTATCATTTCCATTCTCAATGAACACCATTCTATCTCTTAAAATATCTACCAGTTCTTTTTGCTGATCCTGAGAGAAAATTGTAGAGGGTAGAACTTTCCATGTAACCATCCCAGTTAGGCTATCTATGTTCTATATGTAATATTTAAGCTTTGACCCCCAATTGATTGTAGTATAATTGATTATAGACTGTAAATTATAAAACTTTTCCAATGGAGGAGATCCATTCCATGAATCTTTCCAAAAGTTTACACTTTCTCTATTGTGAACTTCCCAAGATAAGTATTTATATAATAGTACTCTACAATTTAGCAAAACGTTCCACATAACAGAGCCTTTTGGGGGGTTGGAGATAGTGAGAATACGAGCAGGATCTGTGGTATCAAGATATTTACCTTGCATAATTTTACACCATTTTCCAAGAGGTCTTGAATATAATTGCCATACTAGTTTTACACCTAATGCCATATTTCTTGCCGAAAAATTGTACACACCTGCCCCTCCTTTAAGCTTTTCTTTATAGATATCTTGTAATGATACTAAAGGAATTTTTCTTTTTGAATCCATGTTTTCTTTCTAGAGAAAAGATCTAATTGGCCTTTCAATTTAGGTCCTTGGAGCCTTTAGGACTGCCATAAAATAGTTAGGGATTGAGGACAAAACTGATTTTATCAATAAAATTCTACCAGCAATAGTTAACCATCTTCCCTTCCATGTAGACATTCTTAGTTTGATAGTCTAAATTATCTTTTCCTAGTAAGACACTCTATTTTTCCCTGTAAAGAATGGTATTCCCAAATATTTACAAGGCAAAGATGCAATCTGGAACCTCATAATTTGGAAAATCTTATCTTTTAAACCTCCTTCTGTGTTAAATATATATATCTTTGACTTACTTGAATTTAACATTTGACCTGAAGCAAGAGTGTAACTTTGCAAAACCTCTTTAATTTTTCTTGCTTCTAAAGATGACCTACCAAATAAGATAGTGTCATATACAAATAGTGAATGAGTTATTGATAAACTGGTGGGAGGTAGAGTAATACCTTTCCATTGCTCTGCCAAATGCTCTTTCTTAACTAATTTTCTTAAAGCCTCTGCTAGAATGATGAATAGAAAGGGAGATAAAGAATCTCCTTGTCTCACTCCTTGAGTGGACTTAAAAAAACCTAAATGAGTTCCATTAATGAGGACTAAAAACTTTGCACCTAGAAAACATGAGTAGAACCACTTACACCACTTCTCATGGAAGCCAAAAAAATTTAGGATCTGTAACAAAAATGACCAATCCACTCTATCATAAGCTTTCATCATGTCTAGCTTGATGATAAAAGCTGGAATATCACAAGTTGAAATAGAGTGCAATACTTCATGGGCTACAAAAGCACCTTCTGTAGTTTATTTTCCTAGAACAAAACCCCCTGTTCCTCAGAGATTATACGTGGTATAATATTTATCAATCTCAAATAAATTGCTTTAGTAAATTTTTTATATATAGTATTACAAAGAGAATTGGGTCTAAACTTTGCAAATGATGAGGTATTATTTACTTTAGGTATCAATGCAATATGGGCCACATTGAATTGTTTTAACATTGTCCCTAAACTTCTAGATTCCTCCAATTCTTTCAACAAGTCGGACCTAATAAAATCCCAACACTTATGAAAAAAAATGGAAGTGAAACCATCTGGGCCTGGAGCTTTATCCACTGAAATTGAAAAGAAAACTTTTCTGAGTTCTTCTAGTGAGAATGGTTTCAACAAATTTACATTATCCTAAGAAGAAACAAGAGATGGAATGTTTTGCAACAAATCTTGTCTCACTAATAGCTGATGGTCTGATATTCCTGGTGGAGCTGAAAGTAAATTAGAAAAAAAATTTACGCCTTCTTTTTGAATGTCCTCTTCTTTTGTTAGTCTTTCACCAATGTTACTGTCATTAATTGAAAAGACTGAATTCTTCACTTTTTTTATTTGAGCAGATATGTGAAAGAATTTAGTGTTTTTATCACCCTCTTTAAGCCACATTTCTCTTGATTTTTGATGCCAATATATTTCCTCCCGAATTGACAACTCTTCCCAATCATCTTGCAACTTTTTTTGTAGGTCAAATGATTGTGGGGTTAAGCCTTGAGCTATTATTTCTGAATTTATCTATGATAATTTCTTGAATACATCATCCTTTTTCTTAAAAATATTCTTGAAATATGAATTGTTCCAATGTTTAATTCTTCCTTTTACATGCTTTAATTTGCATCAAAATCTAAACATAAAAGTTCTATCTACTAAAGGACCTTGACACCACCATTGCTTTAAAAGATCCAAAAACTAAGGATGACGAAACCACATTTTTTCAAGCTTGAAAGATGACTTTGTAATTAAATCCACCTTTTTCCTTTGGAAACTGAGAGAGACTGGGAAATGATTTGAGCCTATCCAAGGAAAAATTCCTGACATTAAGTTAATCTTCTAAGTGATCCAATTCGAGGAGACCAAGGCCCTATCCAAACACATAACAATTTCCAGAAAATCCTTTCTTTTATTTTTCCAAGTGTATTTCCCATTAACTGGTTGAATATCCACTAATGCATTGTTAAGAACAAAATAATTTAAGTCCTCAATTTTTTTTTGGGGAGGGATGATTCCACTCTTTTTATCTTTCAAATCCAGAATTGCATTGAAATCTCCCAATAATATCACTTTCTCAGTGCCAACTTGATCCAAGACTTGGGACAAATCATCCCACAAAAGATTTTTCCTACTTGTTGCATTTGGTGTATAAATGTTTAAAAGATAAAATTGAAGGTCAAACTGCATTACCTTCATTAACTGCCAATGATGTCCAATTTTTATAATTTCTACTATCACCAATTGGGATTTCTAAAAATTGAGCATCCCACCAGAAGCCCCTTGGGCAATTGACTGAGCTGATTTCCAGCCTCCCCATTTATTAATTAATATTTCTTAAGATTATTGAGATAACTTTGATTCTTGCAAGAGTATAATTTCTTCCCTAGAAGCATCCATTTGATGCTTAATAGGAGCACACTTGTTAGGGGAATTAATACCCCTAACATTCCAAGATGTAATCTTCATTCCATATTCGGAGAGCTACTGGCTCCCCTCAACCTTTTTTTTATACTACCATCTAAAGTGAACTGCCTACCTGAGGCAATTTACTCCTGTACCTTTACTGCATCATTTCCTAGGGGATTTATGAGCTTGCGAGGTCAAAAGAGGGGACTGTTTAATTGAAAGAACTTGAGAGAACTGAAGGTCCTTATTTCCCTCTTCCACATCAATATTAACATTTGAAACTTCTACTAGCGAAGAATCCACCTTTGATAAAGTATCAACCTTTTCAACACTTGATAACCCAAAAAATGATTTAAATCTTGTATTAGACAAATCTTCAACACCAATTGCAGATACTCCCTCCCCAACAATTTCATCAATGAAGGATGAACCAAACAAATTGAGATAATTCTCTGCTAGTTCCTCTAAGTTCCCCAAATTAAAAGAAGAGTTTAATTCCTCAAATTCCAAACCCTCAAACTTGCATTGGCCCAAAGGTATGATAATTGTTTATGAGTTTATCTTATTGGTCTAAAATTGAGAATAAATTAATGGGAAAGGCTTTAAAATAGAAGAATCCCATGTTAAAGTAGAGGAAATACTATTGACTTTTTGAATTGAGATATGGAAAACCAAAGGAGCATCAAAATGCAGAGCTTTGGAATATAGAAAGAAGTTTATGTGTGCAAATTTTCCTTTTGAATTAATATTCTAAACAACTCTACGAACTCTCATTTTTTCCAAAACCCTCTTTAGAACTTTAGAATGAGAAATAAAAGGACTAGCTTCACTTGAAACACAAAGATTCATGTGAAAACCATTTACAACTTTAGAAGGAAGAGAACTTTTTTCTCCACATTCTTGAACCAACAAATTCGAGGAACACAAAAAAGAATAAGAACTTGAAGGGATATCAAAGTTGATGCCTGGAACAAATATTTTATCCTTTCCTTTATTGTGACCAAATGGGATGATTCCCATTACATCAATATTACAAGAATGAACTTGTGGAAGCTCATTAACTATTTCATTTCTCATATTTGAATTTTGAGAAACAGAAGCAGAGCCTGCATTTTTGAACTTATCATCTTGACTTTCTAATCCTTTACATAAAGAAGTAGAGAGGCCCAAAATATGGCATTCCTTACAAATATTTATGCAATTTTAATAGAAAATATCTTGATTATGAGTACCAGAGTAAGAAAAAATTTAAATTCTTTTAGGAAGGTCTATCATCATATCCATCAAAACACAAACCCTAACTGCTAAGTACAGTTTTGTAAAAAATTCCATATCATGCTTTAGGAAAGAGCCAACTTGATTGACAAGAATTTCAACAATGCCTGGCTCCCTATACCAAAGGTGAGGATCTAATTTATTATGAATAGAACATTGGTTTCCACTTCATTTTCATATAATTCTTCACATAGAAAGATTTTTGTTTTTTCTTCACTTACCATATGAGACAAGCCTTGGTCCTAAATGATATTGGCAAGCTTGATCTTTATATTGTATTCTCATCTATAGAAAATATAGTGTTATGAGATTATATTTCCAAGTGAAAGTTAAAAGGGAACTATAGACATCCAAATTTGACCACTTCCATATGGTCAAAATCCTATCATTTATTCATCTAATCCGTCTATATTAATGAAATATTTAATTAATACTATTCCCCTTTCTCTAAGGTTCCTAAAAGTATTTAATTAAATAGTTTATCCTTCACCATTTCCTCTCTAAATTAAATAAATCAATTTATTTAATTTAGTCAATTATCCTCTTCAATTTTAAATTCATTCTTTCTCTCTCCTTGTCCCATCCTCCATAACCTTTCCACTAATCTGGGTTAATTTAATTAATCCTTCATTAGGATGTGCATATCCTTAATTAGGATTAATTTCACATCCTCCCTATTTAGCCACTTGCCTCTAATCATCATTAATTTTCCTAATCACCTGTTTGCACAATCCTAATCCTAATGACTTACATTTTCTAGCTTGTCCTTAAGTCAACCTTTCATGGTACTTACCTTTTTTGGGTTGATCTCTTCTCCATGTGAATAAAAAATTCACACTTTTCCCCCCCATGCATTTGTCTTTCCCATGACCTCTCAAAGGTCACATCATACACATTGGAAAAATACCCCTTTTGGGGGAATTTTGTCTTACCCTTTGGTTTCTTCCAAGAAAGTGAATTAAAAATTCACTTTTATTCTTCCAATGCCCTCTCCAATCCCCATGGTGACAAGAGTGGACTTTCTATAAATCCTTACTTGTCACTTTCAGCCCCACTTGGAGAAAAGGAATAACTTTTTGAGGAAATCCTCTCCCATCCCAAGGACTTGCAAGTACCTTGGGACCACATGGCATTTTCCACATCATTTGTACCCTTTCCATCTCACCATGTCCTTTGGACACTTCATCCTCCACATGGAAAGATGTGAGGGCTTGTGAGTCCTCAACTCAACACAGCCCTCCATCTTGGCCATGGTGGCTCAATCCTAACCATTGAATCTTCTAGAGAATTCAATTTTTTCTATAAATAGCCCTCTTTCTCATTCATTAAGGAGGTTAGTGACTTTAGGACCTTGTGAGCTTCATGCATTATTACCAAACTTATGCTCTCAAGACATTTAGCCATTTTAGCTGTTGTTATTGCAATTCACCTACATTGTGCATCTTGCATCTTAGCCATTATTGCATTTATCCATCTTCATTGATCATGCAACTACCATTACGATCACAATTTCTCCATCAAGGAGTGCATATTCAAAGCATCATCAAGGGCCAACCAAGATCAACATGAATAGAAGGTATAATCACTTTGTTTTTATCTTTCTTTTGCTTGTGTTTAACATAGCCCAATCTTGAAGTGTTGTGTTATTTTTCTCGTTGCATTTAGTTATTTTTTTTTGCATATTTAGAGTAATAAATTTCACTGCACACATTTTTGGCACGCCCAGTGGGACCCACGTCACGGGTCCATTATTTTCACGTTTTCTATTTTTTGAAATTTTGTAGATTCTGGAACATAGAGGCGACTCCACCCTTAAGGGGCAACCTTGCCTAGAACAAACAACCTTTCCCAAAAACACAAACTATTTTTCTTTTTGTTCAGCTATTTTCTGCTATTTGACTTTTTGCAAGTTCACAGAACAAGTGACCTTGCCCAGGAGGGGCGACCTTGCCCAAAAACATAAAATTTTGTTTTCTATTCTACTATTTTCTACTTTCTGACTTTTTGCAGGTTCATAGAATAGGCGACCTTGCCCAGGAGGGGTGACCTTGCCTAGAATAGGCGACCTTGCCCAAAACATAGTGGTGGCCAGGCCTGAAACAAAGGTAAAAAGAGGTAAACAATCACTTAGAATTTTCATTTTAGAATTTGATTTTTGACTGTTTTTTCTATCTCTGACCTACTAACTTCCATTTTGAGTGTGTTTCATACTAACGTTTGTGTAGCTCACTCGCCAAAGGCACAAAAATGAAAATACTAATATGCTTGTTGTAGGAGGAGAAACTTTGTTTAGTTGGTTTTGTGCTTTCATTTCTTTAAACTAGGAACATAGGATTAATTAAAGGGTCAATAAAGTTGCTTGTCATGTTTGAAAGTGGGCTATTGACATATCTAATCCCTTTGTGCCATTTGGCGATCCTGGGTGAAGAGAAATTGTAGCCCACTTAGTCCTTTTTTTGACCTATTTTCATTTTAGTAGAGGGACCTGCTTGGAGATTTCATCACCCCAAGGGATGATCCTAATCATGTATTACCGACAAGGTATATAAAGGAGGGAGGCTAAAGCTATACCTCAATCCAGTCACATCATGTCTGGAAAAATATCAAAGCTAGGGTGATACCTAGATAAGATGTGAAGAGTTGGTTCGAGCTCCTAGTATCTCGTTGGCTTCTCCCAACTCACGCTTGTCATAGACTGGTGTTCACGGTTGTGCCCCACGTACCATGCGTATATCAAGGAATCCATTAGAAAAATTGTATTCCTAGATAGAGGACCATGTTGACCATACCCTTGATACTAAAACTAGGCTTGTGTTGTTTGAAGTGTCTTCTTGTGAAAAACCAGTGCTTGTCAGTCAGTTTTGGCCTTTTACTTGTCATTTTATCCTTTGCCATCACTATTTTTGACTAAGTTAGGTTCAAACCAATACATAGAGGTGACTCCACCTAGAAACAGGTGACCTTACCCTAAAGGGGCAACCTTGCCCCTCTATTTCAACTGTTGTTTACCTTGACCAAGTCAAACTTTTGGTAGTTTTTCCTGTTTAGGCAACCTTGCCCCCTATTTGGGTGACCCCTCCCATTGTTTGGGTGACCCTACCCACTATTTGGGTGACACTACCCTCAAGGGTGACCCTACCCTAAAAAGGGGTGACCGTGCCCTTCGAACAACCTTTTTCAACCTGTTCGCTAGCCGTTACCCTGTTCCAAGAACTTGTTCTCCAGTTTCGAGTGTCGTTCCCTCATTCGGAGTATCCCTGTACCCGTTCCAACCATCCATCCGAGCATTCATTTTGAATATCATTCCTCCTTTCTAACCAACCATTCACCCATTCTGAGAATTTGTTAACCCATTTCGGGAACCCATTTTCCCATTCTAAGTTTCCTTCCCTAGCCTCATACATTTGTTCACCCATTCTGAGTGCTCATTTACCCATTCCGTGAAATTGTTTGCCCATCTTGGAAGTCCGTTTATTAGTACCACTTAACCATTTTTCGAGCTAAGAGTCTGTTTGGGTGACCCTGCCCAATTTTGGGCATCCCTGCCCAAGGACAGGCGTCCCTACCCCAGAACAGGAGACCCTGCCTTGAACAGGCGTCCCTACCCTGGACATGCGACCCTGCCTTAGACAGGCATCCCTACCCTAGAATAGACGACCCTGCATTGGATAGGCGACCCTGCCCTTGAATAGGTGTCCTTGCCCCAAGAACATGCATCCTTTCCTTTTCTTCTTCATCCACCCCCCCCCCATTCGGGTATGTTTCAGTGTCCGTTCAACTGCTTTTTGCCTTGTTCATCACATCCAAAGAGTCAATCCTTCATACCATGATTAGCCCACATCTTTTTCACTCCAAAATCATCATCCAATCATTCCTCCTCATCCTATCCATCCCCAAACCATCCAATTTTTTTAAAAAACTAGGAATTTATTTACCCCAACTTGTTGGGGTCATAGCTTTCTACTCAGTGCTCAAAATTCAAAATTGTTTACACTGTCGAAAAGGTCTCCTAGAGTACTAGTTCAATCCCTAAAATTGTGTGTCTTGAATGTACCAAGTTTAAGGACCGACACAAGTTTCAACCCCAAATTCCGCTCAAAAGACCTCCAAAAACACGATTTACTACAACATAGAAAAAAAACAAAAATATTGAAAATTTTGATTTTTGGTTTTTCTTAATCCTGTCACCCTTGGACTATTTTGGATCATAATGTGACCTTTAATCTAGTCCTAATCTAAGCTCCAATCTAATTCTAATTTGAGCTTTAATCCCATCATCCTAATATGAGCTTTCATCTAATCCGAATATGAGCTTTTTATCCAATTCCAATTTGAGCTTAACCTAAATCCTAATCTGAGCTTTTCAAGATCTTCTAATATCAAACCAAATCTATAGATATCTTCCCCCATATTCTTCCAATATGTCCTCTTCCATTATCCATTCTTTCATTCTAATCTGTATCCATCATGAATCCTTATCCTCCTCCTGTGCAACCAATAATAGTATTTAAGGGGAATCCTAACTACGTTGATGACGCTAATGAAAATCTTGTTGATCAAGAAGAGTGTAATATAGATCCCCCTGATGCTATTATTGCTAGAAATTTTTCTCCAATCATCTCCCAAAGTCCATCCGCGCCTCCATACTATCCCCCATGTCTTCATCCACACCTAATAATAGTCCTTACGCTACCCTTGATAAGGGATATCTAGTACCCGCACCATCCACATATTCATCATGTCCTCCCTCTCCACCTCTATCATATCCAACATCCACATCCTCCTATAGTAATCCACCATCCCCATACTCCTATCCTTATCATCATCAACAATCCCAATATCTCCACCTTAATCCCCGATCACAATTTTCCCATCCTAATCCAACACCCTCACCTTCCTATCATAATCCACCATTCCGATATTTCTCTTGTCCTAGTCTACCATCTCAATCTTCTTATCCTAATCCTCCACCCATATCCTCCTACGCACATACATCACCCATGTCCTCTTATCCTAATCCACCATCTCAACCTTCCTATCCTAATCTTCCATCCATGTCCTCCTATCCTAATCCTCCATCCATGTCCTCCTGTGCCAATCCACTGTCTATTTCCTCCTATGCCAATCCACCACCTCAATCTTCCCATCCTAATCCAACATCCACACCTTCCTATCATAATCCACCATCTCAATATTCCTACTATAATCAACCATCCCAATCTCCCCAACCTAATCCAGCATCCACATCCTCCCATGTGACTTCCCCCTCCATTGCATTATATCTCTATCCTTCCTACCATAATCCCCCATCCAATCCTACTCCACTAGTATCTAATCCTCATCCTCCATCTCCTCCTAGTCCTCCATCCAATCCCATCCCCTTATCTAATCCTAATCCACTAGTCTCTAATCTTCATCCTCCATCTCCTCCTAGTCCTCCACCTAATCCTAATCCACCAGTCTCTAATCCTAATCCTTCATCTCCTCTTAGTCCTCCATCTAATCCTAATCCACCAATCTCTAATCCTCATCCTCCATCTACTCCTAGTCCTCCATCCAATCCCATCACTCATCTAATCCTAATCCACCAATCCCTAATCCTATTCCTCCCCCCATTCATAATCCTCCATCCATTCCCATCATCCCACTTGAACCTACAATGCCCAAAGATCTCCTTCCAAATGTCATCCAAGGACTCATAACAAAAGAGACATCTCCGGATCTGCATTTTGATGTCGTGAAGCCATGCCCTCCCACTCTATCATGTACGGTAACTAGTGATGAGGCCCTCATCCATCCTACACCTATCACTCCCATTACCATTCCTAACACTATCCAAATGGTTGAGCCTATCAAACTCGTCGAATCCATTGAATCCCCATCTTCTACTCCTAACACCATCTAACCCATCGAAGACACCCAAATCCAATCCGCTCCCCCTAGTTCTTGTATCACAGAAATCCAATCCCATGACCTTCATGAATCCTCCATCCTTCCATATCCCCCACCTAAGGAGTCCCTCCAAAACTCCTCCCTCGTTATGCCTCCCACACAAGATGAACCATTCCAAGGGCTTGATCCGAAGCATACACGCATATCCCCTCCTCAAAATCCTAATCCTACCATCCTATCCACTCCATGTCAAGATCATATCCCTCCATCAATTTCATCTCATGATGCATCTCCTCAACCAAGTCATGATCCTATCATCCCATCCACCCCATCTCAAGATCACACTAGCTCATCCGCTCCATCCCATGATCCCTTGTGCACTCAAGATCCAATGGCTCCATCTCATGAGCCCTTATCACCCATTGCCAAAAATATGGATCCTATCATACCAACTAATCACCTCTTCCTTCTGATCAAGATACTACCATACCATCATCTCCATCTCATGATCCTCCATCACCACATAGCCTTACCATCCCAACACCAATTTTATATCACCTCGATAACATTACACTCATCCATGGTGGTATTTTTGTAGAAGAGAAACAAAGTATATGTACCACCCTTCCTCCTCCACCTACTAATGGACTCACATCATGCTTCCAAAAGAATAAGAATCCTACCATAAATCACATGCTCAAGAATATGAACTATCAAGGAAAAGGTTTAGGCCTTCATGAGCAAGGTATGTTAGAGCCCATCCAAGTCAAAGAGCACCCATGTATAGGTGGTCTTGGATATATCTCCCAAGAATCACAATCCAAAAATGTTGGTACAACCTCCATACACCATAAGCGAGCCTCTTCCAAAGGAATGAGAGGCACTTCCCACCGTTCCACCAAATCCTTTATCGCCATCCCTCCTCCTCTATCGTATTGCCGCAAAACAACCATCCATCTTCCTCCTTCATCCTCTAAGTCCATTTTGGGTCCTTATGTCCCTCCATCCACCATTGCTCTTTCTTCATCTACCGCATCTACTTTGGGTCCTTACATACCTCCATCCACCATAATACATTCTCTAAATACAATTTCCATTTTGGGCCCTTATATTCCAAAATCACCACTCCATCTTATCCTCTTCATCCTCATCCATCCATCACCTATCCCTAGCACGCATCAAAAAAATCCCAAATTTAAAACTCCTAATCAGGATAAAAAAAGGCACCCCTCCATGCATGCTATCTCACATCCTCCATCCACACACCATCATCAAAAGCCTACCTCTATCACTCCATCCACGTCTTCTCCACATCATCCATCTCCTCATACCCATCTCATTGCTACTAGAATCACTTTGGATGCCAAATTAAAATTGCATAAATCCGAACATCCACATGAATCTAAAGCTCCTCATGTCCCCTTCAAAAAACATGTTGATGAATAGAAAAATCAAATCCAAAATCAAAATCAATCCCATTGGCCACAAAGGCCCATCAAAGAAAAAATCAAAACCATGTGGATTCCCAAGAAAAAAAAGGTCATCTCTTCAAATGAGAAATCCCTAAAGACATCCAAAGTTGCTAATCCCAAAGCTAATCATTCAAATCCTCCATCTCCTAAATCTATTTTGGGTCCTTATGTCCCACACTTCACTATCCCAACACCTCCATTATCGCCACATTCTCCATCCATCAACCCTCCTATCACTTCACATCCACCACATGTGCCAATGTTGGTCCTGAACACCTTCCCCCATCACACATCCACTCCATCATTCCATCCATACACTTTCCAACACCCCATCCACTATCCCCCATATCTCCCCCATCAAATCCCTTTAATCCATCCTCTTGCATAATCCATCCATTCTAATAAGGTTGTACCAACATCCAATGGTCACTTTACACATGGTCTCTTATTACCTCATATGGAACTTGATGCTTGAGTCTTTCATCTGTACCCTTATCATATGTCTTCCAAATCCATTTATCTATTCATCCTTGTCCTTATCTATCTTCATCTGCATCCTAGTCCAAAACATCAGAAAACGAAAATCAAAAAAGAGAAAAAGTAAAGAAAAAAGAATAGTAAAGAGGAAATAATCCATTCAATGGTGAGAAATTAGAAAACAAGTGCCTTGGATAAGTACCATGATGAAAACCTGGCAAACAAGTGTCATGCGTGAATCCCCCATATAGTCTACTTCCACAATTGGGGGCAACTTCCACCTACACATTCCTTTCCTCCATCTCCTGCATCTGCCTATCTTTCACAACCTATCCATCATATCCCATTTACCACAGTCCCTTCATCTTCCTTGTGATCTTGATAAAGACAAGGGAACATATATATACATGCTTTGGACACCTCTTGGCATATTTCCCCTCATCCATACACTATCATATTCCTTATCCTCCCCATCTACTTTTTAGATCCATACATATTATCTACATCCACCTACCTTCATCATCCATCAATCATGCCAACACCCATATCCATTTCTTACCCATATCTCCTATCTATGTACACTCACTCCCTTATCCACCCATCCTGCTATCCCTCTTGCCTCGTCACACATGACACTTCTAGAGTGGGGGCATCTCCTTATTTTCCACAACATCCTTGGAGACATCATCCATCCATCCCTCCAAGTAATCCTTTCCATCTCCCCATCCTACCCATCCTTATCTCCCCATCCATTTATCCATCTAGTAATCTATTCCATCCTTCCAAATCCTTATCCCTCTATCCACCTATCCTATCATCTTTCTATCTCCCCATCTCTATCCATCCATCCATTTATCTCTATTTTCCTCCTATCTCATAATCCCTTGTCATTGGTATCTAGCTATAGGCTACCCCCATGCAATCCAATGCCATTCTATCTCACTATCATCACATCTTCCTACTATCTCATCACTTTTCACCACTCATCTATCCATCATCTCATCCTCCCAATTCATCTTCTAATTATCCCATCCTTGAGCTTCATCTTATGCATATCAACCCTCCTATCCACATGGCCTATTTTGGCTCATCATATCAGCTCAATCATCGTATCTCCTTATCATGGTCATGTCATCATCCCTTGTCCATTGTTTTTCATTGTTCCTTGTTGAACTACATTGCCCCTACACTTTCACGTAGGCAAGGCCGATCATTTGATCCGCCCCTAGGGTTCTATCTTTTATCTGTCTTGTAATATTCCATCATCTATCTTTGGCCTTGTGTTGAACTACATTGCACCTGTTCTTTCATGTAGGCAAGGTCGATCATTTGATCCACCCTCGGGGTTTTGTCTTTCTTGTTTTCTTCCATCATCTTTCTTTGGCCTTGTTTCAAACTATGTTTCCCTTGTGATTTCATGTAGGAAAGGTCGATCATTTGATCCACCCCCAGGGAATTTTTCCATCTAGTCTTTGTCATCCATCAAGGTCTCCATTGTCCTCTTTTCGCTTTTATCCATGGTCTTTTGTCGAACTACGAGGGCTTTGCGCTCTCACATAGGCAAGGTTGATCTTTGATCAACCCTCGAGCCCCTAGGTCTTTAGGGTGTGTCAGTCTTGTGTCCCCTAGGTCTTTAGGGTATGTCTTTCATCTTATCATCTTGTTGTCCTATTAGGTACGTCCCTATCCTAGCCGGTGCTTCCAAAACAAAGGTCATTAGTCTCATAAGGTTCAATCGGTTTTAGATATCCTGCATCATGTTGATCATTTAACCTATCCTCCATCTTTGGTCTCAATAGGATATATCCTTCCTAAAAAAACTCATCAACCCCATCCATCCTCTCGATCCTATGGCAAAGGATGTTTTGAAATTGATTGCAATATTTTGATGCTTTTTACATTTTTTTTATCATTTGAGCTCCCTATCATCACTTGTCAAGACTACCATGATTTATCATATTATGGTGTGTTTTGACAAGTTCACATAGGAGAATATCTTGATCTTTGTGTGTTTCTATCTTCTTGGTTGTCCCACATAGTATCCACCAAGATCCCTGTGGCCTTGTGTTATGCTGGGGCATCCTCTTGTGCTTGTGGTTATCCCAATACCTAGCCTGACCAAAGTCATCGTGACTTTGGGGTGTTGGGATAGCCTCCTTGTTTGTTGTGTTTATGTATGAATTAGACACTAATCCACCTTGGTTCTACATTCCATGGTACCTAGTGTCTTATGCTATAGCAAAAATCAATGCTCCAAAAATGGAAAATTGCATTTTCTCATCCATTGCATTGCATCTTTACCTCCATAATCTTCATTCATTTTAACCATCTCACATCTCCATCCAATCCTAATCCATTCAATTTAGCACAAATCATCTAATCACACCCTTGGTCTTGTTCCCATCCTTTCTACAAGACTTGATCCAATAATCATCATCATCGGGATGTATCTTTCCCTATCCTTTTGTGTTGTTTTGGGATGTATCCTCCCCTCATCAACAACACTATCATCATCATCGTCATCATCAGGATGCATCTTTCCCTATCCTTTTGTGTTGATTTGGGATGTATCCTTCCCTCGTCAACAACACTATCATCATCATCATCCGTAGGATGTATCCTTCCCTATCTTGGTGTTCTTTTGGGATGTATCCTTCCATCATCAACAACAATCTCATTGGGATGTGTCCTTCCCTATCCTTGTGTTGTTCTTGGGTATATCGTTCCCTCATCAACAACACTCCATCAATTCATCCTAGCTTGTAGCTTGACTGGGGAAACATCATATTTGTTCTAGAATCCATTTGTGCTTCTCCCTTCATATTATCATCCTCTCTCATCCCTAATTTGGATCATTTTCCCCATCTACCCTTGCATCATCTCATCCATTTCAAGAGCACACCTGTGTTCTCTTAAACCCATATGTCCTCTCGAGGGGGCATCCTCAATCCCTAATGTTTATCTTCACTCCCATCATCTTTCCTCCTAGTCACTCCTCAAATTATTGGGGCATCTTCCTTAATCTAACCATCCTCTTCTAGGTGCTATATTTTATTTTTCTTTGAAATGATGCTACTTCGTAACACCATCTCAATGGGGGAAAAATGTAGAAATCCAAATTTTACCACTTCCATATGGTCAAAATCCTATCATTTATTCATCTAATCCATCTATATTAATGACATATTTAATTAATATTATTCCCCTTTATCTAAGGTTCCTAAAAATATTTAATTAAATACTTTATCCTTCACCATTTCCTCTCTAAATTAAATAATTCAATTTATTTAATTAAGTCAATTATCCTCTTCAATTTTAAATTCATTCTTTCTCTCTCCTTGTACCATCCTCCATAACCTTTCCACTAATCTGGGTTAATTTAATTAGTCCTTTGTTAGGATGTGCATATCCTTAATTAGGATTAATGCCACATCCTCCATATTGATCCACTTGCCTCTAATCATCATTAATTTTCCTAATCACTTACCTTTTCTATCTTGTCCTTAAGTCAACCTTTCATGGTACTTACCTTTTTTGGGTTGACCTCTTCCCCATGTGAATTAAAAATTCACACTTATTCCCCCCATGCATTTGTCTTTCCCATGACCTCTCAAAGGTCACATCATACACATTAGACAAAGACCCCTTTTTGGGGAATCTTGTCTTACCCTTTGGTTTCTTCCAAGAAAGTGAATTAAAAATTCACTTTTATTCTTCCAATGCCCTCTCCAATCCCCATGGTGACAAGAGTGGAATTTCTAAAAATCCTTACTTGTCACTTTCAGCCGCACTTGGGGACAAGGAATACCTTTTTGAGGAAATCGTCTCCCATCCCAAGGTTCTTGCAAGTACCTTGGGACCACATGGCCTTTTCCACATCATTTGTACCCTTTCCATCTCACCATGTCCTTTGGACACTTCATCCTCCACATGGAAATATGTGAGGGATTGTGAGTCCTCAACTCACCATAGCTCTCCATCTTGGCCATGGTGGCTCAAACCGTTGAATCCTCTAGTAGAGAATTCAGTTTCTTCTATAAATATCCCTCTTTCTCATTCATTAAGGAGTCTAGTGACTTCAGGACCTTGTGAGCTTCATGCATTATTACCAAACTTATGCTCTCAAGCCATTTTAGCCATTTTTAATGCAATTCAGCTACATTGTGCATCTTGCATCTTAGCCATTATTGTATTTATGCATCCTCATTGATCACCCAACTACCATTACCATCACAAGTTTTCCATCAAGGAGCGCATATTCAAAGCATCATCAAGGGCCAACCAAGGATCAACACGAATAAAAGGTATAATCACTTTGCTTTTAGATTTATTTTGTTTTTGTTTAACACAACCCAATCTTGAAGTGTTGTTGTGTTGTTTTTCTCATTGCATTTAGTTAGTTTTTTTTTCATATTTAGAGTAATAACTTTCACTGCACACAGGAACAATAAAAGTTACTTTCATATAAAATACTTTTTAAATCCCCCATTCATGTGACAATATGGGTTCATCCATCTAACATATGAATGAAGCGAGATGGATCCCACTCAAAGAAGGTTGAAAGAAACTGAACTTTGATGGGGATTCTTGATGAAACACACACACTTATACGGAGAAGGGGGGTGAATAAGTATAAGACAATATTTTACCAATTTAAACTTTAAGAATCACAATGAAGCAATCATAAAATTCCACACACATAAGAGACACAATATTTTACGTGGAAAATATTACTGGAGAAAACCATGATAAAATATTGCTTTTATAAAACCTTAATACAATTTTCGTAGACACCAAACCAATGGAGACACCAATCCTCACCATTGAGCACCAACCCAATAAGAGACACCAATCTCCTCTAATGAGAGGATCCAACCTCTCGATCTCCTCAATTAGGTGGCACCAACCTCCAAAGAAATATTATGATGATTATCCGAAACTTCTTCTTGGATCAAATATAATTATCCTTTACAAATATGCTCATGGCTTCATCAAAAAATTCCTTAATATCTACTCATAAATGTACATTCTATCTACTCAAATCTGCAATATAGTCTTCAATATTTCTACTCATAGAACTGCCATGATCTTGCTTTTAGATTTTCTATAAATTTTATTTTAATTTTCTCCATAAATGTGAATGATATTCAATAATTTCTTGCTTTCAAATGAACTCCACTATGTCCTTAAATATTTTCTCCAAGAGGGGAAACTTTATGAAGCAACACACTCCTTTCAAATGGATGCACCCCTTCTTTTTAAATACACCCTTTCACCTTTTCCTTGGGTGCCTCAATAGGGGTCGAAACCTATTTTAATTACTTTTATTTATTATTTTCAAATACAATTCCCCAAAATGGGGCACATAACTTGAGAGGGTCGACCCTCTTCAAAAAGATAATTTCCAATTTTTATTATAATTTTACATGCCTAAGAGGAGCACCAACCAAGGGGGAGAACAAATATTTATTTTATTTTAAATTTTACTCCAAAGTATGGCCACCAACTTTCGACCCTGAAATCCTACCTCAACCTTTGACATTAATGACACCAATTTTACAACAATCTCCCCCTTTGTCATTGATGAAAACCCTACAAAGAAATAGTCTTGTAAGTGCAACAAGACCATATTTCTCCCCTTGACTAAAATGAACCCCTTACTCTAATCCCCCCCCTTTGATGTCAATATCAAAGGATTTTCCAGGGTTGAAAGATAAGGAAATGAACATCTCCCCCTAAACACATGCTTCTTCTAAAGAACTTAGTGACTGGATGAGAGTGATATTACCTCCAATTTCTCCCTCAAATACTCAAAAGTCTCTTTTGGAAGTGGCTTTATGAAAAAGTATGCAATTTGTTCTTTTGTAGCAACAAACTCTAAATTCACTTGTTGATCAATCACTTGCTCTCTTAAGAAATGGTATTTGATCAAAATATGCTTCACCTTGGAGTGCATAATGGAATTATTTGAGATGTTAATTGCATGTGTATAATAAAAAAATATAGAAATAGGATGATCAAATTCAACCTTGATGTCTATTGTGCAGTTTTTGCACACACACCCCATTGAAAGTGGGGACCCTCTTTTTTCACTTTTTGGTGTCTTGGCCCTTCTTTCTTGGGGGTTTTTTCTTTCTTTAAGCTCATTCTCTGATGTCCATCTTTCCAGTTGAAGTGGCACATTTGTGAATTTTATTGAAAATCTTGAGTTCTGAATGCATTCTGAAGTTTTCACTATTTTCGGGAAAATCCACTTCCTCCGGATTTTCTCGGTTTTCTTTCGGAGTCTGGAAGTGATTTCCTTTCAACCTGGATCTAGGGAAATTTGTCGTGTCTAGATTTCTCCAAGTCCATTTTCCTGTCGAATCTCCAATTTTTTGTCGTCATGGATTTCTTGTCGATCACATTAATGGCAATCGTGCGACCCTTTTGGGGCATTGATATATTGAATTCTTGGGAAGTTATTGGCCATTTGAGTTTGTTTATTTTCTTATCATTTGAGTTTGAGTCTTTGAGCCTTTGGTGTATTGCTGGATCATGGATTTCGAAGCTGTTTCAAATGCTGCATTTGAATTTTGTGTGCGTGGCTCGTATCCTGCTTGCATTGGAGAGTTATTTGTTGGCATCACCAGTTCTAGACCTTTTGCTCTCATGGTATGTAGATATGCCCTCTTCCTTTGCTAGTTCTTTCAGTTTAATTTGCTTCATTTTCTTTCTGGTCTTTCATTGCTTCGTTATTTCCTTGGATATGCACGTCATGTCGGGGCATTTTGGGGTCTTTGTTATTCTACCAGTCCACCAGGTTGATCATTGAGTGTTTATTTTTGGTCTGGTATTTCTATTCTTTTGGGCGTTTGCTTGCATTGGTCTTAAAATTTCCATCTTAGTGTGTAAGCAAGTCATGCCTAGTTCTCCATGCTTTCATGGCGAATATTTTAGGGTTTTTGACCTAAGGCATAGCCAATCCCTCTCAAATTTCTGTAAGGAGGGTTTTAAATTCATTTTTGATCCATTGGAGGTCTAGGTTAAGTCGTTGTCGAGGTGCAGGCCTTAGATCCATAGTCATTTGAGTCGTTTTGGTAAAGGTGAGGAAAATGTGGATGGGTTCAGGTTTTCGGGGTCCTCGTGGAAATTCGCTCCCTCCGGATTTCTTGGGCTTTTCTTGTTCTTTCTCTTTTGCCACTTTAAACTTGATATTGTCTATCTCACTAAAATCCACTTCCTCTGGATTTTCCCTATGTCCGTAGTCGGGTCGTTCTGCCGGATTCGTGCTTTAGTGATAATTTATCTAGTTCTCGCTAAAATCCGTTTCCTCTGGATTTTCCCGGATGTTTCGTGCCTTCTTCATTTTCCCGGGTTAGTTATAACTATTACCGTTTTCGGGAAAATCCGTCTCTGATGGATTCTTCTGAGATTCTTGTGAAAATGCTGAAAATAATGGTTATGAGGAATTGGTTTATTGATGATGTATTTAATTGATTAAATGAACTTATGCTAAGTATTCCTAGGGTTATTCTTTTATTGAATTGATGGATTAAAGTGATATTATGGGAGTTTGTGTGCTTGGTTCGCTGGAATCCGCCTGGTCTAGATTTTCTTGGAAATCCTCTCCAATGTGGAATCCGTGAAGGGGGCTAAATCCCAAACTTTGGGATATTGACTTTTTGCACCTATTGTTTCTTTTGGATCTTATTGTGGTCATTTTTATTTGTTTGCAGGTAGGATCAGGACAAGATGTTGCTGGTCGAGGAAAAGGGAAGGAAACGGATCCAAGTGCAGAGACTTCTGCCATCTCTGATGCAGAGAAGGTAAAATTGGACATAAAGAGTAGGATTCTTGAAAGCAAGCTGACTTCTATTTGGTCAGGAATCACCGATACCAATGTCGGTATGTGGGACTATGAAGAGTTTAAGGTTGAGATGTCAGCACAGAGCCCTCCTTTGTTGGCCAGAAGAATTGTGGACTCCCGATTAGCTCATGTAGCAGGTTTCCCTTCCACAGTGCAATGTTATGAACTAGTGATTGAATGTGCTAGGAATTATGATAGAGGGACACAAAGGATAATTGGTCCCCAAGGAACGATTCTGGCGGGCTTTAGCCCTGTATCCATTGCTTCAACTTTTGATATGCTTGACAGGTCCCATGTGGTGGCCTTTGAGATGGATGGTGCTAGGAAATACTATGAGGAAAATATAGTTAAGTCCCAACAAGTGATCAACTCTTGGCTGGAGAATCCTAAGTCCCATTTCTCCAAGTTGCCAAAGCAACTATTCAGACTCAAATTCAAAAGGGATTACTACAATGTCATCACTCTTCTCAGCAGATAGGTAGGATTGAAGAGTGCAGGGGTGTTTAAGACTTGGATGTTCAATGTTATTGCTCGGATGGAGCAGGGAATAGATTATCACTAGGCAGGTGTCATAAGTGCAGTCATCCACAAGCAGTTATGTAATGTCTTGCAAACCAAGACTTTCACCATGACCTCCTACCTAGTGTATGCATTGGCAAGACTTCACCCATATAAGGGGTATCTTTGGACAAGATGCAATATATGAGGTATATCCACAGCTGCACCTGACTAGAGGAAGCTACAAAAGAGAAAATGATGCTTTCACAATGTACATCACCAGATTGCTTCAGGGTGCAGAGCATATGAGGATTTCTAACAAAGCTAAAGAATTGATAAGGAGATATGGGGCATGGTTTATCCAGTTCCCTACTTTCTCATACATTAGAATTGATGGTTTCCAAAGGGCTCCCTATAGACTCCTGAGGTACCCTGCTGATCATATTGTATTGCTGGAAGTCACTAGGTAGATTTGTGACTTCGACATAGTTGTGAAGGGAGATAAGCATAAAACAAGTTTTGGGAATGATTTTCCCTTAAAGATAGGAATGGGTGAGGTTTGTCCTTCTATCCAGTCTGCTCATTCTTCTGAGGAGGAGATGAGTACTTTTGGTCTATCTTTCCATTCCAAGAGAGCAAGGTTTGACATCACTAGGGAAGCACAAAAGAAGGCCAGTAGGGAATACAACCATAAGGCTAATATTGAAGATTACTGGGTTAACCTCAATGATGAATTTTAGGTAAGGAAGAAGAAATTCTCTAGATTTCTAGTGGATTTAGTAAGGTTATACAATGTGAAGGGCATCCCTGACTAGGTGGAAGAGGATGGGAATTTAATCCAAGGTCATGTCTATGAGGTGGTGAAAGATAGGCAAGTTGGAGAGGTTGACTGGTTAGAAGAAGAGAAAAAATAATTGGATCAAATCATGACTCCGGTGATTAGGTACACCAAAATGTGGTTGAAGCATAAGATGCTGGAATTGGAGAGTGAGGGTGTCCACTGTTCTTATGATCTGATGGGAGACTTGGAGTCTCATTCTACTTCTGAGGAATCACATGAGCAAGATCCTAAAGGTAAGGAAAAGGTTGATTCCCCTTTCAAAATCCAAGTTAGGGATGTTCAAGCTGAGAAGGTGACAGAAGTGAGTAAACAGAGGAAACCTGTCACCAAGAAGAGGAGACATGCCTCAAGGAAAGAGGCGGAAAAGGAAAAAGAAGAGGAAGAGGAGGTAGAGATTACTCCTCCATTGACAAAGAGAAGAAGACTTGTGAAGTTATCACAAAAACAAGAGGAGGCTCCCAAAACTGATAAGGAGGTTGAGCCACCAGTAGTAGAGGTGGAGAACTCAGGGGAAAGAACACAAGTGTACATGAGGAGGTCAAGGACTCCTTCCCTAAGGGATAATGCAGTAAAGGAAGATGTTCCAATGAATTTTCCCATTGTTGAACAAGTGTGTCCATTCCTCAGGATACTAGTAGCACACAAGAAGAACCAAGGAAGGATGAAGATCCTAAGGACTTGGGCGAGGAAGAATTTCAGGAAGGAGATCTTTATAATGCGGAGGAAGAAATTGATAAAGTGATTCAATATCCCTTGGTAGCACATGCAGATTCACCTATGAGAGAGAAATTGAATAAATCTCCTCAATAGGAGGAGATACTAGCTAAGGTCCCTTCACCGGTGCAGGTTGTTGTGGAGGAACAGTTGCAGGATAAGGAGAATCCAATCATGGATATCCCTAATGTGCCAAGTGTTGAAAAGGATACAACTAATGACCAGTAGGACAAGCAGGATACAATGCCAACTGAGTCTACTATTCTAGGTTGGCTGGATAAGGAATTGAAATGTAAAATGGTAATAGTGGAGGATGCTCCTCCTAATTAGGATGTCTTGATGGCTAATGTTGAACAAGGAAAGGTTAAGAAGAAGGCTAGGGTTCTATCTCGGATTGAGAGAGATGGGTCAGGCAACAGAGTGGCCCACATTGCTACCCTTGCTCCAGATAAAGATAGAGATAATGTGATTGCCAAGGATTATCATGTGCAAACTATTGACCTAGGGCATGCTTCTATGGAGCAAGATATTAAGGAGTATGAAGGCTCCAGTGCTGTAATTGTGGGTAGGTTGAAGAAGGATGTGCAAACCAGGCATGAGTTGGAGAGAGAGAATGAGAAACTGAAGAAGTACTTGTAGGAGTTGATGAAACCCTTGCAGGCTATTAGCTCTTCCTCCTCTACTGCAAGTTTTTTTCCTCAGGAAACAATCTCCGAGCTTGAAAAGATGAAAGGCACTACACTTGCCACCATTGCTTGGTTGCAGGGTGTCCAAACCAAGGGAGATATCGCCATCAAAGATATCTTGTCAACTGGAGGGGATGCTATGAGATCGGTGGACTAGTTGAAGACTGTATTGGCTCAAGACAAGGAGGATACTGATCTCCTACTACAGAAAACCACAACAATTATGGAGTTCACCGAAGATAAGCTGGTAAAGAGTGGGATTCTTCCTTTTCCAAGGGTTTCTAAACCTTGGGAATGGTTTGAAATCCTGTAAATGAGGCAGAAGGCCTTAAAGAAAATTCATAAACAAGCAAAGCAGATTGAGGACACTTTGACTGGTATCCATGATAAGTGTATCTCATTCTTTGAGGTCATGACAGGAAGGAAAAAGTTTGCTCTGAAACATCTTAATCTGGAACAACTTAGGAAATGGTGGAGAGATGTTTATTCTCCAATCAGTGAAGGTCCAGTAACTGAGCATTAGCTAGATGATGTTGCAACCTATATTGCAGTTATTGACAGATTCCTAACTAATAGGGCTGATTAGGATGGTACAGTTAAGCAAGCAAGAGATGACATCAAGTCTCTTGAGAGAAGAATCAGGGTTTTGCCTGTGCCACCTGTTGCTGAGCTAGATAGAGTCTTGTTGGCCGTGCATGGTGAAGAGGATCGAGCTAAAGATAAGGACAGGAAGTAGTTATATAGGGCTACATTGAGATTTGTGCTTCCCATTATTCACATGCATTGGGCCGACCCTTTTGGTGCCTAGGCCGACTTGGATGAAATTGGTGCAAATTACACATTTCATGTTATGTTCAAATATCTTTGAGGCCGACCTCTTGTGTGGCATGTTTTATTGTAATTTCTTATTTTGGGCCGACCTATCTTAGGGATTCTCTATAAAATAGGCATGTTGCCTCATTTGAGAATATAGATAGGGAGATAGATAAATAAGTGATATTTTGAAATAGAATAGAGACTTGATATTAGAGCGAATTATTGTTTATTTTAAAGCAAGTGTTGTAATAGAAAATTGGAGTTGTTGCTATTTTGGATGACTTAATATAAGAGAGATATTGTGATTTGGTATCTATCTTGTGGAGTTTCATCTGGCATGGTTCTTGTTGTTCTATCTTTAAAATTGCTTATAAGTTTATAGTTAAATTGTTTGGTGATGCTTAGGGTTTCATGTTTGGAATGTTTGCAGCGATCTCTAGTCCATACTTTTTACAGTTAGCTGATTGTTCACTGCTTTGCAAAGGTAGCCTGGACTTAAAGTTGTGCTTATTTCAGTTATAAGGATTTGTTAATCTCAATTGCAATAGGATTGGCTAAATGAATGTTTGTGATTTGAAAATATTTAAATACCTTAGAAGATTGCACTATTTCTGTGAAATTGCAGATTCATCTGGGTTTAACAAAAAGTAGTTTATGAGAGATTGGTCCATTTTGAGCATTTTATCTTTTGGCATTTTCAATCTTAGAGTTAGAAGTAGCCTTAGAATCATCTCTGAAACCTTTATCTTTTTCCGTTTCTTTATTATCAAGGTTCCAATCAAGATTCCAAGTATCAATTCATTATTTAGATCTAATAAATTCGAAATCCAGTATTTTCTTGTAGTAAGGTCCCTTTGTGATTACCAACATTTTCACATTTATCATTGATTTGTTTTGTTGCATTGTCAAGACCTAACATTAGAGACCTTGGAGTTATCTCTTTTCCTATTGAGATTTACCTTTCAAGAGAGATAGGATATCATATTTTGTCTGAGTTGTTGCTGTGCAAAAAACATCATTAACAATGTCCTTTAATGTTTTCTTCATCCAAAGGACCTAGGTGTAATAAGAAGCTGATGCAATATACTCCACTACTACTGTAGACAATTAAACTGAAGCCTATTTCTTACTTAACCATGATATAAGACTATCACTAGGAAAGAATGCAACTCCACTTGTTCTTTTTTTCCATTAATACAACTATCCCAATCCACATCCGTATATGTTGTGGTGAAATCATCACCTCTTGAATATCACAACCCAAAATCCATAGTGCCTTTTAGATATTTGAATATTATCTTGACCACTTGCACATGGGTTTCCTTTAGTGTTACTTGAAATCGTGTCACCAATCTAACTTTTTGCATAATATCAGGTCTTGTAGTTGTCACATATAATAAAATTCCAATCATGGACCTGTATAGAGTTTGATTAGCCTCAGGAGACTCGTCATCCCTACTCAATTTGTATCTTGTAACCATGAGAGTGCTCACTAGATTGTAGGCTTCCATTATGATTTTTTCAACATCTCCTTAATATACTTGGTTTGTGAAATAAATATCCCCTTATTTGATTGGAAAATTTGCAACCCAAGGAAGAAAGACAACTCACCAAGCATTGAAATTTCAAACTCCTACATGTTCATAGAAAAATCTTGGCACATCTTATCACTGCTACCTCCAAAAATGATATCATCCACATAGACCACAATAATAAATAGGTCATTTGCTTCATTCTTGATATACAAATAAAGCTATCCATCATACCTCTTCTGAAACCTTTCTACTATAGATACTTGTATAGTCTTGAGTACCAAGCCTTGGGGGCTTTTTTCAGCCCATAAAGTGCCTTCTTTAGCTTGCAAAAAAAGTAATGATTTTTTGATAGAATGAACCCATTAGGTTGTGTATGAGTGTGAATTTTCAACCCTAACACAAATTCCCCTTTCACCCCCTTACACTTTAGAAAACCAAAGGAAGAGGCTGAATTCCACTTAAGCCCACTGCTTGCATTCCACTTGGCACCCTGTTTGTGTGTTAGTGGGGGAATTTCTGTTAGGGACGCCCGCATCGAGCGTAAACATCCGTGTGATGAACTTATGTCCCTACTAGATTCCTATGGCTGAAGACTGTAGAGACGTTACACTTTCAATTGGAAGTCGAAGTATAATGCCCCTCTTCGGTTGGCCGACCCGAATATGGCCGTTTTTCACATTCTCCTTCATAATCTTCACTCTCTCATCCATTCTCAAGTTTGGATAGAGTTTGGAAAGATATTGAATCCATACCTTCATATTTTCTCCACCATTTTCAAGCATTCACAAGCTTTGTAGCAACACCCTTCACCCCATTGCAACAATCCACTACTCCATCACTCCGATAGGGCAAGCACAGGATAGACACCGCGATAACAGAGGCTTGAGTCTCTCTTGTTCTCTCCTCCACAATCCTTAAGTGCTTTGGACAGAGGTGGTAAGCTCCTCTAATCTCTCCTATTGTTTTTTATTAGTAACCACGTACTGCTTAAAGTGTTTTGTGTTTACGTAGCTTTTAGTTTCTTTCTTTATCTTTATTCCTATCATTCCAAACTTGTCTGTTCATGGAGGTGGAAACAACAAGATAGGGGTATGACTAAGGTAGGCCCCTATACAGCCCCAACAATTTCTCCCTTTATTGTGTACAAGTGGAGAGATTTTGAAGCAAGCTGGTGAGGAGGATATTCTACGAGATCATCTTCGTCACCCTCTCGGTAATATACCTCTTTTATTACTTTTGTATTTACTTTTATCTCTTCTTAATCTCGTTCTTTTCTTCTTGAAACTGTTAGACTCGACTATTAGTCCTTTCTCAGGATTCCAACCTCGTCTTTCTGGTTCTCTAGCCTTAGAGACGTTAGCTCACATGTGAGATACTAGCGCATCGCACTGTCATCCCAGAACCATGCTTCTGTCCTCAGACAAAGAGATTCCTGAGATGTAGAGTGGACTCTAGAAAAGTGAATCGTCTTGTCTTCCTACAAATCCTAGGATCATAGAGTGATCGAGGGACATATAGTCCTCATCATTCTCATTATTTTCGTCCTAGCCTTCCTTTGAACTGAGGTAAGTTAGGGCAGCCCTTCCATTCTTGGCCTTTCGTGACCTAGAGCCTTGTAGTGGGTGGTCCCCCTCTCTTACATTTTTGGTAAACCTGACATGAACCAACATCTATCCATTTGTCAGCATCCTGAACGTTTTCTCATACACCTCTTGGTCATTATACCCTGGTGTATTGTGAAAGTTTATCAACTTCATGACCTAGTCTACAACCTCTGGGCATATTGTTAGAAGAAGTCTATGACACCTTTCGATGGACAAGATGAAGGTCTCCTCTAGCTTCACTACTGGCCTTTTCTCCGGTTCTATGATTGGTCTGTCCACACAAGAGCACATACCATGAGGTGAACCTAGGTTTCTTGACGAAGACGCTCACATCCCTACTTCTCCTATGTTGCCAACCTCTTCATTGATAGATGAGCATGAGGCCATCTATATCCCTTCTGACTATGTCATTAGTCTTGGTAAAGGGTTAGCTGCATTGGAAAATCACCTCGAAGGCAACCCAAAGTTGGCTAGGGCTGGTAAGGTGATCAGTGAAATAAGATACATGGTGGAAAGAGATCAGAGAAATGTAGAAATCTTGGCTAGTCTCTTTGGTCTGGTCGAAGCATGTTCCCCTTTGACCCTTGGTTGCATGATATGAGGTGGCCTCTTCGAGGAACATGAGAGGCAATTGGAGATGTCAATGCCTCCTATATCCATGTATATGGGTGACACAGTCCCCTCAGTTAATATACCTTGTACTTTTGAAGGTTTGGAGACTATCAAAGTAAACAAGAAACCTTTAGGCTTTCACTTCAACCCTTCCATCACCTTCGATGGTGGAGGATTTGGCAGAATGATGGGCAAAGGATTTGGCAGTGGGAACTTTAGAAGTGGGGATGGAATTGGTGGAGGCGATGCCGGTGGAAGTCATGGTGGTGGCTTCGGCTCTGGCGGTGGCTCAGACAAAAGTCACACTAGTGGTGGCGGCATCGGTGGTGGCTCTGGCGGTGGTCATGATGGTGGCACTGGTAGAGGTCATGCCGGTGGTGGTGGTATTGGTGGCAGTTCTGGCAATATTCACGATGGGGGCTCTGGCGGTGGTTCTGATGGTCCTATGTCTTCTAACGACCCTATTTTGAATACCCTTTTTCAGAATATGGGGAAGATACAGAACCAGCTAGAAAACCTTTCCCAGGCCCCAACCCAACCTATCTTCCAACCCTTTTTTTGACATAGCCCGTTGTCGGTTGCAATCCTAAACACTCCCTTCTCGCAAGGGATGGAGATTCCAAAATTTGAGAAATATGGTGGTAAAGGGGACTTGCAAACACACGTGTTTTCCCCTGTGCACAGATTTCTTCCATCATGATGCATTGATGGCTAAACTATATCCCCAATCCCTCAAAGATACAACACTAGATTGGTATTGTTATTTTCCCGATAATTCTATCTTCACATTCAATCAGCTTGTGAACTAGTTCTTGTGTCAGTTCCAAGCCAATATCGGACCAAAGATGACCTTCTCAGACCTTGTTCAATGCAAACAAGGGAAAAATGAAAAGATTACAGACTTTATAGCACAGTACCAAAGGCTCTTCTCATAGATCTCGTATCAGTTACTCGATTCTGATGTACAAAAGGTCTTCATAGGAAACTTACAAAGGCCTTGGCAAGAGAAGTTCACCCTCATGAAGTATCCTTCTTTTGCACACTTGTGTGCAGCTTTATGAGAATACTAGCAAATGGTGGTTCAGTTTGGGGGTCCTCTCTCATGCTCCCGTTCTGAAGGAATATCTACCGTATCGATCTTAGGAAGAGGTAAAACTATTGTGAATGTAGTAGCCATTGTGGATAACAATGGCCTCAGATGCAACTGGAATTTTATGAAGCTATCAGAATCTTATTCTTCCATCTTGCAGAAGTTGGTGAAGGATAAGTTCCTTACCCTGCCACCTCCTAAACAAGTTAGAGAACCATACCCTATCTAGTATGAAGAAAATACTTATTTTCAGTACCATTGAGTTAATGGACATGATACCAAACACTGTATGTGCCTGCATCATGAGATACAGGACCACATCAAGGATGTTACTATCCATCTTGATGGGAAAAAGAAAAACATGAACAAATCAGTGGCAAAAGATAATAGTGACTTGTAGATATACAGAAATCTATTTCCCATCACATTCTACCAACATGATTATTGATCTTGTTGATTCTACTTCTCACCTTGAGGCATATTTTAACATGGTTACTGTTACTCCCTCTCCTCATCTTGCGACTGGCTCACCGGATGTGACATTTACCTCACAAGATATTCCAACAAATATCAAGCCTTCTCTACTTTATATTCCCACTTGCCTCAATGGTAACATTATGATGAGGATCTTGGTTGACCCCACGAGTAGAGTGAATGTCATAACAGAGGAGACATTACTCTTAAACTCCCTATAGAGGGAGGAATACAACCAAACCAAGTCCATCATCCGCACACATGATGGACTTTCCCTTAAACCCTATGGATTGATAACGTTGTACATCCTATTTGGAACTAGGAGTGTAGACACAGTCTTCGATGTCAGCCCTGAGTTAGACCTATCTAGAGTGATGCTAGGCATACCTTGGCTAGCTTCCATGAATGGGATCACCTCCATGATTCATAAGTGCCTTAAATTTTACCAAAAAGGTGCCATGCAAGTGGTGCATGAAACTGGATATCAGCCTGTGGTATCCCATGGGGGATATTCATTATATCACTTTTGGCCCACTCCAATCAGTCCACTCCCATAGAGAATGAGCCTACTTTACAAGAACTATGTGAAGTATAAAATTGGGGACAAGGGACAACCAAAGTTGACCCTTCCTATAGCTGAGCTATCAGCTACCTCCTCCTCCCCAAAAGAAAGGAGAAGCTTGATCCCTCTCAAGCTAACTCATCCACTCCCCTCTCTTGGGAAGAGTACTGGATGAACAATCCTAGGTTCTACCTGCTAAGTTTGATGATGCCTCCTTGGAGAAATTTGAAAGTCAGGATATAAAATCCTCTTAACGGGTCCTTGAGACCCTGTATTATTTGTATGATAGAAAGAAAGTCTCATAGAGAGAGTTTTCCCCTTGACCTATTCTTGTTCCTCCAAACAAGAAAGGATCCACCTCTAGGGTGATAAAGTCAACTCACCCTGCCATTTGTGAGCCTTCCCCTCCTTCTCCCATTCAGGATTCTTCCCTTCCATTGGAGATAGCCATGGAGGACACTCCCATGGCTGAGCAGGATCCTTTTTTCCCTCCATAAATCCTAGCTTCCGGTTTGAAGAGCCATAGAAACCACCTTGTGCACGAGCGTAAGCATCGACGAAAAGCTCTCCTAGCCTAGAAAGCCTCCTTACAAAAGGAGGAGGAGAAGATTGCATCTCCTGTTGTGTCCTCCTCTTTCCCTCCTTTTGTATTTGAATCTCTTCTAGATCCTGATCTGAACACACATGTGCCTAGAAGGGTGCAGGTGTTCATCGCTCCTTATGTGGAGTTTCCCTTGTTGACTTTTGTATTGGATGTATTGCCTTTCCCAAAGCCCATGGACATGGTGAACACTTTGGTTGTGTCCATTGCGGTTCTTTCCTCTTCTCCCTTGACCCTCCTTGTTTCATCCGTGGGGAGTTCACCTCCTCCAATGAAGAAGATAAAGCATGGCCCCTCCAGCAATGGAGGACATAAGAAGAGCCCACCATCTATGAAAGGTGGCCCCAAATTGACTTGTTCTATCCTAGTAATGAAACCAGTCCCAACCTCCCCTGAGTTTGTCACCACTCTTGAGTCTCTCGGTGAGCCCAATGGTGAACCTTGAGTACAAACTCCTCAGTCCACCAAGGTGAAGCATGACACTCCCATTAAATGCATGTTTAACTTAGTGGACAAAGTTTTGACCCTGTCAGTGATCTTCGCTAGGTCATTGACCCTAGACCCACAAGAGCTAAGCGACAGAAACCTTACAGGTCCCTCTGCCTTGGCCCTTGTTGTGGGAGGAACATTACACCATTGCAGGCTTGTCATCCTTCCTATGATGATCTAGAGTGGGAAGCTAATGACATCTTGGTTGACCAGTGTTAGGGGAAGACCCTCTTCTTAATATTTAGATTAGATATGTGTGTGTCGTGATGTGTTCCCCCGTGATTGTGCTACATGTGCCTGGATGACCCTTGTCACCCCTGTTGGTGAATGGATATAGGCATGGTGTTTGTGTTGTAAACCTTCCTATATATGTGTCATCATTCTTCCATGTTTGCGATTGACTTTCAGTAAATTGGGGATGATGCAAAGCATTGGGAGCACTTAAGCCTCCTTCCATGTTGACCCAATTTTTATTTTACTTTGTCTTTCGTACACTCTTCCTGATTTGGTTGGGGATTGATGATATTTCGCCTCTTACCATGATTACCTAATATATACAAATAAAGGCAGATCTGGCCCCATGAAACCAGATCCTCTTGTTCCCTTTATGTGTGATCTATTTTCTTTACTTTTCTATTATCTTTCTCTCGTCTTTGCTTGAGTTGTCCCTTTCATGTGTGACAATGTCTCTTCTACATTACTCGGTCTCTAGAAAACACATTCGTTGCCAAAAATATCTTTTCTCGAAGATCCCTCACACACTTCTTTGTTAGAATTGCATTCTCAACTTGAAACCCTAGTGGAACATGTTTCCTTCATCATGGGTTCGTAAAGAAAGGACATGGAAACCCTCCTTCAAAGTGGGAATGGTCTTAGTCTTCCCCTTGCATGAGCACATCTCCTTCCTTTCAAATTCCTTGATGAAGTGAACATCTTTTAAAAGGATCCCTTGGTGATGAATTGATTCGAGAAGGAAGACGTTAAGCTTTTGAACAGTGTGTCCCTTGAGTTGACCCCTTCTTTTCATGCTAGGTTCCCGAGGGACCCCTTTAAAAACCTTAACAAGTTCTATGATGTCTAGCTTTGGGGTAGCCTAACTAGATCTACTTCACACCTCGATGTCTAGTCCAGGGGCAACCCGACTAGATTGTCCTCATATCCTTATGTCTAGCTTGGGGGAAGCCCGGCTAGACTTCACCTTTAAAACAATGCTTCCCTTGAGTGGACCTTCCTTCCTTTTGAAGGGTTCTCGGGGGATCCCTTTGAAATTCTTACAACTTAGCGATTGTCTGTGTGACTGTCTATTCATTGGCCTGTGCGACCACTTCCTGATGTGTTCTATCTGTGGGTAAACATGTCGCCACCTTTGGCTCTGTGGAGTCCCCTTTTCTTGGTCTCCCTCATGTGAGAGTTCTTAGGGGATACCTTGCTTGTAGGTTTGTGGGTCTGTAAGGTGCTTTTCTTGGTCTCCCTCATGTGAGAGTTCTTGGGGGATACCTTCCTTATAGGTCTATGGGTCTGTACGGTGCTTTTCTTGGTTTCCTTCATGTGAGAGTTCTTAAAGGATACCCCCCTTGTAGGATAGTGAGCCTGTGAAGCATTTTCATAATTCAGCTTTATGGTTCCACAGAACTATGAAGTCCTTTCCTGCACTTCCAAGTTCACTAGACCATGCTCTGCTTCCTTGTTAGTTTAGGTATACATCTCTTACTTTGTTACTTCCTTAATACTCTAATTTATCGAAGAACTCATCAGCACCCGTTCTCACTAAATGGGGGAAAAATGCATGAGTGTGAATTTTCACCCCTAACACAAATTCCCCTTTCACCCCCTTACACTTTAGAAAACCAAAGGTAGAGGCTTCATTCCACTTAAGCCCGTTGCTTGCATTCCACTTGGTGCCCTATTTGTGTGTCGGTGGGGGAATTTCTATCAGGGAGGCCTGTGTGGCATGCAAACTTTCATGCAATGCATTGACATCTATGTGGCATGCTAATGTCCCTAGCAGATTCCTTCAACTAGAGAGTGCACAAATGTTACACTTTCGATTGGAATTCGAAGTGTAACGCCCCTCTTCGGCTGACCAACCCAAATATGGTTTTTTTTCACATTCTCCTTCATAATCTTCACTCTCTCATCCATTCTCAAGTTTGGACAGATTTTGGCAAGATATTGAATCCATACCTTGATATTTTCTCCACCATTTTCAAGCATTCACAAGCTTTGTAGCAGCACCCTTCACCCCATTGCAGCAATCCACTACTCCATCACTTTGATAGGGTGAGAATAGGACAAACACCGCAGAAAAAAAGGCTTGAGTCCCTCTCGTTCTCTCCTCCACAAGCCTTGAGTGCTTTGGATGAAGGTGGTAAGCTCCTCTAATCTCTCCTATTGTTTTCGATTGAGTAAGCATGTACTACTTGAAGTGGTTTTTGTTTACGTAGCTTGTATTTTCTTTCTTTATCTTTATTCCTATCATTCCAAACTTGGTTGTTTGTGGAGGTGGAAACACCAAGATGGGGGTCTGACTAAGGCATGCCCCTATACAGTCCCAAAAATTTATCCCTTTATTGTGTGTAGGTGGAGAGAGTTTGAAGCAAGCTGATGGGGAGGATATTCTATGAGATCATCTTCATCACCCTCTCGGTAATATAACTCTTCTATCACTTACGTATTTACTTTTCTCTCTTCTTAATCTCATTCTTTTCTTCCCAAAAATATTAGAATCGAATATCAGTCCTTTCTCGAGATTCCAACCTTTTCTTTCTGGTTCTTTAGCCGTACGGATGCCAACAAACATGTGAGATGCCAGCACGCCATGCTGTCATCCCAAAACCGTGCTTCTATCCTCAGAAAAAGAGCTACCTGAGACATAGAGTTGACTCTAGAAAAGTGACTTGTCTGGTCTTCCTACAACTCTTGGGATCACAGAGTGATTGAAGGACATATAGTCCTCATCATTCTCATCCTTTTCATCCTAACCTTCCTTTGAACTGAGGTAAGTTAGGGCAGCCTTTCCACTCCTGGCCTTTTGTGACCTGGGGCCTTGTAGTTGGTGGTCCTCCTCTCTTATAGGTTGTTCAATATACTCTTCTTCCTCCAAGTTTTCATTTCTAGGAAGGTTGACTTCACATCCATCAGGTAGACTTTGAAATTCTTGAAATTGGCAAGGGTTGAAAACATCCTTATAGCCTCAAGAAGAGTGAAAAGGGAAAATATTTATTCAAAATCAATCCCCTTAACTTGAGCATATCCCTTGTATACAAGCCTTTATTTGATCCTTAAAACTTGGCCATCCTCATTGGACTTGTTCTTGAAAACCCATTTAGTGCCAATGACATTCTTGTCCTTATGTCTTGGGAAAAGTACCCAATTTTTATTTTTCTCTATTTGTTCCAACTCTTCTTCCATGGCTTTCATCTAGTACTTGTCTTCTCGACCTTCTCCAAAAAATTTGGATTCCAATTTAGAGAGAAAGGGCAAGTTCACATGTTTAGATGTATTGGCTACTCTCCTCCTTGTCAGAATTTATGTATCTCTATCTCCAATGATTAGATTTTCTGGATGTTTCTTTTGAATAGATCTAGATGGTGTCTTGGATGATACCGTTGATGGTGTTTTTGGGTATCTTTGCTCAATTTTTCCATTTTCAACTTCTTCTTTGCCACTATCTTCTTTTTGACAATAAACTTCTTGTGCTATTTCCTTTTGATGCCCTTCTTCATCAAATCTCAAATTTGCACTTTCAACATTTTGTGTAATACTTTATTATAGCATTTATAGGCCTTGATTCTCGAAGAGCATCCAAGAGAAGTACCCTTATCACACCTAGAAACAAATTTTATGAAGTATTCATCATCTCACCTAATATGACATTATCTTTCGAACACTTTGAAATAATTCACTAATGTAGGCCTTCCCTTACAAAGATATGGAATTTTTCTATTGTTCACCCTGGTTTGTGCCTAGTTTAGAACATACACTATCGTATGAACCACTTCTCTCCAGAATGTGTTAGAAAGATTAGACACATTTAACATGGCTCTTGCCATTCCTTGAACCATTCTATTTTTCCTCTCAACAACTCTATTTCGTTAAGGAGTTCTTGCAGCTGAATATTGTCTTTTTATATCATGTTGTTCATAGAATTCTTCAAATTTATTTGAGGTGAATTATCCTCCTCTATAAAATCTTAGGTTGTTGATTCTTAGCCCAATTTAATTCTCTACCAAAGCTTTAAATTCCTTAAACCTCTCAAGAGATTCAAATTTTTCTTTTAGAAATGTAATCCAAGTCATCTTAGAATAATCATCAATTACTAGCACAAAATAAATCTCACCTTCCAATATTTTTTTCCTTGTTGACCCACATAAATCAATATTTATTAGTTCCAAAGGCTTTTATGTAGAGTAATCCTTTGATTTGAAACTCGGCCTTGTTTGCTTTCCAAACAAGCACTTCTTGCAAATAGTATTAGGAGGCTTTTCTATCTTGAACATATCCCTTACAACTTGCTTATTTCTAATCTTCACAATTTTGTAAAATTTCAAATGTGACATCCTTTTGTACCATAACCATCTCTCATCTTCTTGTGTCATGTAGCACTTTTATCCTTTGAATTCACAAAGAATATAGAGATTATTTACAATTATACTGGCATCTACAACAAGTTTCTTTGTTCTTGTCCTTTTGATTTCAAAACCACTTGGATGAAATGTGAGAGTGTGACCTTGATCACACAATTGGCCCAAACTTAGAATATTATGCTTCAATCCTTTGACATATAATACATTTTTAGTCTTTTTCTTTTCATTGTAAAAAAAAAGAGTTCCTTTTTCCTGTTATTCTTATTGTAACATTATCTCCAAACTTCACAATTCCTCCATTTATTTCCTTAAAAGTGAAGAACTTGATTGTATCCATGTCATGTGGCTTGAGAAACCATTGTCAATGTACCACCAATTTCCTTCATTTTGCATATGGAATTTTTTTTTCACTAGTATTCATTTCATGCTCCTTCTTCTTCTTCTTCTTCTAAACTTTTGTAGATTCATCCTTTAGCCTATCATGAACATCCTCCTTTTTTGTATAGGAGGTTTCATAGAATCACTTCTACAAGAACACATTGTATAACCAAAGTTATTGCACTTGTAGCACATGATGTTGTAGTTCATTAGAGGATAAAATGAATTGTAGTTCCTCTTTAAGAAACCAAAACCCTTTCTTGCACAAACTCTACAATTCACTGCCTTATGACCAAATTGATTGGAAAAGAAACAATAACCAAAGAAGGTGTACTAGAACCTATAGTTGAGAGGTTGCCTTGGTAGAAATGATATTCTAAATATTTCCTTTTTCCCTAAGAGGAATGTTGTTCTTTTGTGGGATATTACTTCCCTCCTTCTTAGTGCTACTATTGATAGTCTTTGAGCACATAAACATATCCTTTAGGATTTCCTTCATTTATCTTCTTTGGTAGTTAAAAATTATTAGAAGTTGACTTATCTTTGGTGGTCTTATGATTTTCCTTAAAGCCAAGACCGATCTTGATGAAAGGTGATCTTTGGGAGTTAATAATGTCCTCCAAAATTCTAATGCTCTTTTCAAACTTCATGCTTTAATTTAATTGATCATTCAATTTCTTCAACCCCTTTCTCAAGGAAATAATTTCAAGCTCCAATTTCTCACACTCCATTTCTTTTTCCTTTAGTTGATCTCTTACAACTTCTTCAATTTGTTTTTATTTCTCATTTTGAATCTTTAGATCCATGATCATCTTTTCAGATTCTTCAAGATTTTGAGATAATTTGGCTTTAGTTTCACTATCCTCTTGAAGTTGTGACTTTAGTCTTAAATTTATTTTCTTAAGATTCTTGATCTTATGGTAGAACAATCACCATGAAGAGTATTTATTATCTATTGATATTAGAGAAGCTTCCAGTGGTTTCTTTGGATGAGCTACTTGTTTCTTGAATGTAGATAATATTTTTATGCTTTTAGAAGTTCTTTTCATGCTTTCCTAGTGTGCCCCTTTTCTTGTTATGGTGATGTTTCATTCCTTTCTTTTTGTTGTATTCTTCTTCCTCTTCACTAATTTAATTCTTGACATGTGGATACTTAGAATAAAATGACCTATTCCACCATAATTGAGACATTTAAGAGTATACTTATCTTTTTTTTTGTTGGATCCTTTCTTGAACTTCCTCAAAAAGTGAGCTTCTTCTTCATTGCTTGAAATTTCACTTGATTTGTATTATTTTTTCTTTATCTTCTTGGATTATTTGAAGGTGGCTTCCTATTTTGATGGTTTCTCCTTCTCTATCCTCATTTTTTATGCCTTGAGGATCCCATTCAACTCGTGCATCTTCAAAGTGTCTAGATCCTTCATTTCCTCAATGGTGGAAATTTTCACATCAAGCCTCATGGGGAGAGCTCTTAACACCTTTTGCACAATTATGGATTCTTCCTTTTCCCCAAGTCCTTTAATGGTATTTACAATCTCATCCACACAAAGGAGATACGCTGCAATTTCTTCTTCATCCCTCATTTTCAAGCTTTCAAAATTTCTCCTATGTGTTTGTAGCTTGGCTTTATTATATTTTTCGTCTCCTTTATTATATTCTTCAACTTATCCCACATGTCCTTATCCGATTTACAATGCATAAATTTCACTAAATTAAATTCAAATAATCCATACTAAATTGCATTTTTAGTTTTGGCATTATTTTCGCTTTCCCTCTTTTCAACTTGATTCATTGGTTGGGTTGTAGAATCACTATAACCATTTTCAATGGATTTCTAAATATCAAACCCTATAGAATTCAAACAATTCTCCATCCTTATACTCCACAAGGCATAATTTGTTCCATCAAACAGTGGTGCCCTATTTGAGGAGAACCCATATCCTTCTTGATCAATCATGTGTGCTTCCAAGATCTACCTTCAAGAAGTTAGGATATCTCCAAAGGAACCCATTTTGATATGAATTGATAAAACACACACTTATACTGGGATGGGGGTGAATTGGTATAAAACAATATTTTACCAATTTCAACTTTAATAATCACAAAATTCCACACACATAAGATACATGAATTTACGTGGAAACTCTTATGAGAGAAAACCATAGAAAAATATTGCTTGTATAAAGCATTAAAAATTTCGTAGGCACCAAACCAATGGAGACACCAATCTCAACCACTGAGTACCACCCCAATAAGATACACCAATCTCTTCTAATGAGAGGATTCAACCTCTTGATCTCCTCAATTAGGAGGCACCAACCTCCAAAGATATATGAAAATTCTTCTTGGATAAACTCTAATTATCATTTACAAATCTGCTCATGACTTCATCAAAAACTACATTAATATCTACTCACAAATTTTCAATCTATCTACTCATAAATCTACAATACGGTCTTCAATATTTTTTGCTCATATCCATGATCTCACTTTTAGACCTTCTATAACTTCTATTTAAATTTTCTCCATATGTGGATGATATTCAATAATTTCTTTCCTTCAAATGAACTCCAAAATCTCCTTAAATATTTTATCCAAGAGGGGAATCTTTATGAAGCAACACACTCCTTTCAAATGGATTCACCTCTTATTTTTAAATACACCCTTTAACCTTTTCCTTGGGTGCCTTAATAGGGATCAACCCCTATTTTAATTGCATTTATTTTTAATTTAAAAAATAATTCCCCAAAATGGGGCACATAACTTGAAAGGGTCAACCTCTTCAAAAAAATAATTTATAAATTTTATTTATTTCTTGTACATCCCCAAGAGGGGGACCAATCAAGGGGGGCACATGCATTTATTTTATTTTAAATTTTACTCCAAAGTATGGCCACCAAATTTCAACCACAAACTCCTTCCTCGACCTTTGACATCAATGGCAATAACTTCCCAACACTTCTAGTGGAAAACCAGGTCAATATAGTGAACAATGCATTATCAAAGACCATAATAAAGCTTTGATTGGGTGAGAACTAAGAAATTAGGGTTTGAAATGAATAAAAAAAGAAAAAAATCAAGTAGTTACTATGGGGCTTCAAATATGTAAAAATTTTGGGATTAAAAAATTATATCTTGAAGTGGATTCTCCAATGCTATATGAAATAGGTGAACACTAAATTGGAAATTAAGCAATATGCTCCATAGTTTCTAGGAATTGCTAATAAAATTTGATGAATACAAGTTTGAGCATGTCTACCGAGAAGCTAACATAGCAGAAAACAAATTGGCCAACATGGCTTTTGAGTTGCTGTAGGATTATTACTTTGATAGATCCCCTCACGTGTGGCAAGATTTTGTTCCTAATCTCCTATCCTTTAATTCATGATAGATATGATTGTTTAATTCATAATTGTGTAATTTATGGTAGAAGAAGTGGTGCAAAGTATGCTCGAGTATTGCATATTAATGTTAATTTAACATGCATAGTAAGGGAAATATCATTTGGATAGTCTATTTTTTTTTTAATCCCATGGCTCTATTGAAGGGGAATCACATTATGAGATCATAGATTCAATAGTTTATTTGAATGCAAAAAAAATACAAAATGTCTACTAGGGAGAGGTGATGGAGCTGTGTCTGAAAGAAAGTTTTTAGGTTGAAGGAAATGGTGGTGCTTTATGAGGTGAGAATGGTTCTTGGAGACTCTTTTATTTCAATGAAACATTACAAGAGTTACCACATATATGTCCTTAATGCTCATTGGAGTGATTTTGGAGTTGGGAGAATCCAAGGAGACTATATGGGTGGAGGTTGAGACATTTATTATGTTGCAAGTATTGTGTTGGTGTTTTCAGTGATGCCAACAATATGAATATTTTTGGTGATTGAGTGGTGTTGTCAAACCTTAGTGTATGGAGATTGTTGGAAGATTTCTGGATTGTAGATGGGGAGATTGTCGATGTTGCAGATGTTTTGGATGTGTGTGAGATGCAAATTTTTTCAAGTGTGGTGATCAAAGTGCTAGCTTAATGCCTATGACTCTAGATACAGTGAGTAGAAGGTGTCTACGTTTTTAGTGTGCTTGAAGTTGCTAGAGGTAGTGAGGAAAAGATTGCAGATGGCATAGAGTTGCAATGGTGGATCTTTCTTGTTGCTCTGAGATAGTGAATCTCTCTGTAACCATTTCCTTCTTCCTTCTTTCTTTCAGATAGTGAGTCCTTTAGGTAGTGAGCCTTTCTTCTGTTTTAGGAAGTGAGCCCTCCAACAATGAGCCTAATGTATTCAGTGTTTCTATTCATATATATGTGAGCTAATCCTCACCGTGGTTTTTCCTTGATTAGGGTTTTCCATGTAAATCTAGTGTTCTATTGTGTATGGTTGTGTTTGCATTGTTGTTTCACATGTTTACATTCTACTAATTCTTAATGAGGGTTTAAAGTTTGATAAGGTTTTGAAAGTTAATGAGGGATTGAATGTTTTAATGTACAACTGATTCACCCCCCTCTCAGTTGTCTTGTGCATCTAACATATCAATACATGATGGAGATGTTCTTTGAAGAAGGTGGTGGATAAAATTGTTTTAAGATTGGGGATTTTACCAAAATAGGGCCTCTGACCTCTAATTAATGCTCATTACAAAGGTCCTTGGGTTCCATTCATCATGAGAGCAGTTGGTCAAGATGAAAACACTATGAAGCTTTGTGCGAGTGGGAAATTGAATTCCTCAATGTGTTTATGGGAGTTTTAGATGATGTTGAGGTTGAATGGTTTTTTGCATTGGAAATAATAGATTTGACTTAGTTGAGGATTGTTGTGTGGGTGAAGGGGAATCAAGCATGTGTAGGTTTAAAAAGTTCCAAATATATTATATTATATAAAACAATACATAATTTTTTTCTAATTAGAAATAATAATTTTTTTTTTAGGCTCTTCTATGGAGAAACCAGATTTATGTACTTGGTTCACTACTATTAATATATCAAGGTACAAATCCCTTAAGTCTATTTTATAGAGCACAAAAAACCTTTTTAATTAAGCTAAGTCAAATTATTAAAAGAGACTAAAAGTGAATTATTATTGCTAAGACTCTTCTTAAAAGGAATTATATGTGAACAAAAAAATGTTTGAAAATATCATATTTAATGAATAAAGTATGACCAACCTTTATGAATAGATGTGTTGGTTGAAACTATTCATGATAAAACTACTTAGACTATGTGAGAGGCTAAAAAATGGATACAAAGAATTATAAGATAATGATAGAAGGTAGGCAGTGGGCATTGGAGAAGGAACACACAAAGTGTGTCCAATTGGAGGTACAAAGTACACCTTCAATGGTTCTTGGTTAGGGCACCCAACAAATTTGAATTGATTATTAATTCCTCTTATATTGTAGTCATCATGTAAGAGGATTTTTCATTGATCTTCCAGAAGTTGTGAAGTCATTTCTAAGGTTTACTGCAAATACATGCTATTCAACATTTGATCATGTATGCATTTTTGACAATTGATATTGAGTATGAAATTCCATTATTTTTAATAATTAATTCACATTTTAAATGTTTCAAAGTGTTTATTCAAATGAAATTAAATTATTTCTATATAATTTTTGTGAACACCAAACCTGCACAAACTAACAAGAGACCAACAAAACATTGTCAAACATGTTAGGAAGCATAAATCTAGTGTTCCCTATGAAATTATTGAAAGAACAAGATGAAAACATGAAATAAAGCAAGAGAAAAGCATGTAATCAACTAAATTAACCAAACCTCAATCTCATAGGGGGATTGGTGCTCCTTTGATGTGGAAAGAAGCCCTTTCCCAATCCCAATTGTTAAGCTTGTTGATCCTTGATGAATTTGGAGTAGAGTAACAATGCCTAAAATTGTGGATGAAAATGGATTCAATAAATTCCAATCGCCCTCAAAGATAGTGATAACAATTGGATGATTGATGGATGAAATGAGCATAATAACTTTGCATGAGATTGTGGATCCATATTGTGAAAATAATTCTTCTATTTATAGAAGTCAAGGGTTGAAGAATGAGAGGATTTGATGAATGTGGGATAAATTGAGAGCCAATGAGAATGTGCCAAGTGTCACAATTCCATTGGATGAGGGTGGAGCACATTTTGGGAAATGTGTGAGTGGAGGAAAATGAAGAGAAGTAAATGAAGATGGTTGAGAATTTGAAAATGGTGTAAGAGGAATTGAATGAAATTGGTTGAGATTTGAGAGGATGTAAGAGAATTTATTGCATTTGTAAAAGGATGTGATAGATTTTTGAAATCCTTTGGAGGGAAATTGAATGAGAGGTTGTTGAGAGGAATATTTCTTGGAATATTCCTTGGTGAGGGAAAATAGAGGAATTAAATAATTAATTGAAATTATTTTCATGTGCAACCTGGTTAGTTGACGATGGGTTGATTTAACTCTTGGGGAGTTAAAAGCTGGAGAAATTATTAATGATGATTAGAAAATTGATTTAGGATTAATTAATCCAAAATTAATTAATTGGAGTGAATTAGAAGATGTGACATTTGATTTAATTGATTTAATCAAATGGGAAGACTTAGGGGGATTTAATTAAATACGATGGAATAATTAGTTAGAAGAAGGGTGAATTAATCAATAATTTTAATTATTTGATTAATAGCTGAAATTGCTGAATTTAATTAAATAATACCGACTATTCAATTAAATGGTTAATTTGAAGTGATTTAGGAAGTAATAGTGTAAGTTAATCAGAATCAAATGCATAGTATCAATCGAGACTTTTTGGTGCCTACAATTTGAATGTCTAATATTTGTTAGCATCACAAGTGGATTGTTACTCATTATGAGACCTTTGAGAAACTAATGCATCATAATTTGGTAGCAAAGCCAATTTTTCTACATGTGGCATATATATTATATTTTAGATAGGTCTCTCAAATAATTAATAAATAAACCTTTAGTAAAACTATTACTCTTCTAAATTTTTAAAATTTGATTTACCTTATTATGATTCCCACACTTTAAAAATGGAAACTTAAATTTAACTATTGTTCAATAGAAAGACTAAAAAGAAAAAAAACTCTACAAAAACTCAAAATGATTTGCAAGGCAAAAAAATATGAAAAAAATCAATTTTATTAATGATTTTTGATTTATATATTCTTCTTGTTGGATTTTTTGTATTCTTTACTACAATTGTAGTCACACATAACTTAATTTCGCCATAAAATTTTGAGTTATACCTTGAAAGTAACCATTTTCTATAACATATTGACCTTGTCATTTATTTTTAGATGAATGATATGATTACTTCACTTAATTAATAGTTGTAACCCCAAGCAAAAAAAACTTTATTTTGATAAGTGCACATACAATTTAGTTAATCTTGAATTATTCTTCAACATATATTAATTTAATCTTGTAGGTAAAGTTAATATTAGAGGTGATAATGTTAAAGTTTAACTATAAAAACAATATGCATCTCAAAAACAAAATGGTTTAATAGAAAAAAATATTAATTAACAAGCCTAATGGGAGTAATCAATTTTATAGGTAGCAAATATAAATCCCTCAAACTAGTTCAACTTAAGGATAAATAATTAGTTTGTGTTTATTCAATAAATAGATATATAAACTATCTTTTATGAGCATACAAGGATTTGTCTTGGGTTAGTTGTGAGGTTTACTTATATTTTTAGTAAAATTCTCATTTACAAGTTGAAGGAGTGGTGTTTAGTTTTAATAGCTTTAACTTTTATAACCCTTATAACAATGAATGCCTTTTTGATTTGGATTCCTCTTTCGATGATCTTATCAAAAGAAGCCACAAATTGGACTTGTAGATGAAATGCAAGTTCTAGATTGAAATTTGTGACAAAAAATGTGTATTAATTTTTTTTTCAGTATTAGAAATGAAAACCTACTAGCCAAATATCTCCACCATTGAAGGAATGATGGAAAAATTTCCCCTAAATTTTATTTGGTATTACATAGGCTCATCATGGTTAGATCATGTTCCATGTAATATGAACATTTATTGACAAATTTTTCTACTAGGTATCCAAAGGATGTGATGGACCCCTTAGGTTGGTACAAGAACCATTTGAGTGCTTTCCCACCTAGGCTATGTTTGAATAAGTATAGTAGGTATACATCTTTGTGTGTAACTTCTTGGGTAGCCATGATGAATTATTTTACATGTTTCCTAGGATCTCCCTTCCATTTATATTTTTCATGTACTTAGGAATTTTAAAAGATGTAAGGAATCATATTTGTGATATGGACCAATCAAAGGGATATGGAAATAACTCCTCAAAGGTATATGATTTATTGTGAGTTCCTCCTTGGAGTTTGTTGAGGGCATATTTCATGGCTTGCCACTCTTGCTCAAAAGATGAACTAGGTGGTGGTGGAGATGGATAGGTATACAAATGATGTTGCATATCATAATTATTCAAAGGAGTGGAGTTTTGGTTTTGGTTCATGTTACTTAAGGATTTGAGGTTGATCTTAGGTAGAGGAAAGAAATTTAGAATGGTCATAAAAAAAGTGGGGACGTAAGAGGTATTTTGATTAGTGATGGAATGGAGATGGACTCCATGTGGGAAGTGTGAGGTAGTTCCAAGTTGGGAGTCTATTGTGAGGCATGACAAGAAAATATGAGATTTTAATTCCCATTTTGAAGGGATGAGTGTATCTTAGGTGGGATATATTCTTGATGTAGGGGGTTACCCCTAATTTGGAAAGGGACTATTTGTTTTGAGAGGGTATGTTGTGGTCTAAATGAAGGTTGGTGTGGTCATGAATGGGATGAAGAAAATTATGAGTTTTGGTTGGAACTTTATCATGGGTATGAGAAAGATCTAAGGTTCAAGACATACTATGTGATCAAGATAGGGAAGATCATAACTAGGAGGCACTTTAGCCCTAGATTCGATGACTTATATAAGGATTGCATCTTTATTTATTTCAATGAACCTCTCCATGAGATCACATCCTTGTTTGGAGTTGAGAATAGCATTGGGATCAAGGGTGTATTTAGGTTGGTTGGGATTGTCATCACTAGTTTCACTATCATCATGTTGAAGTTGATAAGGTTCTCTTAGGAAGGGAAATCATTTTATTAGGGATTTGATTATCGGAGAGATTTTCTTCAAGAATGTCACATCTAGTGGTTTTATTGTGCTAGGAGTCATTGGTCTTGGTTTAAGATTTGATGTAGTGGAATATGGGTATGAAAGACTTGATAAAATTGGACTATGAGATGAGTGGCAAGGAGGGAGTCCTTTAGACATGAAATATTGGATTTGTGATGGTTGTGTTCAAAAAGGGATATCAATTCCTAAATGAATGATAGCCTTAGGTAATATTTTGAATGACTTTGAAACAACTTGGATAGACAATTTGGATGGATAGAATGGTTCCCAAAAATGGGAATAGATGATTGGGTGGATTATGTGGATTGATTTAAAGTGTACGCCACACTTTTGGATCTTAAAGGTGGTTTGATTTGACATATATTTTATATTTTATGGATGGCTATAGAGTTCCAAGGATTGGAATATGGGCCCTTGGATAAGTTTAAGGGGTAAAAGTACAAAGCTATGTCACTTTCATAAAGAAATGACCAACATTGATCCAACTTTTTCATTTGAATCAATAGAAAGTGACATACATATTTTGATTTTTGAAATGATGTAAACTAATGAAATGTATATATTTTTAGTGAATTTTATGTTTGTAATTTTTTAGAAAAATTTAAAAAATATATGTATTTTTTTAATAAAATAGACACTATAATTTATTTTTTAATAAAATGCTAAAAAATGAAGTTAAATGGGACGTTGCTCTTTATATAGTAAATTTATTTTTTTTCCTTCATTTTTTTGTGTATTTATAACTTGAAAATTTAGACCAAGGATTTATTTTTTCTCCATTTTGATAATTTTTTTTAATGAATATTAAATTTTGTGTGCATTAAAAATATAACTATTTTCTTAGGATGTCACCTTTTGTCTTAATTATTTATCAAAAATAGAAAAAAAAATATCATATTGACATAAAATATTTTCTTTAGTGTATCATATTTATTTTTCAAATTTTAAAAATAAATTTTAGTTTTTTTTTGACAAGATATCAACCTTATAATTTGGCACTCATGACATAATTTTAGTAAAAATAAAATATTAAAAATAAAAATAATTAAACTCTTTAAATAATTATATTTTTGAAAACCACACTTATAGATCTACAAAAGGGCATTTTACATCTTTTAAAATATATTATTTATAAGAATAGAAGTTTTTGTGTAACACCCCTCTGTTTTGCTTTATGGGCTGGACAATGTGTCCTTGTTTTGCCTTGATTTATGTTTCTGGATATTCAGATACTTTATCTTGTGTGTGTAATTGAGCGCTATTTATAGAGCAACAAACTATTTTATGTGATGTGATGTGATTTATCTGATGATTTATTTTACATGCTTTAATGATGTAATGATGTTAGTAGTTGTAACATGAGATTTTATTATGAGATTATTGAGTAAGATGTAAATGTCAGTCATGATGAGTGTATTAGTGAAGGGGACAGGTTCGCATCACTTGCTTGTGAGTGCCCTACGAATCCGTGATTTCCTCTCCACGGTGTGTATTATATGCTGGATATATATTATATGACGTTGTTTACTTGGTTTTTAGGTTGCAGGTACATGACATCAACTCCACCTGGTTTCATAGGTTTGAGCATGTCGATCCAACGGTTAAGTTGAATGGGATATAGTAGCTAGGTAACTTGTGTCAAGTCTACGCCCTAGCCTTAGTGTGTCGTTTGTCTTATTTGTTGAGTCATGGTTTATCTTATTTTAATGTTATTGGTTTTTGAAAGGTGCTTATTTATTGAATTAATTAGTAGAATAATTGCATTGGTTAAATGTGGTGATTAATTAGAATTAAAATTAAAATTGTGGTTAGAAGTTATAATTAAATTTATTAATAAAATTTAAATTAATTAAATTAAATTTATTTAATTAATTAAATTTAATCTCAAAAGGGTTGAATTTATTTATTAAATAATTAAAATTAATTAATTAAGTTTTATGTGGATTAAATTAAATAAAAGCAAAGAAAATTGAATGTTATTTGAAATTGTATTTTAAAAGGAAAGTTAGTTTTCAAAATGTGGGAGTTAATTAATATTAAGATATTTTAAATTTTTGACATTGCATAAAAGTGGATTTGGTTGTTGAGGATATTTTTGATTTATGCCACAAGTGTGAGTTTAATTAATTAGAATAATTGGTTGCAAATTCATTCACTGAGAGAATTTTGGAGAGGAAAAGCTTCTTCAGGTTTGAGAGGATATTTTTGGAAAAGATTGCATAGGGAATGGTTGGAAGAAATTTTTGGTTGTGGAATTGAAATTGGAAAATTTTGTTGATGTTGGTTGTGCTTTTGGATTGTTTGCTTGTTTCGATTTACTGCACGGTTGAAGAGAAATTGTGAGATCTTTGGAGGAGGCTCTGCATCGAAACTCTTCTTTTCCTGTAGCTTCAACACCAAGTTTTATTTTGTGGTTTATTGTTCTTGAATTGTTTAATTAAATTGATAGTGATTAAAGAATTGCTTGTTAAATCCATTTAGAAATGGAGATTACTATTTGAGATTGAAATTAAATATTAAGATTTTTGTAAATTTTGTTATTCCCTATGAAAATTCCTCTGGGAAATTGTAAAAATAGTTTATAGAATTTTATTTTATTTGAGGAAATTGTAGTATTGTTTGTTAAATCAAACCTTAGATTGTGCAACACGTGTAGATTGTTGTAGGAAATTTAAATCCTTGTAGAAAATAAACAGATTTATTTTAAAAATAAAACCTCTGTAGAAAACTTACAATGGAGAAATCTAGATCCCTATTTGTTTTCCTATTTTTTTATTGTTATGAATTTGAAGAAATGGTTTAATAAATTAATTTCTAAACCTCTCTGAATTTAAGAAGGTTCCCTGAAATTTTTTATTTTCTTGTAGGTGGATATTTTTATTTATTTTACTCAACTTTGCCAGTAAAAATAATTCTGTGTAAATATATATATATATATATATATATATTATATGTATTATACCTTGTAAATATATATACATATAAAATATAAATATATATATATATATTTGTTATGAAGTTGAGGATTTTATTTATTTATTTTTATTTTTTGTTGAAAATCATCGTACGTGAATTTTATCCAGTCGTTCTCTATGCGAATTTTCGCACTTTATACAGTGGAGGGATTTTTATTATTAAAAAAAAAAATTGTTATTGTTTTAGTGGACAGTGGCCATGACCCCACCGCTCACTTCCCCATTGGGAAGGATGCGCTGCCCATGGGGCAGTGCGCCCACCGCATTGGGGGATGCACTGTTCCATGGGGAGTGTGGCCTCCCCAACACCCTGCGGCCGCTGTACCTTATGTACAGTCGGTAGATGACAGTGATGTGGGCGCCGATGGTACACCATCCGCCCACTGTTCTTTTTGCTTATTGCGAATTTTAATTCACATTTAAATTTTCATATATGAATTTTATTTAATTAGTAATTTTTCTATATTTTGTTTAATATAAATAGTATATGTAGTTTAATATTATATATTAATATATATATTTATATAGTGGAAAATGGATATTTAAGTATGAATTTTATTCAGAAATAATCAATTTAATAGTCTGGTAATTTTTATAAAAAAATAGAAGTTTTATAAACAATGCTTAATGTAGGTTTTGTATAATATATAGTGTTGTATATATATTGGATATTTTGTTTAGGCATTTTGGTTGCATGCAATGTATTTAGCGAATGATTTAAACTGAAATGAATAGTGTGCATGGTTAGATAGATAGAAGAAGATACTTATTTCAATGGAAGGGATTTATATTTTTTAATGAATATTTGGAAGGTTATTATTTTAATTTCTACGAGAAGTATTAAATAGGGAAATGGATTTAAGATATCCGAAAATAGTGTATTTCCTTGCCTTTGCTTATTGTTATTATTTTCCTTATGTTCATGATAAGGGGAAAGAGGGTTATTTGAGTTAACCCAGTCATTGTGTATTTGAATTTTTCAATGTTACCTATTGATTGAGGATGGATTTAGGAAATCCAAATATTAGATTTGAATTATGACTTGAAGCTTTTTGTAGCTATGTCGTCAAGTTTCATTTTGGGATATGGGATTAAGTGTTAGTCCAAAATTGTAAGTCTTCTAGAGGATGTGGGTTGTTGCTTTGTTAAGTCAACCGTTCATTTTCCCCTTGGGTAGTGCTATATGTGATTTGTTTCCTCAAGTGTTTGGAGTGAGTTTCTTTAATTGGTGCCTCCTAGAATAGGAGAGATTGCGTTGTTTAGTTTGTAAGCACTTGATTTACCCTTGGAGGTTAGTTTTGTTTGTGTGTTGTCCATTAGAAGAGTGGCTTATGTTAGGTGTCAGAGCCAAAAGAGGTAAACCGGGTAACCTTCAGAAGTGATTTAATCAAGTGATAGTTAAATTAATGTATTTAGATGATTAGGATGCATTTCACATTAATCAAGATAATTTATCCTCACTCATAGACACAAGGGCTCATTTAGACTTGGGATGAGTGGGAAGGCCGGAAATGGCATGGTCATCTATCTTGTCCTTACGAGAGGTATTTGATTCCGCATGGGTTAGCATGAGGGTCGGGGTTCAGTTGAGGTCACCAGGAAATATGGACCCTATGAAGAATGCCCAGAGGAGATCTCATGACTAACTGTGTGATGACACTTTGTCTAGGATAACATTGGGATGTGTGTATGTGTATGGATTATTTATCATACTTGATCAATTTTATGTCTGGAAGCAATGTGACCATGTTAGAGATAGACTTATATTGTGCATGTGTTTGGTTGAATCAATATGTGTCAGTATGAGTCTGCCTTTGGTTAGAGGTAGTATATCCTTGTCCATGTTACGTTGTTACTATCTCCTAGCATGGGGGGTGGGCCTTCGGGTTCCACTTGGTTGGGTGGAACATGCACCATACACCATTAGGTCCCCCTTGATCTTCAGTACCTGGTGGCGAGACATCCAGTTGGATAGCTCGTGGTTCTTATTATATTTCTTGCCTTTTATTTCCTAATGTAATAAGTTTTATACCCCTCTTGTATTTACAAGGTGGAATTTTGTAAATGTAACACTTTTGTAATATTGCCTCATTCTGGGAATGAGTGATGTAATTAGATGTTCAAGTAATGGAATTATGTTATGGATGTTTATCTTCTTATCTTGTTGTTTATGTATGTTGAATTTAATGTTTACTACATGAGTAATTCAATGCAATGGATTTAAATAATGTTTGTTGTTGGGTTTAAGTAATCTCGGTTGCGTAGCCTTAGGGGATGTTATCAATTTGTAGATGAACATGTATGTTTAATTCACTTTAAAAAAAATAAAATTAGTACGCTTTTATTGTGAATTGAAACTTCCTCTAGGGTTGCATGGCAGGACATTACATGTTGAAACATCATTTTGTTTGAAGAATTTTTTTTTTTTTTTGGTAAATCGACCTCGAAGTGGTGTAAACTACTTATTTAGTGGACACTTCCAATTGGAAAAATTGTGGCCGAAATCTAACTTAGCTATAATGAATTTAGCTAGATCATATGTTCAAGCCAAAATTTATTTTTAGTAGGGAATGCTTAAATTCACTTGTACTAATAAGTTGACCGAAAGTGTGACACAATGCTATAATTTTACTCCGAGGACCCCAAAGGATGGATTAGGTGTTTTTTTTATTAAAAGAGATCCAAAGGTCATGCTTCAAATGTGTCCAAGGATTAATTTTGAGGATGATATGATTTGGATAATGAATATGTCTATGAAGGATGGTGGTGGTTTAGTGGTCAAGGATAATCAAAGGTTTTCAAAGATTTGGATTTGATTTAGGATGATTAAGGCTATGAACCAATTTAGACAATGGATAATGAGTAACAAAGGGACGAGTCCCTTGAATCCAAAGGTGTAGAATTAATGATTGGAAAGAAGGTGAATCAAGATTTGTGATGAAGGGTACTTCCCTTACAAATTTTAAATCAAACACACACAAAGAGACTTGCAAGATGGCGGCAATATTCCATTAAATTTTAGATTTAAAGGAATAAAATCAGCAACATTCTTATTTGCTCAAATCATAAAATGATTAAATCAAATTCAAGCTCATGGGATTCCTTACAATCTGGGCTTCAAACATACAAAAAAATATAGCATAATGTCTTCAACATTCTGGCATCATTTCAATGACATCTGGGTATGCAACCACAACTTCTCCAAAATCCCCCCCTCTCCAAATGAGCAAGCATCATTATATATAAATTGTGTGAGAAGAAACCACCATTGGTTTCCAAAAATAGCCTCCATAAACCACCTAGAATTCCAATTCCCAACTTGAGGAGAGAATTAAATAAAATATAAAATAATTCATTGCCTTCACCACCTTCACATGGGTGCCTAACTTTTGGCCAATCATCTTGGTCAACTATGACACCTTCTTTGATTCCTGATGACTCTGACGGCTCCAAATATGGACATGCAATAACATGCAAATCTTGTGGAACAAACATGCAAAGAATGCAAGGTAAAATTAAAAATTTGTGTCACACTTTCGACCAACTTATTAGCACAAGTGAATTTAAGTATTTCTAAATAAAAATCATTTTTTGTCAAACATATGATCTTGTAAGATTAATTCTAGAGAAGTTAGATATGTTCACAACTTTTCCAACTAAAATTGTTGGCTAAATCCATATATAACCACTTTGAGGCCAATTTACCAAAAAAGTAGATTTATTTTAAGAAATGATGTTTCAAAAACTTCTACTCATGTAAATAACATCTTTTTTAAAATATAAAAAATACCTTTTGTAGATCCATAATTGTAGTTTTCCAAAATATAAATATTTTAATAATTTAATAGTTATTTATATTTTATTTTTTATTTTTACTAAAAGTATCTTATCAACACAAAATATTAGGTTGATTACCATGTCAAGGAAAAATAGTAAAACTTATTAAAAAATTGAAAAAAATATGATGCACTAGATAAAAGAATCTATATAAAGATGGTATAATTTGTTTTCCATTTTAGATAAATAGATAATATGAAAGTTGATGTCGAATGGAAACAACTATATTTTAATACATGCATATTTTACTATTTATTAAAAAATATATATATTTATCAAAATTGAAAAAAAAAATCCATGCACTAAAGTTTCAAGTTATAAATACACACAAAAAAATTGAAGGAAAAAATTTAAATTTACTATATAAAGATTGACATCTCATGTAGCTTCATTTTTCAACTTTTTTTCAACAACTAAATTATAGTGTCAATTTATAAAAAAATATATTCAAATTTTTTATTTTTTATTTTTAAAATACAAGAATAAAATATACTAAAAATAAATATTTTATTAGTTTACACCATTTCAAAATTCAAAACATATATGTCACTTTATAGTGACTCAAGTTTAAAAGTTGGATCAATGTTGGTCATTTCATTTAAAAAGTGGGAAAAAACTTTATACTTTTACCCTACAATTGAACATGTAAGCACATGCACCCAAATGGTCCCCACCAAGAATGGGACACCCAAGAGGGGTATTTTTCCAAATTTTCCTTAGAAAATATTCATGAATGCATAGTTCCCACCAAAATTACAATTACAATTTCACCACAAGAGAAATTACAAAGTTGCAAATCAAAATATTTGTTCTCCTAACCCCTAACCCCTTATTGAAAATAAACAAAATTGATATAACAATATTTTTGGTGATGAAAGATTTCTAGTACCCTAGATGCTCCTGCATCAATTTGGATATTGTGAAATGGACAAAAGGTTTTGGTTTATATGGAGTATTTAGGATAAAGGTCTTATGGATTAGACTAATAGGAGCATAATATATGATAAAAAAGGCTAATGGGTAGGTGTTATGGATGACGTACATTTTCTATGGAAAAAAGAATATGTGATATGAACCAAGACTAAAGTTTTGGGAAATGGGCTAGGTGTTTGGAAGGTAAGGATTATAGTTGTATGGGTATGTGATTTTGGAATGAGATTATGACCAAGGTGAAATGGGTTTTGACACTAAGGTTGTGGATGATGGTTATCTTAAACTTGGCTTCCAATTTTTATTTTAGGGATACCAATTAGGATTGTGTTTTAAAAAAATAAAAAAGGTTTTAAGAAATTGGATTTGATTGAATTGGTATGAAGGAACTTGCACACAAGAACTTGGTATGCAAACCACCCAATCAAGTAAACATAAAATAAGCCAAAATTATTTAATAAATTTTTACCAATCCTTGTGGGCCCACATATATGTTGTATATCAAGTAAAAAACTAGGGAATGCAAGATAATGTACCACCTATGCACCCCTTAAACCTTGGAGCCAAAATCCTTACCTAAAGTTAGCTATATATTCCACCACTTTGAAAGCACATCATGAGTAAATCCTTGGGCCTAAGTGGCATATGATGAAACGAAAGGAAGGATGGTTGATGGTATTAAACTAGGTTACAAATGAATTTCTAAGGGTATACTCAAAATACTATAAGGGTAAGCTAGAATTAATTTATTTATATGAAAGTGAAAAATGCTAAATAAACTATAGAAGATGGTAACCCACTCTTCTCCTTCACTTCCTCAAAGTATAAATTTCTTGGGAGCTTAGCTCAAATGATAAAATTTAATTCCATGAGGTGCGTATTTTGATTCACCTCCTAATTTTTAAATACTTTGGAAAAATGCTAGATTTGAGGTTGCCCCCTTGGTAATGAAATCTAAGGTAGGCTCCCTAGGAAGAAATTTTGGAAATGGGATTTATTTTTTATCTTTAAGTTCATCCAAAATCATGAGAGGAGATCATACATAAAATACCACCTTGGGATTAAAAGCTAAGTTAATTAAGCCCAAAATCTAAATATAGAGTGAATTTTAACTCAATTTTTTAATGTGATAAAATAAGTAATACATACAAAGCACCCAAAAATAAAAAGGGTCAGAAATCTAATATTCAACACATGGTAGTTTAAATCATGTAGGTATTGGACACATGAAATAATTTCATTCAAATGTTAGCTAAAAAATAGAAAATAAGTTAGTCCAAGAGAAAAATAAACATCATAAACATATTTTTCATATTTTTTGATACATATATTTTTAAATTCACTAAAAAATGATTTTATATGCAAAATTTATGAGTGTTTAAATCTTTAAATCAAAAGGATGAATTTGAAAGATTATACCTATTCTATAGAGTAAATTCTAAGAAATTTACCTAGTCCACTCTGTAGAGTTCCAAGTCAGCTTTCCAATGCCTAGAAAAAAATGAAAATCTAATTAGAAATGAGAAATTTATACTCATTTTCCAAAATTGAAAGGTAATTTTTAAAAGTTTAATGGAGGTGGGATAGGCCTTAAGCCCCATGTTGGGTAGCCCCTGGTCACTCATGTGGCTATGGTTGGGCATTGTGAGTTGAGGGTTGCATTTAATACCTTCTTACTTGGTTGTGATCATGGGCTTAAAATCTCATGCGATTGGGGGCTTAATGGAGCAAAGATCTTGCTTATGGATATGAGTAGGAGCTAAAATTTTCAAAATTTCTTTTACTACCCTAGTAGTTTCCTAGACTCCATCGGTTTCCATTATTAGTTTGTAGATTTCAAAATAGTATGAATTGTGAATTTCAAAATCTATTTGCTATATATTTAAAATAGCCTCAATTTTTTAGGTTTAATTTTTTTTCTTACTGATTTGGGATACATCTTTGCTATATCCTACACATTTCCAATGTATTTTAATATTTTTTAAACCTTGTGTGCATATTTTGATGGATTTATGGTGATTTTATTATAGAAACCCATGGTTTTTGTAAGAAAGCCATAATTTTGGCATCGAAACCCATGTTTTTGGGTGATTTGAAGGTAGTTTTCATGTGGTTAAGGGTTGTTTAAGTGATGAAACCCATCATTTTTGAATTGAAACCTATAATTTAGTTGATTTGAAGAAAATTTTGTGTGGTTAAGGATAATTTGTGTTTATTCTTTTGGTTATCGAAATCTTGCAATTATTAAAATGGTAAAATACTTAAAAATTCCACTATGTATATTTCATAAGTATGTATATATCTTATAAAAAACCACTACCATATTAAATATTCTTCCATATTTATTAAAAAAAACTATTTAATATATTGTAAAATTAATTTCTCAATCTATATCAAAATAACTATGATAACTATTAGTGCATACTTATAATTCACACTGTGTATATACTATTCCTCCTTATGTATACATCATAAAATATAAAATAATTATGTATATATCTTTAAAATATAGGTATATGTAAAAAAATTAAAATATTTAAATACTATGTATGCATCCAAAATCAGAAAGAATGCCTTCATTTTTTGTAGGTGTATGATGCTATCCATATTGTATAAATGATATGGTTTTATAAATTTTGTATGGTTGTACATAATTCCATACAATGAGAATCTAAACCCTCTTAAAAAATGTCCATTTTTTCCTTGCAACAAAAATATATCATGTTATATGTCAAAAATAGTCTCTTAGCTACTCTAGATGAAAATATGATGTTTGTTTCACCTTTGAAACTTCCTATAAAAACTTGTAGAGGAGGGAATTCACCACCCTTAAGATGACGAGATCTTGAGGGGAAAACTATCTCTCCCCTACCTTAGTTGACATGGCTCAAGTGAACCAAGACATGAGGAATGGAAATTTTAATGAAGTATATAAATTAGTCAAAACTTTAAAACATTAAAAATTGATAGAACAGGGTATAAAGGTCTTCTGGATAGCTCAATGAGCTCTCTGTCTAGGATGACAATGCAACTATAACGCCTCGCCATGTAACCCTAGAGGACGACACAAACACAATGGAAGCGTAACATTTTTTTTTTTAAAGTGTAATTAATAACAAGTAAAGTGAACTACACTTAACACATACATCCTCTAAGGTACATGACAACACTTACACACCAACACTTACATTTGAATCCCATAACATACAAAATTAAACTAAACCACAGCATATAAAATAATACTCATGAAATAAAGAACATACATCCATCAAAAATTAAATTAATCCCATAAGATATAAAGTACATTAAAGAATCATTCTTAGATTGTATTCATTCCATAAAGCAGTTACAAAACTCATTTCCAAAATGAGGTAGATCATACAATAATGTTACAATAACAATGAGACAAGAATCCCCCTCAAATACAAATGAGGAGTAGTACATATACATAAGTATCCAACTAATCCAATAGGACAAAAGAGATGTATGATAACAACTGGAACATGTGAGCTCTCCAAATTGGAAGATCCCACCATCACGAACATGAAGTGGGAACCCAACGGTGTAAGGTGCACATTCCACCCAACCGTGGTATCCGAAGGCCCACCCCCCATGCTAGGAGATAATAAAAGGACATCCTAGACAAAACCAACAACCTCTAGACACAGTCAAACACAAGACTAAGCTATACAAGTACAAAATAATACAAGAAGGTTACATTGCTTCCAGAGTAAAATAATCAAGCACACCAACTAAACCATTCAAACGAATTTCATATGAGGAGTGTCATCACAAATTTGCATGGGTTACCCTGGCAGATCTTCCTAGGCCCCAACCCCCATATCGGGTTACCCTGGTAGCCTCTCATGATCCCCGACCTCACATGTAAACCGATGTGGAATCAAATATCTTTCAAAGGGACAAGATAATGAACTTTCCATTCTAGGCCTTCCCATCTCATCTCAAGTCTAAACAAGCCCTTGAGCCCATGAGTGAGGCACAATTATCAAGTTATATGTTTTAAGATACCCTTTCCCCTAATACATTTATTTAATTTCCACTGAATTAACTAACTCTCACATGAGTTACCCTGACACCACTTTGTGTGCTGACCCCCATTAAGAGCCACTCCCCTACTAACAACACAAGGATGCAATACAAACTCAAGGGTAAACAAAGTGTACAAAATGGATATTAAATCCCAATCCAAAATACAAGAGGCAACACATCCCGTTCATAGTAACCGGGTGTTTAAAGTGAATAACAACCAAGTGCACTACCCAAGGGAAATCAAAGGGATGAACCATACAACACAACAAACCCCTCATGAAATAACATCATCTAGAAGGCTTATATACACAACTAACCGATTTCCCCAACTACGTGAACAAAAGAAATCATAATTATAAAGGCAATTCAATTATAGTAATTAAAACTATCATTAGGATTTCCTAAATCTAATTTTCCAATGCAAGAAGTCTAATAATACATTGCTCCAAATAATTATAACTTATTACAATTTCATTTACAGATAATAAAGAAATTAAATCTATTTTTTTAGTCAAATTCCCAATTTCAACTATATAGAATTCAAATTTCCTCTTTTAAATTATTTCATTTTAAAATTATCTGATTCATGCATTTGCATGCACCTAATAAATTATTTATTTAAATAAATATATTTAAATATACATATAATTATATATATAATTATACATATATTAATATATTATTTAAATATCTTAAAATTAACTTACAATATTTCAAAGCAATATTAAATATATATATATATATATATAAATAAATAAACATATATTTATATATATACATACCTACACATATACACATATATAATATATTATATTTATATTAAAATTCCCAAATACTGAAAATCGCAAGGCATTGAAAACAGACAAAGGTTTTAAAAACTCCCATGGCTGTTAATACAATTGGCTCCCCTTCATAGGGGCCGCGGGTATGGGAGGTAGCACTGGCTGCCTCCACACCCACCTCCCCCATGGGGGCGGCAGCTATGGGGGCTGCCAAGCACTCCTCCATGGAAAAATTTAAGCTTATAAATTTTTTTCAAAACTTTTTTGCGATTCTCAAAATCGCCAAACCATCTTCTATTCTAGTTTTTTTTTTAAATCAATTTTTTTAACAGAAAATTTTACCAAATATATATATATATATATATATATATATATATATATATATATATATATATATATATATATATATATATATATATATATATATATATATAAAATGATTACTCCAGAAGAGAGCAATTTTTACAAAAAAATTGTACAGGAGAAGATTTACAATTTTTTCTAGAAAAGCCAATTTTTACAAAAAAATTCTATAGATAATATTTTCAAAATTTACCAGAGGTTTCCAATTTCCTAGCCAAATAAATCCAATTGCGAAAACAAAACTGTAGAAACATAAAATATACATGCACCTGATCCTTATCCTACTAACATCGTTTTGTCTTGAATCATACTCTCAGATTATCAACACCTTTAATCCCTTAATTAAATAAATCATTATTTATTTAATTAGGTCTTTCTCCTCTACTGATTAAATTAATCAATTTAATTTAATCCTCTATCCCTGTTCATTTAAATAATTCATTTTATTTAAATTAAGTCTCTAAAGTCTTCTTATTAAATTGAATAAATTAAACCTTATTTAATTTAATCTAACATTGTCCTCTTTAGTTAAATAAATCAAATCATTTATTTAATTAAATCTTTCTTCACAATTCTTGATTTAAATTAACTCATAAATTCAAGTCAAAGTTGTCACATCCCTTAATCTCTCTTTAAATTAATTAATCTTTGATTAATTTAATCTTAATCTATGTCCCATCCTTTAGCTTTTACCACTTGCACATGAAAATAGATTTAATTCATTTATTAAATCTCCTATTTTCCCTCACATGGCATAAAAGGGGAATATTCCCTCAAATTTAAGTTCAAATTCAAGTGGTCTTGGTCCTTCCAACAAAGCATTCACTCCTCTTACATGTCCTTTGCATTGAGCCAAGTGACATTAACTCCATTTCTTTCTCCCTCGAACATGTCACATTCAAATTTGAATCTCATGGCATTTATCATCCACATTTACCAAAATGTCCTCATTCCTCAACCATTCACATCTTTACAAGTGGCACTTGGCCATTGGGTGTTGAATGATCCCACATTGCTTATTTTCACTCTCTCTTCCATTTTGGAAATCTATAAATGAGAGATTCTTCCTCTCATTCTAACATCCACAATTGAGTAGACTTACTATACTCAAATTCATCATCATTCACAATCTCATGCAAAGTTACTCTCTTCACATAGAGAGCTAATTTTGCCCATTTCTCTCCAAGTATTCATAACTTTCACAATTTCATAGCTAGGTTATGCTAGAATCTCATCAAGGAGATTCAACTATCCACATATCATCAAAATTTGCAACTAAGGAGTTGGGAAAGGGCCAATTTCAAAATATCAATTGGCATCAATTCCCCCATGGGATCAAGAGTTTTCTTAGTTTAGATAGATTTAATCTAATTCATTGCATTGTTCTTCATTTTCCTTTCTATCTAAGTTTTGTAAATGGATTTCATGGGGAATCCTTCTTTCATCTTGCATTTTGATCTAATAACATGTTTGTTTGTTGTGTTTGTGCAGGTATGAAACAAGGGTTCACAAAAACAAAACAATAATCTTCTATAGGAAGATCTTTTCCCATACAAACAAGATTTTCCACAAATTGACAAGAAGATTTTAAATCCATTCCTACATAGATTTTCCAAAACTTTTATTGTTTTCCCTCTGGGATTTCTATTGTTTAAAAACAATTTCCTATAGAGGCTCTAACACTTTTATGACAATTTTCATTCCAAACAAAACAAAGCTTAAAGCAATTTCTATAGAAGCTTTAAAGCTTTCTCGACAATTTTCCGATTTCAAAACAAACCAAAGCTTTAAACAATATTCCTCATTATAAAGGTAATCTTTTCCAAAACAACAAATTAATTCTAATAGCCTTTCCAATTTGAAATTAAATAAAACAGTTAACGAACCTATTTCTAGATGCTTGAGGAAATGATGCTTTAAGTGGAGTTTCGCCTCTAGATCAAATTTACCAAAGCTTCTTCCAAATTATCCACTTTTCTAGAAAGATGTAAACAAATCCAGAGCCAAAATTTCCCAAGAACTTCTTCCCCAATTTTTTTCCAACAACAATTTTCAACAACCTCCCAAAATATCTTTCTCATTGCCGTGAAGTAACCTCTTTCCTCTTTCAATTAATGCAAATATTCTCTCAGAGAATTAATTCCCAACAACAGTGTTTAATTTTTCTAGCACATGTCACAATTAAAATATCTTTCCCAAAAAAAATCATAGATATTTCCTCTAAGATTTTACAAGATATTTGTGCATTTAAAATTCAAAATTCACATATTAATTTCTAATTAAATTTAATCTAATTAATTTAATCACTTTATAAAATAAATTTAATCTCCAAGATTAAATCACTTTAAAAAATAAATTAAATTTAATTAATTAAATCAGATATAAAACTTCTAACAATATTAATCAAGATTAATTAAATAGTCACTTAAAAACATTTTAAGCATTAAATTCCCACACAACATACCTTGAAAATAAACAAACGACAAGGAAATCGAAACAACATGACATCAAAGCATGACCAACACAGACTGAGGATGCACTATGACTAGGGTTGTGGTTTGACAAGGAAACCCTGTTACCATCTCCAAATCAACTATACTGTTGGGCAATGGACACACTCAAACCTGTGAATCCAGGTGGAGTCGATGTCCTGTACCTACAATCCTGCAATCAAAACATATGTCGTACATGTACATATGTATCATGAACAATCACACCGTGAAGAGAAAATCATGGAATCATAGAGTGCTCGCAAGCGTGTGATGCAATCCCGTTCCCTTCACCAATACAATGTCACATCAAAACTGATGAAACTAAAACATCAATTAACTACAAATGAGAATATATCAATATCAAAGTTCAAATAATCAACTATGCTAACTAGAAAGCATGTCATAATCAATAATCATCCATAAAGTGTACCATCATCACTCTAATGTCAACAATCAAATAACAACATAGTATTATGGTCTATCAAAGTAAAAACACTGTTTGAAAATATAAGAAAATTGGAGGGGTGCTATAACAAATATTAGATGACAAAGCAATCACACTGGAGTCCCGTACAAATAGAAAACCAGAGTTTAGAACAAAAAAACATAGAATAATCTGTATGATTTTATAGATGCAAAAGGTGTGGAAAATAAACATACAAAATTAAAGGTACTAAAATAAATATATTGAAGGAAAGCGAGACAAAAAGAACATGGAAAGGTTCAAGATTGCACTAAGAGTGTTCGATGACATTCAAGATTATTTTGAGAATATTTTTCCACTTGCACCTACACACATAAGACCAAAGAGAAAATTTTGGGTGGTTGTTTAGGAGTTTTCCTCAATCAAACACCCATATTGGTGTTTCCATCTCCACGAACAACCTTTAGACAAGATAATGAAAATAATAATAGATGTGAAATGATAAAAGAAGAGAAAGATGCTAACAAGTAAAGATGATATGGTTGAATAAAATATTTGAATGGTTACCACACAAAAGGTATGTAGTTTATTGGTGAGTAAGGAGGTGACAACATGTAGAAATATGGTAATGAATGAGTTGTGCATCTATTTCCAAGAGAGCTAGAGAGAAAGATGAATAGGCTTTTTTGCATGTAGAATGAAGAAACCACAAGAATGAATGAAGAGTGAAAATATAATTTACAAAAGGGAGGGAATTTTTGGTCCAAACAACCAGCTTGAGTGATTCCCGATGCAAATGTAAGTTGGTAAAGGTGTTACATTTCCAAAACGTGAAAGGTGTAACATCTAAATGACCAACTTAGTCACAAATTTCTGTAGGACATTAGTGGAGTACACATACGTCTCTATGGAACAAATTGATCCGTGGAAAAACCAGACTTAACATTTGAGGAATGGGGCATGCTAGGTGGTGAGAAATGGTTTTAGGTTGACAAAGAGCATAATTATCTTAGTTTGTCTAAAGAGGAAGGCATATGGAATGTGAAATTACATAGGGTGCACAATTTTTGATGTTATAAAACTCAACCTTTAAAACCACTAAAAAGAGCACAAATCTAAAAGACTAAGCTAGCCAAAAACCACTACATAATGCACAATAAATGATGGAGTTAGACAAGGGATAACATCCTAAGTAGAGTTTCTAGAATGCAAGCACTAGTATAGAAATGCAAGTATGAAATAAGAGAAAATAAAAGCCTCCTACCCATATTAAGTTTGATTTTCTCCAACGATTTGGGATGTGGATGCTCTTATGTTCAAATATTTCTTATTTTCATAAAGATCATAAAATTGAATTGATTGAAATGCATAGGATGGTATTGAAATTTATAAATCTTTGGGAAGGACAATGGACAATGGAGATGTGAAGAAAAGATAAATGGTGGGGGATGAATGAGAATAATTTTTTAGGATTGAGAGAAAATGAAGGTTCATGATGGAGGTTATTTGAAAATGATGGTCTAGGATGAATTTACTAAAAATAGTAAGTTGTTACAACCATAGGGAATTTCGAAGGAAAGAGCAATTAGGACCCCATTTATTCTTGGAATTTGGTGGAAGGAATATAACCATAATCAAATAATAATTTAATAATTTATTTTTTTAATCCATGTGAGGTAGAAAATAGGATAGTTAAGAACTAGTGAGATTTATTTTCCTTGTAATAAAATATAAACAAATTTATTTTAAATTAACGTTTTCTAAAGAACCATTAGAAGAAGCTCCTCCATATCTATGTTGAATTTAAACTTAAAAATTATTTTCCGAAGTGATGGTTTGAGGTGGTCTAAATGCCTAAGGATTAATATTTCATTAAGGAATAAAAGGTAGCGGTCTATTGCTAAAGTTATACATCAAATAAGTTTGCAAAGAGTAATAATGTGAAATTTGGCCAAGCCCACAACAAACCAAATGCCTCAAAGATAATGGAGTTAAAAATAATCTTTTCAATTTTCCCATGGTCCCCTTTTTATTCCCATTTTTTAAAATAGTAACTCCTATGAGATACTCCCACAAAACCATTAAAAGTTAATGTTAAAAATGGAAGCATGTACCATTATCACCTATTGAAGTTAGATTATCATTTTTACTTTTGATCTCATAACTTTTTGCTCATATCTCTGATTTTTATGATTCTTGCAGCATTGGAAAGGTATTTTAGAGCTCTTCAAATATATCCATGTAATTTTTATAGAATATTCATTGGGTATTTTTTACTTAGGGATTCAAGGATGTTTCTACTATCATACTAAGATGACAAACCCTGAAATTCCAACAAGTTAAGAAAGCACATGACAAAAGGAAAGTCAAGCCTAGAACCAAAACACACAAAAAAGAAGAAGAAAAGTGTGTTCCCATTTACCAAGTCAAAATGTCATGTGTGTGCAAGGCACAATAGTTCCCCCAACTCCCTCTTCCTCTTGAGATTTTTCTCCTCAAGGATGGCAACATGGTCATAGCTAGCCTACTCGTGGCCACTAGGAGGCTCATTTTTAGGTCTCTCCCCCTCCTATGAGAAGGGAGTGCACTCAATCTAGGGTTGGTCATAGACTATAAATAGGTGCTCTACCTCTTTGCCACATACTCTGTGGAAGTTATTTAGGTTGACTAGACTCCAACAAATTTTCTTGATTGACTCTTGCAATCTCTCCTACTTGGGTTGTTAATGAAGATAATCACTTGAAGAAAATTTTGATAATGATGATGGAACATCCTATGGTTACCTTAGACCCTATTGATGTATGGGGTAAACTAGATGAATGGGATCCCCATCCTTCTACTACTACTTTAGCCACCTAGTTTCTTTGTTTATATTTTATGTTATCTTGTTCTAGGCTTAAGCCTCATTTGGACATTAGGTGTGTGACTTATTTCACCCACCTCTTTTTTCAATATGTGTAATATTATTTTATAATTAGTAATAAAGGAATTTATTCATAAAATAAATCAATGTCAAATACATTAAATACATGCAATGTTGGAACCGGATAAATTCTTATATTTTATAAGCTCTCTTTGGTTGTCAAACATTATATTTTAATATGTTTTCCTCAAATAAAATAGAAGACACCTTCATTGCCTTGTTAGAAGAGAAATGTTCTTTTTGCAGGTTTGACATGCACAAATAAATTATATCCCATAATTTTAGATGATAGTGAACTGAGAAGCCAAAAAATGTAATATATTGATGTTATTTGTTGCTAAAATTAGCTATAAAATATTTGGTAAAAATGTTAAATTTTATGAATTAGTTAGGGTTTACACTTAAGATTTTTTTGTATATAGTTGGGTGTTTTATTACTAAAAAATGCTATTTTAATAGATTCGTTAGGGCTAAAACATAAAAAAATTATGTGTATGTTGGGTGTTATATTATTGAGCATTCAATCTACTTTACGATTAAGGATTTTTCATACATTTTTAAATACAGGTTGATTGCGGTCTATTTCCTTATTTCCCTCAAGTTCTATTTAATGTTGGGGGCTTTAAATTTGATGCCTTTGATATTATGTATTTCTATAAATCAATTAGGATTCAAATTTAGGACCTCCTATATGTATGCTAGAGTGTTTTACCATTAAATGATGGGATTGCCTATTCTCCACAAAGATGTGTCTATGGCTATTAAATACACATATAGGTCCATCATGCATGCATCCATATCAAATTTATCTAAACACAAGTCAAAATATTATTTTCTTTCAAATAAATGTGAACTACTGCATTGAGTAGCATTGTTGCCCATACAATAGATCATATCTCTTAGCTCAAATTTACCTACAAGAGTTTATAAAGGCAGGCTAGAAAGTGTGAAAAGAATCTAAAAAGCTGATAAATCTAAATTAAGAAAGGAGTTGCTATGGTCTAAGTATATTTTGTAGGAACAATACAACAAAGACATAGAATAGATTTTTAATTAGCAACCATAAATTAATAAATTTGACTATTAGATTTTCATCATGTATAATATGTATGCTTAGCTTATTTTTTCCTAGGATCATATTACATGAGTCTTGAGAGTAGTTGTTTGGAAATCGTGGAAAGGATCCTTCCATCATGTTACATTTCCTCTTTGATGTTAGGTTGGTAGGATCCTTCAATGTTTCCATTTCCTTTCTTGGATTCATCTCTAAAAACCACCATATGGATATTTATACGATCAAAACCTTGAGGACACTTGATCCAATTACCAAGCCACTGGCCATCAAGCAAAAAATTGTTTAATATCCCCACAATTAATATATCACCCATTCCCCTATTGTGCCATGTAAAATTATCTTCTTTGGGCTTAGTATCCTAGAGGTTGTTGCTTCATAATAGTTTGTTACCCAAAATTGTTTCCCTAAACAAATTATTGAGTGATGATTGAAGCTCCAAAACAAGTTATTACCTTTTAGCAACTGACAATGGGTTTTTGCCTCTTCAAAATAGGATTTTTAGGAACATGGTGGATTCCTTGAGAATTTAATCCAAGAATAAGTGCATAGAAAAACCAATGGTGAGCCAACTCCTAACACCTAACCAGAAGTAAACATCAAATTGCATTAACATATATATGCAGAAGAATTTCCTATTCACATTTTGGAAACTCATGTTGCATACACATGCATATGTAAATGTAAGGTTGACAGTCTCCAATATATTTTAAGGGTGTTTCTTTTCCTAAGAAATGGATTTCACAATAATTGTGAAACTGAACTTGAAAATGGGAAAAAATGATCTCTTTTCACACTAGATTAAAGGAATATGATAGCATCCAAAATAATAAATAAAATACCCTTGAAAATAAGCCAGAAATGGTATCTTTTAACACTATTAAGGGAGACAAGTGTATTTTGTGTCATATATAAAGTAGTTAGCTCTATGGATTTTTCCAATTTATTTGTTTGTTAAGACCAACATTCAAATTTTAGGAGAGATTGAAGTAATTTTCATAAGGCATTGTTTAGCAATACTATTTGTAAGTTATTTTTATTAATATGTTATTATTATTATTTTTTTAAGGGGGTAAACACTTTTGACCCAGAGCTATGAACCGGTGAGGCCAAAAATGGGGGACCGCATCCCCATTTTAAATATTCAACAATTTCACCCCAGTGGGGTTTGAACCTTGATGGAAAGAACAACACCACGACAACTTAACCATCATACTATGTCACTACTGGCTTTATTAATACATTATTTATGAATATAATGAATTACATTTTTTTTGCATATGTTGATTGGACTATTCTAATAGTCTAAGTGTTGTATATAAGTAGGGAAATGAAAATTAAATATTTTCTATTGAGAAAATTGTGTATTCCTATGTTAATATAAGAAGAGAAGAAGATGCAATCAACTTAATTATGTCAGAAGCATGAAAAAATAAAGCATATATGAATGTAGATATATTGTTTTTTGTTGCTCGACCTCACATTCTTCAATTGTATTTGGTCACTTGTATTCATCTTCAACACAATCAATGAATTGAAATGTATTTAAACAAAACTTGGGCAATGAAACATGTTCTATAATAGTTGGAGAGAACACTAATTGGACAAAAGGCATATGTGCATTAAAAGCCTTCAATACATAGCAAGGATGAATTAATGGTCATTTTGGTGGCTAACAAAATAAAATCAACAATCTAAAATATTTATCTTGACATTGAAAGTAAAATATAAAAATCAAATCAAATGAATGCTCAAAATATTTAATTTTACATTAAAATCATCTTAATGGTTACATAAATTTCAATATTTGTATATTTTAATATATTTAGATTTCTTCTTACCAACTGTAACATAGAAAATATAACCATTTACATTTTCTCACTTGTTTGGGCCCTCCTTATTTAAAATGGACTTAATATTGCCTTAATCTAGTGTTGTTAAATGTACCTCTTTATATTTACACACTTATTTGGGCCCTCTTAATTAATTGAACTTAATTATGCCTTAATTATCCCTTTAATTTATTTACAAGCCTAATTAATTACATTTTTAAAAGGGGAAACCCGACAATTAATTAATGCCTAAATATACTTTACATTGAGCAATGTGTGTTCTAGGTTTATGGACCATGGGCGAATGGGTCCTCCCTGTTGGTGTTTTTTCCTATTGAACCCCAAAATTATCTAAAGAGATGCCAAGCCTTATATTCAAGAAATTCCTAGGTTAGAGGCCAACACAACAAGTAAAGAACTAAGGGATCTCTACTCTTTAGGATCTATGGGACCAAGGAGGATACTTCCTCACTATGTTCATCATGATTTACTCAATTAGGGAAAAAATCAGCACAAATGGGTTCCTATAATCAGTAAATGGACAAAATCTACTAAGATTTGGTTGATCCTTTAAGTAAATAATGCTCCACTTGCTAGGAACAAAGGTATATCTCAAACTTACATATCAGAATTGGCAATGTTATAATGAGTATTTTTTCTTACTTTTGAGCATATAGTTGGACTTACTACCAGTTCATTTATTGCACAAATGTTTGACAAATAGACGAGTGCTTCATCAATTGGGCGAATGGAGTCAAATATGGAATAACCAGTAATACATAAATTATTTGCTCTAACCCAAATGGACTATTCTTGTAATGTTTTATATTACATAAACTGACAATATTTAAAAACACTACTTCTTATCAGATCCCATGTACATTATAACAAACCTATGATCATATTCCAACATTTAATCAACTCTTTGAGTCAAAGCATAGAATAAAATTGAACATTCAAATAAATGATTGAAGACAAATGAAAAGATCCTTGATATTTCATTCATAATCTGCCATAACTCCATATAGGAGAGTACATGATTTAAATTCTTAATTTTTTCAATATCAGTAATTTATATCTAACTATTTAAGGCTATTACATATCCGGCTTATACCAAAGACAAAAAAACTATCATACTTCACAGGACTTCTGCATTATACCTATTATTTGCACCTGAATCCTACACAGACCATTATAGACTCAAAATTTCGGCCCTTACAATGAGCCTTGAAATCCCTTTTATAAACCAAGGGAGCAAAAAGCATTGAGCTCATTACTGTTACATTTCAAAAACATTTCATTTCAGCAAAAAATTGGGTTTCATTTCAAAACTTCCCCGAATGTGACTTGCAACCATTTATTGCACAAGGGGAAACCATAATTGTAACAACCATCAAAAAGGATCACCAACCACTAATAGAATTTGCATTTCATGTTGAGCCAAAATAAGAGATTACTGTTACCATAACCAAAATTCAGTACTCAAACATGTTCTCCATCACCCAGACCTAACACCAACATCAACACCATAGTACACATGCCCACTTCACGTCCTTGCGACAATAGGAGGAGAACTCACCACCCCATCATCATCTTTATCTCTGCTAGCCATCACCCAACCATGTCCACTGGGGGTTTTCATAGAGATAAGAGGCACCACAAGCACCTCCACCCCTAGGGGAGCCAATTGATTCAAAAGCATGAGGTATTTCCTATACCGAGAATCTATCTCAATCTCATTAGTAGACAAGCTATCAATTATAGCAATAGGGGATTGCTGCCACCCATAAGAAGCTCGACCGTACCTAATATTTCTTCACACTCCCTACATGAACCTTGCAGGATCCTTTCCTTTCATCTCCATTGTTGTAGCATGACCTCCCAACAAATGGATACCTCCAACATCAACCAATATAGGATCCTTGCCACGGGTGTCATCTCTATATTCACCTTTCACAGTTGACACACCCACATGAGTGCATTGTCTATGCACCATGATATCACCATGAGGCTTCTACAATTTTATCCTCAATGACCTTCATATCGATAGTGAGGACACAGTTGGCTAACTCATTCTTCCTGATTATGCACATTTATAACTCTTCACCAGAATGATTACCACACTGTGCAAAGACACCAAAAAATTTGGATTGCTGATTACAATGGCAATGATGGAAGCCTTCAATCTACATTTATTGAATGAATTGGTGATTTCAATCATCAATGTTCATTAAAAACCCACATGTGCAAACAATAAATCACTCATTGGTGTTCACTTCATCATAGTTAATCTCTCAGGTGCTTAGGAGTTCTCACATTATGCTTCATGATTACCATAAGTTAATTCCTAAAACACACATAGATCAAATTAAATACTCCTGAAGGATATATGCCATTAATTCTTGCTCTTCAAAAAACACAAACGACCATCACATGTGTGTTTCTGGTTTTTGAATATCAAGCATCGATCTATTGATGAGGTGGTAGATCGAACAATCCTCATCGAATTGACTATGTTTGAATTCTCACTCATCTGTTTCAACCAATAAGAAACCTGCCAACATGGTACCCACTTCATCACATGGGTTCCACCCACGATTCATCATGGTCAACAAAGGGTAGCCACGTGTCAACTTTCTGCTGACCCCGCTAGGATTTTCAAGATGTTATTTAATTAGGCGGGGTCAACGGGGAACGATGGAGATTAAATCTCAACACCGATCCTCATTCATTGATCCAAACCAGCAGGCAACACACCCCATAGAAGGACACACATCATCTATCCACAGACCTCGTGCCATTTAATCGACCGACATTTGAAACCAGCGAGGTCAACGAGGAATAGTCTAGATTTATTCCCATGATCGAGAGATCTCACAACCTACATGTGCACAAAATTAGTTTTAAAGAGGGCGAAAAACTAGGCTGACAAGAATTTTACCCTCGGGAGATAACAAATTAGGCATAAGTAATTTTGGTAATAAATTTTGGCTCAACCTTGGAAATATTTAAAATGGGCATCATGAGAGGTGACCAACACTCCTAGACAAAGGGGCTAATAAAAGAATGCACTCAAAGGCTCAAGTCATAACTTAAATTATTGGTAATGGGTCGAACAAGTCAACTCAAAATTAGAATGAATGAGGATTTAAGAGGCAAAAAATAAAATGAGGGTTTTTAGGCCTAAAACCCCTCCCCATCCTAGAGGACAAAGCTTCAGAATTTGACCAAAACCATATGTCATTTAATAAAATAGAATTTTTTTGGAAGATCCTTTAGTGGCTCATGCTCAGGGACATATACCCCTAGTGGGTATAGCGAGAAACCAAATCTTAGGTAGAAGTATACCAACCCAAAAACAAAAACTAGGAGCTTGTCTGCACAAGACAAGCATACACAACATGAAAGAAACAAACCAAACCCATATACAACATTTACATGACTGTATAATGTCCCCCTTGTTAAGAAAACTCATCCAATTCCACTAGCATCAGTTTTTAAGCCTAGTGTTTCAAGACCTTCCAAGCTTTGGGACCCATCCTTCCTTTTGACAAAGACTTTTCTCTCACATAATTGTATTGGATGCATACTTATACCAAACAAGCCCAAACAGTCAACATCATTATGATGGATATCCTCAATCCCATGTAGTGACCCTCCTGATGATGTTTCTATTTTAGTTGTTGTTAGTCATTAGATTTCTTTTGAGACTATGTTACTTTGATACATTATGTCATGGTTTACATGATTAGTGGTGAAACTCAATTAATGATACACTTTAATTTATGATGCTCTGTTTACTTTTGTGAGATGACATTATTATGATGGCATATGTTGTTTCATAATGTTTATGATGGTACTATGATTTGATTGATTTTAGATGCTATGCCTCCGTCAGTTCGGTGAAGGAGACAGTTTAGCAATTCTCATTTTGTGAGTGCCCTGCTATGCCACGATTCTTTTTCACAGTGTGTTTATTGTTATATATATGTTGTTATTGTTGACTATGCAGTGTGATGTAGCTTTCAGGTACAAGCATCGACTCCACCTACTTCATTAGGTCTGAGCGTGCCATGACCCAATGGAAATCATTGAAGGGAGATAGTCTTATCCTCTGTCATGAGCCATCGTTCTGGAAAGAACGAGTATCATTTTGTTACCTGTTCGTCTTGTTATTGTTCGTCCTATAATTTTACTCGTTGGTCATCACGTCGTGTTATGTTGTCATATTTTCATAATGTTATGTTTAGATTAATTTAATGATTTATTTATAAGTATTGAATTTAAATATGAGTAATTGCATCAATTGATTAATGATTATGATTGATTTATTTAAATTTAAAAAGTTTATTTTAAATGTTGGAAAATATTTATTAAAAGATCATCGAAATAGGATATAATTGTGAGATAAATTAGATATAATTGTTTTGAATGCACAATCTTGATATTTTTGAAAACTAAAACAGTCAGTTGTGATTAAAGTTACAAAATATCTGTGTTCTAAACTTGATGTTTGGAACTGGCTGATTAAATTGCATGCAATCTGAAAGTGGAGTGGGTGAATTGTATTTATTTGGGAAAATGATTTTCATAAAGGGGGATAGTTATTTTCATGGGAAGAATTTGCCTCTATATTTTTGGGGAATTTGTTTGAAAAGTTGGAAAATTGTAATCGGAAGGAATTGTTCAAGTTGATTGTGATATTGTGATTGAAATCGTACATTTGATTTTGTTGCTTTTTGCAGATTAAAGGAGGAAAGCCAAGTTCTTCTCTTTGTATTATTGTCTTTTGAGAATTTAGGAATTGTTAGTCGTTGTGTTTGTTGCTGAATTTTGTGTCAATTTGTTCGAAATCTGTATAAACAAAGAAACAAGATCATCTTAGCGAAATTTGAATAAGTTGAAAATAAATTATCTGTGAAACGAACATCTACAAGAATTTAGTTTGTATCATTTTGCATTAAATATTTATTGAAAAGGTTAGTATGTCATCTTGTTTCTTTAGTCAGTTTTAATATATGGTTTTACCATATGTATGCGCTATCCCAAAACAACTTTATCGATGCATTTCATGGGTGTGAGTTTAAATGCATGCACCTGTTTAGTGTCTCATATTGGGTGTACACATAAAATATTGGTTGTTTGTGTGCATGCTTAATGCAAGCTAAGCAAACTAAGCATGCAAAGTTATTGTTTAAATTGTAGTCTAGGGGTGATTGCCAAACTAACTTTGGGAGTCGCTTTAATCTCTTGTTCTTTGGTTACAATTCATGTATCCCTAAAGTTATTTGCAACACAGGTAACTACCTTTGTCTTTTTGTATATCTTTATACTATTAGAATATTTAATATTTTGCAGTCAGCAGAACTATCAGCACCCACGTCAGATGATGTTCTTCCAACTTGCAGCCAACGTATGCCCCCAACAATTAATTTTGGTAGATAATTTTGAATTTGAACTTGGAGTGCTTCCTACAGCCAACGTAAACCTGCAGCTGCCTGCTAGCATTAAATGGAGTTAGGTAAATTTGAATTTGGTTTGAGTGCTCATTTTTTAGCAAGGAATTAAACAAGGAAAAATGGATTGCATTCGTTGGAGTTAGGAGAAGTAGAAGAAGTTAGTTTTTTTGAATTCAAGCCTGCAACAACAACAAGAGGAATGGTCAGTAGAATGTAAGGCGACAACAACAACATAGAAGGGATGTTAGCAAACGCAGTGCATTGACAGTTGTAGCTACAGGAGTGTAGCGGTTTCATGTTCTAGGTGTGAGAGAAACACCATATTGTAGTAGACATTTGCCCAAATAGATTAGATTTATTTTGTTCATGTAAATTAGAGAATGTCCTCTAAGTTTTTGTATTTTGAATCAAGAAAGGAATATATGCAAAGTTAATTTATGTCTGTTTAGTTCTACTGACGGAGTGCATTCTCTGTGGTTATTTTTGAGTCTGTCCATACTGTCAAAGCACTATTTTTGTCTTATTGCACCCCTGCCCTTCCCAACAATTGGTATCAGAGCCCTATTTTTCTGGGCAGTCAACTAGTCAAGTTTGTTATTTGTGGGTGTATTGGGTAAATCCCTAGGTTATCTAGGCATTAGTTTATTTTCTCAAACCTTTGAGAAATATGGCAGGAGGTGATAACAAAGGCTGGCAACAACCACCAAATTTTGATGGATAGAATTATGACATATGGGCTAAGAAGATGAGAACCATCTTAGTTGTAAATGAGTTATGGGAGTTGGTCATAAATGGGGTCAATGATATCATAGACCCAAATGCATTTGCAACCCTTTCAAATGCACAAAATAATCAATTGAAGGAAACCTGAATGAAGGATGCAAAAGCCCTCAGTTTGATTGAGGCAACCTTGAGTGAGGCTATTTTCCCATGTATTGCAACATCAGAATATGCAAAAAAAGCTTGGGATATATTGCAAAATAATTATAAAGGGACTGAAAAAGTGAGGTCAGCTAAGTTGCGGCTCTCAAGAAGAAATTTTGAGACTCTACTAATGAAAGATAATGAGTCCATTTCAGATTTTTACAATAATATTTCAGCCCTGGTAAATTAGCCGAGAATCAATGGAGAAACAATGGAAGAGCAAAGGATTTTTGAGAAAATCCTAAGAAGTCTGCCTACTAAGTTTGACTATGTAGTCGTTTCCATTTAAGAGCCAAATGATTTATCTCAGATGACTTTAGATGAGTTGATGGGTTCACTACAAACCCATGAGCAGCGTTTGAACATATCTGCTCCTTCCCTAGAGCAAGCATTCAAAGCTCAAACCAATGGAAGAGGTCAGGGAAGAGGAAGAAACAATAGAAGTAGAGGTCAAAGAGGTAGAGGTAGAAGTAATTTTGGAAGAGGAGTTTTTGATAGCACAGAGGAGCCGAGCAGCTCATAGTCAGCAAACTAGTACTAGAGGAAGATCAATAGTTCGAACTAGAGGAATGAAAAAAGCAATGTGCAATGTTATTACTATCACAAATATGGCCATTATGCTAGTGAATGCAGGAAGAATCAACATGACCATGGAGGCCAAAATGCTAATGTAGCTAATGAGAACAAAGTTGAAAATGACAAGCAATCAAATATTTTCATTGTATGCAACCTTGCTAAACATAGAAATGATGAAGTATGGTACTTGGACAGCGGATGCAGCAACCACATGAGTGGTAACAAGAATTTCTTTGCCTCCATTGACAACAATGTAAAAATAGAAATCAGAATGGGAAATGATGAGAAGGTTCTTGTGATGGGAAGAGGTGTAGTTAGCATCCAAACAAAGAACGGTGAAAGACAACAAATCCAAGATGTCTATTATGCTCCTGGCATGAAGCATAATTTATTGAGCATTGGAAAAATGGTCCAAAATGGCTACAAAATATTGATGGAGAATGGAGAATGCACGATATTTGATAGAGGAGGTAGAAAGAAAGTGATGGTTATAGTATAGATGACGAGAAATAGAATGTTTCCTCTCGGGATGCACATAATTTTTGTGATAGGAACAACAGATGGTCAACAACAACATTGTTTGCTGGCACTAACAGCAGTCGCTCAATAGTTGGCAGTTGAACAACAATTTGCTTTCAAGACAGTCACCAAAGACCCATCCAAACTATGGCACTTAAGGTATGGGCAATTAAGATTTTCTAGTTTAAGTTTATTGTCTAAGAAAGGAATGGTTAGGGGTTTACCATCTATTGTAGAACCCGATGGCAAGTGTGAGGCTTGCATTTTAGGAAAACAACATAGGCAGCCATTCCAATCTGGATATTCTAGGAGAGCAAAAGCACCGCTAGAGTTAGTGCACTCAGATTTGTGTGGACCCATGAAAACCCCCACATTAGGAGGAAACACATATTTCATGACTTTTATATGACTACAACAACATCAAGATGACAACACATTCATTCATTGTGACAATGTGTCCTCCATAGCACTGACGAAGAATCAGGTCTTCCATGGATGAAACAAACACATTGAGATTCATTATCATTTCATAAGGGAGTTGGTAGAACAAGGTGAGATAGAATTACAGTATTGCAGATCCGAGCAGCAGCTCATCGACATCTTCACCAAAGCATTACCGAGAGATAGTTTTAAACTCCTAAGAGATAGGATTGGCATTGTGGATTGTTTCGAAGATCAGCTCCAAAAAGAACATCAGAGTGACAAATGACTTGCAGATTAAGGGGGAATGTTAGAATATTTAATATTCTGTAGTCAGTAGAACTATCAGCACCCATGTCAGAAGATGTTCTTCCAACTTGCAGCCAACGTATGCCCCCAACAATTAATTTTGGTAGATAATTTTGAATTTGAACTTGGAGCGCTTCCTACAACCAACATAAACCTACAGCTGCCTGCTAGCATTAAATGGAGTTAGGTAAATTTGAATTTGGTTTGAGGGCTCATTTTTGAGCAAGGAATTAAACAAGGAAAAATGGATTGCATTCGTTGGAGTTAGGAGAAGCAGAAGAAGTTAGTTTTTTTTAAGTCAAGCTTGCAGCAGCAGCAAGAGGAATGTTCAATAGAATGTAAGGTGACAACAACAACACAAAAGGGATGTTAGCAGACGCAGCGCACTGACAGCTGCAACTACAAGAGTGTAGCAGTTTCATGTTCTAGGTGTGAGAGCAGCACCATATTGTATTGGACATCTGTCCAAATAGATTAGATTTATTTTGTTCATGCAAATCAGAGAATGTCCTCTGAGTTTTTTTATTTTGAATCAAGAAAGGAATATATGCAAAGTTAATTTATGTTTGTTTAGTTTTGCTAATGGAGTGCATTCTTTGTGGTTATTTCTGAGTCTGTCCATACTGTCAAAGCACTATTTTTGTCTTATTGCACCCCTGCCCTTCCCAACACTACGTCTGTAGTAACCTTCTTGTTTTGGAATAAATACTTGTTTTGGAGTAAAAGTGTTCTTGTATTGCTACAACACTCCCAATATATGCTTTTGCATCTCCTCTGTAATTTTTATATGCCTGTGATTTCGTTTAGTTTATTCCTGATGCCATTTGCTCATAATCTTTATTTGAAGTTTTTTTTTTCCAAGAAATTTTTTGTGCTTAGTCGAATCTTGCAATTTATTTTGTATGACATTCCTTTGTGATATTCTAGCTGGATTATGCACCCTCTTTTTACCATTAAATATTGATGGATTTTGTGAAGTTAAGAAGGATTCGTTTTGCCTGAATAAATTGTTTCTTCCTTTTAAATTTTTTCTGTAAGGTATTGATTTGAGCCGAACTTATACTCTCTCTCCTAGCGCCTGTCAATTCTCCTCTTTCAACCTCTGGCAGCCATGGTTATGCTTGAATCAGTATCTCATGCTTTTACAACCGCTCACTAGCATGCGTAGGCTTTTGGAAATGCATGCGCAGGAAATCATTTTGTAATGGTTGAAATTTTTACTCTCTTTTCTCTTTCCTCCTCTCTACTCGCGCACACATACATGGAAATCTCCTTGTTTCTGAATGAATAATTGTTTGCATCTGAGCTTCATCCCTCTATCGCTCTAGTTCGAGTGCGTATCATAATAACTTAAGTTGCAAACATGATGTGGTTTTCCATTCATGTTGCATAAAGATTTGGGATTATCGTTGAGGATGGAGCTATTGGTTTCCCCGCGTTGGGTTTGTCTTTTGCCTTACAATTATCCTGTGGTTTTGTGTCATGCGTACCAGTTAGCATGATTACTCTCTTTTGGTTTGTTTCATTTTGTTATACTTGTGAATGTGGTTTATTGCATGCATTATCATTGAAGTTACCCTATTGCATGCGTGGACTATATTTCTTTTTATGCATGGAGTTTGGTTATGTATTCGCATGCTTAATGCATGCATCGATTGTGAAGCTAATTATTTAATTTTTGTCTTAAGGTGGCTGCCTGTCAAACTCGTGATTCGCCATTTGTAATGGAATGACTATTTTACTAATAGATGTTGGAGGTTAAAAACTTTAGGTAATTTAGTTAAATAGGGATTACTTGAAAATAGTTGCTTAGTGTTATATTTACTCAGGCATAGGTTTTGTTATAATTCATTTTAAATTATCCATCTCTTGTTAGACAAGCGTCGTAGTATAAATAAATGTATATGCCTGAATTATAATATAAGTAATATAGATTTCAAAAAGATCAGTTTTTTGTAAAGGATATATTGATTTTATTATGTAAATTAAGTTTGAAATTCTTTAAAGCGTAGTTAAATTTAAATTTATTTTGGAATTAGAAAGTTTATTGTTTTGAAAGGAATGCTAGATTATTAATTGAATAAGTGAATCTTGCCCAACTCTTTACATGAAGGTTTTGTTTAATAAACAAATTGAGTATTTATACTTAGATTTAAAGACTTTTAGATATTTGAGAGTTAGATATATGTAATGAATATATGCATTTGTGCAATGTTAAAATTAGAATGGTAAGGGCAATCACTCTTTTTAGATTTGCTTTTAACATATGTTAGTAGGGTGTTGAAATAATGTATTTTATACATTTAATTCTTTTATAAGAATAAGTATTCAAGACTTCATGAATATGTTTGTAACATTTAATAATAATGTTAAGATTATTGGATTTTACTAAAAGTTGATTTTGGTGTCAAAGGATTCCAATTTATATTAAATTTACCTGTAGAATTCAAATGAATTACTTTATTCAAATGGTATTTATAGCTAAAACTAAAGGATTGTTGTATTTATATAAACATAGAAGTGGATTCAAAAGATTGATTTTTACTATAGTATGAATATGTGTCATTTGAGGTTAATGAAGTTTATTAGTTTATTTTATATATTATATGCAATTAACTCAATAATTGTTTTGGATAGTCAATATATATTGTATTCTTGAACGATAAGTTCAAATTGGGTGAATAAGCTATTTATGTTGAAATTAATTGATTGGTAGATTTCGATGAATTTTTTTTTTCTTGGATATTAAATATCAAGTATTGTGATGATTGGATAATATAGTTATAGCATAATTGTAGATTATTATATTGATCTTGGTTTAAATTGCTTTGTAGTTCTATTGGTGTAGTTTTGTTTTGCGAAAACTTCTAGAGGCTTGGAATTGTCATTCTATTGAGATAAAACATGGCTTGTTTATTATGGAGGTTCTCTGTCTTGATTTCAATGTCAAAACGTGAGCCCTGCATGTTAAATTTTCTTGTGATGTTATTTTTTTTTATCACTTTGAAATTCCTTGGCATGGAAAAGCGTTTGTTCATCAAAAAACTTGCCATGCATGTTTTGTGGTGTTATTGAGTTGTCTAATTATATCATGGTGTGATTCTGACTATTTTTGGGTCTATGAGGATGATGTTCCCTCTTGCATGCATGTTGGCTTAATTTTCTTGCTGGGTTGAGAATTTGTACCTAGGAGGAGTGGCTTCTGTTAGGGGCCAGACTCGAAAGTGGTTGTAGGGGTAACCTCTCGGAAGTTGGTAATTAAGCTAAAACTTTAATTAATGTACTGGGGGTTGGGTGGTCTTCATAACTAATATAGATAATATTTTCCTCACCTTGGAATTTAATGCTTGTTTAGTTTAAAGTGGGTTGAGAAGGCCCGGAATGGTGACTCAAACACTTCATCTTCTCAAGAAGTGATTCGAAGCCACATAAATTCATATAGGGGCCAAAATTCGTTAGAGGTTGCTAGGGAAACTCTGGCAGAGGGCCGATAACCTAGGAAGGCTATCCAGGGTAACCTATTACATTTATGTGATGAAACTCCTATCATTGTACACTTCTTAGTTCTCTTGTGTTGAGTCACTTGTGATTGTGAGTTGCCTTTGGGAGTATATCGGTTGTCTTGTCATTGTGATGTCATGTATGTCAACCATGTGTTGTGTGATATTTCTTCTTGTTGTCTGTTTTGACGTGAGGACCTGTTCTATCTCCTAGCATGGGGGGTGGGCTTTCGAGTTCCACATGGTTGGGAGGAACGTGTCATTTCTCCATTGGGTCCCCTGCAAGTGATATTGTTTGAGACATGTTTGTTCTTGGTAGGATTCAGGATACACATCGTTCATGGAGTTGTTCATCAGACGGGTTTGTGGACATGGTCATCATCTATTCTCGATCCTATTCTTGATTGTACTCACTCATGATGTTACATGAAGTTTCATTGTATTATTATTACTTGTGATGTTTCGAGATTTGTCACAATCTCGCTTATTGTGAATATACTTGTAATATAAATCTTGATGTAATGTAATCTGGATATGACTATTCACATGATTTATATATATAGTTCTTGATGTGTTATGATGTTTATTTACTTTATTAGCATAGTTGTGGAGCCTGAGAACGACCATGTTAGGTTATTAATCACACGTTGTTATTAAATGTTAAAAAAAAATTATCCAGTTGTTTAAATGTTAGTGAAGTGATGCTCCCTGGGTTCCATGATAGGGCGTTACAGACTCACATAATTGTATTGGATGCATACTCATACCAAACAAGCCCAAATAGTCAACATCATTATGATGGATATCCTCAATCCCACATATTCGATAGCTGCCCTACTTGCTAACCTCAGGCTTGTCCAGCTGAAAGGAAAAAAGGAAACACCCATATTCCACTTGATCACACTCACTCTTCCTATCAAATTGAAACCCTTCAAAAACACTGTGTAGCAGACTAGGCCAACAATCTCTTGAAGCATCAAAAAACACATAAATAGACTCAAGAAAGTCTTGACCCTGCTTCACATAGATGCCATCTTCACTAGGTGGAAACAAATCCATGATGATATCCCAAAGTTTAGGAGTATAAGCAAAGAATCCAACCACACATTCATGTTGGATAACATCATATCCCTCATTAGTTGGATGCCCCACACTTGAACCCAATTTCCATTCATCACTAATGAGACCTGATGCCAACCTACAATCTAGATATGCATCAAAATATGTAGCTTGGTCACTAAATATTGAAACTCTTCCCTTATCAATGCATACATCATCCCCCAAGCACTTGACATTATACTCAACATTTACACACTAAGCAGTAACACTTTTGTCCTTATACCCTTCATCACTTTCAAATTCAAACTACTCTCTTTCATGCAACTAAAATATTTTCAGGTCACCTTCATTGAAGTCATTATGTTCCTGGGAAAAATATTCAGGGGCTTGGATCTCCCCTTGACCCTTAGTATCATCCTCCATAATATTAAAAAATATCAAAAATTCATAAGAATTCCATTCAAGAAACTTTCTAGTGCATTTTTTTTCTTGCTCATAATCATACCCTAACCATACATTCAAAGCATCATTAAAATCCTCAAAAAGTGGATTATCCCTGCACCAACCAAGGGATTTATCTTTAGCAACTGACATGGATAAAGGTTCATAAAAAATGGGATTATTGATTACATTCATCTTTGCTCGGGAATCCTCTACTCCTTTTAAATGAGGATACAAACTTTGCAACCTATCATCATAATTAAATCCTTTGCAAACTTCTGAAAGAGGGTCTCCTTTCATTTGGTAATGGTAATCATATTCAACAAAAGAAAGACATGACTCCATATCATCATAACTACCATAGCATGAGAATCCATCAATAGTAAGGCTACATTCAAACCCCTCAGACTGAAGGTCATAGTTTTGGCAGTTAATATCTTGATTATTGGCAAATGGTTGAGCATCACTAGTATTAGAATCACCACTATTGATCAAATGGCTTAGTGGAGAAATCATTCATACCTCATCTAGCTCTTCATCCTTCAATACCTCTAAGGAGTTTGAGTCAGACACATCATACCCTCTATCACAACATGGGTCATCATCTTCATCACTATTGTAATAATCTGCCCATATATCACAGGTGAATTGGTTGCCAATGAATTGATAAAATCTAATCGTGTGGCCCAAAACAAAATTTGGGCCTCAACAACCTTTTTAAAAGGAACATGCAAATAAAGTCATGGAATTAACTTGCAGCCATTCGATTAAAAAGCTAAACAATGGCAATAAATTAAAAACCTATTCAAGGCTAAAATATCCCTAAAATGAAATGGTAAATTATTATTAGTGGCGATATTTCCCAAAAATTAATTGTAGGAATATACAATTACTGGTGAATATAAGTAATATTTGTAATCACAGTATAAACTACTGGTGAATCAATTCCAATGATGCAGGCGGGGTTGAGGGGCAAAGCCCCTCGCCACTAAGCATAAATTCCCTATCAAATATGCATTGGAGCACACATGGATCAAGCATTTTTTAAAATTATCACTTAAAAAAAAAGATTATATGAAAAGTGATATTATTACCATCAATTAGCTTTTTAATTGAATGGCTACAAGTTAATTCTGTGACTTTATATGCACGTGCCTTTTAAAAAGGTTGTTGAGGCCCAAAATTTGTTTTGGGCCACATGATCAAATCTAATCGTATGGCCCAAAACAAATTTCTGGCCTCAACAACCTTTTTAAAAGGCACGTGCAAATAAAGTCACGAAATTAACTTGCAGCCATTCGATTAAAAAGCCAATTGATGACAATAAATAAAAAACCTATTCAAGGCTAAAATATCCCTAAAATGAAATGGTAAATTATTATTAGTGGCGATATTTCCCAAAAAATAATTGTAGGAATATAAAATTATTGGCGAATATAAGTAATATTTGTAATTACAGTATAAACTATTGGCAAATTAGTTCAAATGATGCATCTTTTAAAAAATAATGCATTGGCAAATTAATCGAGAAAAAAATATTTTTTTGTAAAAACCTGGCGATTCGACATCCTTTCTAGCTTGTACTATTCACCATTTGTGGAGGTCCCGATTTCAAATATTCACCAATTGGCAAAGATTCACCACTAAATATTTCCCTGTCATTGAGTACTTCAAATTACTTTCAATGTCTATAGCAATTTGGTATGCTTGGCGTAGTGTTGTGGGCTCTTTGTCTCTTAATAGATAGCTCATATTTCTAAAAAGTGCACCTAAATACACAACCAAACACTCAACATCATTTGGTCATATATTTTCAGGGATTTCCCTTACAATCTTTGAAAATCTAAGATTAAAAGAAGGGACCAAATCATCTTCTTCTTTGTGTATTTCCATAAAACTTTTTCTTACCATTTTCGGCTTGACTATCTCACAAAATTGCTCCATGAATGCTAGTTTAAAACTATGCCATGGATGTATAGAAGATGCTGGTAGGAAAGAGAACCGGTCCCTTTCATCTCCTATCAGAGATTGAACAAACAAATTCATGACAACATCTTCAAAATTCAATTCATAATCCCCATCATATCAACAAACTCCTGCAAATGTTTGCTTGTTGACTCAGACTTTTCACCACTGAACCTTAGCATTTTATCTCTAATTTTATGTGGAACCATGTTAGGGTAACCAAAAATAATACCAAAGTTAATAGCTTTGTACCTCTTGGCACTAAAATTTTCTTGATTTGACAAGGATGACTCATTACTCATGGATGCACTAGTACCCACACCCAAGTGAGTGGTTTGACAGTACATCCTACAATTCCTTTAGAAGATTTTTTAAGGATACCTCGAGTATGACACCAAATAGTACAAGATCCTTTTGAATTCTAATTCTTTATAATGAAAACCTTCTATCTCTACTTTGCACACATCCTTCAACAAGCGAAATGCATGAATATGACAAAAATTTACATCCTTTTCAATTTTAATCTAGAATTATGCAAAGAATACCACCCCCTTTCCCGATCTCAGTGCTATCTCACCAAATTGGGAAAAATTTACATCATATATCTTAAAGATTCCATAAATCCCTTAAAAATGTGATAAAATTTTCCTCAGATTCACGAGAATGTACTTGGAATTTTAGAGCAGCCATCCACTTCTAAATGTGAAACTTGTAGATTTGAAACCTTGTTACATTATTTATCAGTTTCTTTGAGTCAGAGTTTCCACCTCTCTTGAAAGAGGATGAAACTTCAAGAAAAATGAAGTATCTTCTAAATAAATATCATTCTGGGTTTTCTCCATCGATGGAGTCACCTTTAGATCTTTCAAACTTAGTTGCAACTGAATTCTTTACCAGGCTCAAGAATTCTTTGACCTCCGAATGAAATGTTCAGATTTAACACACCAATTTGACTCTGTAGTACAACCTGCGATAGGAGAATGAAAATTCCCCAGCGATTCACCAATTCTATTGGTGTTTTTTCCTGTTGGACCCCAAAATTCTCTAATGGGATGCCAAGCCTTATATTCAAGAAATCCTTAGGTTAGAGGACAACATACCGAGTAAAGAACTAAGGGATCTCTACTCCTTCTCTTTAGGCTCTATGGGACCAAGGAGGGTACTTCCTCATTATGTTCATAATGATTTACTCAATTAGGGAACACTTCAACATAGATGGGTTGCTATAATCAGCAAACAGACAAAATCTACTAAGATTTGGTTGATCCTTTAAGTAAACAATGCTCCACTTGCTAGGAACAAAGGTATATCTCAAACTTACATATCAAAATTGTTAATGTTATAATAAGTATTTATTCTTAATTTTGAGCCTATAGTTGGACTTACTACTAGTTCATTTATCGCACAAATGATTGACAAATAGACTAGTGCTTCATCAATTGGGTGAATGGAGTCAAATATGGAACAACCAGTAATACACAAATTATTTGCCCTGACCCAGATGGACTATTCCCGTAATGCCTTACATTACAGAAACTCACAATATTTAAAACACTATTTCTCAGGGATAACTTTAAGAATGGAAGGTGTAAAATCCTGGTGAATCTTTCCTTTTATTTGAAAGAATTAGTAATTTTCCCTAGTGAATCTTATGCACATTATTAAAAGATTTGTAAAATCCTGGAGAATCTTAATGAATAATTGGTAAAAAAAAAATCACAGTGGTGAATAATCACTAAAATGATTAATTATAATGGCACATCTCTCCTTTAAAAATTTGCATAGTTGGTCGGTGCAGTTCCCCCATTTTTTTAATTTTTTTAAAATATTGAAGTAGGGGCATGAGGGCAGCAGCCGCTGGCGAGGTCAAGGGGCAATGCCCCTTGCGGGGGTCAAGGGGGCAGAGCCCCCTTGTGGGGGTTGAGGAGGCAACGCCCCCTCATGGGGTCCAGGGACAACATAAATTCACTATTGAAAATGCATTGGAGCACACATGGATGAAGTTTTTTAAAAAAAATCTCACTTGAAAAGTAAGACTAAATAAAACTTGAAAATTTTACCATCGATTAGCTTTTAAATCGGATGATTGCAAGTTCATTCAATGAGTGAATATCAGTGTGAGTGAACATCATCGGTGGGACACTTAGGGATGTCCCGCCGATACAACGATGATGTCGTATGTCATGAACTATTGGCAATAGCAAACGGTGGAGATCAAACAAAGCTTTGATTGGATGTCTTTCCGAGAGCTTGGCACGAATATTGTAGATTCCCTTCATGATTCTCCAGAATTACACAAGTGGTGTACCTGTGCCCTAGTGGACCCTAGGTGGAGTATGGAAGCCTTATCGGCATGAGTGAACATCATCGGTGGGATACTTAGGGATGTCCCACCGATATAGCGATGATGACGTATGTCATGAACTATTGGCAACAGTGAAAAGTGGAGATCAAATTTCAAGCCTCAACAACCTTTTTAAAAGGCACGTGCATATAAAGTCACGAAAATGACTTGCAACCATTCGATTAAAAAGCTAATCAATGGCAATAAATAAAAAACCTTTCAAGGCTAAAATATCCCTAAAATGAAAAGGTAAACTATTATTTGTGGCAATATTTCCCAAAAATTAATTGTAGGAATATAAAATTAATGGCGAATATAATTAATATCTGTAATTATAGTATAAACTACTGGCAAATCAATTCCAATGACACATCATTTAAAAAATAATGCATTGGCAAATTAATCGAGACAAATTTATTTTTTTGTAAAAACTTGGTGATTCAACATCCTTTCTAACTTGTATTATTCACCATTTTTGGAGGTCCCGATTTCAAATATTCGCCAATTGGCGAAGATTCACCACTAAAGTTTTCCCTGCTACTTCTTATTAGATCCCATGTACATTATAACAAACCTATGATCATATTCCAACATTTAATAAACTCTTTGAGTCAAAGCACAAAATAAAATCACACATCCAAATAAACCATTGAAGACAAATGAAAAGATCCTTGATATTTCATTCATAATCTGCCATAATTGTATATAGGAGAGTACACGCTTTTAAATTTTAGATTTCTTTCGATATCAGTAATTTATATATATCTATTTAAGGCTGTTACATATTTGACTTGTACCCAAGACAAAAAAAAACTAGCATACTTCACAGGCCTTCTGCATTATACCTATTATCTGCACCTGAATCCTACATAGACTATTATAGACTCAAAATTTCAACCCCTGTAATGAGCCTTGAAATCCATTTTATAAACCAAGGGAACAACAAGTATCAGGATCATTACCGTTACATTTCAAAAACATTTCATTTTAACACAAAATTGGGTTTCATTTCAAAACTTCCCTGAAGGTGACTTGCAACCATTTATTTCACAAGGGGAAACCATAATCATAACAACCATCGAAAAGGGTCACCAACCATTAATAGACTTTGCATTTCATGTTGATCCAAAATATGGGATTAATATTACCATTACCAAAATTTAGTACTCAAACATGCTCTCCATCACCCAAACCTAACACCAACATCAGCATGATGGTACACGTGCCCACTTTGTGTCCTTGCAACAACAAGAGGATAACTCACCACCCCATCATCATCTTTGTCTCTGCCAACCGTCACAAAATCATGTCCATTGGGGGTTTTCATAGAGATGAGAGGCACCACAAGCACCTCCACCCCTAGGGGAGCTAGTTGATTCAAAATCATGAGGTATTGCCTATACCCAAAATCTATCTTGATCTCACAGGTAGATAAGCTATCAATTATAACAATAGGGGACTACTGCTGCCCATAAGAAGCTCGACCATACCTAATATTTCTTCGCACTCCCCACATAAAAACTACAGGCTCCTTTCCTTTCATCTATGTTGTTTTAGCATGATCTCCCAACAAATGGATACCTCCAACATCAACCAATACAAGATCATTGTCATGGGCATGGTGTCTGCATTCACCTTTCATAGTTGGCACACCTGCATGAGTGCATTGTCTATGCACCATGATATCACCATAAGGCTTCTACAATTGTAGCCTCAACAACCTTTGTACCAGTAGCGAGGAATAAGTTGGATTATTCATTCTTCTTGATTATACACATTTATAGCTCTTCACTAGAATGATTACCACCCTTTGCACATACACCAAAAAATTTGGATTGCTGATTACAATGGCGACAATGGAAGCCTTCAATCTGCATAATTTAGAGAATGAATTGGTGATGTCAATCATCAATGTTGAGTAAAAACTCACACACATGAACAAGCCATCACGTTTTGGTGTCCACTTCATCACCGTTAATCTCTTAGGTGCCTAGGAGTTCGCACATTATGCTTCATGATTACTAGAAGTTAATTTCTCACATGCACAAAGATCAACTTGAATACTCCTGAAGGATATACACCACTAACGCTTTCTCTTCGCATAACACAAATGGCCATCACATGCATGTTTTTGGTTTTTGAATATCAAGCATTGATCTATTGATGAGGTGGTAGATCAAACAGTCCCCATCGAATTAACTATGTTTGAATTCTCACCCATCTAATTCAGCCAATAAGAAACCTGCCAACCTGTCACCCACTTCGTCATGCGAGTTCCACCCACAATTCATTGTGGTCAGAAAAGGGTAGCCACGTGTCAAATTTCCATTGACCCCGCTGGGCTTTTCAAGATGTTATTTAAATCGGGCGAGGTCAATGGGGAACAGTTGAGATTAACTCTCAACACCGATCCTCAATCGTTGATCCAAACTAGTAGGTGGCACACCCCATAGTGGAGATCGGGCCCCACATCCATAGAAGGACACACGTCATCTGTCCATAGACCTCGTGTCATTTAATTGACCGACATTTGAAACCATCGGGGTTAGTGAGGAACAGTCCATATTTATTCCCATGATCGAGAGATATCACAACCTACACGTGCAAAAAATTAGTTTTAAAGAGGGGGCCAAACTAGGCTAACAAGATTTTGACCCTTGGGAGATCACAAATTAGGCATAAGTCATTTTGGAAATAAATTTTGGCTCTGCCTTGGAAATATTTGAAACGTATCTAGCACAAGAGGTGACCGACACTCCTAGACAAAGGGGCTAGTAAAAGAACACACTCGAAGTCTCAAGTCATGACTTAAATGACTGGTAACGAGTCGAGCAAGTCAACTCAAAATTGGAACAAACGAGGGTTTAAGAGACAAACAATAAAATAAGGGATTTTAGGCCTAAAACCCCTCCCCATCCTAGAGGACAAAGCTTCATAATTCGACCAAAGCTAGATGTCATTCAAAAAAATACCAAAATTTTGGAAGGTCCATCACTCCCTAAACCTTTGGACCTAAATTTGAATTATGTTTTTGGTGGTATTTTAATGCTTTCAAAGCTACAATTCAATGTTGGCTTGTGAAATTTGAATTTCAGGAAATTAAGGATACATGCCTATAAATACAAGGTTATTTCACTAACTTTCACCTAGACTTTCATGACCATTTTTCAAGATCTATAAGATCATTTCAAGAGAAATTAAAGGCACTCAAGAGCTGATATATAAAAGATTTATTGCAGAAATCTTCTTGCATCATGCATTTTTTTGGAGCTAACATTGTGATGTAGGTTTCAAGATCTATTCAAGCATTCAAAGTATCATTTCAAGCAAGATTCAAGTGTCAATATCCACATCCAATTCATCCATTTCATGCTAGTTTTAGACCTCTTAAGATATCCATTATCAAGGTTTCATACAAGGGTGTGTTGAGTGGTAACATAGCTTTGTTCATGCTTCATTCCCTCTTTCATGCATTATTTCATTTCAAGGTTTGATTACCAAAATGGGGTTTGACCAAGGAAAATGCCTATTCACCCCAAATAAATATTTTTCTCTCTTGTATGTGTGATTGTAGATATATAGGTTGAAGAAGAATTGAGGACCTTTTGAAGTTGTCAAAGTTACAAAAAGTTGTCAAAGTTAATGTCAAATCATGAAATCTAACCTACAGATCGGATTTTTGACAAGTTCTAAAATTGAAACCTAGCCAAATCAAAAGCTTCAGATGTGCACCAAAGGCTCTTGAAATATTGTTGCAACCTCTATACTTGGACCCATTCACCCATGGGTGAATGAGTCTTAGATCAGCTTCTGAGAAGCACTTTTGGTGACTGGTACACAATTTTTTTCCCTTCTAATATCTACATTCTATTTTATGGAACTTTTGCAAATTTATTGAGTTTAATCTTCAACTTCCAAGTGTTAGATTGCATTTTGGTGTTGATTTTCTATTTTTAGTTTTTCTCCCCAAAGTGTTGTTTGACCTTGACCTCCGTTCTTCAATCATAAGGAAATTTGAAGATTCCCACTTAGGGTTGATTCACCTAAGGGTTGTTAATAAATTCATTGTGGAGATCTCATTTCCTAATGAAATAAAGGAAAATAGGTCCCTAATTGGTTCATCGATCCATTTTGGTGAACCACACCTATTTTTCACTATTTCACCAACCAAATCCAAAGTTTCTATCATGTCTAAATTGAGATTATGAAAAACAATGTCAAGTCACACAAACTACTTATTATTTAGTCACAAACTCCATAATTATTATTATCAAACTTAATCTATGAACATATGGATTGAATAAACACTACCAACACACATATATTTCTATTAAGAAGTACATTGTTTTTTTTCTTCCAACGAATAAAGATACATGCCAATTGAGAATGTTCTGTTATATTAAGAATTATCATTTTTCAATAAAATGAATATTTTCAACAAGTGAATAATATTCTTTTGCATGAGACAATATTTTATAGATTGAAAATTTTGATCTTTAAATTCCACTAAAAAAGTCCTACTAGCCAATTATGCTACAATAATCTACATTTTATTTAAATAATACTTAATTTAGTATTAAGTACAAATTATATCAGAAAAATGCATATTAAGGCCAAAATGATGTGACATCAATTGCAAGGTCATTCGATAATGCACTTGCAAGCAATAATATAAAAAATGTTTGAAACAATGAATCATTTTGAATCTTTCCTTACCTTTTGTTTGCGAATTGTTGAGGGCCTCCATGATATTCAAAGATCCATTAGACCTCAAGGGCGTAGTAGTGTAATATGGTTCCCCTCTACTTTCTCCATAGTTCTGATAAGTGATAATTGAAAGAGGCATCTAAGAGAAAGCTTGCAAATTGCATAAACTATTGGAAGATGACTATGCAGGGGATTTATGAGGAAGTTCCCCATGACCACCAACCTCTACTATTGAATGGAATGAGAGATAATGCAAGTATAAAATTATTATTATTCATGAGTTTCACTAGCAACCAAACCTTGCAATTAAGGTTTTATCATAGGCCTCATACATTTCAACACCAACATACATTTATATAGCCAAAGTGTATATCATTTTGAAGGTGCTAATGTTTAACAACACCAAACAATACCCAGTTTGCCAAGTCTTGAAAATTATTTTTTAAATCTTTTGACAATTGTTTGATAATAGATTGAAATTTGTCTTTTAAATCACATTTTCCTTCTATGTATTGTTTCATGAACTATCCTATGTTAGAAAATTTATTTAGACCTTAAAATACTCTCTTGTTTATTCAAACTGTATTAATAGTAAAGTATAAAAGTTTTCCATTGGAGATTTCAACATAATCTCTCTCTCTCTCTCCATCTTCTATCTTTTGAGGAGTTACACTCTAATACTTGATCATGTGATTCAAACCGACTCAATTCATGAATATTTTTCTATATTTGGGCGGGTGCATGGAAATGGGTAGCAATTCTGTGGACACCCACTAAAAAAATATTTGGAAAACCATAACGCACACACGTTATGGCTCGTTATGCTGAGCCTAAGGCTTGACAACTACAAACCAATAACATGAGCGTGTTATAATGTGCTCGCGTTATTGATTGTTAAAAGAAAAAAAATAAATACAAATCTCTCACTAGGATTTCGACTGGTTTTTTTTTGCAGCCGTGGCCAAAACCACCACAATTTCGTGCTCGTGTTCTAGGAGGAGAATTTCAACAAATTTCTTCACCAACAATCCCTATTTCTTCGCAACAATGGTGCCACGATGAGGAGGAGTTGTGAGAGGTAAGGATTCTATGGTTTTTGTTTTAAATTAATTAGTTTTAGGTTGAATTTGATATATATTTGTTTGAATTTTTAGGAGATGAAAATCAACTTGCAAAACCTCAAAATCCTCAACAGGAAGACCAACCAAATCCTCAAGATCAAAATCAACCAGAAAATCAACCTCCCCCACCAATGACTCAACCCCCTCCTGACACTCAACAAAATTTAATGAGTGAAATTGAGAACAACAAAAATAGAATTGAAGATTTGATTAGTAGGTTGAGTGATCCAAATGGTTCAACTATAGAAAGAATGACCCTAGCAAATTTATTAAAAGATATGTTAAAAAATGTAGATTCAATTAGCAAACAAATAGCTGGATGGCAAGATAGGAGGCAGTTGGCTAGGGATTATTATGCCAATAAACTATCATACAAGGATGTGAAGGATTTAAAAATTCCAAAAGGTGATTTGTGCTCATTATTCACCGACCCATGCACAAATCAAAATCTTACCCTCAATGCGAAGAGGTTTCCTATCCATTGGTGCCACCACCAACAAATTAGGGACCAGTTTTATGATAGGTGGTACATGGTCTTCGATTACCCACCGTGCAACAATTGCAAGGTCCCACAATATTTCCTTAGGAAACTATATAGTGAGTTCATATTGAACAAAATCCCAAATTATTTTGATATGAGGGATTTCCAAGGGAGAGGTGGGGGATCAACTCAAAATAGACCTGGTGCACAGCCGGATCCTATGCGGCAAGGTAGACGAGCTCTCGCTAGGCCACCTCATGAGCATGTTGTTATGCCTTCCGTTGTGAAGGAAAGTGCTTACGTAGAGACATTTTAGGCAATCAACACTTTGACCTAGAGTGTCATCCATCATACTAGCCCTATTCTACAATGCCATCCAGGGGAGTCTTTGAGTGGTGGCCTCTAAACACATGTGTGTCAATCTTGCGGGGCTACTCGTTCATATGACCCCACCATCACTCAGGAGATTGGTACGTAGGATCCGTCTACAACTATGGAGATGGAGAGGGCAGCTGAAATTTTGCATGAGGCATATGGCATTGATAGTCAGGTAAAAGTTAGTGCATGTTTTCATTGAATTTAATTTATTAAATTTCGATTTTGAAATGCAAGATTAACTAATTTTTTTTTATGATTTTAATAAAATTGCAAGGTCACAGTGTTGAGACTAGATACACCGGCCCCCCACCAATTTATTTCTGTAGTACACCTATCGCTAGGGTATGTAACTAGTAAACAATTATAAATTTATTGCATGTTAATAGCATTATTTTATGAATGGTAATTTAATATGCGATTTTGGATGTTGAATAGACTAATATTGGAGGTTTTGATGGAACACTTCCAGTGGTGGTGGATTTACTCAAACCTTCACGTAGGTAATAGAATAAAGAGCTTAACTAATGAATCAAGTACTTAATAGATTTGTGTAGTTTATATGCACATCGTTGATTACATTGAATATTTTGTTGTTTTATTTTCAGTTGTTGCAAGACGATACACCTCTGAATGTGACGAGGGAAATGGATATTGGTGTGACATCTGCTATACAATCTGTGGTGGCTCTGAAAGAAGAGATATGAGGAAAATTAGTAAATTTACATTTACATTTGTTGTTATAGATGTTAGTTAGTGAAAAATCAAACCATTATTGATTCACATAGTTTAATTTATGTTTGTATGGTTTATACAGGGCTTGAGCACGCCTGAGCATGGGTGTGAGAATATTTCCCTCATGGAGAGAGATCGTGAGATGGCTATAAGTGATTATTTTTTCAAATATATCATTTTATATAATTTAATTTCTATTTATTCATGTCTTTACTTCTTATTGTAACAGTTAAAACTTCACCATGAACTAAACCCTAGGAGGAGTAGCAGGAGCACTCCATGAGCGTAGCAAAAATGAGTGACAGACCTATTGCCATCCAAGCGAAAAGGAAAGGGAAAGATTTTATTTTCAAGGCATGGAGAGCAATAAATTTTGATTCCAGAGTCCTTTGTTGTATGCCTACATGGCAGTTTTGTACACATTTTTTATTGGACATATTTGACATTGTATGCCTATATGGCATTCTCGTAAGCCTATATGGCTATTTTGTACATATATTGATGTATGCCTACATGACTATTTGGTTAATATAAATATATTTTATCGATGCCTATCCATATTTGCATTCTAAATTGATGGTTCAATAGTTATGAGTTACGTGTATTCAAGGTAATTTCTATGTTAATACAAATATCTTTTACCGATGCTTATACTTATGTGATTGATGTATGTTTGTGTATGGGATCATATTAATTTCTATTTGATGATGCTATTGTGTCTTTAAGGTTTATTTATTAAAGGGTGCATGAAACAAGTTTTAAGTCCTTAAAAAATCTTTGAATTTCTTAGGTTTTTCTATTTTTCGAGTCTGGGCGTCGAGCCTGAGTCCAAGTCAAAAATCATCTTGTCAAGTCTGAGGCGAGTCCAAGTCTTGTAACACTAGTGTGAACACATCGAGGAATAATGTATATGTCGATGAAGAGAGAACCCATCCTTGTTTCCAAACAAACCATGGTATAGATATGGGTGGTCGAGATAAAACATCACTCTTCTAGATAGTTTGAACCATAATCTTTCATGGCTGCAAACACACCTTCATTATGTGTGTTCTTAATCCTACTGAAGAAATGGTGGAACATGTTGTAGATCAAATATTGCAACCCTAAGTCCACAAGAAGGTTACTTGTTCTGATTTTCACAAATGTCTTTAAGATGTTCATCCTTCTTGAGTAATGCCAACCACTATCATCGGTTGCCATGCTTCTAATGGAAAGTCAATTTTTTGCAATACCCAAAGGCTAGCAGGTTCATTCACTCTAATACCACTGTAATGAATCGAGCACAGGATCAATAGATTTTTTATTTATTTCTTATTGGATTGACAAAGGTTGTCATCCAATATTATTAAGATAGATAACAGAGTCCCCAAATTATAAATGAAATAAATTTTGAATATGAAATCTAATTCAAATATTAATTTGATAATGGAAATTTGATAAATAAATATAATAGTTGTTTCTAATTAATCAATTAAAATAATGTGCTAGCTTTGAATATAAATCTTCCTATCTTTGATATATAGGCCTTGAGAATTGGGATGCCTTTCCTGGTCGATATTTTGTACTCATGCATCTAACTTTGAGTCCTTTCCGAATTATATGATTGAAACGTATACTCCCATATTATAAAAATTTTCTCATATAGACCAATCCCAGACTAGGTAATTCAATAATAAAAATAAGTCCGCAAATTGATTACCTTGATCTTCCCTTCTTATTCTCTTTTATACTCGAAAACTACACAATTTGACACATTGTAGAAAATACCTCCTACATATCAATTGATGAGCTAAAGGGGCTCTATAATGAATGTTTCATAAGGCACAACACTTGCTGAAGGTTTTGCAAATGGGGTTGCAAGCTAAGTGGGCTTAACCTTGGGGAAAAAACTTTGTGGTTAAGCGCTTGAGCTGGAGTAGTACTGGGATGGGTGACCTCCTGGGAAGGCCTAGTGCCTCACCTCTGTGAGCATCACCTACATGCAATGAGTGCTAAGTGGGCCATTCATTATCATGAGAGATGGGTTCTTGTGAACTTAGTCCTCTTTCAATCCATGTTAGCCTTAGGACCGTACAGGAAGCTAGAGGTCGTACCAAGTATGGCATCAGCAAGTTTGTATAAAAAATCTAAAAAATAGAGAACAGTGTGAATAATTCTTATCTTATCTTCTCCAAAAGTTCATCAACAACCTCCATTCGAGCCTCTCAAGGATTTACATAGTGTTTTACACCCTTTTTTGACTGATCCACACCCTCAACTAACTAAAAACCAACTTTCAAAAACAAGCAACCGTTGCATTTCAAATTTGTTGCTTTAAGCAACTTACAAATTTGCAACTTTAGACTCCTCCAACCTAAGGGATTGATCCGGTGGAACATAGCTCAGAGAAATTCCATGTGTTTTGGTGAAAAAGAGGACCATGCCTAGCATAAACATACCTATCTGGACATGTTGGAATAATATGCTTGGTCACATGAGTTGCAGAATGAAAGTTGCACCACTTTGCAACTTTGCACTACTTGCATTTGATGCTTTTTCTATCAAGTGAAAATCCGCCACCACGCAAAAACCAATCCGAGATAGCCAAAACCGAGAGAGGTTTTTGTAGAGGGGCTCAACAAAATCCTATAGGATTAGATGAGAAGTTTCTAAGCATCACAGTATCCGAGTAATATCATGTTGAAGTTTGCAGCCATTTTGCACTTTGGACCCTTAAGGGATCGATCCGGTGGAACGTAGCTCAGAGTGATTCCACGTGTTTTGGTGCGAAAAAAGACCATGAATAGCATAATCATACCTATTTGAATGCGTTGGAACAGTTAGTTTGGTCATACGAGTTGCAGAGCGAAAGTTGCATCACTTTGCAACTTTGCACAACTTGAATTTGACACTTTTTTCATCAAGTGAAAATCCGTCGCCATGAGAAAACCACTCCAAGATAGCCAAAACCGAGAGAGGTTTTTCTAGAGGGGCCCAACGTCTTCTTGTAGGATCAGATGAGAAGTTTCTAAGTATAACGGTATCCAAGTAATAGCATGCTGAAGTTTGTAGCTATTTTGCACTTTGGACCCTTCAAGGATCGATCTGGTGGAACATAGCTCAGAGCGATTCCACGTGTTTCAGTGCGAAAGAGGACCATGCCTAGCATAAAAATACCTATTTGGATGTGTTGGAATAGTCCACTTAATCACACAAGTTGCAGAACAGAAGTTGCACCACTTTGCAACTTTGCACTGCTTGAATTTGATGCTTTTTCCATCAAGTGAAAATCCGCCGCCACGAGAAAAACCACTCCAAGATAGCCAAAACCGAGAGAGGTTTTTGTAGAGGGGCTCAACACAATCCTATATGATCAAATGAGAATTTTCTAAGCATCACAGTATCTTAGTAATAGCATGTTGACGTTTGAAGCCATTTTGCACTTTGGACCCTTAAGGGATTGATCTGGTGGAACATAGCTCAGAGCGATTCCACGTGTTTAGATTTGAAACAAGACCATGCCTAGCATAAAAATACCTATTCAGATGCGTTGGAATAGTCCGCTTGGTCAAACAAGTTGCAGAAAAAAAGTTGCACCACTTTGCAACTTTGCACTGCTTGCATTTGATGCTTTTTCCATCAAGTGAAAATTCGTCGCCACGGGAAAACCATTCCAAGATAGCCAAAATCGAGATAGATTTTTGTAGAGGGGATCAACACAACCCTATAGGATCAGATGAGAAGTTTCTAAGCACCACGGTATCCGAGTAATAGCATGCTGAAGTTTGCATCCATTTTGCACTTTGGACCCTTAAGGGATCGATCCGGTGGAACGTAGCTCAGAGCGATTCCACGTGTTTCAGTGCAAAACAAGACCATGCCTAGCATAAAAATACCTATTCAGACACGTTGGAATAGTTAGTTTGGTCATACGAGTTGCAGAGCGAAAGTTGCACCACTTTGCAACTTTGCATAGCTTGAATTTGACACTTTTTCTATCAAGTAAAAATTCGCCGCCACGAGAAAACCACTCTGAGATAGCCAAAACCAAGAGAGGTTTTTCTAGAGGGGTTCAATGTGATCCTGTAGGATTAGATGAAAAGTTTCTAAGTTTCATGGTGTCCAAGTAATAGCATGCTGAAGTTTTCAGCCATTTTGCACTTTGGACTCTTAAGGGATCGATCCGATGGAACATAGCTCAGAGCGATTCTACGTGTTTCGGTGCGAAAGAGGACCATGCCTACCATAACAATACCTATTCGGACGTGTTGGAATAGTTCGCTTGGTCACATGAGTTGCAGAAAAAAAGTTGCAAATTGTTTACATGACCTTTATATGACCTTTTTCACATTGTTTACATTTCAAAATTGAAAGTTTGCAAATTTTCCTATTCAAGGCATTTACAGAACAAGGTGCTACTACACCAAAAATGAACTCAAACCTTACAATATCTGAGTATATCTCATTATGTAATTAAATCCTATTAAAATGCCTTAGGCACTTCGTTCTCACAGATCTTTTACAATGTCACTCATACATTCGAGATTCTCTTTAAATTTCTACATCATAGGTGCTCATTATGAGGTTAACTTCAAATGAGTAACTTGAGATTCCCTCACTAAGATTATCACACTCTTTTATAATGGCTTGAAATCAAAATTGAGATTTGTCAAGATCATCAAAATAAGGATGTTGCATTGCTTTTTTGGCTGATATTATCTTTGATGGCTCTTAAATCAACATTTTCTGCAACGAAAGATCAATCAATTTTTAGTAGTTTACTTACAAATACGCAAAGTAAAAGAGAAAAAGAAAGAGCATCCAAAATGGAAATGAAATAAAAATAGATGGAAGGCACTTATAGATGTTGCATGCAGGCATCAAAATAAGGATGTTGCATTGCTTTTCTAGTTGACACTCTCTTGAATGGCTCATATATCTGCATTTTTTGCAAGGGGACACAATCACTGTAATAGAAGATGATAGCATTGGCATCAAACAAATTAATGTGCATACAAGTATAAATTAATAAGAACCAATGTGCATATACTTACAAATTAATCCAACAAACCATCTGGGTCTGCTCTACTCTTTATTGTGTCAAGTATTGCCTCATGGTCAGACTCACGGACCTTCCATATCGTCTTGTTCAAAGGTCTACCCCCATATTAGGTGAAATGAACATTGGATGCCACGAAAAGGTTCCAGTAATGAAGAATCTTAAATGCATGTCAAAGTCCTGAAATAGCCAATGTTTAACACTTGAATGTGGGTACCTTCTAAGCCATGTTCTAGTAACCACAACTGAGCCTATAGGGTATTCGATGTTTTCTCCATCTATAACTAGGGCCTCCAAAATTTTTTTGGTCTCAACACAACGATACAAGTAATGGTCTATTCCCTCTTCATTGTCTTCATCTGCAATAACTACATAAACATGGTGTGCATTGATATGTGCAAAAAACCTCTTGAAATTTGTCAACATTACGAATATAGTACAAAGTAAGATAACGATATGGAATTTCAACAACTAAGAAAGTAGATATATCACCTGGTTGAACTAGATCTGATACATGGTCAAAGTCAACTGATGATTCCATTTGTGTTAGTTCCAATGCCATCGGAGGTTGATACATGTGAAGTGGGCTAAGATAACTTGTGAACCATTTTTCAACCCACTCCCCTAACTCACAATCATTCCAGGCTTGCATTGTACATGAATAACAAAAGCATGCCATCTTTCATGTATCGATACTCCATGAACCTACATTTGAGCTAAGGAAAGAGTGTACCTCACTCGATCCTGTTAGTGTACAATAGTCTTCATATGGTGCAATGTTAGTATCATCCATCAACCAAAAAAATCTACGAAATGAAGATGTACCTTCATTACCTAGACCCATCAAAGCATTACACCACTCCACTCAACGATTGATTTTGCATCTGTCAACTTTGCACTGTCTTTATACTTTAACTCTTCTCATGATAATTCTCTTTTCATGCATGATCCTGCGCCATCATGCTCCCCCTTTCCATGTTCGGCTTCACAAAAGTTCCACATATGTTGAACACCTGTAATGACATGCATCTTGCACAACTAGTAGAACATGCACGAGTTTTTGAACTATGTTGCACAGTTATCAGACCATATTATATGTTGATCGTATTCTATGCCTCTCTAAGCCAAACTACTATAGAACATCTGGAAGCAACCTTGCACTAACTCTGAAGAATGTGTGCGATCATCACTAATGTAAAAGTGGTACTCCCTCAATACCTTCCTTTGCTCATCTATACTATCAAATGCATGAATGAATGTTATGTGCACAAATATCAAAACTTGTGTGGAGTTGTAATACTATGACTGCACCTCATGTTGTGGCTGTAGAGTGTAGTTCTTTGCAAATTCAGCCACATATATTGTGCTTCCAATTGGAAAGGTGTCCTTGCATAGCTTGAATTGCGTGTCCAACCATCGAGCTCTATGGGTATGCATTGCATACTTAGACAGTATAATGTCATGAAATGTGGTCATAAATTGGTACACTAGAATCTTCTCAATAACCAAATCACACCTTTTTGCTTGAGACCCATCTTTTGTAGCATATGCCACTATTTTATATTTCCCGAACTCTACTAGTTTCTGTCCCACCTCATCTGTGCTTTGCATATGTTGACATACTGGCATACGTTGGAAGCCACCACAATTCTCACATGAACCATCCAAGCATGTTGTCCTATAGAATATCTGGCCATCCTCTATTTCACATAATTTTTTTGATAAGAACTCTCTTGAAGATTTTGGTGGGGCTTCTATGCCACAATCCTACAAAACATCTTTAGTATGCAAATCTAAACATATAGAATGATAAACATCACAATGGTTAGAAAATTCAATATGTAATCTACAACAACAAGTAGTGCATGTGTGATTTATCTTGACATAAAAAGGTTTAAGCAGTTCAAAAAATCTTTGAGAAATACTAATTTGAGGATAATCATTTTCAAATTTCCGAAAAAATTGGGTTTGAGTCATATCCAAAAAAGGCTTTGGATGTGGCTCACGATTTCGACTATCGATTCTCCTTCTCACCACATCCCTTTGATTTGGATATGGCCTTGTGTTATTCTTCCAACACTCTTCAATTAGTGTTCTCAAGGCTTTGACAACTTCTTTATCTTTTCATGACAGTCTCCCCGAGAATGGCCATAATTCATTTGTATCATTTCCCTCAATTCTTTGCCACCTTTGAATGGCTCTTGATAAATTTTTTCTACTAATTCCCGTTTGTTCACTAGTCTTTTTATGTAAGGAAACTCAAGTGCGGAAAACAGCTTCCTACACTAATCTCTTAAGGAAAGTATGGTGCAAATTCGTTTTAAACCCTTACAATTTCAGATTCGTTAATCTACTTAACAAAGATATTGCAGCAATATACCATACATACAGAAAATGAAGAATGACACAATGATTTACCCTGGGGAAAACCTTTCGGTAAAAAACCCCAGCACTCCAAAACCTGCACAATGTATTATCTTCAACACAACGGTTACAACACACTTGCAATGCAAGTTCTTTCAGGAGATTTCCAACTCTTGAAGACAAAAATGCGGCAGCATGAAAAAACGTTCCAACAATACACTCACATCACAAATCTTCGCAACCCTAAAAAACGCTTATATCATGCGCTTCCCTTTTAGGGCAACTTCCGAAGATAACTGTACATACTCAACTTTATCAGTTGCCACATGTCTTCACCTGTCATTGAATCTTCCAGACATAGCTCTTACGTGTCATAGGAATCCGTCATAACCGTTTCAGCCATGATCTCCTTACACACAATTCAAGATGCCGACACATTAAGTGGAGTGACACATCAACATGCAAACTAGACATGTACACTCACACTTAATTACATTATTTGTAAGAAATACATTTTACAAATGAAATAATAAGAATAGGAATTATCCAAGTTTGAGACACCTTATTCCTAACATTTTAATTAGACGAGCTCTCTTTGTTTGATAGCTTACCAAAGTCGATGTAATGACACGTCGGGTGACATTACTATCCTTTTAGCATGAGGTCTTACCCACACTCTCATAAGCATCCATTAGATTCTTCACAATAGTGTCTTCACTAGATGCATTCGATGTTCTCAACCCAAGAGTCTTCATGATATTCCTATTCTTTACACCCCGCATCATTTCAACAAATAGTTGACATCTTGCAATCTCACTTAGCCTTTCAAAGAATCGTTCCCAAATCTTATCAGCATATCTTCTACAAGTGTGTGTTGAAATCTTACCTTCCATGTGCTACAAAATCTCATCATCAATATTAATCAAATACTTTGGCTTTCTACGCAAAATTCTTGGTGGTGTTCTCCTAGGTACATACATCTCAACATTAGGAATTTCATCAATATTTAATTGAGGTGGGCTAGATTTCATACCTTCGATCGAGGGTGGAGAAGAAGACATACCTTTAGGTTCACATGGGGATTATGGCATACCTTCTTCGTCAATTTCAAGTGATGATGTACTCTCAACTTGAGATGTGTTGGATGGTGTCCAACAATATTCACTTGCGATACATGATGTCCCTCCATATTCACTTGCAGTAGATGGTGTCCGTCCATATTCACTTGTGCTAGATGGTGTCCCTCCATATTCACTTGTGCTTAATGGCGTCCCTTCATATTCACTTGTCGTAGAGGGTGTGTCTCCAGCTACGGTATCTGAATCTGTCTTACGACGATGCTTTCACATTCGTGCTTGTTGTGCTACCAATTCCTATTCTCTTTTTGACGGTTGAGGTTCCTCTACAATTGGGTTGTTTTCATCAATCATTTCCAATTTCTTCTTTTCACGATATGCCACCACCCGAACTCTCTCCTTTTCTTTCAAGGTTTCGTTCTATTCATTTGTTAGTTTCCTCTTTGTCTTTTTCTTTGGCATGGTGGATAATTTTATCTGTACCATGGTAATGAGACGAATATTAGTTCCTAAAAATGTATCCATTCAAGTTAACTGAAAAATATGTCATTGAAGGCTTCACTTAAATAATACTTGCAATCATCGTGTACAAAATTTAACCTAGCATGTAGACAAATGTGTACAAACTATGGAAGCACTAGGATGGCCATAACACATTTCTAACTAAAAGTGAATAACCATGATGTTGATTCTAAAAACTAATGAGTGAATGGAATTTTCAGTGTTTGATAAGTTTGTGGTGTAGGAGAACCTTGACAATCTATGCTTCCATTTTGAAATTTGATTCAATTTTGGGTATCTTCATGTTGTAAGAGGGTCATTAAAGACATTTTCCATGTACCGGTTATATGAGCTTTCAAAGGTGGTTGTTTGTTAGTTATAGGAATTATGGTGAGTTTTTTGTCATTTCAAAAGGTTTAAACAACCTCCATTGGCTTGAAGGGAGGATTTTTATTCATTTTGAAATCCATTTTTTTGATTAAAAAATGTTGTTTTCCAAAAATTCACTATTTTTTGCACTTTCCTGCACTTGTACGGATCTATACAACCTCCCCTTGATAGAAAACTAGTATAATATTGTAGGAACATGTCTTAACTCTCTAATGCATCAATTCTGAGGGCTTGACAGTACGTTTGAAGGGAGGAATTGACAATTTTCTGAAACTATTCATTTCAAGCCAGTCAAGGGTTTGAGTAGGATTTAATTATGAAATGACCATCCCACCTACTGTTATGACTTTTTTCTTGGTGGGATGGCATGTAAATTGTTAGAGTAGGGTCTTTTATTGTTGAACATTCCTTGGAATGAAACTAATGACAATAGGATGGGGTTCTTAGGCTGAAACAAACACTTTTCCATGAGAATTTGAGGAACCAAGGAGTGATTTTGAAAAAGTGTTGGAGTGGTCTATGTAATGAAATTTTGACCTTTTGTAGGGTATTTTGAAGATATTTGATGCTTTCTAATGGTCTGGGAAGGCCCAGGTATAGGAGTTTCTATAAACCCTCCCTCTTTGCATTGAAAAATGGGGGTTTTTGATTTGGAAGCCTAGTTGAGCGGGTAAGGTCCTAAGACATAGAGAATATCTTGTTTTGAGACCTAATTAAGTATTGTTTTTGGGTTTGGAAGTCTGGTGTGAGGATCTAAGGGCAGTTCCTTTGCAAAATTGGCCTACTTGGAGGCCTAAAATAGTGAAAATTTTAGTTTTCTTAAAGTTATCCCAAAGGAGTCATGTGATGGGTTAAGGTATATCTCGCAACTCTGTAATGGGTTCTAGAATCATTCTTTTATTTTCCTGGTGTTTTGGAAAGTTTTGGAGTTAAGGGCCCAAAACTGGTTTTGCACAATAACTAGATTCCAAGGGTGAAATGTGGGAAATAGTGTTTATGTTTGTTGTCCAGCTTGGAGGAGTGTTGGGATTGGTCCATTAGGCCTTTTTAATCTTGTTAGATGCCTCTTGAAGTAAATTTGACATCTTCAATGGTTTTGGGTTCTCTAACTATGCATCAAAAATGACTATCATAGTCTAAAGTGTGTGCATGGTTTGGGAGATACATGTGACAGTTTGCAGATGCTTGGCTACTAGTAATGTGGATAGTGAACAAAGGAACTAAGTTTGTGTGTAAGGGAAGACTTCTAAAAGGTTTCATTTTTGTTGTACTAACTCAAACAAATATTTATTAAGCAAATAATGGTTTGGTTGTACCTTAAGAATTATAGTTTGTGTTTGTAAACAATGGTGCCATTATGGAAGATTTAAGACAACTTGTGAGTGACATAATCATTGGTTGATGTTTTGAGGAACCTAGTTGATTGTAATTAGTTATTTTCAAGATTATCAAGGTGTTTTGAAGGTACTTAAAAGGAATTGGGAACTCTTAATGCTAATTTGAGTATACAAATCAAATGTTTTGTGAAGGGAAATATAGTTGAATAAGTGTGTCAAGAAAGGTTGTGATTTCTTCCTTTGTACTGCAGCAGTTTGTGCAAAGGTATTGGAATGTGTTTGGACCCTTCGTAGGAATGGGAGAGGCTTGGAGTTGTATTAAATGATGAATTTTGGTGAATGGTTCTGAGTTTCTAATCAACTTTATGCTATGTTACAATCAATTTTATGATGGTTAATCTATTTTTTTGAGTCTGACAAAGAGTTGAAACCAAGTTCTAATGTTTTGATGAAAAGATGATTGAGTTTGTTTGTTGATCTTCTTCAATTTAATTTAGGGTCAGAAGTACCCTTGATGATTTGTGGATCCTGGTAGATGTTCTACATCAAGTGTAAAGACAAAAATTAAAGCAAACAAAAATTAAAGCAAGACATAATAGAATGAAATAAAATTCGTAAAGACTTCACATACTTAAAAAACCAGACTTTCAAATGGAGGAGTTCAACCCAATTATGTAGCCTTAGCTTATTCTTTCTTTAAACTCCACAACAATTTGACTTGTTCAAAAGCTTGTTCCCCTCCAAACTTCAATTGTATATCAATTTTCAATGGAATTCAAACTTCAATCGATATTATATGTCTTTCAACGTGGAAACTCTGCTATTTCATGCAAAGGTGGTAGAAAGATCATGGAAAAGGTGATGGAATGTGAAAAACATGCTCGCACACTTCACAACATCATCAAAAAGCCTCTTTTTGTCGGAGCATGCACAGAACTAAGGGAATATGCAGACTGTGGGCCTTGAAATCATGGGTATATAGATTTTTTTACCGTTTTAGTGGAGTACAACACATGCTCGCATTATAACACGAGTGCGTTATGTGAAATATGGTTTTCTTAGTATATTTATTTTCTCCCTCTTTGTCTTTACCCTCTATCCTAATTCTATAGTTGTCCCCTGCACACTTATAGTAGAGAAGATAGAGGTGAGTGTGTGTGTGTGAGAGAGAGAGAGAGGTAGAGGGAGAGCAGGAGAGAGAGAGAGGGAGAGAGAGGGAGGGAGAGGGAGAGGGAGAGAGATGGAGGGAGAGGGAGAGGGAGAGGGAGAGAGGGAGGGAGAGGCAGAGGGTTAGAAATATAAAGTGGGAGACATGGAGATAGTTAGGGAAGGAGAGAGGCGGAGAGTGGGAGAGAAAAAGGGAGAGAGGGAGGGACAGGGAGTAGGAGAGAAAGATGGAGAGAGGGAGGGAGAGGGAGAAGGGGAGAAAGAGAGAGTGGGAGAGTAAGAGGGAGAGAGGAGGAGAGGGAGGGGAGAAAGAGA